>CM038671.1:691215781-692415781 GCA_021605145.1 Aegilops bicornis | reverse complement strand
AGTGAACCGCATGCAATCCCATCGCGCAACACACACATCTTGTTAAGTTGAACCATTTCTGTTCTCTTGTGTCAACGCAAACAGTTCATCCGAGTGAACCGCATGACGTATATCGCACGCACCTTATTTGGATGACCATTTCTTTTGTGTTGCCTAATCACAAACAGTTCATCCGAGTGAACCGTATGCTGTATATCGCACACACCTTGATCTGGCTGACCGTTTCTTTTGTGTTGCCTAATCACAAACAGTTCACCCGCGTGAATCATATGCTGTGTATCACACACGCCTTCATCTGGCCGCCCGTTTCTTTTGTTCCTCCTCATCGCAAATAGTTAATTGAACTGAACCGTATGCCCTTCATCGCACACGCAACTAAAACCTGAACCGTGCTTGATGCATCCGTCATCGCAAATGTTTTATGCATTTCTGACGGTTTTCATACAGCACCGTTTGCGATTATTGCATCGCATACAGTTTCTCGAAGGGTCTCTGATCGTAGTGTCGCGTTACCAGCATCCTGCAGTAGTGACTATTGCTACCGCTCAGCGATAAAGTAAAGCATTACATAGCGCTTAATGATTGACACACATGTCATAAAATAATTAAAGACAACCCTATGGCTCCTGCCGGTTGCCGTATGCATCGACATGCAAGTCGATATAAACTATTACAAACATGATCATCTCATACATCAAATATATTTCATCATCTCTTTGGCCATATCATATCACAACATACCCTGCAAAAACAAGTTAGACGTCCTCTAATTGTTGGTGCATGTTTTACGTGGCTGCTATGGGCATCTAGCAAGAACGATTCTTACCTACGCAAAGCCACAAGGGTGATATGCAAGTTGCTATTTAACCTTCTACAAGGACCGCCTTTGTCGAATCCGATTCAACTAAGGTGGGAGAGACAGACACCCGCCGGCCATCTTTATGAAACAAAGTCACATGTTTGTAGATGGAACCAGTCTCATGTACATGGACATGTAAAGTGTGTCTGGGCCGCTTCATCCCACAATACCGCCAAATCAAGAAAAGACCAAGGAAGGAAGCAATCTGAATATCAACACCCACAAACTCCTTTGTGTTCTACTCGTGATGTCATCTACGCATAGACCTAGCTCATGATGCCACTGTTGGGGAACATTGCATGGGAAACAAAAAAATTCCTACGCTCACCAAGATCCAATCTAGGAGATGGACATCTACGAGAGGAGAAATTGCATCTACATACCCTTGTAGATTGCTAAACAGAAGCGTTAAGAAACGCGGTTGAGGTAGTCGAACGTCTTCGCGATCCAATCACGATCTGTCCCGCGAACTCCCGATCCAAGTGCCGAATGGACGGCACCTCCGCGTTCAACACACGTACGGCTTGATGACGCCTTCACCTCCTCGATCCAGCGAGCGATGGTGAAGTAGTAGCTCGAGTCCTCCGACAGCACGACGGCATGGTGGCAATGGTGATGGCGGAATCTCAGCAGAGCTTCCCTAAGCACTATGGAGAGGAAGAGGGATGTGAGGGAGAGGAGAGGCAGCACCGTGGCGTGGAGATATGCTCAGGGGGTGCGGCTGTCCTCTGTCTACCTCTCTCTATATATAGGGGAAGGGAAAAGGGGGTGGCACCCCTAGGGTTTCCCTAGGGGCGGCGGCCAGGGCAGATGGGATCTCCCCTAGGGTGACTTGCCTCCCAAGCCGGGAGGTGGGAATCCCTAGAGGGGCACCCCCAACCCTCCAGGTTACGTGAGATGGGGTGAGGGGGGCGCTCAGCCCCTTAGTGGGCTGGTTTGCCCCCTCCCCTTGGCCCATGGGGCCCCCAACACTTGCCCCCCCCCCCCCGAAACCCCTTTCGATGACGCTGGTCATCACCCGGTACCCCCAGAAAAATTTCGTACTCCAATACCCTTCGTCCAATATATCAATCTTCACCTCTGGACCATTCCGGAGTTCCTCGTCACATCCGGGATCTCATCTGAGACTCCGAACAATCTTCGTTAACCACCATAATGAGTCAACTATACTTATATCGTCACCAAACGTTAAGTGTGTAGACCCTACGGGTTCGAGAACTATGCAGACATGACCGAGACACCTCTACGGTCAATAACCAATAGCGGGACCTGGACTTCCATATTGGTTCCTACATATTCTATGAAGATCTTATCGGTCGAACCTCGATGTCAAGGATTCAGCTAATCCCGTATGCAGTTCCCTTTGTCTATCAGTATGTTACTTGCTTCCCAAGATTCGATCGTCGGTATCTCCATACCTAGTTTAATCTCATTACTGGCAAGTCTCTTTACTCGTTCTGTAATTCAAGATCCCGTGACTAACTCATTGGTCACATTGCTTGCAAGCTTATTGTGATGGTGTATTACCGAGTGGGCCCTGAGATACCTCTCTGTCATGCAGAGTGACAAATTGATCCATGCCAACTCAACAAACACCCTCGGAGATACCTATAGAGCACCTTTATAGTCACCCAGTTACGTTGCAACATTTGGTACACACAAGGCACTCCTCCGGTGTCAGTGAGTTGCATGATCTCATGGTCATAGGAACATATACTTGACATGCAGAAAAACGATAGCAATAAACTTGATACCATCATATGCTACGTTCATAGTTTGGGTCTTGTCCATCACATCATTCTCCTAATGATGTGATCCTGTTATCAAATGACAACTCATGTCCATGGCTAGGAAACCATTGCCATCTTTGATCAACGAGCTAGTCCGGTAGAGGCTTACTAGGGACATGTTGTTGTCTATGTATCCACACATGTATTTGAGTTTCCGGTCAATACAATATAGCATGGATAATAAAAGATTATCATGAACAAGTAAATATAATAATAACCTCTTTATTATTGCCTCTAGGGCTTATTTCCAACACCGACCTCCACACAAAGGATATAAATCATGCTCCAACTTCATCACATAACGGTTCACCTTATGTGCATGCTATGGGAATCACAGACTTTAACATAAGTATTTCTACCAATCCACAATTACTCTCTAGCATGACTCTAATATCACCATCTTTATATCTCAAACAAATGCAAGGAATCAAACTTCTCTTATATTCAATGCTCTTTATATGAAAGTTTTTATTATATCCTTTTTGGATGCCCATCATATTAGGACTAAATTCACAACCTAAGCAAATTACCATGCTATTTAAAGACTCTCAAAATAATATAAGTTAAGCATGAGAGTTCATCAATTTCTATAAAATAAAGCCACTGTCGTGCTCTAAAAAGATATAAGTGAAGCACTAGAGCAAACTGCCTAGCTCAAAAGATATAAGTGAAGCACATAGAGTATTCTAATAAATTCACGATTAATGTGTGTCCCTCTCAAAAGGTGTGTACTGCAAGGATGATTGTGGCAAACTAAAAAGCAAAGACTCATATCATACAAGACGCTCCAAGCAAAACACATATCATGTGGTGAATAAAAATATAGCCTCAAGTAAATTTACCGATGGATTGAAGATGAAAGAGGGGATGCCATCCGGGGCATCCCAAGCTTAGGTGCTTGGTTGTCCTTGAATATTACCTTGGGGTTCCTTGGTCATCCCCAAGCTTAGGTATTGCCACTCCTTATTCCGGCGTCCATCAAATCTTTACCCAAAACTTGAAAACTGCACAACACAAAACTCATAAGCTCCGTTAGTATAAGAAAAGCAAATCACCACTTTAGGTACTGTTGTGAAATCATTCTAAATTTATAATGGTGTTATATCTACTGTATTACAACTTCTACATGGTTCATACCCCCCGATACTACCCATAGATTACCAAAATAATCAAACAACACATAGAAAACAGAATCTGTCAAAAACAGAACAGTCTGCGAAGATCTGAACTGATCTCAAACTTCAGTAAGTCTAAAAATTCTTAAAAATTAGGAGAACGTAGGCAATTTGTATATAAACCTTGTGTAAAACATTCATAAGGTTTCGTCGCTTCTGTGAATTATCAAAATTATGCTACTAGACGCAAAAGTTTATGTTTTTCAGCAAGATCAAATCAACTATCACGATAGATCATCCCAAAGGTCTTACTTGGCTCAAACACTAATTAAAACACTAAAATGCAATTACTACGGAGGTAATAATGTGTAATTTCATAAAAATAGAAAAGAATAATATTGGGTTATCTCCCAACAAGCGCTTTTCTTTAAAGCCTTTTAGCTAGGCATTGAGATTTCAATGATGCTCACACGAAAGATAATAATTGAAAAACAAAGAGAGCATCACAAAACATGTGACAAACATATTTAAGTCTAACATACTTCTTGTGCATAGGCATTTTATAAGCAAACAAATTATCAAGGCAAGCAAAAACTAGCAAATGCAAGGAAGAAGACAGAAACAATAGCAATCTCAACATAACTAGAGGTAGTTTAGTATATTTTCCTCTCTCATAATAATTACATGTAGGATTATAATCAAATTCAACCATATAAATATCACATAAAATATTCTCTTCATGATCCACATGCATGCAAAGTTGACACTCTTCCAAAATAGTGGGATTATCATCAAATAAAGTCATGACTTCTCCAAACCCACTTTTATAAATAAAAATCATAAGATTGATCTTACTCCAAAGTAGTGGGATCATTATTACCTAGAGTTGACAATCTTCCAAAACCACTTTCAATATTATTGCAAACATATTCATTATGAGGCTTAAATAAATTTTCAAGATCATAAGAAGCATTATCACCCCAATCATGATCATTGCAATAAGTAGCGGACATAGTAAAACTAGCATCCCCGAGCTTAGGTTTTTTTGCATATTATTAGCAAAATTGACATTAATAGAATTTATAATACAATCATTGCAATCATGATTTTGATTCAAGTAACTATCAAGTATGGGTGCAATAGCAATAATTTCATGTTTAACATAAGGAACTATAGCAAGTTCATCTCCATAAGCATAGTTAATATTGGCATCATGGCCATAAAAATAGCAAGCATCATGTTCATCAAGGGAGCACATATCAATCAAATCAATGGAATCATAGTTATCTATAGATTCATGCATATCATTATTTTCTTCCAAAGCAACGGTGATTATCTCAATAAATTCCTTAACATAGGCATTATGAGCATAGTTTTCATAGTAGTATTTAAGTATGTCAAAATTTTCAGATTTGTAGAGAGTAATATCATACTTTTCAATCAAAGAAGAAACTTCATAAGCACCCTTAAAAGCAACAAATTCTTCAATTCGTTCAATATCATAGTAACTATAAACACCCTTTTCATAAGAAGATAAGATTTCATTATCATTAAACTCACATAGGTAGGGAAGGTGTTTTTAGGGTTCTTAGAGCAACAAGTAAAATCACAAAGTTCACAAAGATTCCAAGCATAACATAGCAAACAATTTATTTGATTCCATAATAGTCTCCCTTTTCTAGAAAAACGGTGACGCACAATGAGCATGCTCATCTAAAGATTTTCCCTCAACCAAACTAGTTGGGGTTTCGGCACGTGCACAAATGGATCAAGGATGACCCAAGTAGAAAACTTTAAATGGATCCATAAACCTTTTGCTTTCTGATTTTCAATAAATACACAATTATACCAAGCAAACGAGCAAACAAACCAAGTAAGACATAAAGGCAAACGAAAAGATAAACAAAAGAAGGGCGAATAAAAAGGCAAATCTTTTTTTTCTAAAAACGTTTTAGAAGTGGGGGAGAGGAAAACGAGAGGCAAATGGAAAATAATGTAATGCAAGAGATGAGAGTTTATGATGGGTACTTGGTAGGCTTGATGTAGAACCTCCCCGGCAACGGCAACAGAAATTCTTCCTGCTACTTCTTGAGCTTGCGTTGGTTTTTCCCTTGAAGAGGAAAGGGTGATGCAGCAAAGTAGAGAAGTATTTCCCTCAGTTTGAGAACCAAGGTATCAATCCAGTAAGAGGTACAAGCAAATCTCGAATCTATGCACCTGCACAAACAATCAAACACTTGCACCCAACACGATAAAGGGGTTGTCAATCCCTTCATGGTCACTTGCAAGGATGAGATCTGATAGAGATGGATATAAAAGATTACTAAAATGTAAAACAAAGTAAAAGTAAATAAATTGCAGCAAGGTATTTCTCGGTTTTTCTGGTTTATAGATCTGAAAATATATGATGGAAAATAGACCCCGGGGCCATAGGTTTCACTAGAGGCTTCTCTCTTGAAGAAAGCATACGGTGGGTAAACAAATTACTGTTGAGCAATTGATAGAAAAGTGCAAAGTTATGACGATACCTAAGGCCATGTTCATGAATATAGGCATCACGTATGTGATAAGTAGACCGACTCCTGCTTGCATCTACTACTATTACTCCACACATCGACCACTATCCAGCATGCATCTAGAGTATTAAGTTCATAAGAACGGAGTAACGCCTTAAGTAAGATGACAAGATGTAGAGGGATAAAATCAAGCAATATGATGTAAACCCCATCTTTTTATCCTTGATGGCAACAATACAATATGTGCCTCGCTACCCCTACTATGTCACTGGGTGAGGACACCACAAGATTGAACCCAAAACTAAGCACCTCTCCCATTGCAAGAAAAACCAATCTAGTTGGCCAAACCAAATCGATAGTTCGAAGAGAAATACAAAGATATCTTAATCATGCATAAAAGAGTTCAGAGAAGACTCAAATAATATTCATAGATAATCTGATCATAAATCCACAATTCATCAGATCTCAACAAACACACCGCAAAAAAGGTATTACATCGGATAGAACTCCAAGAACATCGAGGAGAACATTGTATTGAAGATCAAAGAGAGAGAATAAGCCATCTAGCTACTAGCTATGGACTCATAGGTGTGTGGTAAATTACTCACGCATCATCGGTAGGGTAGCAAGGTTGATGTAGAGGCCCTCCATGATCGAATCCCCCTCTGAAAGATCGCTGGAAAAGGCCCCAAGATGGGATGTCATGGGAACAGAGGCTTGCAGCGGCGGAAAAGTATTTTGGTGGATGCCTCTGGTGGTTTGGGAATATTTTGGAATTTATAGATCAAAAATTAGGGTTGGGGGACTCCCGAGGGGGGCACAAGCCAGGGGCGCCCCACCTAGGGTGCACCCTGAGGGCTTGTGGGTACCTCGGGACTCCTCTGCCCCCCTCTCCAAGCTACGTGGGTGTCTACTGGTTGAAGAAAAAATATCGCAAAAGTTTTATTCTGTTTGGACTCCCTTTGATATTCCTTTCTGAAAAAGACAAAAACAAGGACAAAACAGAAAATGTCACTGGGCTCTAGGTTAATAGGTTATTCCTAAAATTAATATAAAATAGCATATTAATGCATATAAAACATCCAAAATAGATAATATAATAGCATGGAACAATAAAAAATTATAGATACGTTGGAGACGTATCAGCCCCCTCCTCCTTCTTCTACCTTGGCCTCCCCCCTAGATGGGAGGAGAGTTCCTCCTCTGGTCCATGGCCTCCATGGCGGCGGAGGGGTAGGAGCCCCTCCTAGATGGGATCTATCTCTCTTTTCTCTTCTGTTTCGCGTTCCCGTTTTCTGGCCCTTCGCCGTTCCTCAAATTCCCGGAGATCTGTAACTCCAATTGAGCTGAAATTTTAACACGATTTTTCCCATTAATTATCTTTTTTTCGGTGAAAGAAGGAGGTCAACCGACCTACGAGGCTCTCACTAACTACCACGGCGCGCCAGACCTCCTGGCGCACCTGGTGGTTAGTGGGCCCCTCGAGCACCGTCTTGCATTGATTTTTCTTCCATAAATTCACATATATTCCAGAAAAATCTCCGTAAAGTTTTACCGTGTTTGGACTTTGTTGATATGGATATTCTGCGAAACAAAAAACATGCAACAAACAGGAACTGGCACTGGATCAATATGTTAGTCCCAAAAAATCATATCAATTGTCGCCAAAAGTATGTGAAAGTTGTATAATATTGACATGGAACAATAAAAATATATACATACGACGGAGACGTATCAGCTATCACCCTCCACGGTTCCAGGGTCATAACTTAGCGCATTCGAGCCATCGAAAATGTTTGTGTTCAGCTCTGCGACCTGCAAATGTAACTGTTGGGGAACGTTGCATGGAAAACATAAAAATTCTACGCACATGCAAGATCTATCCATGGAGATGCATAGCTACGAGAAGGGGAGAGCATCTACATACCCTTGCAGATCGCTAAGCGGAAGCGTTTATCAACGAAGTTGATGTAGTCGTACACCTTCACAATCCGTTCTGATCAAGCACCGAACGTACGACACCTCCGCGTTCAGCACACGTTCAGCTTGATGACGTCCTTGCCTTCTTGATCCAGCAAGAGGGGCAAAGTAGTAGATGAGTTCCGGCAGCATGACAGCGTGGTGACGGTGATGGTGAAACTATTTCCGCAGGGCTTCGCCATGCACAATGGATTTAGAGCGGAGGATGAACTAGAGGCAGGAGATTAGAGCCACACCGAGCTTCTAATTATGAGGATTAGAGGTAGCTAGGGCTAGCTCCAATTATTCAACTAGGACCAACTAGAGAAGGACAAAAATCGTGTGTTCAGAGGCTAGCCCTGCTCCGCTATTTATATGTTGAGCCCTGGGGTTGTTACTTGGGGAGAGGGCCTCCCCATAGTCGGTTTGGAACGCAAGGAAGAGTCCTTGTCAAATTCCAGCACCAGACGCCATGGTCCTCAGCGTGTGGCCCAGATGCCATGGTCCTCAGCGTCTGGCGTCTGGTCCCCGACCACCGCAAAACTTCCTTTTGCACCGACCTAAAGCCCCGTGGGCCTTACCCCTTGGCCCAACCAAAGTGTCCTCGCACCAGAATTTTTTTTGGAAGCATCTGAAACACTTTCGGAGACCAAATACTATCATCCTATATATCAATCTTTACCTCCGGACCATTCCGGAGCTCCTCGTTATGTCCATGATCTCATCCGGGACTCCGAGCAACATTCAGTCACCAACATACATAACTCATATAATACTATATCGTCAAGGAACGTTAAGCGTGCGGACCCTACAGGTTCGAGAATGATGTAGACATGACCGAGACACTTCTCCGATCAATAACCAATAGCAGGACCTAGATGCCCATATTGGTTCCTACATATTCTATGAAGATCTTTATCGGTCGAACCTTTATGACAACATACATAGTTCTCTTTGTCCGTCGGCATGTTACTTGCCCGAGATTCGATCGTCGATATCTCCATACCTAGTTCAATCTCATTACCGACAAGTCTCTTTACTCGTTAAGTAATACATCATCTTGTAACTAACTCCTTAGTCACTTTGCTTGCAAGCTTCTTGTGATGCTGTATTACAGAGAGGGCCTAGAGATACCTCTCCGTCACACGGAGTGACAAATCCCAATGTCGATCCATGCCAACTCAACAGACACCTTTAGAGATACCTGTAGAGCACCTTTATGATCACCAAATTATGAAGTGACGTTTGATACACACAAGGCATTCCTTCGGAGTCCGGGAGTTGCATGATCTCATGGTCAAAGGAACATGTATTTGACATTAAGAAAGCAGTAGCAATAAACTGAACGATCATATGCTTATGATAACCCACAAGTATAGGGGATCAATTGTAGCCTCTTTCGATAAGTAAGAGTGTCGAACTCAACGAGGAGCTAAAGGTAGAACAAATATTCCCTCAAGTTCTATCGACCACCGATACAACTCTACGCACGCTTGACGTTCTCTTTACCTAGAACAAGTATGAAACTAGAAGTACTTTGTAGGTGTTTTTGGATAAGTTTGCAAGATAATAAAGAGCGCATAAATAAAATGTAGGGGCTGTTTAGATAAAGACACAACTAAATTAGTTTTAGTAGAGAGCTTTTTGTCACGAGAAAGTTATTTGTCCCTAGGCAATCGATAACTAGACCGGTAATCATTATTGCAATTTTATTTGAGAGAGAGGCATAAGCTAACATACTTTCTCTACTTGGATCATATGCACTTATGATTGGAACTCTAGCAAGCATTCGCAACTACTAAATATCATTAAGGTAAAACCCAACCATAGCATTAAAGCATCAAGTCCCCTTTATCCCATACACACACAACCTACTTACTCGGGTCTGTGCTTCTGTCACTCACGCCACCCACCATAAGAAAATCATGAACATATTGCAAACCCTACAGCGGGGATCCCTCACGCTTGCGCGACACGGAGAGCACCATAGGATAACACCAATAATAAAACATGCAACTCAAACCAATCACGATCATCAATTAACCCATAGGACAAAACGGATCTACTCAAACGTCATAGGATAGCCATACATCATTGGGAAATAATATATAACGTTGAGCACCATGTTTAAGTAGAGATTACAACGCGTAAAAGAGGGGTTACACTACTGCATAGAGGGGGGAAGAGTTGGTGATGATGGCGGTGAAGTTGTTGGTGAAGATTGCGGTGATGATTATGGTGGCCACGGCAGCGCTCCGGCGCCACCGGAGGAGAGGGGGAGAGGGGACCCCTTCTTCCTCTTCTTCCTTGACCTTCTCCCTAGATGGGAGAAGGGTTTCCCCTCTGGTCCTTGGCATCCATGGCATGGGAGGGGCGAGAGCCCCTCCGAGATTGGATCTGTCTCTCTGTCTCTCTCTGTTTTTGCGTTGTTCTCTTCTGCCCTTTCACCGCTTCGTATATATATGGAGATCCGTAACTCCGATTGGATTGAAACCTTCGCCCAGATTTTCTCTGAAAATTAGCTTTCTTGCGGCCAAAGTAGAGCAGCAACTGCCTTACAGGGGGCCCACGAGGGGGGCAGGTGCGCCCCCTGCCTCGTGCCCCCCTCGGGGACCGTCACGCGTTGATTCTTCTTCCGGAATTTTCCAAATATTCCAAAAATATTTTCCGTCCGTTTTTATCCCGTTTGGATTCCGTTTGAAATGGGGTTTCAGCGAAACATAAAACATGCAACAAAAAGGAACTGGCACTGGGCACTGGATCAATATGTTAGTCCCAAAAATAGTATAAAAAGTTGCCATAAAGTATATGAAAGTTATATAATATTGGCATGGAACAATCAAAAATTATAGATACGACGGAGACGTATCAGCATCCCCAAGCTTAATTCCTGCTCATCCTCGAGTAGGTAAATGATAAAAAGATAATTTTTGATGTGGAATGCTACCTAGCATAATCTTGATCATGTATCTAATCATGGCATGAATATTAAGACATGAGTGATTCAAGGCAATAGTCTATCATTTGACATAAAAACAATAAACTTCAAGCATACTAATAAAGCAATCATGTCTTTTCAAAATAACATGGCCAAAGAAAGCTATCCCTACAAAATCATATGGTCTGGTTGTGCTCCATCTTCATCACACAAAATATTCAAATCATGCACAACCCCGGTTTCAGCCGAGCAATTGTTTCATACTTTTTAACGCGCTTCAGCTTTTTCAACCCTCATGCAATACATGAGCGTGATCCATGGATATAGCACTATGGGTGGAATAGAATATGATGGTGGAGGTTGTGTGGAGAAGACAAAAAGGGAGAAAGTCTCACATCGACGCGGCTAATCAACGGGCTATGGAGATGCCCATCAATTGATGTCAATGCGAGGAGTAGGGATTGCCATGCAACGGATGCACTAAGAGCAATAAGTATATGAAAGCTCAAAATGAAAACTAAGTGGGTGTGCATCCAACTTGCTTGCTCATGAAGACCTCGGGCATTTGAGGAAGCCCGTCATCGGAATATACAAGCCAAGTTCTATAATGAAAATTCCCACTAGTATATGAAAGTGATAACTCAAGAGACTCTCTATATGAAGAACATGGTGCTACTTTGAATCACAAGTGTGGAAAAAGGATAGTAACATTGTCCCTTTTATTCTTTTCCCCCTTTTTTTCTTTTTTTGCGGGCTTCTTTGGCCCCTTTTTTTATTTAGGCTTCTTTGGCCTCTTTTTTTTGGGGGGGGGGGGGGGACAATGCTCTAATAATGATGATCATCACACTTCTACTTACTTACAACAAAATATTACAACTCGATACTAGAAAAAAGATATGACTATATATGAATGCCTCCGTGTGTACCGGGATGTGCAATGATCTAGCATAGCAATGACATCAAAAAACGGACAAGCCATGGAAACATCATGCTAGCTATCTTACGATAATGCAAAGCAATATGACAATCAAGGCTCAAGTCATGTATATGATGATGATGGAAGTTGCATGGCAATATATCTCGGAATGGCTATGGAAATGCCATGATAGGTAGGTATGGCTGTTTTGAGGAAGATATAAGGAGGCTTATGTGTGATAGAGCGTATCGTATCACGGGGTTTGGATGCACCGACGAAGTTTGCACCAACTCTCGAGGTGAGAAAGGGCAATGCACCTGCATCAAGAGGCTAGCAATGATGGAAGGGTGAGAGTGCGTATAATCCATGGACTCAACATTAGTCATAAAGAACTCATATACTTATTGCAAAAGTTTATTAGCCCTCGAAGCAATGTACTAATACGCATGCCCCTAGGGGGGAGGTTGGTAGGAGTTAACCATCGCGCGCCCCCCACCTCCACACAAAGGATGGCAATCAAAAAAATATCTCATGCTCCAACTTCGTTACATAACGGTTCACCATACGTGCATGCTACGGGAATCACAAACCTCAACACAAGTATTTCTACTAATCCACAACTACCCACTAGCACACTCTAATATCACCACCTTTATATCGCAAAACTGTTGCAAGGAATCAAACATATCATATTCAGTGATCTACAAGTTTTATGTAGGATTTTATGACTAACCATGTGAATGACCAATTCCTGTCATCTCTCTAAAAAGATATAAGTGAAGAAAGAGAGTTTAATTCTTTCTACAAAACATATACCCACGCTCTAACAAATACAAGTGAAGCGAAAGAGCATTCTACAAATGGCGGTTGTCTATGTAAAGAGAAACAGGCAATCCAAACTTCAAATGATATAAGTGAAGCACATGAAGCATTCTATAAAGTCATACTCAAAAGATATAGGTGAGGTGCAAAGAGCATTCTATAAATCAACCAAGGACTATCTCATACCATCATGGTGCATAAAATAAAAGTGAAAACTAAATGCAAAAGACGCTCCAAGATTTGCACATATCGCATGAAGGAAACGAATCCGAAAACATACCGATACTTGTTGAAGAAAGAGGGGATGCCTTCCAGGGCATCCCCAAGCTTAGATGCTTGAGTCTCCTTGAATATTTACTTGGGGTGCCTTGGGAATCCCCAATATTGAGCTCTTGCCTCTCCTCCTTTTCCTCATATCGAGACCTTCTCGATCATCGAACACTTCATCCACACAAAACTTCAAGAGAAAACTCGGTAAGATCCGTTAGTATAATAAAGCAAATCACTACTCTAAGTACTGTTGCAAACCAATTCATATTTTGTTTTTGCATTATGTCTACTGTAATTTCACTTTTCCATGGCTTAATCCATTGATATAAATTGATAGTTTCATCAAAACAAGCAAACTATGCATCAAAAACAGAATCTGTCTAAAACATAACAGTCTATAACAATCTGAAGATTCACCATACTTATGATACTTGAAAAATTCTTCCAAAATTAGGAACAATAAAAAATTTGTATAAAAAGACACTGAAAAAAGAATGAGAACCATTTGACATTCCCATAAAAAATGTAAAACCGCGCACTACAGCCAAAGTTTCTATCCTGCACCGTACAAACCAACAAGCATTGTAAACATCCTAAAGGCAAACCTTGGCACATTATTTTTATAATACAATGGAATTGTACAAGGGGATAATTATTTTCCTTGAAAAGTTTCTGTAATTAAGATTCACAAAGTTCCCATGGGCATGAACAAAGTTCAAGGACGTCCCCCACTTTCACAATGCTCGTCTCTCTCACTTTCACTTTTCTTTTTGAAAAGTTTTGGGCTCCCCTCTTTATTTATTTTTGTTTTTACACTATATAAAATAACTCAACATAAAGAAACGAATCTCTAAAACTTCCGGGTTGTCTCCCTGGCAGCGCTTTCTTTAAAGCCATTAAGCTAGGCATATAGTGCTCAAGTAATGGATCCACCCGGATCCCAAGGTATATCAAAGCCAATTTTAATTAATAATGATTTGTAATTTAGTAGTGAGCACAAAGTAACATATATCATGAAAAAACAAAGCATAACTCTCTTCCTATGCATCGGCATGTCATAAAAGAACAATTCATGCACGCCAAGTAAAGGCCAATGCATAGTATAAGCAGTTTCTTACAATTCTATCGTGTTGGAAACATAAAGAGGCGGAGATGTAGTTCCTCTCTCATAATAATTGCAAGTGGGAGAAGCAAGCACATGTATATTATATCTATCAAAATTATCATGTGCAATGATAAAAGGCAACCCATCAATATAATCCTTAATAAGCACAAACTTCTCCGATATAGTGTAGTAGGGAGAACTCAGAAAGATAATAGGACTATCATGCGTGGGTGCAAAGGAACTATAGCAAGTTCATCTCCATAAGCATAATTCATATTGGAATCTTGGCCACAAGCATAGCAAGCATCATCAAAAAGGGGTATTTCAAGAGAAACAATGGGATCATAACAATCATCATAGCAATCATCCTTCGGTAAGCACGAAGGGAAATTAAACAATGTATGACTTGAAGAGTTACTCTCATTAGAAGGTGGGCACGGGTAGCTAATCCGCTCTTCCTCCTTTTGTTCTTCGCTCTCCTCATCATCATTTTCATCCAATGAGCTCACAGTTTCATCAATTTCTTCTTCCATAGACTCCTGCAAAATATTAGTCTCTTCTTGGACAGCGGAGGAGTCCTCAATATATGGTTTAACATAGGCATTAGAAGCATAATTATCGTAACAATATTCAAGTATGGCAAAATTTTCAGATTTGTAAAGAGTAGCACCATACTTTTCAATCAAAGAAGCAATTTCATAAGCACCCTTAAAAGCAACAAATTTTTCAATTTGTTGAACATCATAGTAATTATAAACACCCTTAGCATACGAAGATACGATTCCATTATCACTAAACTTACATTGGTAGGGAAGGTGTTTCTTAGGGTCTTCAGAACAACAAGTAAAATCATATATTTCACATAAATTCCAAGCATAGCATTGCAAACGATGAATTTGATCCAGTAAAAGTTTCCCTTTTTCAGATATGCGGTGTCGCACATAACAAGCATGCTCATCTAAAGATTTTCCCTCAACTAAGCTAGTTGGGGTTTCAGCACGAGCACATAGGGATCGAAGATGATCCAAGTAAAAAGCTTCAGGAGTGTGATAGATTTTGAGTGGTTCTTCAACCATTGGTTCAGTAGGTACAACTAATTTTTTTGGTATTTTGTGTTTCCTACCCATAACTAAAGATAGAAAACAACTAAGAACCACAAATAAAAATTACTTAGTGATAAAGCAAACAAGCACACACGAGAATATCCACCCCATGCTATGGCTCGCCGGCAACGGCGCCAGAAAAAGGTTTTGATAACCCACAAGTATAGGGGATCAATTGTAGCCTCTTTCGATAAGTAAGAGTGTCGAACCCAACAAGGAGCTAAAGGTAGAACAAATATTCCCTAAGGTTCTATCGACCACCAATACAACTCTACGCACGCTTGACGTTCGCTTTACCTAGAACAAGTATGAAACTAGAAGTACTTTGTAGGTGTTTTTGGATAAGTTTGCAAGATAATAAAGAGCGCGTAAATAAAAAGTAGGGGCTGTTTAGATAAAGACACAACTAAATTAGTTTTAGTATAGAGCTTTTTGTCAAGAGAAAGTTATTTGTCCCTAGGCAATCGATAACTAGACCGGTAATCAGTGTTGCAATTTTATTTGAGGGAGAGGCATAAGCTAACATACTTTCTCTACTTGGATCATATGCACTTATGATTGGAACTCTAGCAAGCATCCGCAACTACTAAAGATCATTAAGGTAAAACCCAACCATAGCATTAAAGCATCAAGTCCCCTTTATCCCATATGCAAACAACCTACTTACTCGGGTCTGTGCTTCTGTCACTCACGCCACCCACCATAAGCAAATCATGAACATATTGCAAACCCTACAACGGGGATCCCTCACACTTGCGCGACACGGAGAGCACCATAGGATAACACGAATAATAAAACATGCAACTCAAATCAATCACGGTCATCAATTAACCCATAGGACAAAACGGATCTACTCAAACATCATAGGATAGCCATACATCATTGAGACATGGTCCTGCTGCTTTTCAGTTCCTGGCGCATTCTCGAGATCTCGAGGTTCTCCTCCTCCAGCTTGTTTACCTTCAGCCTCTGAGTCTTGACCTCTTCTCGTAGTGCTTCATTGTCAAACAGGGCTTCCAGGAGGTCCATCTGAAGATTCTTGATGTATTGTTCTAGATCCCGATTGTATACTAACGATGGGGAGAACTTCATCTTTTGCGCTTCCGTCAAGGCAATAGTTGCTCCATCAAACTTCGCCATCCAATCCTTCCAAAGAAGTGTGGGTTTAGTGTAGCACGATGACGATAGCATAAGCGTGCAATAGCATCATGGACGGCAGTGTTGATGCCCATATCACGATCACCATTTATGGTGCGAAGCTGATGTCTGCAGTCTTGGGGTCTTCTTTACGGCCAAAAACTTGGGTCTTGACTCCCCACGATCTAGACGTCCTCTTAGTTGCCTTGATCTCGTGTATCGGTAACTTCAGAATGACTAGCTCCAAAAGGAAGGGGCCTCCAAGAACCTTCTCGTAGTTTTCTCTTTTGTTCAGAATGTAGCTCTCCATCTATAGTTTGAAATAAGGAAGGTTCAGTAAAAGAAATTAGGTGTTACGAGAGTAGTAACAAAACAAGGTCATTCCTATTGGGGTCTTCATATTACTAAGTCATTTTCTAGGGTCACGTCCTACAGCCAACATGTGCTCTGATACCATTTCTGTAGCGACCCGACCTCAGACGGTCAAGCCTACGTATTCTTGTGCCATCCTCGGATCGGTATCTTTGGCACACAGTACATCAATGTATATATCAAAGTGCAATCACATGTATAATTAACGTAAAACTGATATATACCTCATAAGTCACAGCAAAAACAAATAGTCGGGTGTGGAATCCCATCGACGCCATCGGCAGGTTGAGTGTAGACCGTAACCCTGTACCGTACTCTTACTCGTCGGAAGTAAATATCTGCAACATGATACGTTGCAGCCGTAGGTCAAGATTACATTGAATGTACCGGCAAGATCACAACATGAGAAAAACAGATGATAAAACTATACTATATGCAATATGGCTTTGTGGCTCAGATTCGAGTTTTGTTTGCGTAAAAGATGGTTTTACTTTCCCTACATCAAAGGAATAAATGAAGTCTGTACTATGGAGTTTTCTATCATGACATGGTTCCGCCAACCGATGTCTCATAGCCCAAATTCATCATAAGTTGCCCACAATTAAGTTATCAATCCGGTGTTGAGAGTTCCGAGATAGATCCAAGTCCAGATGCTCAAATTGTCCGTAATCGGGACACGGCTAATCGATTAGGTTTATAACCCTCTGCAGAGGTTTGTACACTTTACCCGCAAGATTCGATCCCTCTCTTTACGTTCTCGCACTTCGTGGTGTTTGAGAACAAGATGACCAAACATGGTCTTCAAGAATTCCTCGACCACCGTCCGTGCTCATCCCATCCTATCGTAGTTCTACATCTGCTAGCACCGTCCCAGCCAGAGTCCAACTAAGGTCAACCAAGCCAGAGCCCATATTGACTTGCGGTTGCACAGGTAAGCTTCCGGGCATGAAGTATTCTTCCGTCTCTTTGAGTCTGGGTGAAGCTTTCCGCAAGATGTCATGGCGCTTCTCCATGCATCCCGTCCAACCACTGGTTTCTCCAGGTGCCCACAACCATCCTTCACCCAGTAGTGTGTATTGAATTCTTGTCTCGAGTCTTGAAGTCTTGAGGCCTTGAAGATGCAGTCCTTGCAGGTTCCATCATGGAGTTGTCGCCATTGACGAGAGTCCTCCTTCTTCACACCACTCGAACACTCATACCAAACCCGTCTACTATAGCGTAGCATTAAAATAAATAGCGTCCCGGGCTTGGTAACAGGGTGATGGGTTCCTACCTCATGCATACTACTCAACTACAAGAATTCAATATCACTACTGAGGGGTGGTTGCAAATATGCCACTAAATGCAATAAAAACGTGGTATGAAAGCATGGTCAAAGTGAACTTGCCTTCTTGGCGATCTTGAAAACTAGGGACTCGTGGTAGCAGGCTTCGCACTCCGGAAATTCTACCGAGGCAAACAATAACCATAATAAGCACATAGCATATGATCACTTAACACAATAGCATAGTAACATAACACACCAAAACAAACGAATCAAAACCCAAAGGAAAAACTCGAAGAAATCCAACTCAAAGTTTTCCCATATCCAACAACAATCAAGAAATAGTTTTGCACTACAAAATTTTTCTTAACAGAACCTAAGCATGGGTTTATGCTACCTAACAGAAAAGAATTCATCACGCAACTAGGAGCAAAAAGAATCACCTTATAAGCTATTATAAAACTCCTATTAGGCCTAATTCAAATTCTATTAAGAAAATTAAAATAAAAGTTTTATTTATTATAAATAAAAGTTCATGCTATAAAGTTACAGAAACTAACCTAGAATAATCTATCACATATGAAAAATAAATTTATTTGCTAAGTAAAACAATAGGAAAACAGTAGCTAGTTAATTAATTAAGAAAAACATGATTCTGATTTAAAAATATTTTTTTATAAATCCTAAAATGCCCAAATAAATTCCTACGGTTAGGCAATGTCAAAACAAAGTGGGGACAAAAAGAATCATTAAAACATAATTTTCCTAACTCATTTTATAGCAGATTTACTATTCTGACTAAATCTAAAATAAAGCAATTATAAATAATTTTAACATAGCTAATTATATTTTCTACAGAAACTATAAGAAATTTGCAAACCAACAAAAAAAGAATCACTTCAAAATATTAAGTAGATTAAAAGATATGAATTTTACAAAACTGAAACTGTTCTGTTAAAACAGAAAACTAAAATTAAAACTAAAACGAAAACTGGGCTAATGGGCCTATATAACGCTTCGGCGTAATATAACTAAACTACGCACGTGGAATAAAACCGAGTCGGCCCGGTCTATTCTAACCTAACTAACACCAAACTAAACCGGAATAAAAACCGGTTCACTAACAACTAACCTAATAAAACCATACCCCTTCGGGGGTTCTAATCCTAACCGTTGAGATTGGATCGGACGGTGGGGGTGATTCCGGCGACGTATCACGGGGTCGACGGCGACGGCGGCTCGGGCGGCGACGGTGCGGGGGTCTTCGGTGGTCGGGGTGGCGGAGAGCTCCGCGGTGCGGGCGCGACGAGGAGTCCGGGGTGGAGTCGGCGAGCTCGAGGGTTCGGCGTCGGCGACGGAGTTAATGGCGCGGCGGCGGCGTCGGGTCTCCGGCGACGAATCGCGGGCGAGGGAAGGGGTTAGGCGAGGGGGCGAGGGGAGAAACGGGGCGAGGTGGGGGGTTTATATAGGGGGGCACCCGGCTTGGAGGAGGGCAGGTCGAGGGAATCATGGCGAATCCCGGATCCGCGGGATCCGGCGGCGGCGCGGGCGGTGGCGGCGCGAGGGGAAGGAGACGGTGGGGTCCAATTGTCGGCGACGGCGGGAGCGGGTTTGGGTCGGGCCGACCAAGGGTTTCATGAGGGCGGTGGCTCGGCCGGGCTGGCCACAGGGCCGGGTCAGGGCTGCTCAAGGCTGGTTGCCTCGTACTGGGCCGGGTGGTGTTGGCCACAATATTCGGCCGGCGCCCAGGGGCTTTTTCTCTTTTTTTCTATTTTTTTTTGAATATTAGAGAGAGGAAAAATATAATAAATATAAATATTTATATAGGACATATATATATCAAAATGATCAGAAAAAGATTTCCTACAACATGAACTATTTTTCAAGTTCAAATAAAATACACAAAAATTCAAATAAAACAAAGAGTGTTTCTGCTCTAATAAAATCCAATAAAAATCATTTTAAAAATACCAAAATGACTTCAAATTTACTTTCTCCTAATTTTCCATTGAAGGGAATCATTTTACCCATATTTCCATTTATTTATTTTTAGGAGAAAAATAATTTTGAATAAAATCCAAATAATTCCAAATTTGAAAGGGAGTTTCAAAATACCTTCAAATGACTTTCAATTTGATTCTTTTTAACTTCCAACTCATATTTCATATAATTGAAGAAGTCATTTTATCTTCCCTCATGAAAATCATTGAGTTGCATAAAGCTTGAATATGAAATATTCTCAAATGAAATTCAAATCTTTTCAAAACCTTTTTATTTCAAATGGAAGAAGTCATGTCATCTTCACTCTAGGGTTTTGTGTTGGAATGAAATTGAATTCATTGAGATCCAAAAAGGCAAAAGGGGATAGTTTTGGGAAAGTCATTTTATTCCCTCTCATCCAACTTTCAAAAGTTTCAAATTCCACTCAATTTCACTCAATCACTCAAACAAACAATCAGCAACAAGCATAGTTATTTATCTAATATAACATTCCAAAATTTAGAATTTTGGGATGTTACAAACCTACCACTTAAAATGAATCTCGTCCTCGAGATTCAAGAGGCTAGCAAGAAAAGGTTAGGGGTTGGGGTCCGCTTGCAAACGTTTGGTCGGAAGGGTCAGGGTGCTACCACACTTAAAAGCATGGTTATGGTTCCAACGGAACTCGGTACTCCATCCCTTTGGGTTGTGACAGTGTCGCCCGGTTTCACCGAGGATCTTTCGGTAGGGTATAACCTTTTTCTCAACACGTGTCCTTTCATCCTGGTGAGGTTCTTTCGAGACTGGGTCTTCATCTCCGACGGGTCTGTCGCCAATACTAAACAACTATCGAAATTCTCATGGTGGTCGACAATTCATGGTTTCTCCTGCAGGAATATGGTCGGGGTTGGATCTCACCGTATATTCTATGATTGGCATCGATTGCCTGTAAGGGGTTCCATCGTACTACCATTCTATGGTTTTATGGCTTATCGCGTCGACACTCTTCTAAGGTTTTTAAGGCTCTCTGATTTTCCATCAACATATGATAGTTCATGATAGAAGTCTCCGGTATGGGGCCAATCCATCCCGTACTTGAATCATTACCACATACGTAATATCGAATCACGTATTCTAACACTTGGGCACTCTCACAAGCATTGCAGATTTCTCTTGTCGACGAACTGAGTTCGAGTAAATCCTTTGGTTCAGCAAGCCAAACAAAACATCTATCATTCTTCACAACTCTTGGGTTTCGTAACCTCCTAAGAAACGTATGCTGATTGAATCACTGATTCCTCCAATTTTTCTTCCTTCATCAAGGTTACATCTGTTCCTTTTCAAAATCCTGGGCCTGTGGGTTATGGCCCACTTTAACACTAATGCGGCTGTAACTCATCCTTGGAGTAACTCCCTTGTTCCATATTACACCTCTTTTAAATCTAGTAGTACTTTGTTTCTTCATACCCTTGTGGTGACGATCATACAAAATTCCAACTTATTTTGTCCAGCCTCCTTCTATGGACCGTCGTGAATAACACATTTCTTTCTTCATTGATCATGTGGCTTTACGGAGTACTACGACACCAAAAGAATGCACTAGTTTATCCATAAATCTCATTATTTTTCATATCAAATCTTTTATTACATCCTTAACCATTTTTCAGAATCCAAATTCGAAAAGTTTATTACAAATGCTGCCACCCACATGATTCGGTATGGTGGACATTACTTCCAACTTTATTCATTTTTCCTCCTTGAGGATTCTTGATCCAACTGGAATTGTGCGACAAGCGCCTTGAAATCTTCAATCTTCTCGTTTCTTCATGGTGGCCTTGAGCTTCACCTCCATCATCTCTGCATGCACTTCTACGAGGTATTCCCGAGTATAACGGAGTCTTGCTTCAAGTATTTCTCCGATCCGGCGATGGCTTCCATGGCTGCTTCACGAACAGCGTCGAAGAAAGTTGCTTGTGGCACACGTGAGATGAAAAGTACTGCCCCATCATCTTTGGGCAAACTCCTTTCGAACGGTGGAGGTGTATCTCCACATACCAAAGTTCCACTCCTTTTTGCATGAAGGGGTAGCCTTTGTAGACTGCATCTCCTTCAAGGTGAATATGCTTCATCATGTCCTTCAGGATCTTCAGGTAATCATGATCACTTGTCAGGGTCATGATCGTTTCAGGGCCCTTAAGGAAAGACTCATAAAGGGTTGTCATCTACATGTGTAGAATAAGAGGGGTGCTCAGAACAAGGAATGTATTTCCATGGGGAAATTGCAATTGTCTCCAGAAAAGTTTGGTGTTCAGTTGTCCATGCGTTCAAGATTTCGGGGTCTGGTTGAGATAGAAAGAGAAAGCAAATACCCACCCATCAACAAAAGAATCCTAGCTCAGAAGTACCGTTTGTAATGGGCCGTTCTACTATGGTTTCGTTTCTAAGTCCTCATTTCTTCAGGTCTTCAATGCTCGGGAGTTTCCAATTTCGATGCTTTTCCCATATGAAGGCCTTCTACCATTCTTCCGTAACTTACGTCTCTCATGGTTGAAATAAATACAAGCCTACGAATATCGCATCTATCCAACCATTCAATAAACACAAAAAAATAATAGCAACCAAGCATTCATTTATTCAATCAATTCTACAGTATCGCCACCCACATAAATTGGTATGGTCAGATACTTAAATCGAGAAGGCGTTCATCTTTATTTCTCTCATGGTGGGATACTACTAAGCTAATTTATTAGGAACTTGATCATTGTCCCCACCGGGCTTCTTACGTGTGGACTTGATCTCCTCTAGTTTTTCTCGCTAGATTTTCCCTGCCGACGCGGAGTTTCTTGTGACGACTCTGTATGTCCTGAAGTTGTTCCTTGAGCTCGGATTTCAACGTCCTTGGCATGAGAC
Source organism: Aegilops bicornis (assembly GCA_021605145.1). NCBI lineage: Eukaryota > Viridiplantae > Streptophyta > Magnoliopsida > Poales > Poaceae > Aegilops > Aegilops bicornis. Next base: position 692,392,725 of record CM038671.1, on the reverse strand, counting down.
ATGGTCCTGCTGCTTTTCAGTTCTCGACGCATTCTCGAGATCTCGAGGTTCTCCTCCTCCAGCTTGTTTACCTTCACCTCCGAGTCTTGACCTCTTCTCGTAGTGCTTCATTGTCAAACAGGGCTTCCAGGAGGTCCATCTGAAGATTCTTGATGTATTGTTCTAGATCCTGATTGTATACTAACAGTGGGGAGAACTTCATCTTTTGCGCTTCCGTCAAGGCAATAGTTGCTCCATCAAACTTCTGCCATCCAATCCTTCCAAAGAAGTGTGGTTTTAGTGTAGCACGATGACGATAGCATAAGCGTGCAATAGCATCATGGACGGCAGTGTTGATGCTCATATCACGATCACCATTTATGGTGCCAAGCTGATGTCTGCAGTCTTGGGGTCTTCTTTACGGCCAAAAACTTGGGTCTTGACTCCCCACGATCTAGATGTCCTCTTAGTTGCCTTGATCTCGTGTATCGGTAACTTCAAAGACTGACTAGCTCCACAAGGAAGGGGCCTCCAAGAACCTTCTCGTAGTGTTCTCTTTTGTTCGTAATGTAGCTCTCCATCTATAGTTTGAAATAAGGAAGGTTCAGTAAAAGAAATCAGGTGTTACGAGAGTAGTAACAAACAAAGGTCATTCCTATTGGGGTCTTCATATTACTAAGTCATTTCCTAGGGTCACGTCCTACAGTCAACATGTGCTCTGATACCATTTCTGTAGCGACCCGACCTCAGACGGTCAAGCCTCTGTGTTCTTGTGCCATCCTCGGATCGGTATCTTTGGCACACACAGTACATCAATGTATATATCAAAGTGCAATCACATGTATAATTAACGAAAACTGATATATACCTCATAAGTCACAGCGAAAACAAATAGTCGGTGTGGAATCCCATCAACGCCATCGGCAGGTTGAGTGTAGACCGTAACCACTGCAGTACTCTTACTCGTCGGAAGTAAATATCTGCAACATGATACGTTGCAGCCGTGTAGGTCAGTACATTGAATGTACCGGCAAGATCACAATATGAGAAAAACAGATGATAAAACTATACTATATGCAATATGGCTTTGTCGCTCTGTATCTGAGTTTTGTTTGCGTAAAAGCTTGTTTTACTTTCCCTACATCAAAGGAATAAATGAAGTTTGTACTATGGAGTTTTCTATCATGACATGGTTCCGCCAACCGATGTCTCATAGCCCAAATTCATCATAAGTTGCCCACAATTAAGTTATCAATCCGGTGTTGAGAGTTCCGAGATAGATCCAAGTCCAGATGCTCAAATTGTCCGTAATCGGGACACGGCTAATCGATTAGGTTTATAACCCTCTGCAGAGGTTTGTACACTTTACCCACAAGATTCGATCCCTCTCTTTACGTTCTCGCACTTCGTGGTGTTTGAGAACAAGATGACCAAACATGGTCTTCCGAAGAGTTCCTCGACCACCGTCCGTGCTCATCCCATCCTATCGTAGTTCTACATCTCGCTAGCACCGCCCCAGCCAGAGTCACAACTAAGGTCAACCAAGCCAGAGCCCATATTGACTTGCGGTTGCACGGTAAGCTTCCGGGCATGAAGTATTCTTCCGTCTCTTTGAGTCTGGGTGAAGCTTTCCGCAAGATGTCATGGCGCTTCTCCATGCATCCCGCCAACCACCGGTTTCTCCAGGTGCCCGTCAACCATCCTTCACCCAAGAGGTGTGTATTGAATTCTTGTCTCGAGTCTTGAAGTCTTGAGGCCTTGAAGATGCAGTCCTTGCAGGTTCCATCATGGAGTTGTCGTCATTGACGTAGAGTCCTCCTTCTTCACACCACTCTCAAACACTCATACCAAACCCCGTCTACTATAGCGTAGCATTAAAATAAATAACGTCCCGGGCTTGGTAACAGGGTGATGGGTTCCTACCTCATGCATACTACTCAACTACAAGAATTCAATATCACTACTGAGGGGTGGTTGCAAAGATGCCACTAAATGCAATAAAAACGTAGGTACGAAAGCATGGTCAAAGTGAACTTGCCTTGCTGACGATCTTCGAAAACTAGGGACTCGTGGTAGCAGGCTTCGCACTCCGGAAATTCTACCGAGGCAAACAATAACCATAATAAGCACATAGCATATGATCACTTAACACAATAGCATAGTAACATAACACACCAAAACAAACGAATCAAAACCCAAAGGAAAAACTCGAAGAAATCCAACTCAAAGTTTTCCCATATCCAACAACAATCAAGAAATAGTTTTGCACTACAAAATTTTTCTTAACAGAACCTAAGCATGGGTTTATGCTACCTAAGAGAAAAGAATTCATCACGCAACTAGGAGCAAAAAGAATCACCTTAAAAGCTATTATAAAACTCCTATTAGGCCTAATTCAAATTCTATTAAGAAAATTAAAATAAAAGTTTTATTTATTATAAATAAAAGTTCATGCTATAAAGTTACAGAAACTAACCTAGAATAATCTATCACATATGAAAAATAAATTTATTTGCTAAGTAAAACAGTAGGAAAACAGTAGCTAGTTAATTAATTAAGAAAAACATGATTCTGATTTAAAACTATTTTTTATAAATCCTAAAATGCCCAAATAAATTCCTACGGTTAGGCAATGTCAAAACAAAGTGGGGACAAAAAGAATCATTAAAAAATAATTTTCCTAACTCATTTTATAGCAGATTTACTATTCTGACTAAATCTAAAATAAAGCAATTATAAATAATTTTAACACATCTAATTATATTTTCGAAAGAAACTATAAGAAATTTGCAAACCAACAAAAAAAGAATCACTTAAAAATATTAAGTAGATTAAAAGATATGAATTTTACAAAACTGAAACTATTCTGTTAAAACAGAAAACTAAAATTAAAACTAAAACGAAAACTGGGCTAATGGGCCTATATAACGCTTCGGCGTAATATAACTAAACTACGCACGCGGAATAAAACCGAGTCGGCCCGGTCTATTCTAACCTAACTAAAACCAAACTAAACCGGATAAAAACCGGTTCACTAACAACTAACCTAATAAAACCATACCCTTTCGGGGGTTCTAATCCTAACCGTTGAGATTGGATCGGACGGTGGGGGTGATTCCGATGACGTACCACGGGGTCGACGGCGACGGCGGCTCGGGCGGCGACGGTGCGGGGGTCTCCGGTGGTCGGGGGCGGCGGCGGAGAGCTCCGGCAGGTGCGGCGACGAGGAGTCCGGGGTGGAGTCGAGCTCGAGGGTTCGGGCGCCATGACGGAGTTAATGGCGGCGGCGTTCGGGTACTCGGCGACGGATTAGGCGAGGAAGAGGTTAGGCGAGGGACGAGGGGCGGAACGGGGCGAGGTGGGGGGTTTATATAGGGGGGGCACCCGGCTTGGAGAAGGGGCAGGTCGGGCGAGGGAATCGCGGCGAATCCCGGATCCGGCGGGATCCGGCGAGCGGCAGCGCGGGCGGGTGGCGTGCGCGAGGGGGAAGGAGACGGGTGGGGGTCCACCTGTTGGCGACGGCGGGGAGCGGGGTTTTGGGTCGGTCGGCCGACCCGAAGGGTTTCGGCGCAGGGCGAGTCGGTGGCTCATTGGGCCTGGGCTGCTGGCGCTGGGTTGCCTCATACCGGCCGGGTCAGCCTGGTGTTGGCTGGGCCAGTTATTCGGCTGCGCCTGTGGGGCTTTTTCTCTTTTTTTCTATTTTTTTTGAATATTAGAGAGAGGAAAAATATAATAAATATAAATATTTTATATAGGACATATATATATCAAAATGATCAGAAAAAGATTTCCTACAACATGAACTATTTTTCAAGTTCAAATAAAATACACAAAAATTCAAATAAAACAAAGAGTGTTTCTGCTCTAATAAAATCCAATAAAAATCAATTTAAAAATACCAAAATGACTTCAAATTTATTTTCTCCTAATTTTCCATTGAAGGGAATCATTTTACCCATATTTCCATTTATTTATTTTTAGGAGAAAAATAATTTTGAATAAAATCCAAATAATTCCAAATTTGAAAGGGAGTTTCAAAATACCTTCAAATGACTTTCAATTTGATTATTTTTAACTTCCAACTCATATTGCATATAATTGAAGAAGTCATTTTATCTTCCCTCATGAAAATCATTGAGTTGCATAAATCTTGAATATGAAATATTCTCAAATGAAATTCAAATCTTTTCAAAACCTTTTTATTTCAAATGGAAGAAGTCATGTCATCTTCACTCTAGGGTTTTGTGTTGGAATGAAATTGAATTCATTGAGATCCAAAAAGGCAAAAGGGATAGTTTTGGGAAAGTCATTTTATTCCCTCTCATCCAACTTTCAAAAGTTTAAAATTCCACTCAATTTCACTCAATCACTCAAACAAACAATCAGGCAACAAGCATAGTTATTTATCTAATATAACATTCCAAAATTTAGAATTTTGGGATGTTACACTCTCTCTCTCTCTCTGTTTCTGTGCTGTTCTCTTCTGCCCTTTCACCGTTTCATATATATATGGAGATCCATAACTCCGATTGGATTGAAACCTTCGCCCAGATTTTTCTCCAATAATTAGCTTTCTTGCGGCCAAAGTTGAGCAGCAACCGCCTTATGGGGGGCCCACGAGGGGGGCAGGCGCGCCCCCTGCCTCGTGCCCCCCTCGGGCACCGTCTCGCATTGATTCTTCTTCCGGAATTTTCCAAATATTCCAAAAATATTCTCCGTCCATTTTTATCCCGTTTGGATTCCATTTGATATGGGGTTTCTGCGAAACATAAAGCATGCAACAAACAGGAACTGGCACTGGGTACTAGATCAATATGTTAGTCCCAAAAATAGTATAAAAAGTTGCCATGAAGTATATAAAAGTTGTATAATATTGGCATGGAAAGATCAAAAATTATAGATACGACGGAGACGTATCAGCTTTAGCTAACGGATGGTTCTTGTCCATCACATCATTTGCCTAATGACATGATCCCATTATCAAACGACGACTCATGTCTATGGTCAGGAAACCTTAACCATCTTTTGATCAATGAGCTAGTCTAGTAGAGGCTTACTAGGGACTTGGTATTTGTTTATGTATTCACACATGTATTGAAGTTTCTGATCAATACAATTATAGCATGAATAATAAACCATTATCATGATTAAGGAAATATAATAATAACCACTTTATTATTGCCTCTAAGGCATATTTCTAACAGTCTCCCTCTTGCACTAGGGTCAATAATCTAGATTACATAGTAATGAATCTAACACCCATGGAGTCTTGGTCCTGATCATGTTTTGCCCGCGGAAGAGGTTTAGTCCACGGGTCTACCACATTCAGATCCGTATGCACTTTGCAAATTTCTATGTTTCCATCCTTGACATAATCACAAGTGGAGTTGAGCTGCTGCTGAAGGAAATATGCCCTAGAGGCAATAATAAAGTTATTATTTATTTCCTTATATCATGATAAATGTTTATTATTCATGCTAGAATTGTATTAACCGGAAACATAATACATGTGTGAATACATAGACAAACAGATAGTCACTAGTAAGCCTCTACTAGACTAGCTCATTAATCAAAGATGGTTATGTTTCCTAACCATAGACATGTGTTGTCATTTGATTAATGGGATCACCTCATTAGAAGAATGATGTGATTGACATGACCCATTCCGTTAGCTTAGCACTTGATCGTTTAGTATATTGCTATTGCTTTCTTCATGACTTATACATGTTCCTATAACTATGAGATTATGCAACTCCGTTTACGGAGGAACACTTTGGTACTACCAAACGTCCACAACGTAATCGGGTGATTATAAAGGAGTACTACAGGTGTCTCCAAAGGTACTTGTTGGGTTGGCGTATTTCGAGATTAGGTTTTGTCACTCCGATTGTCGGAGAGGTATCTCTGGGCCTTCTCGGTAATACACATCACATAAGCCTTGCAAGCATTACAACTAATGAGTTAGTTGTGAGATGATGTATTACGGAACGAGTAAAGAGACTTACGATGCTTGAGATTGAACTAGGTATTGGATACCGACGATCGAATCTCGGGTAAGTAACATACCGATGACAAAGGGAACAACGTATGTTGTTATGCGCGGTCTCGACCGATAAAGATCTTCGTAGAAAATGTAGGAACCAATATGGGCATCCAGGTCCGCTATTGGTTATTGACCGGAGATGTGTCTCGGTCATGTCTACATTGTTCTCGAACCGTAGGGTCCGCACGCTTAAGGTTTCGATGGCGGTTATATTATGAGTTTATGTATTTTGATGTACGAAGGTTGTTCGGAGTCCGGATATGATCACGGACATGACGAGGAGTCTCGAAATGGTCGAGACATAAAGATTAATATATTGGACGGATATATTTGGACACCGGAAAGGTTAGGAGAAGTTTGGAGCTCAGGAGGTTACCGGAACCCCGGGAGGTATATGGGCCTTATTGGGCCCATGTAGGAGGAAGGGAGAAGGAACAAGGGAGGCGGCGCGCCCCAAGCCCAATCCGACTGGGGAGGGGGCCGGCCCCCTTTCCTTTCTCCTTTCCCTCTTCCTATTCCTACTACTAGTACTACTTCCTAATACTAGTACTCCTTCCTTCCCCTCCAAATAAGATAAGGAAAAGAGGAAACCTACTTGGAGTAGGTTTCCCCCTCCTATGGCGCCCCCTTGAGGCCGCCACCTCCTCCCTCCCTCCTTTATATACGGGGTGAGGGGCACCCTAGAACACACAAGTTGATCCTTGAGATTGTTCCTTAGCCGTGTGCGGTGCCCCCTCCACCATATTCCACCTCGGTCATATCATAGCGTGCTTAGGCGAAGCCTGCGTCGGTAGAACATCAAGATCGTCACCACGCCGTCGTCTTGTGGAACTCCCTCTCCCGGAGCTTTGCTGGATCGGAGCCCGAGGAGCGCCATCGAGCTGAACGTGTGCCAAGAACTCGGAGGCGCCGGAGTAACGGCGCTGGGATCGGCTGGATCGCGAGGAGAACGTCTGACTACTTCCTCTACATTGTGATCGACTCGAGGCGCCGGAATGCCGCTGGGATCGGCTGGATCGCGAGGAGAACGTCACGACTACTTCCTCTACATTGTGATCGCTTCCGCTTTGGTCTACGAGTGCGTAGACAATACTCTCCTCTCTTTGCTATGCATCACCATGATCTTGCGTGTGCGTAGGGAAATTTTTGAAATTACTACGTTCCCCAACGGTGGCATCCGAGCCTGGTTTTATGCGTTGATGTTATTTGCACGAGTAGAACACAAGTGAGTTGTGGGCGATTAAAGTCATCTTGCCTACCGACATGTCATACTTTGGTTCGGAGGTATTGTGAGATGAAGCGGCCCGGACCGACATTACGCCAGACGCTTACGCGAGACTGGTTTCACCGTTCTGAGCACTCGTGCTTAAAGGTGGCTGGCGGGTGTCTGTCTCTCTCACTTTAGTTGAACTGAGTGTGGCTACGCCCGGTCCTTGAGAAGGTTAAAACGGAGTCTAAGTGACGAAGTATCGGTGTGGTCTTGATGCGTGGGTGAGTTGGGTTCTTGCTTAAGCCAGTAGCAGACACGTAAAATTTGCAACAAGAAAGTTGAGGACGGCGAACTTGTTTTTGCAGGGCATGTTGTGATGTGATATGGTCAAGACGTGATGCTATATTTTATTGTATGAGATGATCATGTTTTGTAACCGAAGTTATCGACAATCGGCTAGAGCCATATGGTTGTCGCTTTATTGTATGAAATGCAAACGCCTGTAATTGCTTTACTTTATCTCTAAGCGGTAGCGATAGTCGTAGAAGCAATAGATGGCGAAACGACAACGATGCTACGATGGAGATCAAGGTGTCGCGCGCGGTGACGATGGTGATCACGACGGTTAGCCGGAGATGGAGATCACAAGCACGAGATGATGATGGCCATATCATATCACTTATATTGATTGCATGTGATGTTTATCCTTTATGCATCTTATTTTGCTTTGATTGACGGTAGCATTATAAGATGATCTCTCACTAAAATTATCAAGAAGTGTTCTCCCCGAGTATGCACCGTTGCGAAAGTTCTTCGTGCTGAGACACCACGTGATGATCGGGTGTGATAGGCTCTACGTTCAAATCCAACGGGTGCAAAAGCAGTTGCGCGCAGAATACTCGAGTTAAACTTGACGAGCCTAGCATATAACAGATATGGCCTCGGAACACGGAGACCGAAAGGTCGAACGTGAATCATATAGTAGATATGATCAACATAGTGATGTTCACCATTGAAACTACTCCATCTCACGTGATGATCGGACATGGTTTAGTTAATTTGGATCACGTAATCACTTAGATGACTAGAGAGATGTCTGTCTAAGTGGGAGTTTTTAATATGATTAATTAAAAAACTTAAATTTATCATGAACTTAGTACCTGATAGTATTTTGCTTGTCTATGTTTCTTTGTAGATAGATGGCTCGTCTTGTTGTTCCGTTGAATTTTAATGCGTTCCTTGAGAAAGCAAAGTTGAAAGATGATGGTAGCAATTACGGACTGGGTCCGTAACTTGAGGATTATCCTCATTGCTGCCAGAAGAATTACGTCTGGAAGCACCGCTGGGTGCCAGCTCTTTGAGAACAACGCCGAAGTTGTGAACGTCTGGCGAGCAAAGCTGATGACTACTCGATAGTTCGGTGTGCCATGCTTTACGGCTTAGAACCGGGTCTTCAACGACGTTTTGAACGTCATGGAGCATATGAGATGTTCCAGGAGTTGAAGTTAATATTTCAAGCAAATGCCCGGATTGAGAGATATGAAGTCTCCAATAAGTTCTATAGCTGCAAAATGGAGGAGAATAGTTCGTCGGTGAACATATACTCAAAATGTCCGGGTATAATAACCACTTGATTCAACTGGGGTTACTCTTCCGGATGATAGTGTCATTGATGTAATTCTCCAATCATCGCCACCAAGCTACAAGAGCTTCGTGATGAACTATAATATGCAAGGGATGACCAAAACAATTCCGAGCTCTTCGCAATGCTAAAAGCAGCGGAGGTAGAAATCAAGAAAGAGCATCAAGTGTTGATGGTCAACAAGACCACTAGTTTCAAGAAAAGGGCAAAGGAAAGAAGAAGAGGGAACTTCAAAAGGAACAGCAAGAAAGTTGCTGCTCAAGAGAAGAAACCCAAGTCCGGGCCTAAGCACAAACCGAGTGTTTTTACCGCAAGCAACCTGGACATCCGGAAGCGGAACTGCCCCAAGTATTTGGCGGATAAGAAGGATGGCAAGGTGATCAAAGGTATATGTGATATACATGTTATTGATGTGTACCTTACTAATACTCGCATGAGTACCGGTATTTGATACTGGTTACATTGCTAATATTTGCAACTCAAACAGGAACTACGGATTGCGAAGATTGGCTAAGGACGAGGTGACGATGCGCGTGGGAAATGGTTCCAAAGTCGATGTGATCGCGGTCGGCACGCTACCTCTACATCTACCATCGGGATTAGTTTTAGACCTAAATAATTGTTATTTGGTGCGGCGTTGAGCATGAACATTATATCTGGATCTTGTTTAATGCGAGACGGTTATTCATTTAAGACAGAGAATAATGGTTGTTCTATTTATATGAATAATATCTTTTATGGTCATGCACCCTTGAAGAGTGGTCTATTTTATTAAATCTCGATAGTAGTAATACACATATTCATAGTGTTGAAACCAAAAGATACAGAGTTGATAATGATAATGCAACTTATTTGTGGCACTTGCCGTTTGGGTCATATCGGTGTAAACGCATGAAGAAACTCCATCTTGATGGGCTTCGGAAACACTTGATTATGAATCATTTGGTACTTGCGAACCATGCCTCATGGGCAAGATGACTAAAACGCCGTTCTCGGAACTATGGAGCGAGCAACTGATTTGTTGGAAATCATACATACCGATGTTTGTGGTCCAATGAATGTTGAGGCCTTGGCGGGTATCGTTATTTTCTCACCTTCACAGATGATTTGAGCAGATATGGGTATATCTACTTAATGAAACACAAATCTGAAACATTTGAAAAGTTCAAAGAATTTCAGAGTGAAGTGGAAAATCATCGTAACAAGAAAATAAAGTTTCTACGATCTGATCGTGGAGGAGAATATTTGAGTTACGAGTTTGGTTTACATTTGAAACAATGTGGAATAGTTTCACAACTCACGCCACGGAACACCACAGAGAAATGGTGTGTCCGAACGTCGTGTCGTACTTTACTTGATATGGTGCGATCTATGATGTCTCTTACTGATTTACCGCTATCGCTTTTGGGGATATGCTTTAGAGACGGCCGCATTCACGTTAAATAGGGCACCATCTAAATCCGTTGAGACGACACCATATGAACTGTGGTTTGGCAAGAAACCAAAGTTGTCATTTCTTAAAATTTGGGGCTGCGATGCTTATGTAAAGAAACTTCAACCAGATAAGCTCGAACCCAAATCAGAGAAATGTGTCTTCATAGGATACCCAAAGGAGATCATGGGTACACCTTCTATCACAGATCTGAAGGCAAGATTTTCGTTGCTAAATTCGGATCCTTTCTAGAGAAGGAGTTTCTTTCGATAGATGTGAGTGGGAGGTTAGTAGATCTTGATGAGATAATCAGATTCCGCTCCCTTATTGGAAAGTAGTTCATCACAAGAAACGGTTCTGTGACAACTACACCAATTGGTGAGGAAACTAATGATGTTGATCATGAAACTTCAGATCAAGTTGCTACTAAACTTCAGAGGTCAAGCAGAATAAAATACGCACCCGCAGTGGTACGGCAATCCTATTACGAAGTCATGTTACTTGACCATGGCGAACCTACAAACTATGAAGAAGCGATGGTGAGCCCAGATTCATGAAATGGTGGAAGCCATGAAATCTGAGATGGGATCCATGTATGAGAACAAAGTATGGACTTTGGTTGACTTGCCCAATGATCGGCAAGCCATTGAGAATAAATGGATCTTTAAGAAGAAGACCGACGGCGATGGTAATATAACTGTCTACAAAGGTCGACTTGTTGCAAAAGGTTTTCGACAAGTTCAAGGGGTTGACTATGATGAGACTTTCTCACCCGTGGCGATGCTTAAGTCCGTCCGAATCATGTTAGCAATTGCCGCATTTTATGATTATGAAATTTGGCAAATGGATGTAAAAACTGCATTCTTGAATGGATTTCTAGAAGAAGAGTTGTATATGATGCAACCAGAAGGTTTTGCTGATCCAAAAGGTGCTAACAAAGTGTGCAAGCTCCAGTGATCAATTTATGGTGCAGTGCAAGCCTCTCGGAGTTGGAATAAACGTTTTGATAGTGTGATCAAAGCATATGGTTTTATATGAGACTTTTGGAGAAGCCTGTATTTACAAGAAAGTGAGTGGGAGCTCAGTAGCATTTACGATATTATATGTGGACGACATATTATTGATTGGAAATGATATAGAATTTCTGGATAGCATAAAAGGATACTTGAATAAAAGTTTTTCAATGAAAGACCTCGGTGAAGCTGCTTACATATTGGGCATCAAGATCTATAGAGATAGATCAAGACGCTTAATTGGACTTTCACAAAGCACATACCTTGATAAAGTTTTGAAGAAATTCAAAATGGATCGTGCAAAGAAAGGTTTTTACCTGTATTACAAGGTATAAGATTGAGTCGGACTCAATGCCCGACCACAGCAGAAGATAGAGAGAAAATGAAAGATGTTCCCTATGCTTCAGCCATAGGCTCTATCATGTATGCAATGCTGTGTACCGGACTGACGTATGCTTAGGCTGTAAGCTTGGCGGGAAGGTACCAAAGTAATCCAGGAGTGGATCATCGGACAGCGGTCAAGAACATCTGAAATACCGAAAAGGACTAAGGATATGTTTCTCGTATATGGAGGTGACAAAGAGCTAGTCGTAAATGGTTACGTCGATGCAAGCTTTGACACCGATCCAGACGATTCTAAATCGCAAACCGGATACGTGTTTTTGTTAAACGGTGGAGCTGTCGGTTGGTGCAGTTCTAAACAAAGCGTCGTGGCGGGATCTACATGTGAAGCGGAGTACATAGCTGCTTGGAAGCAGCAAATGAAGGAGTCTGGATGAAAGAGTTCATTTCCGATCTAGGTGTCATACCTAGTGCATCGGGACCAATGAAGATCTTATGTGACAATACTGGTGCAATTGCCTTGGCAAAGGAATCCAGATTTCACAAGAGGACCAAGCATATCAAAAGACGCTTCAACTCCATTCGGGACCAAGTCCAAGTGGGAGACATAGAGATTTGCAAAATACATACGGATCTGAATGTTGCAGACCCATTGACTAAGCCTCTTCCACGAGCAAAACATGATCAGCACCAAGATTCCATGGGTGTTAGAATCATTCTTGTGTAATCTAGATTATTGACTCTAGTGCAAGTGGGAGGCTGAAGGAAATATGCCCTAGAGGCAATAATAAAGTTATTATTTATTTCCTTATATCATGATAAATGTTTATTATTCATGCTAGAATTGTATTAACCGGAAACATAATACATGTGTGAATACATAGACAAACAGATAGTCACTAGTAAGCCTCTACTAGACTAGCTCATTAATCAAAGATGGTTATGTTTCCTAACCATAGACATGTGTTGTCATTTGATTAATGGGATCACCTCATTAGAAGAATGATGTGATTGACATGACCCATTCCGTTAGCTTAGCACTTGATCGCTTAGTATATTGCTATTGCTTTCTTCATGACTTATACATGTTCCTATAACTATGAGATTATGCAACTCCCGTTTACGGAGGAACACTTTGGGACCAAACGTCACAACGTAATCGGGTGATTATAAAGGAGTACTACAGGTGTCTCCAAAGGTACTTGTTGGGTTGGCGTATTTCGAGATTAGGTTTTGTCACTCCGATTGTCGGAGAGGTATCTCTGGGCCTTCTCGGTAATACACATCACATAAGCCTTGCAAGCATTACAACTAATGAGTTAGTTGTGAGATGATGTATTACGGAACGAGTAAAGAGACTTACCAGTAACGAGATTGAACTAGGTATTGGATACCGACGATTGAATCTCGGGTAAGTAACATACCGATGACAAAGGGAACAACGTATGTTGTTATGCGGTCTGACCGATAAAGATCTTCGTAGAAAATGTAGGAACCAATATGGGCATCCAGGTCCCGCTATTGGTTATTGACCGGAGATGTGTCTCGATCATGTCTACATTGTTCTCGAACCGTAGGGTCCGCACGCTAAGGTTTCGATGGCGGTTATATTATGAGTTTATGTATTTTGATGTACCGAAGGTTGTTCCGAGTCCCGGATATGATCACGGACATGACGAGGAGTCTCGAAATGGTCGAGACATAAAGATTAATATATTGGACGGATATATTTGGACACCGGAAAGGTTCCGGAGAAGTTTGGAGCTCCGGGAGGTTACCGGAACCCCCCAGGAGGTATATGGGCCTTATTGGGCCCATGTAGGAGGAAGGAGAAGGAACAAGGGAGGCGCGCCCCAAGCCCAATCCGAATTGGGGAGGGGCCGGCCCCCCTTTCCTTTCTCCTTTCCCTCTTCCTATTCCTACTACTAGTACTACTTCCTAATACTAGTACTCCTTCCTTCCCTCCAAATAAGATAAGGAAAGAGAGGGAAACCTACTTGGAGTAGGTTTCCCCCTCCCTATGGCGCGCCCCCCTTGAGGCCGGCCACCTCCTCCCTCCCTCCTTTATATACGGGGGTAGGGGGGCACCCTAGAACACACAAGTTGATCCTTGAGATCGTTCCTTAGCCGTGTGCGGTGCCCCCCTCCACCATATTCCACCTCGGTCATATCATAGCAGTGCTTAGGCGAAGCCTGCGTCGATAGAACATCAAGATCGTCCACCACGCCGTCGTCTTGGCGAACTCCTCTCCCCGGAGCTTTGCTGGATCGGAGCCCGAGGAGCGCCATCGAGCTGAACGTGTGCCAATAACTCGTAGGCGCCGTAGTATCGGCGCGAGGATCGGCTGTATCGCGAGGAGAACGTACGACTACTTCCTCTACGTTGTGATCGACTCGGAGGCGCCGGAGTAACGGCGCTGGGATCGGCTGGATCGCGAGGAGAACGTACGACTACTTCCTCTACGTTGTGATCGCTTCCGCTTTGGTCTACGAGGGTACGTAGACAATACTCTCCCCTCTCGTTGCTATGCATCACCATGATCTTGCGTGTGCGTAGGAAATTTTTTGAAATTACTACGTTCCCCAACAGCTGCTTGATGTGTTTGGTTCTCTTGTGAAACCTGGGCTCCTTGGCTATGGCAATTGCTCCAGTGTTGTCACAAAAGATTGTCATTGGACCCGATCGATGCACTGTGTATTACACCTAGATTAGATATGAACTCCTTCATCCAGACTCCTTCATGCACTGCTTCCAAAGAAGCTATGTACTCCACTTCACATGTAGATCCCGCCACGATGCTCTGCTTAGAACTGCACCAACTAACAGCTCCACCATTCAATATAAATACATATCCGGTTTGCGACTTAGATTCATCTGGATTTGAGTCAAAGCTAGCATCAACGTAACCCTTTACGACGAGCTCTTCATCACTTCCATAAATGATAAACATATCCTTGGTCCTTTTCAGGTACTTCAGGATATTCTTGACCGTTGTCCAATGATCAACTCCTGGATTACTTTGGTACCTCCCCGCCAAACTTATGGCAGGGCACACACCAGGTCTGGTACACAGCATGGCATACATTATAGAACCTGTGGCTGAGGCATAGGGAATGACTTCCATTCTCTCTCTATCTTCTACCATGGTTGGAATTTGAGTCTTACTCAATTTCACACCTTGCAACACAGGCAAGAACCCTTTCTTTGAGTGGTCCATTTTGAACTTCTTCAAAACTTTGTCAAAGTATGTGCTTTGTGAAAGTCCTAATAAGTGTCTCGATCTATCCCTATAGATCTTGATGCCCAATATGTAATCAGCTTCACCGAGGTCTTTCATTGAAAAAATCTTATTCAAATATCTTTTTATGCTATCCAGAAATTCTATATCATTTCCAATCAGTAATATGTCATCCACATATAATATCAGAAATGCTAGAGAGCTCCAACTCACTTTCTTGTAAATACAGGCTTCACCGTAAGTCTGTACAAAACCAAATGCTTTGCTTGTTGGAGAACGCAGTAATTTCAAAAATTTACCTACGCACACGCAAGATCATGGTGATGCATAGCAACGAGAGGGAGAGTGTTGTCCACGTACCCTCGTAGACCGTAAGTGGAAGAGTTATGACAACGCGGTTGATGTAGTCGTACGTCTTCATGATATGACTGATCCTAGTACCGAAGTACGACACCTCCGCGATCTGCACACATTCAGCTCGGTGACGTCCCATGAACTCTCGATCCAGCTGAGTGTCGATGGAGAGCTTCGTCAGCACGACAGTGTGATGACGGTGATGATGAAGCTACCGGCGCAAGGCTTCGCCTAAGCACTGCAACGATATGACGGAGGTGGATTATGGTGGAGGGGGGCACCGCACACGGCTAAGAGATCAATGATCAACTTGTGTGTCCAAGGGGTGCCCCCCTCCTCCGTATATAAAGGAGTGGAGGAGGGGGAGGGCCGTCCCTCCTATGGTGCAACCCAAGGGAGCCCTACTCCCACCGGGAGTAGGATTTCCCCCCTTCATTAGTTGGATTAGGAGAGGAAGGAAGGGGGAGAGACGGGGAAGGAAAGGGGGGCGGCCCCCCACCCAATTCGGATTGGGCTTGGGGGGCGCGCCCCCTCCTAGGCTTCCCTCTCCTCTCTCCCACTATGGCCAAATAAGGCCCATATACTTCCCGGGGGGTTCCGGTAACCTCCCGGTACTCCGGTATATGCCCGAACTCACCTGGAACCATTCCGACGTCCAAACATAGTCATCCAATATATCGATCTTTATGTCTCGACCATTTCGAGACTCCTCGTCATGTCCGTGATCACATCTGGGACTCCGAACAACCTTCGGTACATCAAAACACATAAACTCATAATACCGATCGTCACCGAACGTTAAGCGTGCGGACCCTACGGGTTCGAGAACTATGTAGACTTGACCGAGACACGTCTCCGGCCAATAACAAGTAGCGGAACCTGGATGCTCATATTGGCTCCCACATATTCTACGAAGATCTTTATCGGTCAAACCGCATAACAACATACGTTGTTCCCTTTGTCATCGGTATGTTACTTGCCCGAGATTCGATCGTCGGTATCTCAATACCTAGTTCAATCTCGTTACTGGCAAGTCTCTTTACTCGTTCTGTAATGCATCATCCCATAACTAACTCATTAGTCACATTTCTTGCAAGGCTTATAGTGATGTGCATTACCGAGAGGGCCCAGAGATACCTCTCCGACAATCGGAGTGACAAATCCTAATGTCGATCTATGCCAACTCAACAAACACCATCGAAGACACACCAGAGCATCTTTATAATCACCCAGTTACGTTGTGACGTTTGATAGCACACAAAGTGTTCCTCCGGTATTCAGGAGTTGCATAATCTCATAGTCATAGGAACATGTATAAGTCATGAAGAAAGCAATAGCAATAAAACTTAACGATCATTATGCCAAACTGACAGATGGGTCAAGTCAATCACATCATTCTCTAATGATGTGATCACGTTAATCAAATGACAACTCATGTCCATGACTAGGAAACTTAACCATCTTTGATTAACGAGCTAGTCAAGTAGAGGCATACTAGTGACACTCAGTTTGTCTATGTATTCACACATGTACTAAGTTTCTGGTTAGTACAATTCTATCATGAATAATAAACATTTATCATGATATAAGGAAATAAAAATAACAACTTTATTATTGCCTCTAGGGCATATTTCCTTCAGTCTCCCACTTGCACTAGAGTCAATACTCTAGTACACATCGCCATGTGATTTAACACTAATAGTTCACATGATTATGTGATTAACACCCATAGTTCACATCGCCATGTGACTAACACTCAAAAGGTTTACTAGAGTCAATAATCTAGTTCACATCGTTAATGTGATTAACACCCAAGAGTAATAAGGTGTGATGATGTTTTGCTTGTGAGAGAAGTTTTAGTCTACGGGTCTGCCACATTCAGATCCGTAAGTATTTTTCGCAAATTTCTATGTCTACAATGCTCTGCACGGAGCTACTCTAGCTAATTGCTCCCACTTTCAATACGTATCCAGATTGAGACGCAGAGTCATCTGGATCGGTGTAAAAGCTTGCATCGATGTAACTCTTTACGACGAACTCTTTGTTACCTCCATAACCGAGAAATATTTCCTTAGTCCTCTAAGGATAATTTTGACCAATGTCCAGTGACCTACTCCTAGATCATTATTGTACTCCCTTTGCCAAACTCAGGGCATGGTATACAATAGGTCTGGTACATAGCATGGCATACTTTATAGAACCTATGGCTAAGGCATAGGGACTGACTTTCATTCTCTCTCTATCTTCTGCCGTGGTCGGGCTTTGAGTCTTACTCAACTACACACCTAGCATCACAGGCAAGAACTCCTTCTTTGACTGTTCCATTTTGAACTACTTCAAAATCTTGTCTAGGTATGTACTCATTGAAAAAATTTATCAAGCGTCTTGATCTATCTCTATAGTTCTTGTGTAACATCCCAAAATTCTAAATTTTGGAATGTTATAATAAATAGATAGTTTTGATTGATTGTTTGATTGATGTGTGATTGATTGAGTGAAATTCGAAACTTTTTGGAAGTTAAATGAGAGGGAATAAGAGGACTTTCCCAAACTTTCATTTTCTTTTTCGATCTTCATGAATTCAAATTCTTTTCAAATACAAAACCCTTGAGCGAAGATGATATGACTTCTTCCATTTAATTAAATGAAAGGGTATTTGAAAATATTTGAATTTCATTTGGAAATATTTCGATTCATAAACTTCATGCAACTCAATGATTTTCATGAGAGAAGATAAAATGACTTCTTCAAATTATATGAAATATGAGTTGGGAGTTTTAATAGAATTAAATTCAAAGTTCTTTTTGAATTTATTTTCAATTTGGAGTTATTTGAGTTTTATTCAAATTATTTTTCTCCAAAAATAAAATATACGTAAATTAGGGTAACATGATTCCCTACAATAGAAAATTGAAGAGAAATAAATTTGAATTAATTTTGGTATTTTTAAAATGATTTTTGTTGGATTTTATTAGAGCAGTAGCACTGTTTGAATATTTTATATTAGTGTGAATTTTATTTGAAGCTAGAATAATGTTCATCTTTGTAGGAAATCTTTTTCTGAAATTTTGGATATATTATATGCCTATAGTATATTTTTATTTATTTTGGTTTTATTTTATTGTCTGAAAATTTGTTTTTTTTTAAAAAACTTCTGGACCGACCGGACTGGGCCGGCCCAGCCAGCCAGGCCACGGCCCAGCCGGCCCACGCTGCTTGTCCCCGAGCTCTGGACGAAGTCCCGACCAAGACGCTGCCAGCTTGCCGTGCTCCGCCCGGCCTCTCCCCGCCGCATCTCCTTGCCCCCTCCTCCACGCCTCGCCGCCCCGGTCTCCTATAAAAGCGGAGCCCCAGATCACGCCGCCCTCTCTCTCCTCGCCTCACCTCTCTCATAAGCGCGCATGGCCGGATCTCACCGCCCGCCGACTTTGTCCCTTCACGGAGAACACCGCCACCTCCGACTCCGCCCGCGCCAGCGCCGCCGTCGCCCCCCTGCACGAGCAGCCGTCTCGCCTTGCCCTTCATGGGAGAACACCGCCACCGCCGCCGGTTTCCCCTCTCCCGAACCGGTATAACCCAAGAAAACCAATCTGTTTTTTCTTTTAACTTCTGTTTTTATTAAACCCTAGATTAGATCGGTTTTTTTCTGTTTTAATTAAAAAACGAACATCCACTGTTAAAATCTTATAAATGAACGTTCGTTAATTAGTTCTTTTCTTTTTCTGTTATTTCGGCGAGGGACCCATCCGTGAATATTGTATTCACAGATTAGTCTCTAATTTTCAAACGCTCACAACTTTTTACTCGTTAGTCCAAATTCAACGAAACCAACGCCCACTTCTTCGTTATGATCTCCTCTATCCAGTAATCCAACTCAAACATGTTTTTGAAAGTTTTAAGATTTGAATTCAAACAGATTTGTATTCAAACTTCGTTTGATCGTAACTTGAGTTTTATAACTCCGTTTGAGTTGATTCTTTTTGCAAATCGAAGCTCTTGACCTAAACTTTCTGATAAGGCCAAATTCACATTATTTTCGGTACTATTAGAAATTGTTTTAAGTTGCAAGAGTTATTTGCTTGGTTTTGATGTTTTCCGAATTGTTTTCTTCGTTCTTTCCGATCTTTTGGGTGATTGCTTATGTGTGGTTACTATTGCTTGCTGACGATATATTAACCGGAGTGTGACGAGTAGAACTATCAAGAGTTTTGAGTGCGAACCATCTTCATCAACATTGCAGGCAAGTTCACACTTTGATCATACTTTTCATACCCACTTTTTATGCATTAGATCAATCCTCAAACATTGCATGATTAGGATCTAATTAAATTGTGGGTTTTGGGAAGTAGTTTGAGGTAGTACCTATTACCTGATTTATTATCAAACCCTTGGGAGTTACTTCTACGTTTGCTTATTATGCCATGCTATGCTCATAGACGTGGATTGGGTTTGAGTGAATATCCATGACAGATGTGAGATTGTTAATAAATGGTTTATCTAAGGTGGCAACTTAAACAAACATCTGGGTGGATTGAGG
Source organism: Aegilops bicornis (assembly GCA_021605145.1). NCBI lineage: Eukaryota > Viridiplantae > Streptophyta > Magnoliopsida > Poales > Poaceae > Aegilops > Aegilops bicornis. The sequence goes on along the minus strand of CM038671.1, from coordinate 692,372,934 downwards.
TACTGGCTATTCCAGGATTTGCCTATCTAGGCACTGGGTGAACCAGGATTTGCCTGTTTTTATGGACCGCCACCCGTGCTCAAAGGGATCATAAGATTATTCATGCTAGAAACTTACGTGGTGCAGCCACATGCTACTATGGGCTCTAGCATAGTTGATTAAGTCGTGCGAACTCTTACAGTGGTAGACTAGCTGATGTAGGGGTTGTAGGTTGGTACGGTCTACCCATACGTAAGGTGCTAGCGCTTCTGAAAGACTATGTCTCGGTCATCCGTTTCTCAAACACCATGTAGTGCGAGAAATCAAACGGAGGAGATCGAGTCTTGTGGGAAAAGTGCACAAACCTCTGCAGAGTGTATAAACTAATCATGATTAGCCGTGTCCCCGGTTATGGACGTCTTGAGTATCTAGTTATTGGATTATCCTGTTGATCTCATCATGTTACCTAAATAATTTTTTAGGTTTTAATGATGATGCTTAATTGGGATTGAGAATGATGTCAACCATTCTCAATGTTTAACAACCACCATGATAGTTAAATAAATTTATTCCTTTGCAGTAGGGAAAAGTTGGCTTTTTGCAAAACCCTTATAACCATAGAGCTTTTCCACCAGCCATATATGCATGTAGTGATAGCCATATTTCAGCATGCTCTACAGTGTGAATTCGCCAGTACATTAAATGTACGGACCCTTTGTGGCTGCAACGTCTCATGTTGCAGGATCTTACGACAAGTAAGTGATACGTTAGGGTTACGATTTCTACACTCAACTTTGTTGTTGGTGTTGATGGGAATCCACAACTTTGTTACTTCCGCTATTTTGGATTGAGGTAATAGTATTTATGTTACTTTATACATGTGATTTACCTCTGTTATAAATCCTCGAAATCTGTGTGTGTCAAAGATATCGATCCGTGGATGACACTTCAAAGATGTAGACTTGACCCATTCGGGTCGGGTCGCTACAAGATGGTATCAGAGCACATGTTGACTGTAGTACGTGACCCTAGAAACTGGCAAGCCCATAGGAAGGATTTTCTCTAAAAATTTCTTTTTCAAAAAGATCTTTTACCTCTCTTCTCTTCTGAGCTTATTCAAATATTCCCTTTTAGTGAGACTATACCCCTTTTCCCCTTTTGACCCCTCGAAGATTCGGCTGATGAGACCACACCAAGAAGTACAAGATATCGGACAACCACGACCACTAAAGAATGAAGGAGATTTTACCGTGGATCTGAATATTGGAAACTACGACGGATAAAGACTTCGAAGACTAGGATAATATGAAGAATTTCCAGATTTGGTATGACCAAGGAAGGCTACGCTTATGGAACTTGACAGACTATGGAAGTTGTCAATATCCGAGATCAAGGTGTATCGGAGAAAGACCGGAACATGGAGAGTTAGAAACACAAAGTTTTGTCAGGAAAACCCTAAGGCAGGAGATATCAACTATGGAATGATAGCTCATGGAAATGACAAGAGCAGAAACATGGCTAACCATGGTGTTATTGCCCGCCTATGCTATTGTCACCATGCGGAGTTAAGCGTACAGATGCATGGAAGAATTGGATGGTAGAAGGCTGAAGGAGCATCTGTCTGCGAAGGATGCAGCTTTAACATAGCTGGTGCATCACCAGGATCTGGAGTATTACATCAAGAAGTTTAGGGTGGATCTGCAGGAAGCCGTATTTGACAAGGAAGCAGTTCGTGAAGAACTCATGTCCTAGAAGTTGAAAGTAGCCAAGCTAGAGGAGCAAAACCTCGAGATACCGGAGAAACATCAGGAACTGAAGGACAGCAGGATAATGGTTCATGTCGAGGTTGATGAAACCCAGAAGTTTGGAACGCAACTCTAGAAATATTAAAAGGACGCCACGAGAGACTTTGCGACAACAGAGATGATCTGGCAAAAGAACTTGAGTAGGACAAGCATGATCAGAAGAAGCCATCAGAGACATGAACAAGAATCAAAGAGTTTGATGACTTTGAAGATTTATTGACCTTTAGAAGACCAAACCCCTATTATATACCTGCGTTAGATGCGACGATTGTGAGCTGTCATTTGTTTGATGTTTTTCCGACAGCCACAATAAAACCTGTCATTTCAAAACTATTGTTTGTATTGTGTGTATCCCTCTCTATCTCTCTTATCCCACCCCAAACCCATGGACCCAATAAAGGATGTATGGAGATGAACTCATGTTTCCTGGACCGATGAGTCAATTGGAGACAGTCCGATGGATTCAGAACATGGAGGATCAAATGAAGAATAACCCTATAGTCAGAAAGGATATGGCCCAGCATGCTCTTCCGTTCTTTGAAAGAGGTGCCACTACCTGGTAGAATATGTACCAAACCATCAATGGATGGCAAGGAGTAACCACTTGGAAGGAATTTAAGTGGACTTTGTTGAAGTCTTGGCTTGTGTCCCAGAAATTGAGGCCTTATGGAAATGATATGGAGAAAGTGCGTGCAAGATTTGTGGAGAAATAGGACACGGCCATAAAAAAGGACGAATACCCTCATAAGTGGGGGATTACCAAAGGAGTTAGCCGAGGATTTTCAGGGAACTTCGGTTGGAGATTGTTCCCAAAGGTTTTTTTGCAACAATGGAAGTTCAGTCTACATTGTTGGGAAAGATCTGTGAAGCTCAGAAGGATGACAAAGAGATTGCTGAGGTAAAAGAGAGGATGAGCAAAGGAAAGGCCGAAGGTCATCGTAAGGATGAGCACGATACCTTATGGTTCGAGGATCGTGTATATGTGCCTAATAATGCAAAGATCAGGAAGTTAATACTTCAGGAGGCTCATGACTCGCCATACTCGATTCGCCCTGGAAACACCAAGATGTATTTGGATTTGAAGGAGTGTTCCTGGTGGACTGGTATGAAGAAGGATATCACGGAGTATGTAGTCGTAGGTGATGTATGCCAGAGAGAGTAAAAGCAGAGCATCAGAAGCCAGCAGGATTATGACAGCCTATGCTGATACCCGAATGGAAGTGGGATAAGATTGGCATGGATCTCATTACCGGATTCCCCAGAACCCGAACTAGACATGATTCTATCTGGGTATTAGTTGATTCGCTTGACCAAAGTGGCTCACTTTATCCCAGTGAAAACCACCTATACAAGTGAGAAGTTGGCCAAGATATATTTGACCAGGATCGTATGTCTGCATGGAGTTCAGAGGACCATCGTATCAGATAGAGGAACACAGTTTACCTCAAAGTTTTGGAATCAGCTGCACCAGACTTTGGGTACTAGGCTAGAGTTCAGTACATCATTTCATTCGCAGACAGATGGACAGATCGAGAGAGTCAATCAGATTCTAGAGGACATGTTGAGAGCATGTGCGCTAGATTATGGATCTAGTAGGGATGATAATCTGCCTTACGCGGAGTTCTCATACAACAACAGTTACCAAGCCAGTTTGAAGATGGCCCCTTTTAAAGCTTTGTATGGGAGAAGGAGCCAGAGACCGTTGATGTGGGACGAAGTTAGAGGCCGTCAGTTGCTTGGACCAAATGTGATCAAGGAGTCAGAAGAGAATGTTAAGTGGATTCGAGATAGACTAAAGATAGCTCAGTCCAGGCAGAAGAGTTATGCAGACTCAAAAAAACACGCAAGGAGGTAGTCTATGAAATTGGAGACAGAGCATGTCTTCTTGTGTCCCCTCTGCGAGGAGTTAAATGATTTGGAGTTAAGCGAAAGATAGCCCCGAGATTTGTAGGACCATATCGAGTTTTGGAGCGTATGGGAGAAGTGGACAACAAGTTGGAGTCACCCGAAGGACTGTCAGGAGTTCATGATGTGTTTCACGTTTCCCTGTTGAAGAAGTGACATGCAGAGATGGCCAATATTTCCTTGTAAGGACACTTGACCCCTGGAAAGGATAATGATGTTCCACAGAATGGACTTCATAGGTACGAGTTTTATCTCGATATGTTGGATACACCAAGCATATGAAGAGATGAATTACTATTGGATAAAGGAGGTATGATCTTGGAAATATGGATCAATGGAAATTCCATAATGAGTCTGAGTAATCATGTCCTAGTTTTGTGCCAATAGAAGGAAGGAAGACATTACAATTGGATGGAATTAAGAATACTAGGAAGTTGGAAGTTGGAATAATGACCAGAAGCCCGAGGATAAGTTCAAGGACTACAAGTGATGAGATGGGCCATAACCCACAGGCCCCAGGACCTGCCAAGAAGCAAGCACATTCTTGCTGAAGGAAAAACCCTGGGAGAAGTTGCGATTTTATCACCGACGATTCTATAGGAATTTACGCAAAACCTGGGAGTTGTTAAGGAACGATAGATGTTTGTTTGGCTTGCATAATCTATGGATTTATCCGAACCTTGGTTCGTCGACAAGAGAAATTCTGCAACGCTTGTGAGGATGACCGAGTGTTAGAATGCGAGATTTGCTAAACCATATACAGGGTAATGATTTGGGTGCGGGATGGATTGATCACCATACCGTCTTACTCTTATCATTCGCTTTGCTATATGGTATGGTAAATCTGAGTGACTTACCTATAGTAGAGAGACAACGATCAAAACCTTGTTTAAACCTTAGAATGGTATAGGTATTTTTTCCCTTGTACACGGCAGTTGTTGCCAACCGTAGGTTATACGGTGAGGTTCAACCTGCACCCGCTTTACGTAGGGAAACCACAAATTGATGACCACCATGAGATATCGATAGTTGTTTAGTATTGGCGCCAGACCCGTCAGCTATGAAGACCCAAACTCGGAATAACCGTACCAAGATGAAAGGACAGAAGAATTGAGGAAAAGGTTATGCCACTACCGGAAAAGTCAGAGAGGGAATTATACTGAAGATCTGAGAAGACCGACACTGTCAGTAATAAGGATGGAGTATATGAGTTTTGATGGAACCGTAACCATGCTTCTAAGGGTGGTAGCACCCGAGACCCCGGAGATGATCGATGGATTTTGAGAAGACCCCCTACCCTAACCTATTTCTTGCTAGCCTCTCCGAATCTCGAGGACGAGATTCATTTTAAGGGTGGTAGGTTTGTAACATCCCAAAATTCTAAATTTTGGAATGTTATAATAAATAGATAGTTTTGATTGATTGTTTGATTGATGTGTGATTGATTGAGTGAAATTTGAAACTTTTTGGAAGTTAAATGAGAGGGAATAAGAGGACTTTCCCAAACTTTCATTTTCTTTTCTGATCTTCATGAATTCAAATTCTTTTCAAATACAAAACCCTTGAGCGAAGATGATATGACTTCTTCCATTTAATTAAATGAAAGGGTATTTGAAAATATTTGAATTTCATTTGGAAATATTTCGATTCATAAACTTCATGCAACTCAATGATTTTCATGAGAGAAGATAAAATGACTTCTTCAAATTATATGAAATATGAGTTGGGAGTTTTAAATGAATTAAATTCAAAGTTCTTTTGAATTTATTTTCAATTTGGAGTTATTGGAGTTTTATTCAAATTATTTTTCTCCAAAAATAAAATATAAAGAAATTAGGGTAACATGATTCCCTACAATAGAAAATTGGAGAGAAATAAATTTGAATTAATTTTGGTATTTTTAAAATGATTTTTGTTGGATTTTATTAGAGCAGTAGCACTGTTTGAATATTTTATATTAGTGTGAACTTTATTTGAAGCTAGAATAATGTTCATGCTTTGTAGGAAATCTTTTTCGAAAATTTGGATATATTATATGCCTATAGTATATTTTTATTTATTTTGGTTTTATTTTATTGTCCGAAAATTTGTTTTTTTAAAAACTTACGGACCGATCAATTTGGGCAGCCCAGCCAGCCACGGCCCACTGACCCACGCTGCTTGTCCCGAGCTCGGGCGAAGTCCGAGCCAAGACGCCTTGGCCACCGCCGTACTCACTTCACCTCTCCCGCCGCATCTCTCCTTGCCCCCTCCTCCACGCCTCGCCGCCCCGGTCTCCTATAAAACCGGAGCCCCGGATCACGCCGCCCTCTCTCTCCTCGCCTCACCTCTCCTGCATAAGCCTTGGCCGCCGGATCTCACCGCCGCCAAGCACTTTGCCTTCATGGAGAACACCGCCACCACCGCCACCTCCGACTCTCACTTGGCCCGCGCCTTGTCTCGCCGTCGCCAAGGCCGAGCCGCTGTCTCGCCTTGCCCTGCTCGCCGGAGAACACGGCCACCGCCGCTTGATTTCCCTCTCGAGGGTATAACCCAAGAAAACCGATCCGTTTTTTCTTTTAACTTTGGTTTTTTTAACCCTAGATTAGATCTGTTTTTTTCTGTTTTATTTAAACAACGAACATCCACTGTTTTAGATCTTATAAATGAACGTTCGTTAATTAGTTCTTTTCTTTTTCTGTTATTTCGGCCAGGGACCCATCCGTGAATATTGTATTCACAAATTAGTCCCTAATTTTCAAACGCTCACAACTTTTTACTCGTTAGTCCAAATTCAATGAAACCAACGCCCACTTCTTCGTTATGATCTCCTATTTCCAGTAATCCAACTCAAACATGTTTTTGAAAGTTTTAAAATTTGAATTCAAACAGATTTGTATTCAAACTTCGTTTGATCGTAACTTGAGTTTTATAACTCCGTTTGAGTTGATTCTTTTTGCAAATCGAAGCTCTTGACCTAAACTTTCTGATAAGGCCAAATTCACATAATTTTGGTACTGTTAGAAATTTTCTTATGTTGCAAGAGTTATTTGCGTGGTTTTGATGTTTTCTGAATTGTTTTCTTCGTTCTTTCCGATCTTTTGGGTGATTGCTTATGTGTGGTTACTATTGGTTGCTGACGTTAGATTGACCGGAGTGTGACGAGTAGAACTATCAAGAGTTTTGAGTGTGAATCATCTTCATCAACATTGCAGGCAAGTTCACACTTTGATCATACTTTTCAAACCCAGTTTTTATGCATTAGATCAATCCTCAAACATTGCATGATTAGGATCTAATTAAATTGTGGGTTTTGGGAAGTAGTTTGAGGTAGTACCTATTACCTGATTTATTATCAAACCCTTGGGAGTTACTTCTACGTTTGCTTATTATGCCATGCTATGCTCGTAGACGTGGATTGGGTTTGAGTGAATATCCATGACAGATGTGAGATTGTTAATAAATGGTTTCTCTAAGGTGGCAAATTAAACACACATCTGGGTGGATTGAGGTACCTGGCTATTCCAGGATTTGCCTATCTAGGCACCTGGGTAGACCAGGATTTGCCTGTTTTTTTATGGACCGCCACCCAGGCTCAAAGGGATCATAAGATTATTCATGCTAGAAACTTCTGTGTGCAGCCACATGCAACTATCGGCTCTAGCATAGTTGATTAAGTCGTGCGAACTCTTCCAGTGGTAGACTAGCTGATGTAGGGGTTGTAGGTTGGTACGGTCTACCCATACGTAAGGTGCTAGCGCTTCTGAAAGACTATGTCTCGGTCATCCGTTTCTCAAACACCATGTAGTGCGAGAAATCAAACGGAGGAGATCGAGTCTTGTGGGAAAAGTGCACAAACCTCTGCAGAGTGTATAAACTAATCATGATTAGCCGTGTCCCCGGTTATGGATGTCTTGAGTATCTAGTTATTAGATTATCCTGTTGATCTCATCATGTTACTTAAATAATTTGTTGGGTTTTAATGATGATGCTTAATTGGGATTGAGAATGCTGTCAACCATTCTCAATGTTTAACAACCACCATGATAGTTAAATAAATTTATTCCTTTGCAGTAAGGAAAAATTGGCTTTTCGCAAAACCCTTATAACCATAGAGCTTTTCCACCGACCATATATGCATGTAGTGATAGCCATATTTCAGCATGCTCTACAATGTGAATTCGCCAAGACATTCAATGTCTTGGCCCTTTGTGGCTGCAACGTCTCATGTTGCGGGATCTTCTGACAGTAAGTGATACGTTAGGGTTACGATTTCTACACTCAACTTTGTCGTTGGTATTGATGGGAATCCACAACTTTGTTACTTCCGCTATTTTGGATTGAGGTAATAGTATTTATGTTACTTTATACATGTGATTTACCTCTGTTATAAATCCTCGAGTACTGTGTGTGTTAGCATACCGATCCAGGGATGACACTTAAGCACAGAGACTTGACCCATTCGGGTCGGGTCGCTACATCTTGATGCTCAATATGTAAGCAGCTTCACCGAGGTCTTTCTTTGAAAAACTCCTTTCAAACACTCCTTTATGCTTTCCAGAAAATTCTACATCATTTCCGATCAACAATATGTGTATACTTATCGGAAAGGCTGTAGTGCTCCCACTCACTTTCTTGTAAAAACTATATGCGTCAACTTATCAAAGCATATATTCCAACTCCGTGATGCTTGCACCAGTCCATAGATGGATCGTTGGAGCTTGCACATTTTGTTAGCACCTTTGGGATTGACAAAACCTTCTAGTTGCATCATATACAATTCTTCTTTAATAAATCCATTAAAGAATGCAGTTTTGTTATCCATTTGCCAGATTTCATAAAATGCGGCAAGTGCTAACATGATTCGGACAGACTTAAGCATCGCTACGAGTGAGAAAATATCATCGTAGTCAACACCTTGAACTTGTCGAAAACCTTTTGTGACAAGTCGAGCTTTGTAAATAGTAACACTACCATCAGCGTCCGTCTTCCTCTTGAAGATCCATTTATTCTCAATGGCTTGCCGATCATCAGGCAATTCCACCAAAGTCCATACTTTGTTTTCATACATGGATCCTATCTCAGATTTCATGGCCTCAAGCCATTTCGCGGAATCTGGGCTCATCATCGCTTCCTCATAGTTCGTAGGTTTGTCATGGTCAAGTAACATGACCTCCAGAATAGGATTACCGTACCACTCAGTGCGGATCTTACTCTGGTTGACCTCACGAGGTTCGATCAGTAACTTGATCTGAAGTTTCATGATCATCATCATTAACTTCCTCACTAATTGGTGTAGGCATCACTGGAACTGATTTCTGTTATGAACTAATTTCCAATTCGGGAGAAGGTACAATTACCTTATCAAGTTTTACTTTCCTCCCACTCACTTCTTTCGAGAGAAACTCCTTCTCTAGGAAGTATCCATTTTTAGCAACGAATATCTTGCCTTTGGATCTGTGATAGAAGGTGTACCCAACAGTTTCCTCTGGGTATCCTATGAAGACACATTTCTCCGATTTGGGTTCGAGCTTATCAGGTTGAAACTTTTTCACATAAGCATTGCTGCCCCAAACTTTAAGAAACGACAGTATAGGTTTCTTGCCAAACCACAGTTCATATGGTGTCGTATCAACGGATTTAGATGGTGCCCTATTAACGTGAATGTAGATGTCTCTAATGCATAACCCCAAAAATGATAGTGGTAAATCAATAAGAGACATCATAGATCGCACCATATCTAATAAAGCACGATTACGACGTTCGGACACATCATTATGCTATGGTGTTCCAGGTGGCGTGAGTTGCGAAACTATTCCACATTGTTTTAAATGAAGACCAAACTCGTAACTCAAATATTCACCTCCATGATCAGATCGTAGAAACTTTATTTTCTTGTTACGATGATTTTCCACTTCACTCTGAAATTCTTTGAACTTTTCAAATGTTTCAGACTTATGTTTCATCAAGTAGATATACCCATATCTTCTCAAATCATCTGTGAAGGTTAGAAAAATGATACCACACACGGCTGAGTGTCGAGGGAGAGCTTCGTCAGCACGACGGCGTGATGACGGTGATGATGAAGCTACCGGCGCAGTGCTTCACCTAAGCATTGCAACGATATGACCGAGGTGGATTATGGTGGAGGGGGGCACCGCACACGGCTAAGAGATCAATGATCAACTTGTGTGTCCAAGGGGTGCCCCCCTCCTCCGTATATAAAGGAGTGGACGAGGGGGAGGGCCGGCCCTCCTATGGCGCGCCCCAAGGGAGTCCTACTCCCACCGGGAGTAGGATTCCGCGCCCCCCCCCCCTTCCCTAGTTGGATTAGGAGAGGAAGGAAGGGGGAGAGAGGGGGAAGGAAAGGGGGGTCAGCCCTCCACCCAATTCGGATTGGGCTTGGGCGAGGTTGCTACCTCTTGAGCACTGCGTTGGTTTTCCCTTGAAGAGGAAAGGTTGCTGTTGTAAAGCACCATAAGTATTTCCCTCAGTTTCTGAGAACCAAGGTATCAATCCAGTAGGAGGCCACGCATGAGTCTCTCGCACCTACACAAACAACTAAATCCTCGCAACCAACGCAATAAAGGGGTTGTCAATCCCTTCACGGTCACTTACAAGAGTGAGATCTAATAGATATGATAAGATAATATTTTAGTATTTTTATGATAAAGATGCAAAGTAAAATGAAAGGCAATAAAAATAGCTAAGTGTTGGAAGATTAATATGATGGAAGATAGACCCGGGGGCCATAGGTTTCACTAGTGGCTTCTCTCGAGAGCATAAGTATTACGGTTGGGTGAACAAATTACTGTTGAGCAATTGACAAAATTGAGCATAGTTATGAGAATATCTAGGTATGATCATGTATATAGGCATCACGTCCGAGACAAGTAGACCGACTCACCTTTGCATCTACTACTATTACTCCACACATCGACCGCTATCCAGCATGCATCTAGAGTATTAAGTTCGTAAGCACAGAGTAACGCTTTAAGTAAGATGACATGATGTAGAGGGATAAACTCATGCAATATGATATAATTCCCATCTTGTTATCCTTGATGGCAACAATACAATACGTGCCTTGATGCCCCTCATCGTTTGGGAAAGGACACCGCAAGATTGAACCCAAAGCTAAGCACTTCTCCCATTGCAAGAAAGATCAATCTAGTAGGTCAAACCAAACTAATAATTCGAAGAGACTTGCAAAGATAAACAATCATACATAAAAGAATTCAGAGAAGATTCAAATATTGTTCATAGATAAACTTGATCATAAACCCACAATTCATCAGTCTCAACAAACACACAGAGAAAAGAAGATTACATCGAATAGATCTCCACAATAGAGGGGGAGAACATTGTATTGAGATCCAAAGAGAGAGAAGAAGCCATCTAGCTAATAACTATGGACCCGAAGGTCTGATATAAACTACTCACACATCATCGGAGAGGCTATGGCGTTGATGTAGAAGCCCTCCGTGATCGATGCCCCCTCCGTGAGCTTCTGGAAAAAGGCCCCAAGATGGGATCTCACGGAGTCTGAAGGTTGCAGCGGTAGAATTAGGTTTTTGGCTCCGTATCTGGTAGTTTGGGGTACGTAGGTATATATAGGAGGAAGAAGTATGTCGGTGGAGCAACATGGGGCCCACGAGGGTGGAGGGCATGCCCCCCTACCTCGTGCCCTCCTGGTTGATGTCTTGACGTAGGGTCCAAGTCCTTTGGATCAGGTTCGTCCCGAAAATCACGTTCCCGAAGGTTTCATTCCGTTTGGACTCCGTTTGATATTCTTTTTCTGCGAAGCTCTGAAATAGGCAAAAAACAGCAATTCTGGGCTGGGCCTCCGGTTAATAGGTTAGTCCCAAAAATAATATAAAAGTGTACCATAAAGCGGGAGTGGCGTTTTGGCTCCCGGGTCTAGGTGATCCTGTTATCTGGGCCGTCCAACTGCGCTGTGGGATTTGTGCCAGCAATTATTGAAGTTGATATACAGGGACAGAATAAGATGGGAATACACATGTAGGTATGGTGTCAGACGGGCGGGTGGAAACGCCGATGGAGGCGTTAGCTTATTTGGGAAAGCAGGCGTCGTTTACATCCTGTATTTGTGTCACTCTGTCCATCCAGTCCATCACATGGACCCACTGGTCAGGCCTACCTAAAATGAAATGCATCCTCGTCCACAAGGTTTCGGGACTGTTCGAGTGAAAGGGGATCGAGGGAGAAACGGAGCTGGTGGGCGGCGGCGGCGCGTGATACGTCTCCAACGTATCTATAATTTTTTATTGTTCTATGCTATTATATTATCTATCTTGGATGTTTGTGGGCTTTATTAAACACTTTATATTATTTTTGGGACTAACCTATTGACCCAGAGCCCAGTGCCAGTCCCTGTTTTTTCCCTTGTTTCAGTGTTTCGAAGAAAAGGAATACCAAACGGAGTCAAAACGGAATGAAACCTTCTGGAGAAGTTATTTTTGGAAGGAAAGCAACCGGGGAGACTTGGAGTCCACGTCAAAGAAGCAACGAGGAAGGCACGAGGTAGGGCGGCGCGCCCACCCCCCAGGGCGCGCCCTCCCCCCTCGTGGGCCCCTCGTGGCTCCCTTGACGTACTTCTTTCACCTATATATTCCCATATACCCTAAAAACTTCGGGGAACAGAATAGGTTGGGAGTTCCGCCGCCGCAAGCCTCTGTAGCCACCAAAACCAAATCAGGACCCTGTTCCGGCACCCTGTCGGAGGGGGGGAACCCTCACCAATGGCCATCTTCATCATCCCGGCGCTCTCCATGACAAGGAGGGAGTAGTTCACCCTCGGGGCTGAGGGTATGTACCAGTAGCCATGTGTTTGATCTCTCTCTCTCTCTCGTGTTCTTGATTTGGCACGATCTTGATGTATCGCAAGCTTTGCTATTATAGTTGGATCTTATGTTGCTTCTCCCCCTCTACTCTCTTGTAATGGATTGAGTTTTCCCTTTGAAGTAATCTTATCGGATTGAGTCTTTAATGACTTGAGAACACTTGATGTATGTCTTGTCGTGCGTATCTGTGGTGACAATGGGATATCACGTGATTCACTTGATGCATGTTTCGGTGATCAACTTGCGGGTTCCATACGAACCTATGCATAGGGGTTGGCACACGTTTTCGTCTTGATTCTCGGTAGAAACTTTGGGGCACTCTTTGAGGTTCTATGTGTTGGTTGAATAGATGAATCTGAAATTGTGTGATGCATATCGTATAATCATACCCACGGATACTTGAGGTGACATTGGAGTATCTAGGTGACATTAGGGTTTTGGTTGATTTGTGTCTTACGGTGTTATTCTAGTACGAACTCTAGGGCTGTTTGTGACACTTATATGAATAGCCCAACGGATTGATTGGAAAGAATAACTTTGAGGTGGTTTCGTACCCTACCATAATCTCTTCGTTTGTTCTCTGCTATTAGTGACTTTGGAGTGACTCTTTGTTGCATGTTGAGGATAGTTATATGATCCAACTATGTTATTATTGTTGAGAGAACTTGCACTAGTGAAAGTATGAACCCTAGGCATTGTTTCCTAGCATTGCAATACCGTTTACGCTCACTTTTACCACTTGTTACCTTCCTGTTTTTATATTTTCAGATTACAAAAACTCATATCTACCATCCATATTGCACTTGTATAACCATCTCTTCGCCGAACTAGTGCACCTATACAATTTACCATTGTATTGGGTGTGTTGGGGATACAAGAGACTCTTTCTTATTTGGTTGCAGGGTTGCTTGAGAGAGACCATCTTCATCCTACGCCTCCCACGGATTGATAAACTTTAAGTCATCCACTTGAGGGAAATTTGCTACTGTCCTACAAACCTCTGCACTTGGAGGCCCAACAACGTCTACAAGAAGAAGGTTGTGTAGTAGACATCAGCGCGTCGTCTGTGTTCATCGTATCAGGCACAGCTTCTCTAAAAATCGCGCGTGCGACTGTGGGATCTGATTTAGCGGCGACGGCGGCGATGGATTTCCCCGTCTCTCCGATGGACAGGTAAAGAATCCCTCCTTGCAGAAAATTTGCTTTCGTTCCCATTTGCTATCAATCATATGCAGGATCTTACGGCTTCGTTTGGGATCCACGCAGGTTTCCAATCTTCCCAGATAAGGCCTCTAGCGCCGCGGCACTGATGGAGTTGGTTGGCGGGGCTGGCCGTGGGAAGAATAGTCCGCCAGTGGATCTCGCGGGGGCGGTCATGTGTGGATTTGGGCGGAGCTCGCATGGTCAGGCTGCTACCAAGTGCTGCGAGGAAGCAAGAAGTGTTGCCGCCGGCGGGGCTGCCATGTCTTGTTTCAGCGAGAGCGAGGGCGAGCGGCTATCATCCTACAAATATCGAACGGTCTCACACCATGATAAGCCACCACGGTTAGTGTGTGCACCAGCGAGCATCCATACAGTCAGTTATCAGAGAGCCCACAAGTGCTTGAGGCAATGGCGCCATCCATCAGCTGGCCGAGCTCTGGTGTCCTGACGGCCGGCTTGGCGTGGAGCCTGGACAACGGTGAATGGCTGGCCTGCAGTGGCTTGGCTTGTCTTCGCACGGGTATGATTTTGATCCCCCATCCCCCTCATTGTTTCTTGCATTCTCAAATTAGTTGGCCGTAAGTGGTGAATGAATGGCCTGCAGTGTCTTGGCTTGCCTGCCCCCATTCGCTTTTTAAATGCACAAAATTGTGGCATTCTCGATGCAATTGCAGGTGCAACCAGAGTTTGTCCCATCAGATGCCTATGAGCCAGCAGGCGAGGAAGAGTTGGACGACGGTGACATCGGTGTTGAAGTTGTGGACGAGCACGACCCAGATGCCGAGCCAACTATTGTTATGGTCGAGTTTGCACTGCTTGAGGTGTGCTCCTCCAATTTGAAGCACCGCCGTGTGTGCTAGATGATGATGAATGGGCAATGTCCGAGTTGACAGGGGAAAAGCTTAGTGGGCCATGGTGTGTCCGTCGTAGTTTAATTAGGCATAGTTTAATTAGTCGCTGATGGTATTCTAAAAAAACAGCCGTTGATGGTAGCATTTTATGTTGTTTTGGATGTCGTGCGTCAGCGCGTGCGTCCAGTGGAAAAAGTTAGGCTATTGCGGTGTTAATTGTATAAAATTGTCGGCCTGAGCCCGTTAACCGAGACCCAAATGGGGCGCGTGAATCTGTGGCAGCTGGACATCCATGTTTGATTTTTTTATGTCGTACTGCCTAATCTGGTAGGGTCTAGTTAAAACTAGCCGGCCCTTCTCATCCGGAACAGTGCTCACCCACCCTCCCGTCTGTACAAACCCACCCCGGCTGTACCACATCGCTGCTAACTGACGTCGTCATATAATAAATGCGCTGCCTGGGTCCGCTGGTGGGATTCTGCCAATCGAATACAATATGGAATACAAGGCTGTGCGCGCATCACGAGGCTCCTGGTCGGTCCAGATTTCAGGATCATCTGGACCCGGGAGTCGAATTGCTTTTCCGATAATAAAGCCCATTAATGTCCAAAATAGAATATAATATAGCATGGAACAATAAAAAATTATAGATTCGTTGGAGACGTATCAAGCATCCCCAAGCTTAATTCCTGCTCGTCCTCGAGTAGGTAAATGATAAAAACAGAATTTTTGATGTGGAATGCTACTTGGCATAATTTTCAATGTAATTCTCTTAATTGTGATATGAATATTCAGATTCGAAAGATTCAAGACAAAAGTTTAATATTGACATAAAAAATAATAATACTTCAAGCATACTAACTAAGCAATCATGTCTTCTCAAAAATAACATGGCCAAAGAAAGTTATCCCTACAAAATCATATAGTCTAGCTATGCTCTATCTTCACCACACAAAATATTTAAATCATGCACAACCCCGATGATAAGCCAAGCAATTGTTTCATACTTTTGGTGTTCTCAAACTTTTTCAATCTTCACGCAACACATGAGCGTGAGCCATGGACATAGCACTATATGTGGAATAGAATGGTGGTTGTCGAGAAGACAAAAAGGGAGAAGATAGTCTCACATCAACTAGGCGTATCAACGGGCTATGGAGATGCCCATCAATAGATATCAATGTGAGTGAGTAGGGATTGCCATGCAACGGATGCACTAGAGCTATAAGTATATGAAAGCTCAACAAAAGAAACTAAGTGGGTGTGCATCCAACTCGCTTTCTCACGAAGACCTAGGGCATTTTGAGGAAGCCCATCATTGGAATATACAAGCCAAGTTCTATAATGAAAAATCCCCACTAGTATATGAAAGTGATATCATGGGAGACTCTCTATCATGAAGATCATGGTGCTACTTTGAAGCACAAGTGTGGTAAAAGGATAGTAACATTGTCCCTTCTCTCTTTTTCTCTCATTTCTTTTTTTATTTGGGCCTTTTCTCTCTTTTTTATGGCCTCTTTTTTCTTTTTTTTTCTTTTTCGTCCGGAGTCTCATACCGACTTGTGGGGGAATCATAGTCTCCATCATCCTTTCCTCACTTGGGACAATACTCTAAAATGATGATCATCACACTTTTATTTACTTACAACTCAACAATTACAACTCAATACTTCGAACAAAATATAGCTCTATGTGAATGCCTTCGGTGGTGTACCAGGATATGCAATGAATCAAGAGTGACATGTATGAAAGAATTATGAGCAGTGGCTTTGCCACAAATACGATGTCAACTACATGATCACGCAAAGAAATATGACAATGATGGAGCGTGTCATAATAAACGGAACGGTGGTAAGTTGCCTGGCAATATATCTCGGAATGGCTATGGAAATGCCATGATAGGTAGGTATGGTGGCCGTTTTGAGGAAGGTATATGGTGGGTGTATGATACCGGCGAAAAGTGCACGGTATTAGAGAGGCTAGCAATGGTGGAAGGAAGAGAGTGCGTATAATCCATGGACTCAACATTAGTCATAAAGAACTCATATACTTATTGTAAATATCTATTAGTTATCGAAACAAAGTATTACACGCATGCTCCTAGGGGGATAGATTGGTAGGAAAAGACCATCGCTCATCCCCGACCACCACTCATAAGGAAGATAATCAATAAATAAATCATGCCCCGACTTCATCACATAACAGTTCACCATACGTGCATGCTACGGGAATCACAAACTTTAACACAAGTATTACTCAAATCTAAAACTACTCAACTAGCATAACTCTAATATCACCATCTTTATATCTCAAAACAATTATCAAGCATCAAACTTCTCATAGTATTCAACACACTCATAAGATAATTTTTTCTAGTCCCGGATGCCTATTACTTTAGGACTAATTTCTGAATTTAAGCAAATTACCATGCTGTTTTGTAGGACTCTCAAAATAATATAAGTGAAGCATGATAGAAAAATAGTTTCTATAAAACAAATCCACCACCGTGCTCTAAAATATATAAGTGAAGCGCTAGAGCAAAAACTATATAGCTCAAAAGATATAAGTGAAGCACATAGAGTATTCTAATAAATTCTGAATCATGTGTGTCTCTCTCAAAAGGTGTGTACAGCAAAGATGATTGTGTGAAACTAACAAATAAAGACTCAAATAATACAATACGCTCCAAGCAAAACACATATCATGTGGTCAATAAAAATATAGCTCCAAGTAAAGTTACCGATGGAAGTAGACGAAAGAGGGGATGCCTTCCGGGGCATCCGCAAGCTTTGGATTTTTGGTGTCCTTATATTATCTTGGGGTGCCATGGGCATCCCCAAGCTGAGGCCATTTCCACTCCTTGTTCCTTAATCCATCAAATCTTTTACCCAAAACTTGAAAACTTCACAACACAAAACTTAGCAGAAAATCTCGTGAGCTACGTTAGCGAAAGAAAACAAAACACCACTTCAAGGTTCTGTAATGAACTCATTCTTTATTTATATTGGTGTTAAACCTACTGTATTAAAAATTCTCTATGGTTTATAAACTATTTTACTAGCCATAGATTCATCAAAATAAGCAAACAATACACGAAAAACAGAATCTGTCAAAAACAGAACAGTCTGTAGTAATCAGTAACTAACGCAAACTTCTGGAACTCAAAAAATTCAGCAAAAATAGGAAGACCTAGATAATGTATTTATTGATCAGCTTAAATTGGAATCAATATTTTATCATGTTCTGATAATTTTTAACAATTGTTTTCGTGAACAGAAAGTTTCTGGAATTTTCAGCAAGATCAAATAACTATCATCCAAGAAGATCCTATAGGTTAAACTTGGCACAAACACTAACTAAGACATAAAATACATCTAACCAGAGGCTAGATCAAATATTTATTCCTAAGCATAAGCAAAAAGTAAAAAACTAAAAATAAAATTGGGTTGCCTCCCAACAAGCGCTATCGTTTAACGCCCCTAGCTAGGCATAAAGGCAAGGATAGATCTAGGTATTGCCATCTTTGGTGGACAATCCATAAGTGGCTCTCATAATAGATTCATAAGGTTATTTTATTTTATTTCTAGGGAAGTGTTCCATGCCTTTCCTTAACGGAAATTCGAATCTAATATTCCCTTCCTTCATATCAATAATTGCACCAATCGTTCTAAGGAAAGGTCTACCAAGAATAATAGGACATGAAGGATTGCAATCTATATCAAGAACAATAAAATCTACGGGCACATAATTCCTATTTGCAACAATAAGAACATCATTAATTCTTCCCATAGGTTTCTTAATGGTGGAATCCGCAAGGTGCAAGTTTAAAGAGCAATCATCAAATTCATGGAATCCTAGCAAATCACACAAAGTTTTTGGAATAGTGGAAACACTAGCACCCAAATCACACAAAGCATAGAATTCATGATCTTTAATTTTAATTTTAATAGTAGGTTCCCACTCATCATAAAGTTTTCTAGGGATAGAAACTTCCAACTCAAGTTTTTCTTCATAAGATTGCATCAAAGCATCAACGATATGTTTAGTAAAAGCTTTACTTTGGCTATAAGCATGAGGAGAATTTAGCATGGATTGCAACAAGGAAATACAATCTATCAAAGAGAAATTATCATAATTAAATTCCTTGAAATCCAAAATAGTGGGTTCATTAATATCTAGAGTCTTGATCTCTTCAATCCCACTTTTACCAATTTTTGCATCAAGATCTAAAAACTCCGAATTTTTGGAACGCCTTCTAGGTAAAGGTGGATCATATTCAGTCCCATCATTATCAAGATTCATATTGCAAAACAAAGATTTAATAGGGGACACATCAATAACTTTTAGATCTTCATCTTTATTTTCATAGAAATTAGAAGAACACGCTTTCACAAAGCAATCTTTTTTAGCACGCATCCTAGCGATTCTTTTTTTGCACTCATCAATGGAAATTCTCATGGCTTTGAGAGACTATTTTATATCATGCTTAGGTGGAATAGATCTAAGTTTCTAGGAATCAACATCAAGAGAAATTCTATCAACGTTCCTAGCCAATTCATCAACTTTATGCAATTTTTCTTCAAGCAAGGCATTGAAATTATTTTGCGAATTCATAAATTCTTTTACACTAGTCTCAAATTCAGAAGGCATCTTATTAAAATTCCCATAAAAATTGTTGTAGGAATTACCATAATTATTAGAGGAATTACTAGGGTACGGCCTAGGATTAAAGTTTCCTCTATACGCGTTGTTACCAAAATTATTCCTACCAACACAATTCACATCCATAGATTCATTATTATTTTGTATCAAAGTAGACAAAGGCATATCATTAGGATCAGAAGAAACACTTTTAGTAGAAAATAATTTCATAAGTTCATCCATCTTTCCATTCAAAACATTAATTTCTTCTATCGCATGCACCTTTTTATTAGTAGATCTTTCAGTGTGACATTGAGAATAATTAACCATAATATTATCTAGGAGTTTAGTAGCTTCTCTTAAAGTGATTTCCATAAAAGTGCCTCCCGCGGTCGAATCTAAAAGATTTCTAGAAGCAAAATTCAATCCAGCATAAAATTTTTGTATAATCATCCACAAATTCAAACCATGTGTAGGGCAATTACATATCATTAATTTCATCCTCTCCCAAGCTTGTGCAACATGTTCATGATCAAGTTGCTTAAAATACATGATATTGTTCCTAAGAGAGATGATCTTAGCGGGAGGAAAATACTTAGAGATAAAAGCATCTTTGCACTTATTCCAAGAATCAATACTATTTTTAGGCAAATATGAAAACCAAGCTTTAGCACGATCTCTAAGCGAAAAAGGAAATAGCTTCAATTTAACAATATCATTATCCACATCTTTCTTCTTTTGCATATCACACAAATCAACGAAGCTATTTAGATGGGTAGCGGCATCTTCACTAGGAAGGCCGATTTAATTGATCTTTCATGACAAGATTCAAGAAAGCGATTGATTTCACAAGATTCCGATCGGTAAGAGGAGCAATCGGAGTGCTAAGAAAATCATTATTGTTGGTATTGGTAAAGTTACACAATTTAGTATTATCTTGCGCCATCGTGACAAGAAAGCAATCCAACACACGAGCAAACAAGAAGCAAGCGAAAAGAGGCAAACGGAAAAGAGAGGGCGAATAAAGCGGCAAGGGTGAAGTGGGGAGAGGAAAACGAGAGGCAAATGGCAAATAATGTAATGCGGGAGATAAGGGTTTGTGATGGGTACTTGGTATGTTGAATTTTGCGTAGAGTCCCCGGCAACGGCGCCAGAAATCCTTCTTGCTACCTCTTGAGCACTGCATTGGTTTTCCCTTGAAGAGGAAACGGTGATGCAGTAAAGCAGTGTAAGTATTTCCCTCAGTTTTTGAGAACCAAGGTATCAATCCAGTAGGAGGCCACGCACGAGTCCCTCGCACCTACACAAACAAATAAATCCTCGCAACCAACGCAATAAAGGGGTTGTCAATCCCTTCACAGTCACTTACGAGAGTGAGATCTAATAGATATGATAAGATAATATTTTTGGTATTTTTATGATAAAGATGCAAAGTAAAATAAAAGGCAATAAAAATAGCTAAGTGTTGGAAGATTAATATGATGGAAGATAGACCCGGGGGCCATAGGTTTCACTAGTGGCTTCTCTCGAGAGCATAAGTATTACGGCGGGTGAACAAATTACTGTTGAGCAATTGACAAAATTGAGCATAGTTATGAGAATATCTAGGTATGATCATGTATATAGGCATCACGTCCGACAAGTAGACCGACTCCTGCCTGCATCTACTACTATTACTCCACACATCAACCGCTATCCAGCATGCATCTAGAGTACTAAGTTCATAAGAACAGAGTAATGCTTTAAGTAAGATGACATGATGTAGAGGGATAAACTCATGCAATATGATATAAACCCCATCTTGTTATCCTCGATGGCAACAATACAATACGTGTCTTGCTTCCCCATCATCCTTTGGGAAAGGACACATAAGATTGAACCCAAAGCTAAGCACTTCTCCCATTGCAAGAAAGATCAATCTAGTAGGCCAAACCAAACTGATAAAATTCGAAGAGACTTGCAAAGATAACCAATCGTACATAAAAGAATTCAGAGAAGATTCAAATATTGTTCATAGATAAACTTGATCATAAACCCACAATTCATCTGTCTCAACAAACACACCGCAAAAGAAGATTACATCGAATAGATCTCCACAAGAGAGGGGGAGAACATTGTATTGAGATCCAAAGAGAGAGAAGAAGCCATCTAGCTAATAACTATGGACCCGAAGGTCCGAGGTAAACTACTCACACATCATCGGAGGCTATGGCGTTGATGTAGAAGCCCTCCATGATCGATGCCCCTCCGGAGCTCGAAAAAAGGCCCCAAGATGGGATCTCACGGGTCTGAGAAGGTTGCGGCGGTGGAATTAGGTTTTGGCTCCGTGTCTGGTAGTTTGAAGTGCGAGGTATATATTGGAGGAAGAAGTACGTCGGTGGAGCAACGTGGGGCCCACGAGGGTGGAGGGTGCGCCCCCCTACCTCGTGCCCTCCTGGTTGATGTCTTGACGTAGGGTCAAAGTCCTCTGGATAACGTCCGTTCCGAAAATCACGTTCCCGAAGGTTTCATTCCGTTTGGACTCAGTTTGATATTCTTTTTCTGCGAAACTCTGAAATAGGCAAAAAACAACAATTCTGGGCTGTGCCTCCGGTTAATAGGTTAGTCCCAAAAATAATATAAAAGTGTATAATAAAGCCCATTAATGTCCAAAACAGAATATAATATAGCATGGAACAATAAAAAATTATAGATACGTTGGAGACGTATCAGGGGTGCGCCCCCTCCTAGGCTTCCCTCTCCTCACTCCCACTCTGGCCCAATAAGGCCCATACTTCCCGGGGGGTTCCGGTAACCTCCCGGTACTCCGGTATATGCCCGAACTCACCCGGAACCATTCCGACATCCAAGCATAGTCACCAATATATCGATCTTTATGTCTCGACAATTTCGAGACTCCTCGTCATGTCCGTGATCACATCCGGGACTCCGAACAACCTTCAGTACATCAAAAAACATAAACTCGTAATATCGATCGTCACCGAACGTTAAGTGTGCGGACCCTACGGGTTCGAGAACTATGTAGACATGACCGAGACACGTCTCCGGCAAATAACCAATAGCGGAACCTGGATGCTCATATTGGCTCCCACATATTCTACGAAGATCTTTATCAGTCAAACCGCATAACAACATACGTTGTTCCCTTTGTCATCGGTATGTTACTTTCCCGAGATTCGATCATTGGTGTCTCGATGCCTAGTTCAATCTCGTTACCGGCAAGTCTCTTTACTCGTTCTGTAATGCATCATCCTGTAACTAACTCATTAGTCAATTTGCTTGCAAGGCTTATAGTGATGTGCATTACCGAGAGGGCCCAGAGATACCTCTCCCACAATCGGAGTGACAAATCCTAATCTCGATCTATGCCAACTCAACAAACACCATCGAAGACACCTGTAGAGCATCTTTATAATCACCCAGTTACGTTGTGACATTTGATACCACACAAAGTGTTCCTCTGGTATTCGGGAGTTGCATAATCTCATAGTCATAGGAACATGTATAAGTCATGAAGAAAGCAATAGCAACATACTAAACGATCAAGTGCTAAGCTAACGGAATGGGTCAAGTCAATCACACCAGTCTCTAATGATGTGATCCCGTTAATCAAATGACAACTCATGTCCATGGCTAGGAAACTTTTTTTTTGCGGGGGACCGTGGCTAGGATACTTAACCATCTTTGATTAACGAGCTAGTCAAGTAGAGGCATACTAGTGACACTCAGTTTGTCTATGTATCCACACATGTACTAAGTTTTCGGTTAATACAATTCTAGCATGAATAATAAACATTTATCATGATATAAGGAAATATAAATAACAACTTTATTATTGCCTCTAGGGAATATTTCCTTCATTGATCTCCTCATCAAAGCGTATATTCCAACTCCGAGATGCTTGCGCGAGTCCATAGATGGATCGCTGGAGCTTGCACACTTTGTTAGCACCCTTAGGATCAACAAAACCTTATGGTTGCATCATATGCAACTCTTCTTTAAGAAACCCGTTAAGGAATGCAGTTTTGATGTCCATTTGCCAGATTTCATAATCATAACATGTGGCAATTGCTAACATGATTCTGACAGACTTAAGCATCGCTACGGGTGAGAAAGTCTCATCATAGTCAACCCCTTGAACTTGTCGAAAACCTTTTGCGAAAAGTCGAACTTTGTAGATAGTGATATTACCATTAGCGTTCGTCTTCCTCTTGAAGATTCATTTATTCTCAATGGCTTGCCGATCATTGGGTAAGTCCACCAAAGTCCACACTTTGTTCTCATACATGGATCCTATCTCAGATTTCATGGCCTCAAGCCATTTGTCAGAATCTGGGCTCATCATAGTTTCTTCATAGTTCGTAGGTTCACCATTGTCTAACAACATGACTTCCAGGACAGGATTACCGTACCATTCTGGTGCAGTACGTGTTCTGGTCGACCTACGAAGTTCACTAGTAACTTGATTTGAAGCTTCATGATCATCATTTGCTTCCTCTCTTGTTGGTGTAGGCATCACGGGAACGGTTTTCTCTAATGTGCTACTTTTCAATTCGAGAGAAGGTACAACTACCTCATCAAGTTATACTTTACTCCCACTCACTTCTTTTGAGAGAAACTCCTTCTCTAGAAATGACTCATTCTTAGCAACAAAGATCTTGCCTTCAGATCTGTGGTAGAAGGTATACCCAATAGTTTCTTTAGGGTATCCTATGAAGATGCACTTCTCTGCTTTGGGTTTGAGCTTATCTGGCTGAATCCTTTTGACATAAGCGTCGCATCCAACGACAACTTAGGTTTCTTGCCAAACCATAGTTCATATGGTGTCTTCTCAACAGATTTAGACGGTGTCCTATTTAACGTGAATGCGGCTGTATCTAATGCATAACCCCAAAATGATAAAGACAAATCGGTAAGAGACATCATAGAATGCACCATATCTAATAAAGTACGGTTACGACATTCGGGCACGACGTGGTGTTCCAGGGGGCGTGAGTTGTGAAACAATTCCACATGTCTTAAATGAAGGCCAAACTCGTAACTAAAATATTCACCTCCGTGATCACATCGTAGAAACTTTATTTTCTTGTTACGATGATTCTCCACTTCACTATGAAATTCTTTGAACTTTTCAAATGTTTCAGACTTGTGTTTCATTAAGTAGATATACCCATACCTCCTCAAATCATCTGTGAAGGTTAGAAAATAATGATACCCGTTGCGTGCTTCAACACGCATCGGACCGCATATATTGATATGTATTATTTCCAATAAGTCATTAGCTCGCTCCATTGTTCCGAAGAACGGAGTTTTAGTTATCTTACCCATGAGGCATGGTTCGCAAGTATCAAGTGATTCCAAAAGTCCATACACATGGAGTTTCTTCATGCGCTTTACACCAATATGACCTAAACGGCAGTGCCACAAGTATGTTGCACTATCATTATCAACTTTTCATCTTTTGGCATCAATATTATGAATATGTGTATCACTACGATCGAGATTCAACAAGAATAGATCATTCACTAAGGGTGCATGACCATAAAAGATTTTACTCATATAAATAGAACAGCCATTATTCTCTGACTTAAATGAATAACCGTCTCGCAATAAACAAGATCCAGATATAATTGCCATGCTCAACGCTGGCACCAAATAACAATTATTGAGGTCTAAAACTAATCCCGAAGGTAGATGTAGAGGTAGCGTGACGACGATGATCACATCAAACTTGGAACCTTTCCGGCGCGCATCATCACCTTGTCCTTGGCCAATCTTTGTTTATTCCGCAACTCCTGTTTCGAGTTACACATATGAGCAACCGAACCAGTATCAAATACCCAGGCGTTACTACGAGCATTAGTAAGGAACACATCAATAACATGTATATCAAATATACCTTTGTTCACTTTGTCATCCTTCTTATCTGCCAAATACTTGGGGCAGTTCCGCTTCCAGTGACCATTTCCCTTGCAGTAGAAGCACTCAGTTTCAGACTTGGGTCCAGCTTTGGGCTTCTTCACGGGAGCGGCAACTTGCTTGCCATTCTTCTTGAAGTTCCCTTTCTTTCCTTTGCCCTTTTTCTTAAAACTGGTGGTCTTGTTAATCATCAACACTTGATGCTCTTTCTTGATTTCTACCTCCTTCGATTTCAGCATCGCAAAGAGCTTGAGAATCATTTTCCTCATCCCTTGCATATTATAGTTCATCACGAAGCCTTTGTAGCTTGGTTTCAGTGACTGAAGAACTCTCTATCAATAACACTCTCAACTGGAAGATCAATTCCCAACTGAGTCAAGTGGTTGTGGTACCCAAACATTCTGAGTATGTGTTCACTGATAGAACTGTTCTCGTCCATCTTACAGCTAAATAACTTGTTGGAGGTTTCATATCTCTCAACCCGGGCATTAGCTTGAAATATCAACTTCAGCTCTTAGAACATCTCATATGCTCCGTGGCGTTCAAAATGCTTTTTGAAGTCCCGGTTCCAAGCCGTAAAGCATGACACACTGAACTATTGAGTAGTCATTAGATCAAGCATGCCAGACGTTCACAATGTCTGCATCAGCTCCTACAGCAGGTTTGTCACCTAGCTATGCATCAACGACATAATTCTTCTATGCAGCAATGAGGATAATCCTCAAGTTATGGACCCAGTCCGTGTAGTTGCTACCATCATCTTTCAACTTTGGTTTCTCTAGGAACGCATTAAAATTCAAGGGAACGGTAGCACGAGCCATTGATCTACAACATAGATTTGCAAAGACTATTAGGACTAAGTTCATGATATATTTTAGTTCAAATAATTAATTACTAATGAACTCCCAGTTAAATTAATATCCCTCAAGTTGTCTAAGTGATACATGATCCAAATCAACCAACCCATATCCGATCATCATGTGAGATGGGGTAGTCTTCAATGGTGAACATCTCCATGTTGATCATATCTACTATATGACTCATGTTCGACCTTTCGGTCTCCAGTGTTCCGAGACCATGTCTATACATGCTAGGCTCGTCAAGTTTAACCCAAGTTTTCTGCATGTGCAAAACTGGCTTACGCCCGTTCTATGCGAACGTAGAATCTATCACACCCGATCATCACGAGGTGCTTCAAAATGACAAACTTTAGCAACAGTTCATACTCAGGGAGAACACTTCTATCTTGAAATTAAGTGAAGGGATCATCTTATAATGCTACCGTTGTTCTAAGTAAAATAAGATGCATAAAGGATAATCATCACATGCAATCAAAATATGTGACATGATATGGCCATCATTGATCTTGTGCTTTTGATCTCCATCTCCAAAGCAACGGCATGATCTCCATCGTCACCGGCGCGACACCTTGATCTCCATCGTTGCGGGGGTCGTCTCGCCTGTTGGGGAACGCAGTAATTTCAAAAAAATTCCTACGATCACGCAAGATCTATCTAAGAGAAGCATAGCAACGAGCGGGGATAGTGTGTCCATGTACCCTTGTAGACCGAAAGCGGAAGCGTTATATCAACGCGGTTGATGTAGTCATACGTCTTCACGATCCGACCGATCTCAGCACCGAACATAGGGCACCTCTGTGTTCGGCACACGTTCAACTCGATGACGTCCCTCGTACTATTGATCCAGTTGAGGCCGAGGGAGAGTATCGTCAGCACGACGGCATGGTGACGGTGATGATGAAGTTACCGGCGCAGGGCTTCGCCTAAGCACTATGACGATATAACCGAGGTGGAATATGGTGGAGGGGGGCACCGCACACGGCTAAAGATCAACTTGTGTGTCTATGGGATGCCCCCCTCCCCCGTATATAAAGGAGTGAAGGAGGGGGAGGGCCGGCCTCCTAGGGCGCGCCCCAAGGGAGGATTCCTACTCCTACTAGGAATAGGTTTCCCCCCTTTTCTAGTCCAACTAGGAGGGGGAGGAAGGGAAGAGGGGGAGAAGGAAAGCCCCCCCCCCAACCCTACCCCAATTCAGATTGGGCCTAGGGGGCGCGCGCCACACCTGGCCTCCTCCTCCTCTCTTCCACTATGGCCCATTAAGGCCCATTAACTCCCCGGGGGGACCGGTAACCTCCGTGTACTCCGGAAAATGCCCGAACCTATCCGAAACCTTTCCGGTGTCCAAACATAACCTTCCAATATATCAATCTTCATGTCTCAACCATTTCGAGACTCCTCGTCATGTCCGTGATCACAAACGGGACTCCGAACTACCTTCAGTACATCAAAACACATAAACTCATAATACCGATCGTCATCGAACGTTAAGCGTGTGGACCCTATGGGTTCGAGAACTATGTAGACATGACCGAGACTCATCTCCGGTCAATAACCAATAGCGGAACATGGATGCTCATATTGGTTCCTACATATTCTATGAAGATCTTTATCGGTCAAACCACATAACAACATATGTTGTTCCCTTTGTCATCGGTATGTTACTTGCCCGAGATTCGATCGTCGGTATCTCCATACCTAGTTCAATCTCATTATCGGCAAGTCTCTTTACTCGTTCCGTAGTGCATCATCCCATGACTAACTCATTAGTCACATTTCTTGCAAGGCTTATAGTGATGTGCATTACCGAGAGGGCCCAGAGATACCTCTCCGAAACACGTCGTGACAAATCCTAATCTCGACCTATGCCAACCCAACAAACACCATCGGAGACACCTATAGAGCATCTTTATAATCACCCAGTTACGTTTTGACGTTTGATAGAAAACTAAGTGTTCCTCCGGTATTCGGGAGTTGCATAATCTCATAGTCATAGGAACATGTATAAGTCATGAAGAAAGCAATAGCAATAAACTAAACGATCATAGTGCTAAGCTAACGGATGGGTCTTCTCCATCACATCATTCTCTAATGATGTGATCCCGTTCATCAAATGACAACACATGTCTATGGCTAGGAAACTTAACCATCTTTGATTAACGAGCTAGTCAAGTAGAGGCATACTAGGGACACTCTGTTTGTCTATGTATTCACACATGTACTAAGTTTTCGGTTAATACAATTCTAGCATGAATAATAAACATTTATCATGATATAAGGAAATAAAAATAACAACTTTATTATTGCCTCTAGGGCATATTTCCTTCACAACTATTGCTTCTACAACTATTGCAAACACATAGTGATACGTCTCCGTCATATCTATAATTTTTTATTGTTCCATGCCAATATTATACAACTTTCACATACTTTTGGCAACAATTTATATGATTCATTGGACTAACCTATTGATCCAATGCCCAGTGTCAGTTCCTATTTTTTGGCATGTTTTTCGTTTCGCAGAATATCCATATCAAACGAAGTCCAAATACAATAAAATTTTATGGAGAATTATTTTGGAATATGTGATTTTTGGGACTTGGAATCAACGCGAATGGGGTCCCACATCCCCCACAAGACACCAGGGTGCGCCCTAGAGGCCAGGCGCGTGGTGGTGGGTTGTGCTCACCTCGTACGTCGGTTGGAGATCTATTTCGGGCGCAAGGAAGCTTATATCCGGAAAAAATCGTGTTAAAATCTTAGCGCAATCGGAGTTACAAATCTCCGGAACATAAGAAACGGTTTTCAGCCAGATCTGGGGAACACGAAACATAAGAGAATAGAGAGGGAGATCCAATCTCGGAGGGGCTCCCGCACCTCTGCCGCCATGGAGGCCATGGACCAGAGGGGGAACTCTCCTCCCATCTAGGAGGGAGGCCAAGGAAGAAGAAGAAGGAGGGGGGCTCTCTCCCCCTCGCTCCCGATGGCGCCGGAGTGCCGCCGGGGCTAGCTAGGATCGTGACGGCGATCTACATCAACAACCTTGCTACCGTCAACACCAACTTTCTCCCCCTTTATGCATCGGTGTAACACCTCTCTTCCCCGCTGTAATCTCTACGGTGCTCAACACAATATATTATTTCCCAATGATATGTGGTTATCCTATGATGTTTAAGTAGATCCGTTTTGTCCTATGGGCTAATTGATGATCATGGTTGGCTTGATAGTATATTTTATTTATGGTGCTCTCCTACGGTGCCCTCCGTCTCGCACAAACGTGAGGGTCCCCGCTGTAGGGTGTTGCAATACGTTCATAATTTGCTTATGGTCGGTTGCCGGAGTGACAGAAGCCTGAACACGGATAAGTGATACGTCTCCAACGTATCTATAATTTTTTATTGTTCCATGCTATTATATTATCTGATTTGGATGTTTAATGGGCTTTATTATACACTCTTATATTATTTTTGGGACTAACCTACTAACCGGAGGCCTAGCCCAAATTGTTGTTTTTTGCTTACTTCAGTGTTTCGCAGAAAAGGAATATCAAACGGAAGCCAAACGGAGTGAAACCTTTGGGAGAGTTATTTTTGGAACAAACGCAATCCAGGGGACTTGGAGTAGACGTCAAGAAAGAAGCGAGGAGGCCACGAGGCAGGGAGGCGCGCCTGCTCCCTGGGCGTGCCCCCCACCCTCGTGGGCCCCTCCCATCGCCACCGACCTACTTCTTCCTCCTATATATACCCACGTACCCCGAAAACATCCGAGAGCACCACCAAACCCTATTTCCACCGGCCAAGAACCTTCTCGCATTCGTGAGATCCCATCTTGGGGCCTTTTTTCCGGCTTCACGGAGGGGGCATTGATCACGGAGGGCTTCTACATCAAGACCATAGCCTCTCTGATGATGTGTGAGTAGTTTACTTCAGACCTTCGGGTCCATAGTTATTAGCTAGATGACTTCTTCTCTCTCTTTGGATCTCAATACAAAGTTCTCCTCGATCTTCTTGGAGATCTATTCGATGTAATTCTTTTTGCGGTGTGTTTGTCGAGATCAGATGAATTGTGGGTTTATGATCAAGATTATCTATGAACAATATTTGAATCTCTTCTGAATTCTTTTATGTATGATTTTTTATTTCTGCAAGTCTCTTCGAATTATCAGTTTGGTTTGGCCTACTAGATTGATCTTTCTTGCAATAGGAGAAGTGCTTAGCTTTGGGTTCAATCTTGCGGTGTTCGATCCCATGACAGAAGGGGAACCGATACGTATTGTATTTTTGCCAACGAGGATAAATAGATGGGGTTTATATCATATGCTTGAGTTTATCCCTCTACGTCATGTCATCTTGCCTAATGCGTTACTCTGTTCTTATGAACTTAATACTCTAGATGCATGCTGGATAGCGGTAGACGTGTGGAGTAATAGTAGTAGATGCAGAATCGTTTCGGTCTACTTGTCGCGGACGTGATGCCTATATACATGATCATGCCTAGATATTCTCATAACTATGCACTTTTCTATCAATTGCTCAATAGTAATTTGTTCACCCACCGTAATACTTATGCTATCTTGAGAGAAGCCACTAGTGAAACCTATGGCCTCCGGGTCTATTTTCCATCATATTAATCTTTCACCAACTTGCCTATTTCTGTCGCCGTTTATTTTTCTATCTTTACTTTCCAATCTATAAAACAAAAATATCAAAAATATTTATCTTATTATCTCTATCAGATCTCACTTTTGCAAGTGGCCGTGAAGTGATTGACAACCCCTTTATCACGTTGGTTGCAAGGTTCTTATTTGTTTGTGTAGGTACGAGGGACTTGTGTGTGGCCTCCTACTGGATTGATACCTTGGTTCTCAAAAACTGAGGGAAATACTTACGCTACTTTGCTGCATCACCCTTTCCTCTTCAAGGGAAAACCAACGATGTGCTCAAGAGGTAGCAATAAGTGGGTTATTGCGTATGGGAGTAAAGAGGACTTGATACCTCTCATTTTCCTCTCCCCCACTTCACCCTTTCTGTTTTATTCGCCCTCTTTTCCGTTCGCCTCTTTTTTGCTTGCTTCTTGTGTGCTCATTCTTTGTGCGGTTTGCTGCCATCATGTCTGAAACTGGGGAGGTTATCGTTGATAAGGATAATGGATTTAACATGGAAAAGTTTGATGCTTCTGATGATTCTCATGAAGAACCTACTGTTTTACACACTAAAAAGTTTCGGATTGGTAGTGGTAATATTATTGGAAAAGGAGTTATTCAAGATTTCTTTACTTGCGCAGGTGTCCTACCCACTATGGGTGGGTCTATTCTTCATAAAACTAGTAGTCTTGCGGATGCTATATATTTGCTCGTAGTTGAACTTGAAAGACAATTTATTCACATGCATCCTTGCATACAAAGGATTTTCCTAGAGTTTTCCAATATTGAACATTCTTCTGTTAAGCGAGCAGCTACTATCTTTTTGGCACATGAATTTAGATTTATAATAAAAGAAGCCAATGAAATTTTTGCGCATTATAGGGTGGACGCAGGCCGTCCTCCCATAGAAGCAATCATTTTTTATCAAGAGGATATAATGCACTTACGATCTTTAGATCATGTTGCTTTTAATGAAAACCTTAGAAAAAAGGTTCCTACCGATGTTCTAGTTGACAGGATTTCTGAACTTAATGATAACTTTGGAGT
The DNA here is from genome assembly GCA_021605145.1 of Aegilops bicornis. Classification (NCBI taxonomy): domain Eukaryota; kingdom Viridiplantae; phylum Streptophyta; class Magnoliopsida; order Poales; family Poaceae; genus Aegilops; species Aegilops bicornis. Next base: position 692,341,242 of record CM038671.1, on the reverse strand, counting down.
CAATTACACCGGTGGTGCTAGAACTCGTCGCAAAACGTCACTTTAATGCTAGAACTTGCGGCATACATTAAAGTGATGCAAAAACTTGGCTCGGACGTGCAAATCTCGTTTGTATACGACTGCGATGCTGACAAGGCATGACAGCGTGGCATAGGGCCCGCTGTCAGTGACTTCCAAAAAATCTCAGTTTTTTATTATTTTTTCTCACAAAAAGGCCCCTGTCAGGTGTATTGCATCCGGTGGGTCCCACTTGTCAACGAAACATCACAAATTTTATTAGAGTGAAAAATATGCAGCCGAGGGATTCGTACAGGTAACCTCGGTCTAAACAACATGCTCAGCTAACCATCAGTCAAGAGCTCACATCACGACATACTAGAAGCATACACATTTTTATATATTTGAATTAAGTTATATAACTAAGGAATCTTAATCATAAAAAAGGGTTACGCCCACGGTGTTTCAAGCCAGCTACCCAACTAAAACAATTAGGAGGGCGTGCCACTCCAACTATGTACTCACATGTGTAAATATAATTGCTACAGTTTATGTCTATAACAGAACGTGCTCCTGGGCCACAATTTATGTTATTTATTTCACTTTCCGAAAGTTGTAAAGAAATGTAAATTGTAATTATAAATAATGTACATATAAATAAATATATTAGACTAAAACAATGCTCATCTATTAATTTTTAAAAATCCATGAAATTAAAATACGAATTAATTGTATAATTAAAAAGTTTTTCATATTAAATAAAATATGAAAATAATTTTAGGATATATGTGTATTTTAAAAATTATCATATCAGTTCAAAAAATGTACACGTTTTTTTTAATAAAATATTTATGTTGAATATAAGATTGTGCAAGCTTTAATGTTTTTATGTTCTAATTTGGGTATTTTCTAAAAATTAGCTATGTAGATTTAAATTAATACAAATATATGTGCAAAAATATAGCCTAGTGTGCCTCGGACTGCAGATTCTCAAATGAAAACGTATTTACAATTATATGTACACTTTATAATTTACATTTTTTGCTTTGTTGTATAGTATCTGCTAGGTCCTCCTTGTGTTAACTGTCAGGTCGCTGGTACGAAATCCCACGGCTGTATCTTTTTTTTGAATTAGAATTCTTATTTTACGTTATTTAACAAAGATATAAAGGCTGAATATAGTTATATGACACAACTATTATCCGGTGCGTTGGCTAGCCGTGCTCTTTGCTGACTATAGGTCAATGGTTTGAATCCTTGCCTGACTCCTATTTTTCTTTCTAATACTAATAATATTAATAAAATTTGTGATGTGGGCTGACAGGTGGGGCCACCCAATGCCATACATGCAGTTCTTGTACACCTCACAGGGGCCTTTACATGAGAAAAAATAAAAAAATTGAGCTTTTTTTTTTGCAAAGAGAACACCACACGCCCAATCTTCACCATATGGTCACTAACAGCGGGGCCTATGCCATGCTGTCATGCCTTGCCAGCTTCGCCGGCGTATACAAACGAGATTTGCACCGTATTTGCATGCTCAAGTCAAGTTTTTGCACCACTTTAATCGTATGCCGCAAGTTCTAGCACTAAAGTGACTGTTTACGCCAAGTTCTAGCATCACTGGTGTAATTGACTCATAACTTTGCTATCCAGAACAATGGTTTAGGCTTTTCTCTTGAATAAAGGCTCACGAAATTTTGCCAAAACAATGCTTATAACAATGAATTGGTTGTGCAATATGAGGGGCCAAAGGAGGAACCAATACCTCCCGAGCTTTATCTTGGGGACTTTTGTCCCATCAAATTTAGCCCTTTCGATTACTTTTGCTTGCCACAAAGAAAACTTATTGCTGAACGTAGGGAGCATGAGATGAGTTTTCGCGATTTGCCTTATCATTATCATGGTAATACTTAGACCTTTCCTTGTTTTTATGCCTAGCTAGGGGCGTTAAACAATAGCGCTTGTTGGGAGGCAACCCAATTTTATTTTTCTTTCTTTCTTTTTGGTTCTCTTTAGTAATAAATAATTCATCATGCTACTGCTATGATTGTGTTTTTTGTGTTTTAATTAGTGTTTGTGCCAAGTAAAACCTTTAGGATAACCTACGGTGATAGTTATTTGATCTTGCGGTAGAAAACAGAAACTTTGAGCGCACGAGATTAGTTTTCATAATTCACAGAAACATGCTTTTCAGTTGATTCTTTTTGCAGTAGATTAATAAACAAATTATCTAGGACTTTGTCGGTGTACAAAAATAGGGGCACATTTTGGTACCCCTTTACCTGTGCACGGGCAGTCAGAGCCGCGCCCGCGGCCACACCAAGCAGGACGAGGAAGGTGAGCCGAGGTAAGACCAAAGCCCAAGACGGTCGAAGCAACAACAAGGACCAAGGCCACAAAGATCAGATGGGCGTAGCAGGTTCCCCCAGCAAGGACCCTTGCCGGGGCAGCCTCAGCGGCCTCGGCAAGACCTTTGTCGGGGCAGCCCGCCCACGCCAACCGAGTGAGCCACCCTTGAGCCCACCGACGCTTGGCAAATGCGTTGGGACAGGGCTCGGGAGGCACCTCCGTGGTGGCATGCAGATCTTTGTGAAGACATATAATGCTCAAGATCATATGAGGATAAGAGGGCAACCATCCTCACCGAAGAAACCCACAAGACCCCCGGCAAGACCATTGCCGGGAGGCCAGCGCGCCACGGCAAGACCCTTGCCGGGCCACCCGGCAAGACCCTCGCCGGGAAGGCCAGCATGCCACAGCAAGACCCTTGCCGGGCCACCTGACAAGGCCCTCGCCAAAGCGCACCAGCTGGGCCACTGCCAGGCCCGCACTAGATAAGTCTTTGCCGCCGTTCGCATGCGGCTGCCGACCCAACCAGCTGGGCAGGCACCTGCGTGGCGGCATGCAATCCTTCGTGGAGGCTCCACCACCGTGCCCCTAAGCTGCCTGCCTGCCTACATGGCACCGCATGCGTCACTGGCCAGGGCGCGTGTCAAAGCAAGGAGGAGCGGCGGCAGACGGGACGGGCCTCGCCCCCGTCCCCAATAAAGCGAAGGGACACCTAGGCCTCGCATTAAATGCGTCTTGTCCTGTAATGCGAGGGATAACCTCGCGACACTGTAGCACTTTCCACCTCCTGCGTACCACTGTGGCAGCCCCTTTCGCCTATAAAAGGAGGCCCGTGGCGCACGGAGAGAGGATTCGGCTCTTTGGAACCTCGCAGCACCTAGAGCTAGTTTGATAGCTCAAGAACACTAAATACATCCACCAAAGCAGGGCTAGGGTTTTACGCACCTTTGCGGCCTGAACCTGGGTAAAATCCCTTTGTGTTGTCTGCTGGTCCCGCTCTTCTCACGATCCCCGCGCCCCGCAACCGTAGAAGGGATTCCAGTGATCCCATAGGTGTCGTTTCCCACCGACATCTTTGGCGCGCCAGGTAGGGGGCGCAATTGTGAGAATCTGGTCTGGTAGTTGGCCTGGCAGTTCTTCGTCGCTTTCGGTTTCTGAGAAGGAGGCGGCTGGAGAAACGACGCCGGCTCGGCAACAGAAAAGCTAAGTCATTCAGAGCCTTGGGTTATTTCCTTTTATACTTAAGGTTATCGTCCTCGAGGATCTTGCCTATGTATGGGAAACCTGCACGAAAGGGGGCCCCCGTAATTGGCAACGCCCTTGTCCTGTTTCGAGTCCGCACAACAGCTCAAAGCGACCGCGCCAAGAGTGGCGGGGTAGCCTTCCGCACCTGGCAATGCTGCTGACACTGACTCGAGTCAAATTCGACGGTTCGGGCGGCCGCGCTCAGGGCGGTAAGGTGGTTTGCCCGGCAGCAAGCACACCCGGCAGGCCAGTGGGGATCCGTCCCCACGATGCCGCCCCGGGTTTACGCGCCGGCAAGCCTACCCAGTGACGTAGGGTGGACATACAAGGAAAAATCGAACAGGAAAATAACATGCATAATACTAAGAAGTGCTGCAGGGTTATGTTACATCAAATTGTTGCTGCGGTTCTAACTAGAGATAGCAATTGTCTTGGTTGTGAACCTGCAGCGGTGATAAGAGAACGGGATGCCTAATCCCGACGTTGGCCCTCCACCCTCAGAATTCCGCCGACACAGCTGACGATGGACTTGATACGCTCCCTGAGCGGCGCGAGGTCAGTACCCTCCGGCAAGCTCTCCAGCGCGGCGCCGAAGTCGAGGTCGGGGTACCAGTGCGCCACCTTAGTGAGAACCTTGGTCATGGCACCCTGGCAAAGCTTCCGGGACTCGTCGGCTAGTGAGGCCGCCCGGTTGGCATGGAACTGCTCCATAGCATCGACGACCTTCTCAAAGAACATGGTCAGACTGCAATTGGCGCTCACACTCCATTCTGGGACGTACCTCACGTCTGGCATCCCCATGATGGCCCGGCTGCGGGCGGCTGATTGGCGGCGATGTGGCGAGGCGATTGAGCCAACGGTTCTCGCCCTCCACGTGATCCGCGAAGTTGAGGCCCTCGTTCTTCCGCGACAGCTTCTCGGCCTCCAGCTCCTTGGCCAGGTCCCCTCCCGGGCGTTGGCCTCTGACAGCACCTTCTCAAGACTCTCCAGCTTTAGCTTGAGGTCTTTGATGGAGTTGTTGGCCTCGGAGAGCTCCCCGGCCTTGCTGATGACCGTGCCCTGCACCTCCGTCAGGGCACTGTTGAGCGTGTCCTTCTTTTGGGACAGCTCCAGAGCCTGCTCCTTCAGCCTGTCGCGCTCTGCCTCCAGCTCCTCCACCTTGCCGGCGTGAGCCTGGGCCTGGGCATTGAGTGCCTCTTTGTGCCTCTGCTCCAGCTCACTGGTCCGTTGCAGGACAAGCTTCTCCACCTCTGCATCCTTGCCGCGAAGCGTGGCGGCAAGCTTCTCCTCGCGTGCAGCGAGGTCCTCCTCCTGGGAGTGCAGCGCGGCCTCATGCTGGGTCCGGGCGGCTTCGGCGGCCGCGGCCAAGTTCCTCGCCGTCTCTTGAGCTTTCTCGACGTCGGCGAGCTTCATGGTGAGCTCCACGTCGCGCCTGGCCAGCTCGCCATGGGCGGCCTTGAGCTCCTCGTGAGCCTCACGGAACAAATTCTGCGTCTCGGCAACGCGCTCCTGGAGGTCCGCCTCCGCCTTCTCCACCACCGCCGTCCTGGACTTAACTTTGTCCAGGCGGGTGCGATGGAGCGCCTGGAGCTTCCGGAAGCTAGCGCCCATGGCATGGAGGAGCCGCTCCTCCTGCGAGCCGTCACCACCAACGATTGGCTCATCGACGACATCAAGCCCGGCAGAGGCAAGCGCTTCGTCGTCGAACACCTCTCCCTCGACGGGTGTCCTGGTGCTCGGCACACCTGGAAGGTGGATGAACAAGTCGTCACTCACCCTCAGGTACCTGCCGGAGCCGGAAGCAGCGGAGGAGGAAAGGCTGGTCGCCAGCCTCCTCCTCCTCCTCCTCGGTAGCGTCCCCGCTGGCCTCCTCGACAGGCCCCTTGCCGGCCTCCTCAGCGGCAGCCTTGTCGGCCTCCCCGGTAGGCCCCTCGGCGGCGTTCTCGGCAGCATCCTTGGCGGCCTCCTCGGCGGCGACCTTCTCGGCGTCCGCCTCGGCGGCCTTGGCAACGCCCTCGATGACGGCATCCATGTCCTCTGGGTTCACCGAGGAGGAATCTGGGCGCCGAAAAAGGGGGTGAGGCAAGGCCAGGACCAAGAGCCGGAAAGAAAAATAAGCATAGACGAACGGCGAATGGCTTACCAGTGTCAGCGCCCGGCTGGGAAACGGAAGTTCCCTCCCCGCCAACATTTGGCGTCGAGGCAAAGCCGCCGGCGCCCAAGTTCTCTTCCTCCTCCTCCATGCGTGTGGGCTCGGTGCTTGGCGCCCTTGCCGGGGACGTCCCTCGGGGCGACGTGGTCGATGGGGGCGGCGTGTTGGGAGTAGCCCTCTGTGGCTCCTCCTGCTGCTGCTCTCCTCCTGCATACCTGGCGACGTCAGCACCAAAGTATCGTGCCCCTGACACGTGTCAAAGAGGGGAGAATGATGAACTTCTGTTGGGGGGCTATGGGGGCTGCTGTCCGGGCTGCTCAACACCACCAGGGGCACCCTCGAAGTACCAGCCGGGGGCTGGCCACCCGTCGAGACCTTGGCCCTCTTCACTCTCTGGGCCAGCGTCTCCACGTCCCTGCAAGGATTACGACAAGTCAAGACAAGCAACACAGAGTGAGGAGACAGAGATAACGAAAAAGGAACCAGATGCTTACTCGTCGTCCGCCTCCTCCTCTGCCGTCTTCCTCTTCCTCCTCGGGCTGAGGGATCCATAATCGAAGGTGACCTCCGTGTCAACACCCGCCGGAGGAGGGGAAGGAGGTGGCGTCTGGACACGCTTGGATGAAGAAGGGGTGGTTGTCTTCTTCTTCACCGCGACCTTCACCGGCTTCTTCGCCGCCGCGGCCCTCGTGTGGGGCCGGGACCCCTCCAAGGTCAGTTGCGGCTGCGCAGCCCTGCCAGGCCGGACCGGCTCACTGGAACTGGCCCTCGCAAGACTCGCCCCCTCCCCATAAGTGGCGTCAGGTCTGCGGTCTCGGTCTCCTCCTCTGATGACTCGCCGGTCACATCCTCAACCAGAGGAGCCTCGGTGCCGGCGCTGCTGGCTCCGCCGGCGGCTGCCGCCCATCAGGCAAGCCCCTCCTCCTCCGCAGCCGTCGCGGCCTTATCCTCCACTCCGCCGGCGTTGCCGGCCTCCCTGGCAAGTTGCGCCTCCCTCGCCCTGGTGGCGATGTAGTCCAGCTCACCGGGAGGTGTCCCGACAAGCAACCGCCGCTTCGTGTTGACATACACCTCATGCAAGGTGTCGAAGAACCGCCGCACTTCAGCATCCTCCGGCTCCTTCTAGCTTGGGACGAGGCCGTGCACGTTGCAGTCCGGCATCATGGCAATGATCTCGGACCGACGCGAGTTGTTGCACAATGGGACCACCCCCATCGGCAGCTTGAACAGAGGCCCCTTGAGGACCTTGCCGGCCTTCGCAGCGGCCCTCGCGACCTTGCCGGTCCGCTCAACCTCGCTGTTGCGGCCCACGTCGAGCTGGAAGATCCGCTGGAAGAAATGGGCGTGCGCCATCACTGTGAAGTTGTGGTCGAGGCCGGAGCGGAGCCGCATGATGTCGGCGGGGTTCATGAAGAGCCAAGCTGGCCTCCCCTTGTTATGCAGAGGAGCGATCCGGCGACAGATGAAGTCCGCCCCGATCATTTCAAGGGTGAGCCCGGCCTGGGTGAGCCGGAGGATCCTGGTGGTGGCAACCATGAGCTTTCCGTCGTCGACGTCGACGTCGCTCCAATCACTTCCGTGAATCGGCGGCACCCGGCGAACTCTGCAGAACGCCGGCGGGTCCTTCTCTTCGATCCAGCACCACCGGCCCCGCCATTCCTCCCACCTCTCCTTCATGGCGTTGTCCGGGTACGCTCCCTTGGATTTTGGGATACAGGCGATGCACCCTGAGATGGCACCTCCCGTCTGGATCCGAGGGAAGAAGTAATGGCGGAAGAGCGCCGTGTTGGGGTGCACCCCGGCGACGCCCTCGCAGAGGTGCGCAAAAAGGGCCATGCACGCCACGGCATTCGGAGTAAAATCCAGGAGGCGGAAGCCGAAGGTATGCATGATGTCGTTGAAGAAATCAGAGAAGGGAGGACAGAGCCCACAAGAAAAATAATCCACAAAGAAGGGGTACCGATTTGGGGCAGGCTCGGCGCAGTCAGCGGGGATGACGTACGTGGCCGGATGCCCCGAATCCCCCCCCCCCCCCCCCGCCTTCACTCCCCACAGGGGCCTGAAGGAGTCCCAAAGCTCGAGCACGTCAACCGTCGAGGGGAAGAAGAAGGCGGACTGCGTCCGCTGCCCCGCCAGCGCGCTCTCCGGCGGCTCCACAACTCCGGCGTCCTTGGCCACCCCCTTGCCCTTGGTGGATTTTGGCGCCATGGTGGCTGGAGGAGGAGGGCAGGACAGAGGGTGACGGAAGTGCAACGGCGGCGAGCAGAAACGAAGCTCGGAGAAGAAGAGGAAGCCGGGCGGAGGTTTCTGAGATGCCCCGAATCCCCCGGCAAGGACCCTTGCCGGGGCAGCCCGCCCACGCCAACCGAGTGAGCCACCCTTGAGCCCACCGACGCTTGGCAAATGCGTTGGGACAGGGCTCGGGAGGCACCTCCATGGTGGCATGCAGATCTTTGTGAAGACATAGAATGCTCAAGATCAAATGAGGATAAGAGGGCAACCATCCTCACTGAAGAAACCCACAAGACCCCCGGCAAGACCCTTGCCGGGGAGGCCAGCGCGCCACGGCAAGACCCTTGCCGGGCCACCCGGCAAGACCCTCACCGGGGAGGCCAGCATGCCACAGCAAGACCCTTGTCGAGCCACCCGGCAAGACCCTTGCCGGGCCACCTGACAAGGCCCTCGCCAAAGCGCACCAGCTGGGCCACTGCCAGGCCCGCACCAGATAAGTCTTCGCCGCCGTTCGCATGCGGCTGCCGACCCAACCAGCTGGGCAGGCACCTGCGTGGCGGCATGCAATCCTTCATGGAGGCTCCACCACCGCGCCCCTCAGCTGCCTGCCTGTCTACATGGCACCGCATGCGTCGCTGGCCAGGGCGCGTGTCGAAGCAAGGAGGAGCTGCGACGGACGGGACGGGCCTCTCCCCCGTCCCCAATAAAGGGAAGGGACACCTAAGCCTCGCATTAAATGCGTCTTGTCCTGTAATGCGAGGGATAACCTCGCGACACTGTAGCACTTTCCACCTCCTGTGTGCCACTGTGGCAGACCCTTTCGCCTATAAAAGGAGGCCCATGGCGCACGGAGAGAGGATTCGGCTCTTTGGAACCTCGCAGCTCCTAGAGCTAGTTCGAGAGCTCAAGAACACTAAATACATCCACCAAAGCAGGACCAGGGTTTTACGCACCTTTGCGGCTTGAACCTGGGTAAAATCCCTTTGTGTTGTCTGCTGGTCCCGCTCTTCTCACGATCCCCGCGCCCCGCAACCGTAGAAGGGATTCCAGTGATCCCATAGGTGTCGTTTCCCACCGATAGACTTCCTAATTTGGTAGAAGTTTTGGGGTTCCAGAAGTTTGCGTTAGATCTGATTACATTGCTGCTGCATCGCTCTGCTTTTGATGATTCTGTTTTTCGTATGTTGTTTGCTTATTTTGATGAATCTATGGCTAGTATCGGAGGTTATGAACCATAGAGAAGTTGGAATACAGTAGGTTTAACACCAATATAAATAAAGAATTAATTCATTACAGTACCTTGAAGTGGTGGTTTGTTTTATTTCGCTAACGGAGCTCATGAGATTTTCTGTTGAGTTTTGTGTTGTGAAGTTTTCATGTTTTTGGGTAAAGATTTGATGGATTATGGAATAAGGAGTGGCAAGAGCCTAAGCTTGGGGATGCCCAAGGCACCCCAAGGTAAAATTCAAGGACAACCAAAAGCCTAAGCTTGGGGTTGCCCCGGGAGGCATCCCCTCCTTCGTCGTCGTCCATCGGTAACTTTTCTTGATGCTATATTTTTATTCACCACATGATATGTGTTTTGCTTGGAGCATTTTGTATGATTTGAGTCTTTGCTTTTTAGTTTACCACAATCATCCTTGCTATACACACCTTTTGGGAGAGACACACATGAATTGGAATTTATTAGAATACTCTATGTGCTTCACTTATATATTTTGAGCTAGATAATTTTGCTCTAGTGCTTCACTTATATCTTTTAGAGCACGGTGGTGGTTTTATTTTATAGAAATTATTGATATCTCATGCTTCACTTAAATTATTTTGAGAGTCTTTTAGAACAGCATGGTAATTAGCTTTGGTTGAAATTAGTCCTAATATAATAGGCATCCAAGATAGGTATAATAAAAACTATCATATAAAGTGAATTGGATACTATGAGAAGTTTGATAGTTGATGATTGTTTTGAGATATGGAGATAGTGATATTAAAGTTGTGCTAGTTGAGAAATTGTGAAATTGAGAAATACTTGTGTTGAAGTTTGCAAGTCCCGTAGCATGCACATATGGTGACCGTTGTGTAAAATTTTTGAAACATGAAGTGTTGTTTGAGTGTCATCCTTTGTGTGGAGGTCGGGATCGCGCGATGGTTAACTCCTACCAACCCTTCCCCTAGGATCATGTTGTAGTGCTTGGTTTTGATGACTTGTAGATTTTTGCAATAAGTATGTGAGTTCTTTATGACTAATGTTGAGTCCATGGATTATACGCACTCTCACCTTTCCATCATTGATAGCCTCTTGATGCGTGCATTGCCCTTTCTCACCTTGAGAGTTGGTGCAAACTTCACGGTGCATCCAAACCCCGTGATATGATACACTCTATCACACATAAACCTCCTTATATCTTACTCAAAACAGCCACCATACCTACCTATTATGGCATTTCCATAGCCATTCCGAGATATATTGCCATGCAACTTTCCACCATTCCGTTTATTATGTCACACTTCATCATTGTCATATTGCCATGCATGATCATGTAGTTGACATCGTACTTGTGGCAAAGCCACCATGCATAACTTATCATACATGTCACTCTTGATTCATTTCCCATCCTGGTACACCACCGGAGGCATTCATTTAGAGTCATATTTTGTTCTAGTATCGAGTGTAATCATTGAGTTGTAAATAAATAGAAGTGTGATGATCATCATTCATAGAGCATTGTCCCAAAAAAAGGAGAAAGGCCAAATAAAAAAAGAAGGCCCAAAAAAGAAAAGAAAAAAAGGGGACAATGCTACTATCTCTTTTTCCACACTTGTGCTTCAAAGTAGCACCATGATCTTTATGATAGAGAGTCTCTTGTTTTGTCACTTTCATATAATAGTGGGAATTTTTCATTATAGAACTTGGCTTGTATATTCCAACAATGAGCTTCCTCAAATGCCCTAGGTCTTCGTGATCAAGCAAGTTGGATGCACACCCACTTAGTTTCATTTGTTGAGCTTTCATATATTTATAGCTCCAGTGCATCTGTTGCATGGCAATCCCTACTGTCGTGGTAATAAGACTGATAGTAGAATAGGGGGGTAAGTATGGAGAGGCAAGATCCTAGCTATGGCGAAGTTGTACACACGAGTTTTACGAGTTTAGGCCCTTCTCGGAAGAAGTAACAGCCCTACGTCTCGGAGCCCGGAGGCGGTCGACTGGATTATGTATGTGTGTGTTTACAGGGATGCGAACCCTTGTCCCAGAGGAGGGGGTGGCTTATATAGAGTGTGCCAAGACCCCAACTCCCCTCCGTTACACAGGGGTTCAATGTACATAAAGAGAGAGCGTTACAGGTAACGTCCGTAATAAAGTGCTATAAATGACCATTAAGTATATGAGTAATTAAACGCCCGACCGTTGCTGTGCGGAGTGGCTTTAGGTCTTCTGCACGTTGAGTGGTTTAGTGGTCGAGTGACCCAAATAAGGAGGGGTCTCCGAGTGAATGGTAGGTCGAGTGGATTGCACTCGACACCTTTGTTGGAACCCCTCTATTTACTCTTGAACTTCTTTGCTTCTAGCACAAGAACCTTAGGTAGGACGTATAGGTCAGTCCTATTACTCTACCCTAGGTCTATGTCCTCATCATTAGCCCCCGAATGGATTGAGGCCCGAGTGAAAAGAAGGTTGAAGTTGACCTTGCTCCGACTCTTGCTTCCATCTCCAAATGGAGGCCAGTTGTTGGAACTTCGGCTTTGTTTCAGTCGCCTTGATCGATTCAGAAGTTGCCGACTGGTTTTTATAACGTCGCCCGTCGAGTGTTGTCCTTCACATGGAATATTTGGCGTGATCGGTTGTAGAGGATCCCGGATTTCACGGGATTCGAAATTTTGGTGGAAGCGCATCAGGCGGAGCGCGCTGTGGTAAGCAGAGTAGATAAATAGGACGTTTCGATTTCTGTGCCACCTTTTTCGCCACGTATCCCATGTGCGACTGTTAAGGGATTTGACAGGATCGCCCGCGCCCACGCGTCAGCCACTCGGAAGTAGGCCTTTAAAAGCGGCGAGGCCGAGGCGTCCGCACTGTGCGTGCCCATTCTCCTTCTTCCTCTTGCTCCTTCAACTCATTCAGCTTCTCCACTCTCGACGCCACCGCTCCTCCGCTGTGGGGAAGGAGAAAACGGCGGCGCTGGAACGCGCGAAGAAGGCGACGGTGGCGGCGAAAACCAAGAAGACGAATCGGGGATCTTCATCGGGCTCGGGGCTGCCGTCGGGTTAGATCCAGGGAGATTGGATCTGATCCTCACTTCGGCAGGAAGACTTGGACGATATGGCCGAGTTAGGGCTGATCGTCCATGAGTCTGTGCGGCTGCCGTGGGGGAAATGGAGCCGCAGCCGCGACCGGGTGAGTGTGTTCTGCTCGCCACTCATGTTGACCGCGGCTTCTCGCTTCCTCCACACCCCTTCTTTCGAGGTTTCTTAAATTTCTTCGGGGCTCAACTCAATCATTTTACTCCCAACACCATCACATACCTTGTTGCATTCGTGTCCATGTGCGAGAATTTCCTGGGGTGTCGACCGCACTGGGGTCTTTTCAAGCACATTTTCACCATCCGCTCCCAAACAGTGAAGAAAGCGAACTCGAACAACTAGAAAACCTATGTTATCCAGATGTGTGGGGGTCTGGGTATCCAGAAGAGGAAGAGGAGTTCCTTCCCTTCGATGACTCTTCCTGAGTTGGTCGGGGGCTGGCAGTCGACCTGGTTCTACTGCCAGGATATCGTGACCCCATGCCAGTCGACTGGACTTCCCCCTTTCTCTTTTGATCGTGTTTAGACTCCATCTTCGTTGAAAGTGACCGCCGCGGAGAAGGCGGAGACGGGCATGCTGGTCGAGAGAGTAGTTCAACTGATCAACCAAGGTGTCACCGGCATGGATCTGCTGGAGGTGTTCCTCAGTCGACGCATTCAACCACTCCAAGCTCGTGACCACTCCATGTGGATGTACTCCGGGGCTGCCGACACCGCTCGGGTTCATCCGGAGGAGGTGGCGGCAAAAACAGTGGCCTAGTGGCTGAGGGGCATCATCGGAAACAAGGACAACCCCAGGGGCGCCAGGAGAGTCAACCCTTTCAGTGACAGCAACCAGCCAAACAAGGTTTGGCCTGATTGAATTTGGATGTGTTTTCTAACTGTTTGTTGATCCGACTGATTTCCACTCGGCTCCTTGTTTTGTAGATTTACACAGAGATGTACTGAATGCCCAATGGCGAACAAGCTCTGGAGCAGGACCATGAGGGCGAGGATAGCGCGGAGGAGAGCGGCGAGTGGGAGTCACCAGCCGACGATGATGAAGATGAGAGCGATGAGTCGGACGATGAGGAGGTAGCCAACTCACCACCTCGTTCCGAACGTCGATCCAAGCAGCACCATGATCCCGCGGGCAGGCGCGGCAAGGTTGTGGCCTCGAGCGCTCCATCTCAAAAGTGCGCTCGGTCTTCGACTCCAGAATTGGCTGAGAAGGTCACCAAGCAGCCCAAGATCAATCCTTCGAAGGCTCGGAAGACCTTGCCTAGAATCAAGATGGGCGTTCCTGTTGCTTCTGGGTAAATGTTCTTCCTGTATTTTCTTGTTCCGACCGATTCTCTTGTACTGACTGAGTGGATGATGAACCTTTACAGCCCGGCCTCGGTCGCGGCTGATATGGATATCGACAAGACCCCAAACAACGAGGAAACCGACGATGCAGCTACCTCCAAAGCCAGTAAGTCTGCCCGACTCGAATTTATTTGGACGCCTGGATTGTTTGTCACCTATCTCTTTGACTTTCTCTGTTTGTTGTAGCTCCACGGGATGTTGTTGTGCTCCCGGACAATGAAGAAGAAGTACCGCTGAGGGGAAGGAGGAGGAGGGACAAGGAACTGAGCGCGAAAGCGCCTGAGGCCCAGGTTCCTTAGTCGACTGTGATGCCTGGGATGGCAGTCGAGCGATCGACAGATCTAGCTCGTACCAACGTCACTTTCGCTATCCCACTGTCGACTGATTGCCCATCAGGATCAGCTGCTCAGACTTCTACTTCACCGATACAACTCCACGCATCAGACCCAGCGGCTGCTCCGACTGCTCTGCCATCATCGCTTTTCACTGTGTATCAAACCCCGGACGACCCACCGACTGCCGCCAAGGAAGCTCTTCTTCAGTTGGACCTTGTGATGGGGAAAATGAAAGTGGTGCATGAGGCCAGTCAGGTGGCCTTCAACGCCGGAGCTGCTCTTGAACCAATGTCGAGTTAGTTGATTTCCGATTGATCATATTTCTCGTCCGATCACCCACCGGGTGTGACTGTTTGAAGTTGCACAAGTCAATTTGAGTCGTCTTGGATTGAATCTTCGAATTAGTGGGGGCACTCTTAGTGCACCCACTGGGTGTAGTCCCCGAGACCATAGTTGATCAGGCGATCGCGTGGTCCGAGAATCTGAATTTTGTCACTTTCGATGCGGGCGGACCAGGTCGAGTGAAACCAGAACTAGTGGGGGCACGCTAAGTGCACCCACTGGGTGTAGTCCCTGAGGCCGTGGTTGACTGCGGGCAGTCGACTATTGTCTGAGAACTGCCTTTTTTTTAAACTCGCGCTGGGCAGACCATGTCGAGTGTTTATTCCAACCAGTGGGGGCACGCTAAGTGCACCCACTGGGTGTAGTCCCCGAGACTGTCGTTGAATGTTTGATTCGGCGGTAGTCTTATAGTAGCTATCACCGTGATGTCTTTTTATCTCGATGATCGATATGGCTTATACCGCAGAAATCTTGTGATCTTGGGGCTCGACTTTCTACAATGAACAAGCAGCAAATCAGCCTCAACCTTGATCTGGAATTGGCCAAGAAGAATCTCAAGATCGCTCGTGATGAAGTAGCTGCCATGGGAGGTAACCAATCGTCAACATGCATCCCCACTTCTTTGGCACTTTCCCTTTCCATTTTTGAACCGAGTGACTCCACTCGAGCAGATGTATGTAGTGAAAACCGTCAACTCCAAGCTCGTCTGAAGAATGTTATTTCTTTAGAGAAAATGAAGTAGGCTTTGGAGAAGAAGGATCTGGATCTTGCTGCTGCACAGAAGGAAGCGCGAGAGAAAACAGCGCTTGCTGACAAGAAGCTTGCTTCAGTCGGCAAGTTAGAAGAAGAGAACTCCAAACTGAAGACTGTTGTTTCTGACGCCAATCGGGAGGTCAAGCGACTGAAGAAATACAAGGGCAAGCTGACTGGCGAGCTTGGAAGCCTCAAGGCCAAGAAGGGCGAGTTGGAGTCTTATCTGGGCCAGCTTGCTGCAAAGCTGGTCCTAAAACTTGAAGGTACTGATGATTGACTGACTTATTACGGTCGAATGTCAGGCCTGATTATATCGTTGACTCACCATTTATTTGCCTGTGCAGAGCTTTGTCGACTTTGAAGCGGAAACTGGGCGGGTCGAGACGGGTCTCGATCCCATAAATTGTCTAGTCAAGGATGATGTTGCGATGAACGTGCTGCGGTTGGAATCTGGCATGGACAGCGCGGTTGCTTACCTTGCCCGCTTGAAGGCAGCGATGACTCGGGTTGACACTAAACTCTGGCCTCAGGCGGAACTGTCTCCAGACCTTGAGTCTCTGATGGCTCGACTGAATCAAATACCTGACCAAGAGCAAGAATGGAAGAAGTCATCTGCTCGCTGTGGCGCTGATGTCGCGTTGTCCCTAGTCCGAGTGCACTGCAAAGACGTCAAAGAAGACAAGCTGGCAGAGCTCAAGGTTGCTAATACAAAGAGGCACACTTTCTAGTCCTTCATGGACACTTTTCTTGACGCCGCCACTCGCATTGCAGAAAGCATAGACCTTGACAGTTTCTGCGACCCAGCCAGTCCTTCTCCTAACACGTGACCGAGAAACATTATGCTCCACCTTTATTTGCCTTGGAATGCCGAGTTATTGTGTAATCGTTAAACTTCTTCGGGCTTGATGCTCGAATACTTTTGATCCATCGTCCGGAACTTTGGGCTTTATCTGAACTTGGTTTATCTCTGAATATGCTTGTGTTTGCCTTCGAGTGGAATTTGCTCTTCACTCGGAATAATCTTTGTACTTGAGATGCAGCTATTGTACTTATGGCGCAGCTCCAAGGAGAAGGTTGTCATCAACCTGCACCTCCCCGTCCTTGCGTATAGGGATGGAGCGTACGTTGTACTTGTGGCGCGGCTCTTGAGGAGAAGGTTGTAGTCGACCTGCACCTCGCCGTCCTTGCGGATAAGGATGAAGCGTACATTGTACTGTTGGAAATATGCCCTAGAGGCAATAATAAAATGGTTATTATTGTATTTCCTTGTTCATGATAATTGTCTATTATTCATGCTATAATTGTATTGACCGGAAACCGCAATACATGTGTGAATACATAGACCACAACATGTCCCTAGTGAGCCTCTAGTTGACTAGCTCGTTGATCAACAGATGGTCATGGTTTCACGACCATGGACATCGGATGTCATCGATAATGGGATCACATCATTAGGAGAATGATGTGATGGACAAGACCCAATCCTAAGCATAGCACAAGATCGTGTAGTTCGTTTGCTAAGAGCTTTTCTAATGTCAAGTATCATTTCCTTAGACCATGAGATTGTGCAACTCCGGATACCGTAGGAATGCTTTGGGTGTACCAAAGCGTCACAACATAACCGGGTGGCTATAAAGGTGCACTACTGGTATCTCCGAAAGTGTCTGTTGGGTTGGCATGAATCGAGATCGGGATTTGTCACTCCGTATGACCGAGAGGTATCTTTGGGCCCACTTTCGGTAATGCATCATCATAATGAGCTCAATGTGACTAAGTAGTTAGTCACGGGATCATGCATTATGGAACGAGTAAAGTGACTTGCCGGTAACGAGATTGAACGAGGTATTGGGATACCGGCGATCGAATCTCGGGCAAGTAACGTACCGATTGACAAAGGGAATTGTATACGGGATTGCTTGAATCCTTGACATCGTGGTTCATCCGATGAGATCATTGTGGAACATGTGGGAGCCAACATGGGTATCCAGATCCTGCTGTTGGTTATTGGCCAGAGAATTGTCTCGGTCATGTTTGCATGATTCCCGAACCCGTAGGGTCTACACACTTAAGGTTCGGTGACGCTAGAGTTGTTACGGGAATTAGTGTGCAGCTACCGAATGTTGTTCGGAGTCCTGGATGAGATCCCGGACGTCACGAGGAGTTCTAGAATGGTCCGGAGGTAAAGATTTATATATGGGAAGTCCTATTTTGGCCACCTGAAAATGTTCGGGATTTTTCGGTATTGTACTGGGAAGTTTCTAGAAGGTTCCGGAGTGGGGCCCACCTGCAAGGGGGGCCCCACATGAACGTGGGTAGTGGGGGCAAGGCCCCACACCCCTGGTCAAGGCGCACCAAGATCCCCCCTTAGAAGGAATAAGATCATATCCCGAAGGGATAAGATCAAGATCCCTAAAAAGGGGGGATAACAATCGGTGGGGAAGGAAATGATGGGATTCCTTTCCTCCCACCTTTGCCAACGCCCCCAATGGACTTGGAGGGCAATAAACCAGCCCCCTCCACCCCTATATATAGTGGGGAGGCGCATGGGAGCTTCACCCTTGCCCCTGGCGCAGCCCTCCCCCTCTCTAACTCCACCTCCTCCTCGGTAGTGCTTGGCGAAGCCCTGCCGGAGAATTGCAAGCTCCACCACCACGCCGTCGTGCTGCCGGATCTCTCCCTCAACTTATCCCTCCCCTTGCTGGATCAAGAAGGAGGAGACGTCCCCGGGCTGTACGTGTGTTGAACGCGGAGGCGCCGTCCGTTCGGCGTTAGATCGGATCTTCCGCGATTTGAATCGCCGCGAGTACGACTCCCTCATCCGCGTTCTTGTAACGCTTCCGCATTGCGATCTTCAGGGGTATGAAGATGCACGCATCCTCTCCATCTCTTGTTGCTTGAATCTCCATAGATTGATCATGGTGATTCGTAGAAAATTTTGAATTTCTGCTACGTTCCCCAACAGTGACATCATGAGCTAGGTCTATTGCGTAGATTCTATGCATGAGTAGAACACAAGTAGTTGTGGGCGTTGATTTTGTTCAATATGCTTACCGTTACTAGTCCTATCTTGTTTCGACGGTATTGTGGGATGAAGCGGCACGGACCGACCTTACACGTACACTTACGTGAGACAGGTTCCACCGATCGACATGCACTTGTTGCATAAAGGTGGCTAGCGGTGCGATCTCTCCACTTTAGTCGGATCGGATTCGATGAAAAGGGTCCTTATGAAGGGTAAATAGCAATTGGCATATCACGTTGTGGCTTTTGCGTAGGTAAGAAACGTTCTTGCTAGAAACCCATAGCAGCCACGTAAAACATGCAAAGAACAATTAGAGGACGTCTAACTTGTTTTTGCAGGGTATGCTATGTGATGTGATATGGCCAAAAAGGATGTGATGAATGAAATATATGTGATGTATGAGATTGATCATGTTCTTGTAATAGGAATCACGACTTGCATGTCGATGAGTATGACAACCGACAGGAGCCATAGGAGTTGTCTTTATTTATTGTATGGCCTACGCGTCACTGAATAACGCCATGTAATTACTTTACTTCATTGCTAAACCGTTAGCCATAGTAGTAGAAGTAATATTTGGCGAGACAACTTCATGGAGACACGATGATGGAGATCATGATGATGGAGATCATGGTGTCATGCCGGTGACGATGATGATCATGGAGCCCCTAAGATGGAGATCAAAAGGAGCAAAATGATATTGGCCATATCATGTCACTATTTGATTGCATATGATGTTTATCATGTTTATGCATCTTATTTGCTTAGAGCGACGGTAGTAAATAACATGATCCCTCATAATAATTTCAAGAAAGTGTTCCCCCTAACTGTGCACCGTTGCGAAAGTTCGTTGTTTCGAAGCACCACGTGATGATCGGGTGTGATAGATTCTAACGTTCACATACAACGGGTGTAAGCCAGATTTACACCATAAAACACTTAGGTTTACTTGACGAGCCTAGCATGTACAGACATGGCCTCGGAACACAAGAGACCGAAAGGTCGAACATGAGTCGTATAGTAGATACGATCAACATGAAGATATTCACCGATGATGACTAGTCCGTCTCACGTGATGATCGGACACGGCCTAGTTGACTGGATCATGTATCACTTAGATGACTAGAGGGGTGTCTATCTAAGTGGGAGTTCATTAATAATTTGATTAGATGAACTTAATTATCATGAACATAGTCAAAAGGTCTTTACAAATTATGTCGTAGCTCGCGTTTTAGTTCTACTGGTTTAGATATGTTCCTAGAGAAAATTTAGTTGAAAGTTGATAGTAGCAATTATGCGGACTGGGTCCGTAAACTGAGGATTATCCTCATTGCTGCATAGAAGGCTTATGTCCTTAATGCATCGCTCGGTGTGCTGAACCTAGAACGTTGTCAGTGGATGTTGCGAACATCTGACATACACGTTTTGATTACTACGTGATAGTTTAGTGAGTAATGTTAAACGGTTTAGAATTGAGGCACCGAAGATGATTTCGAAACGTCGCGGAACATATGAGATGTTTCGAGGGCTGAAATTGGGATTTCAGGCTCGTGCCCACGTCAAGAGGTATAAGACCTCCGACGAGTTTCTTAGCCTGCAAACTAAGGGAGAAAAGCTCAATCATTGAGCTTGTGCTCAGATTGTCTGAGTACAACAATCACTTGAATCAAGTGGGAGTTAATCTTCCAGATGAGATAGTGATGTTTCTCCAAAGTCATTGCCACCAAGCTGCTAGAGCTTCGTGATGAACTATAACATATCAGGGATACATATGATGATCCTTGAAATATTCGCAATGTTTGACACCGCGAAAGTAGAAATCAAGAAGGAGCATCAATTGTTGATGGTTAGTGAAACCACTAGTTTCAAGGAAGGCAAGGGCAAGAAGGGATACTTCATGAAACGGCAAATCAGTTGTTGCTCTAGTGAAGAAACCCAAGGTTGAACCCAAACTCGAGACTAAGTGCTTCTGTAATAAAGAGAACGGTCACTGGAGCAGAATTACCCTAGATACTTGGTAGATAAGAAGGCAGGCAAGGTCGACAGAAGTATATTGGATATACATTATATTAATGTGTACTCTACTAGTACTCCTAGTAGCACCATGGTAATAGATACCGGTTCGGTTGCTAAGTGTTAGTAACTCGAAATAAAAGGCTACGAAATAAACGGAGACTAGCTAAAGGAGAGGTGACCATATGCATTGGAAGTATTTCCAAGGTTGATGTGATCAAACATCGCACGCTCCCTCTACCATCGGGATCGGTGTTAAACCTAAATAATTGTTATTTGGTGTTTGCGTTGAGCATAGACATGATTGGATTATATCTATCACAATACGGTTATTCATTTAAGGAGAATAATGGTTACTCTATTTATTTGAATAATACCTTCAATGGTCCTGCACCTAAAATGAATGGTTTATTGAATCTCGATCGTAGTGATACACATGTTCATGCCAAAAGATATAAGATAGTACCACCTACTTGTGGCACTGCCATGTAAGTCATATTGGTATAAAACGCATGAAGAACTCCATGTTGATGGATCTTTGGACTCACTCGTTTTTTGAGAAGTTTGAGACATGCGAACCATGTCTATTGGTATGTACGCATGAAGAAACTCATGCAGATGGATCGTTTGGACTCACTTGATTTTGAATCACTTGAGACATGCAAATCATACCACATGGGCAAGATGACTAAAAAGCCTCGTTTTCAGTAAGATGGAACAAGAAAGCAACTTGTTGGAAGTAACACATTTTGATGTGTGCAGTCCAATGAGTGCTGAGGCACGAAGTGGATATCATTATGTTCTTACTTTACAGATGATTTGAGTAGATGCTGAGTATATTTACTTGATGAAACACAAATCTGAATTATTGAAAGGTTCAAGTAATTTCAGAGTGAAGTTGAAGATTGTCGTGACAAGAGGATAAAATGTCTATGATATGATCATAGAGATGAGTATCTGATTTATGAGTTTGGTATACAATTAAGACATTGTGGAAATTGTTTCATAACTAATACCGCCTGGAACACCATAGTGTGATGGTGTGTCCGAACATCATAGCTGCACCCTATTGGATATGGTGCATACCATGATGTCTCTTATCGAATTACCACTATCGTTTATGGGTTAGGCATTAGAGACAACCGCATTCACCTCAAATAGGGCACCACGTAATTCCGTTGAGATGACAGCGTACAAACTATGGTTTAGAGAAACCTAAGCTGTCATCTCTTAAAAGTTTGGGACTGCGAAGCTTATGTGGAAAAGTTTTAGCCTGATAAGCTCAAACCCAAAGCGGATAAATGCATCTTCATAGGACACCCAAAACAGTTGGGTATACCTCCTGTCTCAGATCCGGAAGCAAAAGGGCTTGTTTCTAGAATCGTGTCCTTTCTCGAGGAAAAGTTTCTCTCGAAAGAATTGAGTGGGAGGATGGTGAAGACTTGATGAGGTTATTGAACCGTCACTTCAACTAGTGTGTAGCAGGCACGTGAAGTTGTTCTTGTGGCGCCTACACCAATTGAAGTGGAAGGCGATGATATTGATCATGAAACTTGGATCAAGTCACTACCAAACCTCGTGAGGTCGACAAGGATGCGTACTACTTGAGTGGTACGTAATCACATCTTAGAGGTCATGTTGCTAGACAACAATGAACCTACGAGCTATGGAGAAGAAATGGTGGGCCCGGATTCCGACGAATGGCTCGAAGCCATAAAATCCGAGAGAGGATCCATGTATAAAACAAAGTGTAGACTTTGGAAGAACTACTCGATGGTCGTAAAGCTGTTGAGTACAGATGGATTTTAAAAGGAAGACGGACAATGATGGTAAGTGTCACCATTAAGAAAGCTCGACTTGTCGCTAAGATGTTTTCCGACAAGTTCAAGGAGTTGACTACGATGAGACTTTCTCACTCGTAGCGATGCTAAGAGTCTGTTGGAATTATATTAGCAGTTACTGCATAATTTATGAAATCTTGCAGATAGGATGTCAAAACATTGTTTCCTCGATGATTTTCTTGAGGAAAGGTTGTATGTGATACAACCAGAAGGTTTTGTCAATCATGAAAGATGCTAACAAGTATGCAAAGCTCCAGTAATCCTTCTAAGGACTGGAGTAAGCATCTCGGATATGGAATATACGCTTTGATGAGATAATCAAAGATTTTGGGTTTATACAAAGTTTATGAGAAACTTGTATTTCCAAAGAAGTGAGTGGGAGCACTATAGAATTTCTGATGAGTATATGTTATTGACATATTGTTGATCAGAAATGATGTAGAATTTCTAGACAGCATATAGGGTTATTTGAAAAGTTTTTTTCAATGGAAAACCTGGATTAAGCTACTTGAACATTGAGCATCAAGATCTATAAAGATAGATCCAAAACGCTTAATATTACTTTCAAATAGATACATACCGTGACAAGATTTTGAAGGAGTTCAAAATAGATCGGCAAAGAAGGAGTTATTGGCTGTGTTATAAGGTATGAGTATTGAGAAAGACTCAAGACCTGACCACGGCAGAAAAGAGAGAAAGGACGAAGGTCGTCCCCTATGCTTCTACAGTATGCTATGTTGTGTACCGCTCCTAAAGTGTGCATTGCCATGAGTCAGTCAAGGGGTACAAGTGTGATCCAGGAATGGATCACAGGACAGGGGTCAAGGTTATCCTTAGTAACTAGTGGACTAAGGAATTTTCTCGATTATGGAGGTGGTAAAAGAGTTTGTCGTAAAGGGTTACGCCGATGCAAACTTTGACACTAATCCGGATTATTCTGAGAAGTAAACCGGATTCGTATAGTAGAACAGTTATTTGGAATAGCTCCAAATAGAGCGTGGTAGCTGCATCTAGGAGATGACATAGAGATTTGCAAAGCACACACGGATCTGAAAGGTTCAGATCCATTGACTAATAACCTCTCTCACAAGCAAGATATGATCAAACCCCATGGGTGTTGATTCATTACAATCACATAGTGATGTGAACTAGATTATTGACTCTAGTGCAAGTGGGAGACTGTTGGAAATATGCCCTAGAGGCAATAATAAAATGGTTATTATTGTATGTCCTTGTTCATGATAATTGTCTATTATTCATGCTATAATTGTATTGACCGGAAACCGCAATGTGAATACATAGACCACAACATGTCCCTAGTGAGCCTCTAGTTGACTAGCTCGTTGATCAACAGATGGTCATGGTTTCCTGACCATGGACATCGGATGTCATTGATAACGGGATCACATCATTAGGAGAATGATGTGATGGACAAGACCCAATCCTAAGCATAGCACAAGATCGTGTAGTTCGTTTGCTAAGAGCTTTTCTAATGTCAAGTATCATTTCCTTAGACCATGAGATTGTGCAACTCCGGATACCGTAGGGAATGCTTTGGGTGTACCAAACGTCACAACATAACCGGGTGGCTATAAAGGTGCACTACGGTATCTCCGAAAGTGTCATTGGGTTGGCATGAATCGAGACTGGGATTTGTCACTCCGTATGACTGAGAGGTATCTTTGGGCCCACTCGGTAATGCATCATCATAATGAGCTCAATGTGACTAAGTAGTTAGTCACGGGATCATGCATTATGGAACGAGTAAAGTGACTTTCCGGTAACGAGATTGAACGAGGTATTGGGATACCGGTGATTGAATCTCGGGCAAGTAACGTACCGATTGACAAAGGGAATTGTATACGGGATTGCTTGAATCCTTTACATCGTGGTTCATCCGATGAGATCATCATGGAACATGTGGGATCCAACATGGGTATCCAGATCCCGCTGTTGGTTATTGGCCAGAGAGCTGTCTCGGTCATGTCTGCATGATTCCCGAACCCGTAGTGTCTACACACTTAAGGTTCGGTGACGCTAGAGTTGTTATGGGAATTAGTGTGCAGCTACGAATGTTGTTCGAGTCCGGATGAGATCCGGACATCACGAGGAGTTCCGTAATGGTCCGGAGGTAAAGATTTATATATGGGAAGTCCTATTTGGGCCACCATAGAAAATGTTCGGATTTTTCGGTATTGTACCGGAAGGTTCTAGAAGGTTCGGAGTGGGGCCCACCTGCATGGGGGACCCACATGAACGTGGGTAGTGGGTGCAAGGCCCCACACCCCTGGTCAAGGCACACCAAGATCCCCCTTAGAAGGAATAAGATCATATCCCAAGGGATAAGATCAAGATCCCTAAAAGGGGGGGATAACAATCGGTGGGGGAAGGAAATGATGGGATTCCTTTCCTCCCACCTTTGCCAACGCCCCAATGGACTTGGAGGGCAAGAAACCAGCCCCCTCCACCCCTATATATAGTTGGGAGGCGCATGGGAGCTTCACCCTTGCCCCTGGCGCAGCCCTCCCCCTCTCTAACTCCACCTCCTCCTCGGTAGTGCTTGGCGAAGCCCTGCCAGAGAACTACAAGCTCCACCACCACGCCGTCGTGCTGCCGGAGCTCTCCCTCAACTTCTCCTCTCCCCTTGCTGGATCAAGAAGGAGGAGACGTCCCCGGGCTGTACTTGTGTTGAACGCGGAGGCGCCGTCCATTCGGCGTTAGATCGGATCTTCCGCGAATTGAATCGCCGCGAGTACGACTCCCTCACCCGAGTTATTTTTGGAACAAACGCAATCCAGGGGACTTGGAGTGGACTTCAAGAAAGAAGCGAGGAGGCCACGAGCCAGGGAGGCGCGCCTACCCCCTGGGCGCGCCCCCCACCCTCGTGGGCCCCTCGCAGCTCCACCGACCTACTTCTTCCTCCTATATATACCCACGTACCCCGAAAACATCCGAGAGCACCACGGAACCCTATTTACACCGCCGCAACCTTCTGTACCCGTGAGATCCCATCTTGGGGCCTTTTTCGGCGCTCCACGGGAGGGGGCATGGATCACGGAGGGCTTCTACATCAACACCATAGCCTCTCCGATGATGTGTGGATAGTTTACTTCAGACCTTCGGGTCCATAGTTATTAGCTAGATGGCTTCTTCTCTCTCTTTGGATCTCAATACAAAGTTCTCCTCGATCTTCTTGGAGCTGTTCGATGTAATTATTTTTGCGGTGTGTTTGTCGAGATCCGATGAATTGTGTGTTTATGATCAAGATTATCTATGAACAATATTTGAATATCCTCTGAATTCTTTTATGTATGATTTGTTATCTTTGCAAGTCTCTTCGAATTATCAGTTTGGTTTGGCCTACTAGATTGATCTTTCTTGCAATAGGAGAAATGCTTAGCTTTGGGTTCAATCTTGCGGTGTTCGATCCCAGTGACAGAAGGGGAACCGATACGTATTGTATTGTTGCCATCGAGGATAAAAATATGGGATTTATATCATATGCTTGAGTTTATCCCTCTACATCATGTCATCTTGCCTAATGCGTTACTCTGTTCTTATGAACTTAATACTCTAGATGCATGCTGGATAGCGGTCGACGTGTGGAGTCATAGTAGTAGATGCAGAATCGTTTCGGTCTACTTGTTGCGGACGTGATGCCTATATACATGATCATGCCTAGATATTCTCATAACTATGCACTTTTCTATCAATTGCTCGACAGTAATTTGTTCACCCACCGTAATACTTATGCTATCTTGAGAGAAGCCACTAGTGAAACCTATGGCCTCCGGGTCTATTTTCCATCATATTAATCTTTCACCAACTTGCCTATTTCTGTCGCCGTTTATTTTTCTATCTTTACTTTCCAATCTATAAAACAAAAATACCAAAAATATTTATCTTATTATCTCTATCAGATCTCACTTTTGCAAGTGGCCGTGAAGTGATTGACAACCCCTTTATCATGTTGGTTGCAAGGTTCTTATTTGTTTGTGTAGGTACGAGGGACTTGCGTGTGGCCTCCTACTGGATTGATACCTTGGTTCTCAAAAGCGAGGGAAATACTTACGCTTACTTTCTTGCATCACCCTTTCCTCTTCAAGGGAAAACCAACGCTGTGCTCAAGAGGTAGCAATAAGTGGGTTATTGCGTATGGGAGTAAAGAGGACTTGATACTTAATGCTATGGTTGGGTTTTACGACCTTAATGATCTTTAGTAGTTGCGGATGCTTGCTATAGTTCTAATTGTAAGTGCATATGATCCAAGTAGAAAAAGTATGTTAGCTCATGCCTCTCCCTCATATAAAATTGCAGGAATGATTACTGGTCTAGTTATCGATTGCCTAGGAACAAATGACTTTCTTGTTGACAAAAGCTATCTACTTTTATTGTCTTGCAATTTATTCGTAGTTTTATTCTCATAAAGTACTCGTAGTTTTATTCTTTCAAAATAGCTTCATACTTGTTCTAGGTAAAGCAAACATCAAGTGTGTGTAGAGTTGTATCGGTGGTCGGTAGAACTTGAGGGAATATTTGTTCTGCCTTTAGCTCCTCGTTGGGTTCGACACTCTTATTTATCAAAAAAGGCTACAAACGATCCCCTATACTTGTGGGTTATCACATAGCGATAAAGTAAAGCAATTACATGGCGCTTAGTGACTGACACGTAGGTCATACAATAAGTAAAGACAACCGTAAGACTCCTCCCGGTTTTCGTACTCATCGACATGCAAGTCGTGAACTTATTACGAAACATGATCATCTCATACATCAATATATACCATATCACATCTTGACCATGTCACATCACAACATGCCCTGCAAAAATAAGTTAGACGTCCTCTACTTTGTTGTTGCAAGTTTTACGTGGCTGCTACGGGCAACTAGCAAGAACCGTTCTTACCTACGCAAAGCCACAACGATGATTATCAAGTTGCCATTTAACCTTCTGCAAGGACCGCTGTAGTCAAATTAGATTCAACTAAAGTGGGAGAAACTGACACCTGCCAGCCATCTTTATGCAAAACAAGTTGCATGTTAGTCGGTGGAACCGGTCTCATGTACGTGGACATGTAAGGTTGGTCCGAGCCGCTTCATCCCACAATACCGCTGAATCAAAATAAGACATTGGTGGTAAGCAATATGAACATCACCGCCCACAACTCCTTTGTGTTCTACTCGTGCATATCATCTACGCATAGACCCGACTCTGATACCATTGTTGGGGAACGTTGCATGGAAAACAAAAAAGTTTATACGCACATGCAAGATCCATCCATGGAGATGCATAGCTACGAGAGGGGGAGAACATCTAAATACCCTTGTAGATCACTAAGCGGAAGCGTTTATCAACACGGTTGATGTAGTCGTACACCTTCATAATCCGTTCCAATCAAGCACCGAACGTACAACACCTCCGCGTTTAGCACACGTTCAGATCGATGACGTCCTCGCCTTCTTGATCCAGCAAGAGGGGCGAAGTAGTAGATGAGTTCCGGCAGCACGACAGCGTGGTGATGCTGGTGGTGAAAATATTTTCGCAGGGCTTCGCCAAGCACAACAGATTTTGAGCGGAGGATGAACTAGAGGGAGGAGATTAGAACCACACTAGGCTTATAATTATGAGGATTAGAGGTATCTAGGGCTAGCTCTAATTAGTCAACTAGGACCAACTAGAGGAGGCTCAAAAAGTTGTGTACTAGGGGCTAGCCCTGCTCCTCTATTTATATGATAAGACATAAATGCCCTTCAATGATATGACCGTTAGGTGGATAAGATATTTTGGGACAGTGGCGCCAAGAAGACAAAGAACGGTCGGAAATTTGACTCTCAAATTCCTCGGGGCTATCATGTTACTCAACATGTAGGAAATCCAAGACCGAGAATTCCTAACTCCTCGGTCCAGAACAAATTCATCGTAATGTAAGAACTTCATCTTTGTCCTTTGAAGAAATTGACTGAATCTGTATGAGATTTCCAAAGGCTTCACTTTCGAAGGATTGGTAGTTGTAGGATTTTGAGTTGAGCATCACATGGAAATTTTTCCTTATTATTTCCTCGACCCCCTTTAACAGTACGATGTTTCCTATGACTCAAGAAAGAGAAAAACGAAACTACGAAAACAAAAGTCTTCACGCTTCATGTTCCTCAAATGAATACCAAGTCTTCAAGGTCACACCAATTTCTTCACTTTCAAAGTCTTCAGAAAGTCTTCAGAATATCAAAGTATTCAGTCGAAGAACTTCATTTTTAGGGTCGACTTTCACTTTGTAAATATCAAACTCCTCATAGACTTATAGACACCGTGGACACTCATAAACACATTAGTCCCTTAACCTATAAGTCTTCAATACACCAAAATCACTAAGGGGCACTAGATGCACTTACAATCTCCCCTTTTGGTGATTGATGACAATATAGGTTAAGTTTTCAACGGGATAAACATATGAAGTGTAAATACTGATGTTGAGGAATTTGATTGCAAGATATAGAAGAACTCCCAAGATGTGCATAGTGAGGAATTTGCTTTTGAGGCAAGGTGCACATTTGAAGAGTTGAATCATGGAGATCTCCCCTATATCTTGTAATTCATACGCATTTGACATATAATATGAAGAATTTGAAATGCATGATGAAATATGGTGCTTGATGAAATTCCAGCATGCGTGCGATAACATTAATGAGGAACAAGCATGCAAAATAACGCATCAAGAGTATCAGAGCACAGTGCATCATAAGTATCAAAACACCATCGGGTTTAAGATTACAACTCGATCCAATAAAAGTTTCAGAAGAACGAGAGTTGTAACTTAACAAAAGAATGCCCATATAATAGACCCGCTTGAAGACTAACTCAAATTTCTCCCCCTTTATCATCGAATGACCAAAAGGATCGAAACTGAGGACTAACGCTCAAGAATTTCAAGTTGATGAAGGAGCGCCCGGCGTTGTTGGGGTCGGTTGTTGTAGTGGGGCCTGCCGCTTGATGTCGCCCAAGTCTTCATTTTCATCGGTGTCTCGTGATGAAGAATAGGAGCTGGCCACCAAGGAAGGAACTTTGACCTTCTTGTATTTCTTGAGAGGAAGTGCGGACCAGTCAAATTCTTCCTTGAGACCCATTGTCGCCAGTTCTTCCGTGTTGTAGACATTTGAAAGAACAGCCAGTGCGTTTGAACGTTTCATGGAGGTAGTGGTGGTTTTTCTTCACCGCATTGTGTGTAGAGGTCATGTTGTGAAGAATTGAACCAAACCGACGCTTGACCCATTTATGATTGCGATCAACCTTCCGATGAAGACCGAGGAGTAACTCACGATCAGTCATCACCACGGTGCCGTGGCTTGAGGACTTTGCTTGGCTGAGGTATTTGCGGCGAGTCATGTGTGGCAGAGTCATCATTGGTGGAGTAGGATGCAGCTTTGAACTGTCCATCCAATGGACGAGTGCCTTCATCGATCACAGGATTGCCTTGCCCTTGTCATCACCGAGGTAAATGTCCGTTTGAGGACTTCAATCGGGGCAAGTAGCTGCAGTGGTTCAGAGTATCAGCCTTGTAATTGAGTGAAGACCTTGTCCTGATGAACCTCATAATCCATGGTGCATAAGGCTTCAACTCAAAAGGTGACATAGCAATATTCGCCAGAGTCCTCATGAAGAAAATCATGGAAGTTGACGGGAACGCCATGAATGATATTGAAAAGCATATTCTTCATGATGCCAGCGACTTCTTCATCATTTGAGTCGTGGCCTTTGATAGGACTCATTGTCTTCGTCAGAATTCGATAGACAGTCCGAGGCACATACAACAATTCCTTGACGAGGAATTTGGTTCTTGGGGCCTGCCACAGCTTCAAAGGCTTCATCAGCACTTGCATATAGTGATTTGAAAGCTCAGGTTCGTTGTAGATACAACGAGCACCATCAAGGGGAGGACTGAGTGGTAGAGCACAAAGCAATTCAGTTGTTGGTGCCTTGTAGTGAGTATTTTCAGACATCCAGTCTAACACCCATGAGTTCACGTCTTCAGCGTCTCCGGTGATGTGCAGCATTGCATAGAATTGAAGAATGAGTTCTTCATTCCAATCACAGATGTCAGTGCAGAAATTCAGAAGTCCTGCGTCGTGAAGAACACTGAGGACTGGCTCGAAGCCTGGCAGAGACTCCATGTCCACATGAGGAATATGTGCATGATCGAAGACTTTGTCTTTGTTGAAGAGCACTGAGGAATAGAAATTGGCTTGACCGGCAGTCGAAACGCCTCTTCCTTATGCGAGCGTAATCATATGGATTGTAATCGGTGAAGAATACGTGCTCGCCAAGAAATCTTCAGCCTTGAACTTTTGCTTTGTTGAGAAGGGATTCTTTGGCTTTGGCAGTGGAGTGTCAGTGAGTTGCATCACGACCTCTGGAATCGCAATCTCAGGTTCTTCAGTCTGAGGAATTTCTTGTTCCTCTACGTGCGATCGAGGATCGGCCAGCAGGTTCATCGGCGCTAGTGGCTGGAATTTCTTCATGGATGAGATGAAGTGGGATGAGTTTCTTGAGCCCATTAAAGCTGTTGGAGCGGGGGTGAGGAATCTGTTGAATTGGGGTGAAGAGTGGAGAATTTGGATGCTGACTTTTCCAAAAGTCATCGTTCATCACTGGCGTTGTGCTTCCAATATCCACATCTTCTTCAATTTCCTCAACACCGGCCTCTTCAGCTGTGAACTGAGGCATAGGCGAGGAAATGATTGGGGTTGAGGGATTGCTTCCACTTCAATTTCTTCATCAATCTGCTCTGACGATGCAGAAGAATGATCTTCTTCATCAGATCCGCTTGGGATCTCATAATCTTCACCAAAAGGAACAAGGTCCTTTGATGGAATTGAGGAAATTGGAACAGCATCAATAGGATTTTCAAAGGAGCTGGTCATTGGCTTCATTTTCTTCACAGGCGAAGAATTTGACGCGGCTGATGCTTTCCGTTTCTTCACTGCACCTCGTTCTGCAGCCTTGGTCTTCTTCACATCAGAGGCAGATGGAAGAATTGGAGTTTGTGTTGGCGCAGGAGGAGCTGAGGAATCTGGTTGATTTTCCTCAGCGCAATCGATGCAGCTTGCCTGACTTGTTCGATTTCTTCAGCGCACCACTAGTGGATGCCCCGGCAATTTCTTCGGTAATTTGGAATGGGATCATCAGCCCTGGAACTAGCATTGTCTTCAGCCTTTGAACTTCATCAGCGGTGTTGGCATGTTCTTCAGTCTGCTGAGTTGAGGCTCCAGCCTGAGGAATTTCATGTTGCATTGGGGCAGCAACATTGGTGAACTTCTTCGTCAGGTTGACGAATCTGACTTTGGCTCCTTGCCAATCAGCATAATAGGAGTTAAATTTGTCGCTGAGAGCTTTGATGTCACCGCATCTTGATAAGTTCTTGATTGTCATCTTGACAACGTTTTCTTCAGCAGTTTCTCCTTTCTCAGACTGCGATTTCTTGATCTCTCTGGCTGTATCAAATTTCCATTTCTCCTCTTGGATGAAATGAGTCGACATGTGACTTTGGCCAGTGTCAACTTGAAGTCGAGCATAGGAGTGTTTGGGTCCTTGTGCGAGAGATCAATGTAGTCTAGGATCGCTTTTGGATCCAATGAAGGGCATTGTGTGTGCCTTTGGCTCTAGCGGCCCTTTCTTGGCGGTCTCGATGATTTCCGCAAGTTCATCATCATCAGCCTCATCATCTTGGTGTCTCTTGGAAGGCGACTGTTTCTTCCGGGACTTGGCCGAGGACCTCGCCCACTGTGGCCTTAGTCTTCAGCAGAGTCGGGCCAGATGAAGAATTTGGTGCGGTGAGGAACTTCTTTGAAACACGTGAGGCAATGGAGATGCCTGCAGTCCTTTGGCACGTGGCCGATGCACAGTCCGAGGACTTTGTCGGAATCACGAGGACTTTGTAGGAGCAATGAGGACTTGGGAGGAGCAGGAGCAAAGATGAGGAATTGGCCGTGAGGGCACGGTGAGAACTTGGCCGTGAGGGCACTATTGGTGAAGCACTTGGCTTGTGTGCGGGCTTCTTTGTCATATATTTTCTTGGCTTGACAGAGGCCTCAGTGGCAGCAGCAGTAGCAGAGTCCTCATTAAATTTCCTCACAGCCTCATTGGCTTGTCTTGCCAATTTGGCTTGGCGCTTGGCCTATTCTCCAGGAAAGTCCTCACCATGCTTGATCTTTGGTGGGGTCACTTCTTGACCAGTGCCAATGGAGCTCTTGGGCATGGAGGATTGAGAGCGAATTTCTTCATGTACTTTGGAGTTACATATCCTGTACTCCTCCATTCTCTTGCCCATCTCCTTTCAATCCTTTGAATGCGCACCTTGCGCTGATTTTTGTTTTCTTTGCCGAACTCGGCTTCATCAGGTGTGCATTAATTAGCATATATTTCCTCAGGGATCTCAAACGGAGTCATGACCTCAGGCCTCTTTCCTCCTTTCTGTGGCTTCTTTCCTTCTGCCATATTCTTCAGGTGAGGAATTTGAACAAACGAATTCTCTGAAGAAGTATGCAACTTTTCTTCAAGGAACGCTGCAAATGAGTTAAGTTGATGAGAACCTAGTGATTCAAAGACGGACATGAGTACCGTGAGCAGTATAGTTGCGAGGAATTTGGAGAGGTCATATGCTCGTTCTCAGAAGGTTTTTCAAAAAGAACTAGTTTGAGGAATTTGACCAGATGAGCCTTGAAGAATTTCACTAAGCGATCTTTGTCTTAGGTTCCAGAGTTGTATAGATCGAGGATCCACACAATTGAGGAATCTTGAAGAAAATCATTGCTTAGAGAAGCGAATCAAGAGCATATTTTGTTTGAGGTGTTCATATGTGTGAAGATTTGAAGAATAAACACCTTTGAAGATTTTCAGGAAGGTTTGAGAATCAAAGCGAGTAATAAAAGTAACTTTTAATTACCCAAAGTGAAGAACACGATGAACTGAGAAGAACAGATGGGAAGTTCGTCAGGTTAGATCTTCCACGCCCTAACTTGGCGGAGGAAGACAACTACGGCGGCGGCGGAGTGAAGATTTCCGTGATCGGTAGCGAAATGCGTCGGCTGACGAGGTCGAGGCGATGAAGCTTTTCCTCACCGGCTGACGATGGAGTAAGCGGCGGCGCTTAGGGTTTGAGAAGCTCGAGCGAGAGAGAGCGGTCGAGCGGAGTAAAGGAAGTGAGGAAGGGAGAGGGGTATATATAGCCATGGTGAAAAACTGTTCGCCCGAAGATTTGGGACGAACGTGCCCCTGACCCTTCTCATTCGCTTGACATGTGTCACCCACGTACTGAGAAGTGGAGATTGTGTTAGATCGTGGGTGAATAGATAAATCTATCGTGGAATGCGGAACGGTTTGAGCGGCAAAAACGAAAGTTTGGATAAGATCAGTTTTAAAGTTCCGTTCGCAATTTCTTCAGCTGACTAGGACACAGTGAAGATTTTGAACAAGTTTCAAATAGAACGCACATGAAGAATTTGTGAATAGATTGGGTTGAGTATAGCATAGAGGGGAAGGGTCCGATCACATTCACTTAGCGTAAAAAGCGACTTGAAGAAATAGCCATAAGTGAATGTCAGAGGACATAAACCCATATATATACATAGCTAATGAAGAAAAAGCAGCCGGAAACAAAGTGAAGATTTTGAAAAGTTGAAGAATTTGAAAACTGAAGAATTTCAAAACTTATTAAAAACTCAAATGGAAGATTTTCAACTTTTGTGGTGGCGTGACCCAACGTATTAGAATGATGATTTCAGACACATCGTACAATTGTAATAGGATTATGAGAATCAATTTCTTCATTAATTTCTTCACACTTGGAGTGTTATTCTTCATTGATTGAAGAAAACGTTTCTTCATGTGTTGCACATCTAAGTCATCAATTTTGCATAAGTGTCGGATGTGTGTCCTTTTCAAAGAACATTCAAGATTCTAAGATATTTAGCTCACACCGCAACTTGCTAAATCTCTTCTCATCCAAGGGCTTTCGAAGATATCGGCTAGTTGTTCTTGATCTTCACATGCTCGATGCAGATGTCGCCCTTCAACACATGATCACGAAGAA
Organism: Aegilops bicornis; assembly: GCA_021605145.1. NCBI lineage: Eukaryota > Viridiplantae > Streptophyta > Magnoliopsida > Poales > Poaceae > Aegilops > Aegilops bicornis. Next base: position 692,307,230 of record CM038671.1, on the reverse strand, counting down.
AATGATGACGAATTTGAATGTGCTTTGTCTTCGAAAGTGCCGAACTGGGTTGTGAGCAATCTTGATGGCACTCTCATTGTCACGAGAGAGGCACATTCTTCACGTTGATGCCGTAGTCCTTGAGAGTTTGCTTCATCCACAAAGCAATTGAGCACAACAAGAGCCGGCAGCAATGTATTCAGCTTCGCAGATGATGCGGTGATACACAGTTCTGCTTTCTTCGAGGACCAACGGACCAAAGATCGTCCGAGGAAATGACAAGTACCAGATGTTGACTTGCGGTCCACACGATCACCAAAGCATAGTCAGTCGAATATCCAATGAGATCAAAAGTAGAGCCCTTGGGGTACCATAATCCTAGTGTTGGTGTGTGAGCTAGATATCGAAGAATATGCTTCATGACCTTATGGTGTGATTCCTTGGTGTAGCTTGAAATCGGGCACACATGCAAACACTAAGCATTATATCTGGCCTAGATGCACATAAGTACAATAGCGAACCAATCATGGAGCGGTATACCTTGTGATCAAAGTCAATACCATTTTCATCGATTGCATAGATGGCCATTTGTGGGCATAGGAATTTTGACACCTTTGCAATCTTGCATGCCGAATTTCTTGAGGACATCTTTGAGGTATTTCTCTGAGATATGAATATGCCATTGTGTTGTTGACGAATTTGAAGACCTAAGAAGAATTTCAACTCTCCCATCATAGACATTTGATATTCTTCACTCATCATATAGGCAAATTCATCACTATAACGTTGGTCAGTGCAGCCAAAGATAATATCATCAACATATATTTGGCACACAAACAGTTCACCATCATATGATTTAGTAAAGAGAGTAGGGTCGAGTGAACCGGGTGTGAAGCCATTCTTCACGAAGAATTCCTTCAATGTATCATACCACGCCTGCGGGGCCTGTTTGAGACCATAGAGGGCCTTGTTGAGTCTCAAGACTTTGTCAAGATTCTTTGGATCTTCAAAACACAGGGGTTGAGCAACATATACTTCTTCCTCAAGCTTACCATTGAGGAATGCACTTTTTACATCCATTTGATATAAAGTGATATTATGATGGTTAGCATAAGCAAGTAATATGCGAATTGCCTCAAGTCTAGCAACAGGTGCAAAAGTTTCATCGAAATCAAATCCTTCAACCTGTGTGTAGCCTTGAGCTACAAGTCATGCCTTATTCCTCACCACAAGGCCATTTTCATCTTGCTTGTTGTGGTAGATCCACTTTGTGCCAATGATATTATGCTTGCGAGGATCTGGACGTTTTACGGTTCCCAGACATTGTTGAGCTCGAACTGATGTAATTCTTCTTGCATGGCCTGAATCCACTCAGGCTCCAGAAATGCTTCATCTACCTTAGTGGGCTCTATGATAGAGACAAAAGCATAGTGCCCACAAAAGTTAGATAAATGTGAAGCTTTTGAGCGTGTGAGAGGACCTGGCGCTTCAATGTCATCGATGATCTTGTCAACTTGCACTTCTTTTGCAACGCGAGGATGAGCTGGTTGTCGTCGAGGAATTTGATCATTTTCCTCAAAGCACCATTGTCTTGACATTATCTTCAGTGCATCACCGACGTTCTTCGCAGACAGGAATGAATTCTTCACAGATTCTTCAAAGAGGAATGACATCCTCGGTTCCCTTGAACTTGATAGATTCCCTGTGAGCTGGTTCATCTAACACAGAAGGTAGGTGCTCTCTTTGCGAGCCATTAGTTTCATCGAACCGCACATCTACAGTATCAACAATCTTGTGAAGAGTGATGTTGAAGACTCTGTAGGTGTGCGAGTCCTTTCCGTAACCAAGCATAAAACCTCCATGCGATTTCCGTGCAAATTTAGAACTGTGATGAGGATCTCTAATCCAGCATTTAGCACCGAAGACTTTGAAATAACTCACATTGGGTTTCTTGTCAGTGAGGAGTTCATAGGCAGTCTTCTTGAAGAATTTGTGAAGATACACTGCTGATGATGTGGCACGCGGTATCAATTGCATCAATCCAAAAAGCGACTAGGCGCTTTGTATTCATCAAGCATAGTGAGAGCCATCTCAACAAGAGTTCTGTTCTTGCGCTCCACGACTCCATTTTGCTGAGGAGTATTGGGAGCAGATAACTCATGAGTATTACCAAGTTCATCAAGATAGGCATCAAGACCGGAATTCTTGAACTCAGTTCCATTGTCACTCTGATGTGTCCGATCTTCACACCAAAGTTAGTTGAAGCCCTCGAGGAAAATCGTTTGAAGACTTCACGCACTTCATTTTGTAAGTAACAATGTGTACCCATGTGTAACGAGAGTAATCATCAACAATAACGAAGCCATATAGAGATGCATCATTAGTGACTCGCTGAGTAATGATTAGGACCAAAGAGGTCCATGTGAAGCAATTCAAGGGACGAGTAGTGGTCATGATAGTCTTCATTTGGATGCTTGGCCTTGGTCATTTTTCCACTTCACAGGCTCCACACAAGTGATCCTTGAGGAATTTGACATTCTCAATGCCAATGACATGCTTCTTCTTTGCAAGCGTGTGCAAATTCCTCATGCTTGCGTGACCAAGCCGCCGATGCCATAGCCAGCCTTCTAAAGCTTTTGCAAGTAGACACACGGCTGGTTGTGGTCCTGTAGAGAAATCAACAATATACAAGTCTCCTCTCCTAAAGCCTTCGAAGACTTTGGAATTGTCGACTTCCATAATCACAACACAACGATACTTGCCAAAGATAACAACCATATCAAGATCACAAAGCATTGAGATCGACATGAGGTTGTATCCTAAGGACTCAACAAGCATGACTTTGTCCATGTGTATGTCCTTAGAGATCGCAACCTTACCAAGACCCAATACTGACTTTTTCCTTTGTCGGCCAAAGATGATATGCTTGAGATGTGACGGTGATAAGGGAGTATCCATCAATAGATTCTTGTCACGGTCATGTGATTTGTACATCCACTATCGAGGACCCACTCATTGGCTTTGGGTTGATCATCCTGCAGATGAATTAGTGCAACTTACGATCTCATATACTTCATCAGTGAAGAATATGATATCAAGTTCATCATATGAATTTCATCAGATAGTATAACAGATAAGCGGTATGAGGACGTGTGAAATGAAAGTTCATTTCTTCATGATTAGCTCAAGGCCCTTTCGTGCATTTTTGTCGTGCCCCAAAGAAATTCTTGTGACGCTTTAAAGCACGCCCGGAGACCTGACCTCGCAGTAAGAGGTTAGTTCTTTTTCTTCACCACCCACATCTGAAGGGGTGGCAAAGAGTTCATCACTCATGCGAGCACCATATGAGAATGGTGGCATAGAGGCCAATCCATTTCGTTTCACATAAGAGGGGTTAGGGTAAGCATATGAATAAGCAGAGAAATTCTTCGAGGACTTATGAACATATTGGTTTGAAGAATAATGCACATATTCATAGCCCTTAGCTCTACCTGCGAAACAGAGTTGTTAGCACGATGATAATCATATGAGGACTTTGATCCTTTTGAGGAATTTGATCCACGTGAGGAATTTGGTCCGTATGAGGACTTGGATCCATATGAAGAATTTGGTCCATGTGAAGAGTTTGAACTGGGGTTCCTATTCTTCACAGGTGGTGTCATGAGGACATTCACCTGAAGACTTTCAAGGCACTTCTTGGGAACCCAGATTTTCTTCATAGGGGAGCCGTTCCTGCAGTTAGTGCCAACATATCTAGCAAATACTTCACCATTCTGATTTTTGAACAGTTTATAGTTGGAGTCAAATGACTCATCAGAAGAATGAGGAGATTCGCATGTAAAGCCAGATAAGTTAGATGGATCAGCTGGAGGTCCCTTTGCAGCAACCCATGAGGTTTTGGGGTACTGCTCAGGCTTCCAATATGTTCCATCAAAGATTGAGTTTCCTCTCAAAGGCAATACCCTCTTTCCTAGGGTTCCTGTTGAGGATATGCTTTTTAAGCACATCGCAAAAGAGTCTGATGCCCTTTGAGGCTTTTGTACATGCCTGTCATGTACAATTCCTTCAGCCCTGCATCGTCAGTGATACTAGCAATGTCCTCAGATGAGGAATTAGTGATAGCAGAGGCAGGTGAAGAATTTGTAACAGTTGAAGCATTTGAACATTCGGGTGAAGAATTAGCAGATTCACGTTCAATGCACTTTAAGCATGGAGGAACAAATTCTTCACGAGAAGCGCTTGATTTGTTGAGCAATAATGAATCGCGCTTCCTTCAAGATCTTCATAATTCACTCTTAGCTTCTCAAGATCTTGCTTTCTTTGAAGAAATTCATAAGAAAGTTTCTCATGATCGAGACAAGAGAGTGTTATGATGACCTTGAAGGCTGTCAAACCTAGACCAAGTCTCAAGATTTTCGATCAGGCTTTAGTGCGATCCATTTCTTCACCTAACATATCATCACTTTTATCTAGCATGTTTTGAACCTTTTCCAAGGCATGTTGTTGTTTGCGGCAATGCAAACAAGTTTGGTATAGCTAGGTTCAATATCATCATCAGATCCATCATCATCAAATTCATAGTCACTAAATTCAGATGAGGAACATTCGGTTACCTCGACACCCTTTGCCATGAGACATGATGCAGAAGATGATGATTCTGGTTCGAAAGTCGTCGTTTTGAGAGATTCCTTGAAGTCCTCAAACCAAGGATCATGACGGGTTCGATGACCTTCATGGACGTCGGAGATTCGGTCCCAGATAAGCTTCGCATTGCAAAGATGCATAATGCGCTTGAATTCATCTCTAGATAGGTAGGAACAGATGATGTCCTTCGCCATGATATCAAGACGAGTGTACTTGCGAATATCATCTGCGTTCGCCGTTTTGCATAGATCAGTAAGACCAATTTCAGTGACGGTCCACAGATCGCTGTCCATTGCCATGAGGCGCTTCCTCATCATGGCCTTCCACTTGGGATAATCAAGACCGTCAAAGATAGGACATGTCACTTTCTTCATACATGCGGTCGACATAACTAAAACTCCAGGTGGTTAAACCAAAATCACCACGTAACAAGGGAGTACCTTGCTCGATACCAATTGAAAGTGCGTTATATCGACTAGAGGGGGTGAATAGGCGATTTTTATGAATTCTTCATCGAGAAATTTGCGGTGAGGAAATTCCTTAGCGAAGAACTACTTGCAATGAATAAGTACTCAGAAGTAAGCATAAGAGAATGTGGGCATGGTCATCATGATGAAATGAAGACAAACAAAGAGTACAGAAAAGCGTAAACACAGGATAGCACAAGATAAAGACAAACAGATCAAGAAATTGAACCGAGGAAATTAAGAAAGTCTTGATCAAAGTCTTCAAACACAGATATGAACGAACACTCAACACAAAGAATGAGGAAATGAAAGAGTTGAGGAAATAGAACCCGATTAGGTTGGTGAAGACAATGATTTGGTAGACCAGTTCAATCATTGTCTCGCTTATACATCTGGTTGGAGCGGATGAGTATTTAAACTCGAGGACACACAGTCCGGACACCCAGTCGGCGAGCACGCAGCTCAGACACCAAGTCTTCACCGTATTCTCCTTGAACTAAGGTCACTGACCTCCTCCAATCACTCGTGGTAAGTCTTCAGACGACTTCCAAACCTTCACAGACTTGGTCACTCGGCGATCCACAATTCCTCTTGGATGCTCTAGACCATGACGCCTAACCGTCTGGAAGAAGCACAGTCTTCAAAGGTAACAAGCGTCGGATCCTCGCAGGATCAATTTCTTGATGATGCTCAATCACTTTGGGTTTGTAGGGGTTTGGTTTTGGGTTTTCCTCACTCGATGATTTTCGCTCAAAGTCCTCGGAGGATGGGTTGCTCTCAAATGACAAGTGTCAAGTTTCTCTCGGAGCAGCCAACCAGCTAGTGGTTGTAGGGGCGGCTATTTATAGCCTAGGGAGCAGCCCGACATGATAAGACATAAATGCCCTTCAATGATATGACCGTTAGGTGGATAAGATATTTTGGGACAGTGGCCAAGAAGCAAGAACGGTCGGAAATTTGACTCTCAAATTCCTCGGGGCTATCATGTTCCTCAACGTGTAGGCAATCCAGACCGGTGAATTCCTAACTCCTCGGTCAGAACAAATTCCTCAAATGACAGAAGAACTTCGTCTCATCCTTTGAAGAAATTGACTGAAGCTGTATGAGATTTCCAAAGGCTTCACTCAAGGGATTGGTAGGTGTAGGATTTTGAGTTGAGCATCACATGGAAAATTTTCCTTAGTATTTCCTCGACCCCCTTTAACAAAGACGGTGTTTCCTATGACTCAAGAAAGAGAAAACGAAACTACGAAAACAAAAGTCTTCACGCTTCATGTTCCTCAAATGAATACCAAGTCTTCAAGGTCACACCAATTTCTTCACTTTCAAAGTCTTGAAAGTCTTGAGAATATCAAAGTCTTGATCGAAGAACTTCATTTTTAGGGGTCGACTTTCACTTGTAAATATCAAACTCCTCATAGACTTATAGACCTGTGTACACTCATAAACACATTAGTCCCTTAACCTATAAGTCTTCAATACACCAAAATCACTAAGGGGCACTAGATGCACTTACACCAGTTCCGCGGCCGTCCACCGTGGCCTCAGACACAGACGAAACTCGACGCCATCGTCATACCAATTCATGTGCCTCTCGTACACATTCCAGCAAATTCCTGACCTCTTCCCGTCTTTGCAGAACGTCCTCTCGTCCCACATTTTCACAAAAGTCTCATGCTCTTTGGCCCAGTCCACTATCGACTGAGAATGTTGCCTGCTCTTCCCGCAGAGGGCATAACAAACAATAAACACAAAAGACCATAAGAACGTCAAATTTAACGAAAACACGGTAAAAGAGATGGCAGCCCATACCAGCGAAGGTCGTAATCACCGGTGTCGTGGGGGCGTGTCGGCGGTCTGTGTTGCAATACGCCAAATTGCGTGCCCACGCGCTGTGGTAGGTGCCATGCGACGGCGTACACGCATATCATTGGGACAATGCACCGGTAGAGAAGGCGGTCCCGATAGCACATCTCGTTCAGGTCGAAACCCCAATCTCTATCGTGGTACGGCCACCAGTTAACCTACAGAAAAACTGTTTAGCAACTGTGAAAGTGGCTATTAAAAAACTAGCTCGCTCATTGATATACCTGAAAAGATATCAGGTTGTCCAGCTCGTTGGTGAAGGCCTTGTACAATGCAATGCCCTTGCCTGAGAAGATTTTCACCGTGTCCCAAGAGTAGGCGATGGTAGGGTATCTAGCCTTGTCGTCATCTTTGCCATAGTCCGTCCATGCAGTCCGTGGCAGTTTCTCAGGACGACCAACTGACAGCCACACCCAACTCCAAATCGAGAGGGCCCAGACACACCCACATATCCCAGACTTTTTTCGGTTCTCTGCATTGCGTCATCCAACTACAAGCAACAATTGATGATCAGATGACACAATTTAAAGCAGCACACACATACGTCCATATACGAATATTGAGATATATGATGTCTTAGCGAACGTAGAGGTGCGCGAGGCCGGCGGACCCCAAGTTGTACCCTGCATCCCAGTCAGCCAGGGAGTCCAGGTACATCCATAGGGCGTTGTCCCCCGAGCAGTCTGGAAACACGACCTCTATGAGAAGAAACCACAAGTAGGCCCTCGCATATTGCTCCACGGTCCTCGGATCCGCATCTTCAGGGCATACAGCCCGGTGGGTTAGTAGCCAGGGTAGTGGTACACCAGACGTTCGGTTATTCTTCATGGGAGGGCAGTCGCCGATGAGGGCGGTAACCCTGTCCGGCCAGTTCTTCCTCTCCACGCGCCCAATGAGAACATGGTCCTGGATGTGTCGGGCCACGATTATGGCGAAGTCCTCGAGGGTCACCGTCATCTCACCACATGCGAGATGGAAAGAGTGCGTCTCGGGCCGCTGGCAGGAGACGGCAGCCGTTTGGCAAGACAGACGTGGATGAGCGGGCTACCACCATGGGCCCTGGCGGTGGTAGCCTGTTCAACATTACCGCTGTCCTCCCTGACGGTAGCAAAAAGGGTCGGATCCTGAATTTTTTTGCAACCAGGGTCAAATCCTACTAAACTGCAGCAAAAGGGTCCAAACACGAAATTTTTGTGGGCACTACACATTGGCAAGGATGTCACGGCACACAAGAGCTGCCACAATGGCGACGGCGACCGCGACGCGGCAGAAGAAGAAACCAGGCGAGCGGCGTTCGTTTTGACATCATCCCTGAGGTCATCCGCAGCACATGGGACGGAACACAAGCGAAGAAACATCTCACGCAGTCCAACAGAAGCACACTGTGCCTGCCCTGCTCGTGGCCCTGTTCGTTCCTGCAGTCCAAATCACCGTGGGGCAGCTGGCCTGGGCACACCCGCCTCGGTGCTGCTTAACCAGACCAGTCATAGCGACCGACGCAGCCGTCTCGCCAAACTCGCTCCCTAGAAGTACTTTGGCTTTACATTTGGCAGTGGCAGGGGCCAGCACGTACAGTTACTTACGTATGTAGTAGTTTTCGATTATCCAGCAGAGTTGGAAGGATCGTAGTTGACCTTGGCAGTATTTGTTTAGTCTTCCGAAATCCGTGCACGCCTCAAGAGCGGGCGGAATGGTTCACGCAACAGGCCAGCAAATCACAAGCCACCATAATTTCTCCACCATATATAGTTTTATAGTACTAGTACTTCCTCCGTTTCCTAAATATAAGTCTTTGTAGAAATTTCACTATAGGCCACATATAAATGTATACAGATGCATTTTAGAGTATAGATTCACTCATTTTGCTCCGTATGTAGTCCATAGTGGAATCTGTACAAAGACTTATACTTCATCCATTCCACAATGTAGTGCCTATAGATTTTTATGAAAGTCAAACTTTACCAATTTTGATCAAGTGTATAGAGAAAACCGTTTACATCTACAATACCAAACATGTACATTCTGAAAATATAACTCATGATGTATCCAATGATGTGCATTTGGTATTCTAGATGTACCTACTTTTCTCTATAAATATGGTCATAGTTTATAATGTTTGACTTTTGTAAAAATCTATAGGCACTACATTATGGAACAGAGGGAGTATTTAGGAAGGGAGTACTAGTCAAAGTGGCTTGCGTGACAACGAATAGGTTATGGACCCTGGCGAGGAAGGGATGACATTTGCAAACGTTTTGATGACATTTTTAGTTATGTGTGGGATGACAGATCTTTCATAGTAACATGATATTATCTGGTGTGATGATAGTTTTGAGCTTTCACCCTAAAAAATGACACGTCACTCTGGAAAAACTGTGAACCCCCTAACAACTACTCGAACTGTCACCCCTTCCCAACAAACGGTCGCCAAATAAGATTTCCGTAGGTAATTCGGAGGAAGATGCAAGTATATCTCCCAACGGAAGATTTCCTAGATTATTCAGAGGAAGATGCAAGTATATCTCCCAACGGAAAATTCAGAATCGTTTTTCAGAAAAGAACATCTTATCGGCATGAAAAGGCAGGCGGGGAATTTTACGCTAGGCCAAGAACGAAAGCGGAGCAGAGGCCGGGGCCACGCGTGTATGGCCAGGAGCTCCGAAGAGATATCTCACTAGTCACTGCACCGAAATCGTAGACGATCCAAAGCAAATCTGACCAGGAGCATAGCCACGTCAAGGGGATGATACGTCAATGTCAGCCATTGTCCCTTTTGTTGACACTTGACAATGTTAACCACCTACGGAAACCACCATTTTCCCGCTTTCCCATTCTCACTTTCTTGGATTAAAGAAGACAGAAACCCTCCACACCAGCCACTTGTCTCTAACAAGTGCCCAGAGAGGGGATCAACAAAACAAACTCAGCCTTTCCTCTTCCTATATGGTTGTGACACATGCAGGTTGGTGCGAGATAGCAACACGACGATATGGAAGCATCTTATCGGCACAAAATTGCCTAAACACGTAGTATAGCTGAAGACAGGTGCATGTATGATGACACCGTTATTATTCCCACCACTGCACCAAGGTGTGCATACAGACCATGATGCAAAAGGAGTAAATACTATGCGCACAGTTTACTTATCTGTACCATGATTACTTAGCGGACAGAGGATTCCTCGACTTCTTCCTGAAGAGCATGAAAGCCAGGGAGCCAAGCAGCGGCCACGACGTTACCAAGGCTACGTACGCGAGGAGCCAGACTGACCTCCCCTGGTACCGGGCGAGCTTCTTTACGGATCTCTTGACGGGAGCGATGGCGTCGCGGATCTTGTCAGCGTAGTGTTCCTCCCCTTGCTGCTTTGCGGACCCTGCAGCTGCAGGGCTTTGAGCGGGCACTGTATCTGCATCCGTGACACTTTTGTTCTCCACTTCCTTGGCTTGTTCATCTTCTTGCGTGCTGTTCCCCGTGGCATTTGGCTTCAGATCATCGGTGATCTGGCTAGAAGGGGGGCCATCGTTTCCGACTGGAGCTATCATTCCGTCTCCAAGGATGTTGACGTACGGGCTCTTGTCAATGGACGACTCCAATGAAGAATGCAGAACATGTTCTTCCGCCTGCATTAAGTTAAGGCATGAGCAGACCAATGTAAAGACCATATCAAAATTGGCTGCAACATACGGATATGAGGATATATATAATAAAATGAGCTCAGTTCAATTGGAGCCCCATTTTTCAAAAAAAGAATCTGATTTTTTTTTCCTCTTTTGCACAAGTACATATAAATTTAACTATTTTACATGTATGTACTCCCTCCGTTCCCAAATATAAGTCTTTCTAGAGATTCCAACAAGTGACTACATACAAAGCAAAATGAGTGAATCTACACTTTAAAATATGTCTACATACATCCGTATGTTGTAGTCCATTTGAAATATTTAAAAAGACTAATATTTAGGAACGGAGGGAGTAGATCAGATCTTTATGTATTTCAAAATTTTCCTGAAACTCCAAAATACGTTTTTCATATTTTTTTTAAATCTCGGGCTCCAATGGACCTGAGAGACAAAACGCTGCACTTAGTTGCTTTCATCCATGAACCATAATATAGTGACACACCTTTTGTCGATGCATGTACGAGCTGTCATGCAGAGCACAAAGGAACTCAGACACAGCTCCAACCCACCTACAAAGTATTTCAATTAAATCATGCAATAAAAATATAACCCACATGGATATACTAAACATTTTCAGATATAGTACGATCACCATACCATAGTTTTCCAGCAGTTAGTCCTTGAAAAAATGCGAGATGGCCACCATTCTGAGTAGTCGCCAAAACAATGTTCTTGTTCGCTCTAAATCAAATCAAGATGCTTTCAATAAGTACATACCAGTAATCATGTATGTGCAATGGACGTTTTCACATTATACATCCCGTGAGATATAAATGGCACATGCAGCTGACATGTACAACCAAGAGAAGCAGCAGGCTATGTAAATCAAATAAAAAGAATGTGATGGGATAGAAATATCAATGAGATGTACAGAGAAATTTGTCAAGAAGTTAAGAGAGCTAAATGTGCAATTAAGAGGATAATTAGCGCATGTGTTTGAGCTTATTTTCTCATCCATTGGATCAATTCCTTATGTATGCTCTGGATTGATTGGAACTCATGCTTCAACATTGGTATAGAAAATATAAATTTCAGGGGAATGCTTTTTACAAGGAAAAAAATCACCTGCATTCGTCCCAAGGAATTGCCTCTCTTGTGCAAAGGGGGTCATCCAAAGCACTTATACAAAGCAAGGGGACTGACACATTACCAACAAAACTAGCACTGCTGCACCGGCGGTAGTAGGTATCCACAGTCTGAGAAATAAAAAATATTACGCGAGTAATGAGATTCTCCCATTATTCAACAGCAAGCAGTTCTTGATCTTATAATCATAGAGCAGTGGGCATGTGATGTAAGCAACAGGAAGAGCAAGACATCTGATTGATGACGTAATGAGCAAAGCTAGGCAACTGGCGTGTTAGGAAGGTACCTACCTCATATTTTGCAACAATGCAAGTGGCATGGTGGTCAAACTCCCGGATAGAGCGTGACTGAAAATAGAAAGAAAAAAATGAATATCACACAAGTCATGAATAACCCCTCAAAATGAACTCTCCCCGTTATGAAGTAGCAAAGTAGTCAAACTGTTGGCAGCTTGAATTTAAAGTAGAGAAGTAGCTAATTATAAAACGGTACATGGCAACAAATCGGCGTTCTGGCTCCACAAAGTGAAAGTGTCCAAATTAACAGAAAGACAGTTTCAATACAAACCCCACAGATTTATTTAGTGCCTGAAACAATTTTGCAGCAGAGTGAGTCAAACCTTTTTAATACCCTCCCAATTTGCAAGGCGGGCCAAGACAGGTTGATGTCTGCAAAAGGGGAAAACGTAAGCAATCTAAGAAAGGGCCCTCTTGCTCAACAGCCATCATATAATCGATTACAAGTTTTAGTGCCATGAACTACAACTTGGATCTTTTGTCATTATTCCTGTCACTACTGTGCAAAGGGTACTATCATAGTGAGATCAGATCAGAAGTGAAGTATGGACAATAGACTTGTACCCAGTGCCTCTTGCAACCAAAAAGTGGAAAATATAGAGCATTTATAGTTTCTGTTCTAGCTCCAGACTGCTAGCGGAACCAATACACTTGCATAGACATTGTTTTATTTTCGGCAAAGCTGCAGAGAGCCAGAGATTATTGGATAATGGGAACATATCACGCATTTGCTCAAACCTGTACAAAATATAGTTTTTCCCCTTGTACAGACATGTATTTCCAAGCTGTAAAAGAATTAGAACTACAAAAAATGGCATCACTGAACTAGGGTTACATAGACAAAGTTTATCTTCTGTCCTCAAGTGAGACTTTAATTTATTAAAAAAAACTAAATTTAGGTTTAATATATACACATAGTAGGAATCTACATGAGAGTATAGCAGTAGCACCAAAACCAAAACAGTAAGAATGACGTCAAAACTGGAGATTCGGTAAAAAGAGTCATGTAAAAATGCTTACTAAGGACCGGATACTTACAGCTTTGCATAGCCCTTTAGACCAAATGCAAGGGCTTTGTCATAAAACCGTTGCACAAGCTTACGGGAAATAAATCTGTCACATACCTACAAAATTTAAGTTAAATGACAAAATACATTGATTCTAGTGCTGAATTGGTGTTGCACTGATACAATGATGCTAAGTGCTGATTTGGTGTTGCTCTGTGGAAGCAATTGGGTAAACTTGGTAGTACAGAAGAGAACCCTTGCCATTCTACCGAAATGATTTCATTATGACTCAAAAGAGGAGGTTAAGAATTGATAACTCTCTAATAGTAAAGCAAAAGCAAAATTTGATACTTAAGTTTACTGCTGCAGCCTCACCTAACAGTTTTCGGTAAACAAGAAAAAAGCAAAAGCACTTCCAGAAATCTCCCCAGATGCCACCCTAACCCTAAGTTACCAATAAATCAAAACATAGGAAAGATTAATCATAGGTTCTTTGAGCAGAGAATCTCTTTATTCATGACAAATACATTCTTCTCAGGAAGGTGGTGTCAAACTAAGTTCAAAATTAGTGAGAGTTTCAGTAAATTGCATATGCAGTTATAAGTAATATGTACTACAGTTAATCAGGTCCAGCAACTAACCACCAGATCCCATGGAGAACAAATAGATGCAGCACCAGCCAGAGGAGTACTCTCACCTTCTTCTCCAAGGTACTTGACCTGGGCAAAGATGTGTATTCAATATACATTGTCAATACATCAATCAAGATTGCTCTTAGATCCAGTGACATACTTTAGCATTTATTAAGATAATAAGCAAGAGCAGCACGGGAGTTAGTGAACACACAATAGTAGAAATCCACATTATCTAAATGATAGATCTGACAAGGATTGCCAAATGATCCTTACGGGGGTTTTGGCAAGAGAAAAAAGGGTAGATTTGCATTAATTATGTGTGTATAATTTTTCTTCAAAAAACTACTTAGTTTAACATCATATGTGGAGGGAAGACTTAATAGAATAGCTGCTTTCAGACACTTCCTGGATGGTACAGTCTGGTTTCTTACGTATACGTAGTATGTAAAGAAGTTATAGCTTTAAAACTAAATCAAAGTCAAATACAAAGGTCCAAGTGGTGTTAGTAGACTAAGCAACTAACAACTATTCAATCGTCACTTGTGGTAGAAAATGAAAGGCAAGTTTAGACAAAGATAACATACCAGGATATTGGCACCTATGCTTGTACCAACACAGAACATCGGAGCCTTTGGATACTTGCGATGGAGATAATTAATAACTTCTCGGACATCCTCTGTCCATCCACCATTGTAGAGGCAATCTGACTGTCAGGCAAATAAAATTCATGGGGTGAGTGATGGTGAATGATCAAATGAATTCATTCAGTGCACATTAAACTTCTTTCTGCAGTCTATAAGTTTGACTTCCGGCATGTTCTATGGTCATTTTAAGGTAACCAGGTTTATAGCTCAAGTAACAAGCATAAATCTTCTTGACAATTTACAGGTGACAAGCGAACTCCAAACAGTAATCAAGAATTTGTAAGTTTGCAGCAAAGTAACAGGGAGATTGTGGAGTGAAATATCAATAACTGGAAATGTAAATTATATAACTGAACTTACTGTAATGGACACACCACCAAGACCCCTGTGGTTACTTACAACAACATTCCACCCTTTTCTCGCCATGGAATGAACCAAGTGTTTTGCATACTGCAATAGCCAACTAAATCTTTAGAATGGTTACCAAATATAGTAATAAGTTATCTAATAATGAAACCCAGAGCTCTTCAAATATGCAACACAGGTATAACTGTATAAGCCAACATCAGAAAAAGGTTAGAGACTAACAGCAGCATCAGAATCACTGGTTAATCCAGGGACGACAACTAAAAGGGGTGTTGAAGAATCTTTCGAAATGATCTCATCTGCATCTGCCAAGCTAAAAATGTCAGACACAACCATATATGATATATACAATTCCACAATGTGTGAGCCCCATACCCTCCAAATCAAAGGCCAGCAGCCAATCCAAAGCAATGGTTCCACCATCACGAACTGTGTACAGTTGCCTGCAGTATAGAGGATATAATCGGTCCATTGTCAACCAAAAAAGTAAGAAAAGTAATTCTTGTGCTCCCCCAAAATCAAGAAGAAGGCACACATCATGAACAAAAAGAGTTAATGCATTGATCTTTATCATATTAAAGAGCAATAACAGCAGTCACGAAGAAATGATACAAAGCCAAGTTAAATCACATGAGTTGATTGTTTTGCGTTCACAGAACCAGCAACTACAGTCCAACATGTAGTTAGATTTGTGATACAGTAGCAGAATAATTGCCAGTGAGACTGTACAAAAATTTACAAAGAGACACTATAATCGGATAGTTTGCAATGTTCAAGAGTACAATGCACTTGTGCTCACTAATCTCTACAAGGATCTAGCCTAACCTCTTGTAGGTGAAGGACGGCGGTCTCCCATGGATTCCCAGGAACAATGTCTGCAAATGCGGGCTCGCAAGCCAAGGCGTCGCCAGGTACCTGCATCCATCATCATAACACAAGCACAGTCAATCTCAGGCAGCCATGACGAAATGCAGAAGTCGCCGGAAAGCACAGCCAGTCGCACCAATGCAGCTTTGACCACGAATTGCAGCGGCCGAGCGATTAAACTGAAAACCCCAGGCAGCGTTTAATTTAATTATTATTTCTGAATTCTGACGCGACAGAGAAAATTCGCCGATCAGGCCCAGGGCCCGGCGGCCGTGCGTGTGTACCTGCCGTGGAGGGAGCGGCACTTGGAGGCGACGCAGTGGTAGATCTCGGAGGCCGGGTGGAAGGTGAGCTCGACGCGGCGGCCGCGGAGGCCGCGGAGGAGGTCGCCGATGACGTGCAGCTCCACGAACCGGTACGCGAGGACCGACACGGCGACGAGGGCCGCGAGCGCGTAGTGCTCCGCGGGGACCAGCGCCGCCGCGCGCCGCAGCAGCTCGCCGGCCGACTCGCCGCCGCCGGCCGCGGCCGCCATTGCGGGACGCGGGGGTCGAGGGGATCGGACGAGACGCGCGCACGCGGCTGCGTGGAGGCCGGAGGGAGGGAGGAGCGAGCGAGAGTGGGAGCGGTAGTATATATGACCCACACGATGATGGACGGAGATGCCCCGCGAGCCGTCTGGACCAAGGCGGAGGACGAGGGCGAGAGCGAGAGAGACGTCGCCTCTGGTCGCTTTTAGGCAAACCGCCAGGACACGAGGCTCCTTCCTCGCGGGTCCCGATTTTGGGCGGGGGCTGGCATTCTCGTACGGTCGTACCATCACGAGCTACCAAAGAAAGGTGCCGTTGAACAACCGCACGGACGTGGTACGTACCTGTCACGATAGAGCTGCTCATGATCTTTCTCCCGCTTAGGAATGATCTCAACTCATGCCCTCTTTGCTCTAGATTCCTTACTTTTAAAAAACATGTTAGCCTAGATACCATGAACACGACCATTTTAACTACTTACATTTGGGCAGAAACGGTGTAAGCGATGAGTTATGTATAGATAATGCATGTAGAAAGTAAAGCCGATAATTAGAGGCATTGTGCACACTACGTCCTTGACCTATTCTACTTTAGTCTCGGCATGTAGAAAGGTTGTGGCTTAATCCCTCAAAAGATATGTGTGGCTTAAGCCTCCAAGGACGTTGTCAAGACCAATGTTGTTGAGGCATTTTATGTGGATTCACGTGATAGGTGAGGAGAATTCGAGTGATAGCACAACTGGGGTAGAGGATTCGGGTGACGATACAATAGATGCGGTCATGTGTGATGATGATCATATTTACATATAGTTGCTAGAAAGTGGGTGGAGCGATAATCAACCCAACTTTATTGTGAGTGAGCGATCTTACAATTGTCTAACAAAAATTGTTTGACTTAAAAAAAAGGTATTTAGGAAGATGCCATAAATGGTTGGATCAATGATCAACCTGGCTTCAGTGCTCCTGACAATGAGAGTGCCCCGAACGCAGAGGACTATAGCGACATGTCACCTCTTGTTGTTTTCTCGTTTCGCCCTCATGTGAGTTGCTCAATCGTTATTCTTGTTACATAGCCCCCCTGTTTAATCAATATTCTTGTTGCACAGCGTAGATTCTAGTCTCCTGATGGCTTGCCCGAAACTTATGGCGTCTTGTCGGAGGACTATAGCGATATCATCTCCTCTTGTCGCTTTTAGGCAAACCGTCATGACATGAGACTCCTTTCTCGCGGGTCTCGACTTTGGGCAGAGACTAGCATCTTCGTACTATCATGAGTTACCAAGAAAACCACGGTTGAACAACCGCACGAGCGCGCTTGTCATGATTTTTTCTTGTTTTGTGTGTCTTGGGGGATTTAAGATTTTCTTTTCTTTTTCTCGGTGAAGAAGAGCTTATGATCTTTCTCCCACTTAGGCCTTGTTCCTGTAATACCATCCCCGCCGTTCCCAGTGGGTTTTGCCTCGGCGGGGGTTGGATCCGGTCTGGCTGCCTTTGGTTAAAACCGACTAGGATTAAACCCCTCCCAAACCTCGTGGAAACCGTAGGGAAGCAATTCACATGTCTCACCCCGTGGAACCAAACCACACGTCTCTCTCTCTCTCTCTCTCTCCCTCCCTCCCTCCCTCCCTCCCTCCCTCCCTCCATCCACCCATCCCTCCCTCCCTCCCTCCCTCCCTCCCTCCACCCATCCCTCCCTCCCTCCCTCTCCCTCTCCCTCTCCCTCTCCCTCTCCCTCTCCCTCTCCGTCTCCCTCTCCATCTCCCTCTCCCTCTCCCTCCCTCCCTCCCCCTCCCCTCCTCCCTCCCCTCCCCTCTCTCTCTCTCTCTCTCTCTCTCTCTCTCTCTCTCTCTCTCTCTCTCTCTCTCTCTCTCTCTCTCTCTCTCTCTCTCTCCAGCGTCAGCACTAATGATGGAGGGCAGCGACAACCCTCCGAGGAGACAACGACGGCATTCTTCCTCCGCCCTCTTCCCGTCCAATTGTAATGGTGCGAACAACGTTGGTGACCCAGAGTAACAGCTACACGTGTTTTGTTGCGATGAGAATGACCCCATTGATGGATCCCGACCCTCTCCCCGACGGTGGAATATTAAGCCCTTTCCCCTCTTCTCGGTTCACCTCTCATCCCCTTAATCCCAAGGGTTCTTGATCTCATCAATCGTCACCGGTCAACAAAATTAATTAACTAGTGTTGGATGGGAGTGATTAGTACATACTGTAATGTAGAAACTGACACTAGTGCATGTATGCATGATCATCAGGCAATCAACTATACAGTGGCGAAGCTATACAAAACCTGTTGTGGGGCAAGACATAATATGACTGTTTAAGGCTCACAAAGGCTAAAAAAATCACATCTAAGGGCATCTCCAAGGCGGACCCTCAAACCTCCCGTATATGTCCGGACCGTGGTGTTCGGACCACTTTTGCTATCCAACCGAGTCCTTATAGTATTCGTGGACCAGTCTGCATGTCCCAAATCCGACATAGTGGAAGCAAATTTGCGGCTGGTTTGCGGGCATCTGGATATCCACTTGACCAACGAAAAGCATCCGCATGGTCCTTGTGGGAGTCCTGGACTAGGGGGTGTCCGGATAGCCGAACTATCATCACGGCCGGACTCCAAGACTATGAAGATACAAGATTGAAGACTTCGTCCTGTGTCCGGATGGGACTTTCCTTGGCGTGGAAGGCAAGCTTGGCGATATGGATATGTAGATCTCCTACCATTGTAACCGACTGTAACCCTAACCTATCCGGTGTCTATATAAACCGGAGGGTTTTAGTCCGTGGGATCTAACAACAATCATACCATAGGCTAGCTTCTAGGGTTTAGCCTCTTTGATCTCGTGGTAGATCCACTCTTGTAACACACATCATCAATATTAATCAAGCAGTGACGTAGGGTTTTACCTCCATCAAGAGGCCCGAACTCGGGTAAAACATCGTGTCCCTTGTCTCCGTTACCATCCGCCTAGACGCACGATTCGGGACCCCTACCCGAGATCCGCCGGTTTGACACCGACATTGGTGCTTTCATTGAGAGTTCCTCCGTGTCGCCACCGATAGGCTCGATGGCTTCTTCGACCATCATCAACGACGCGGTCCAGGTGAGACTTTTCTCCCGGACAGATCTTCAGATTCGGGCGGCTTCACCGCGGGCCGATTCGGCAGCCATCCGGAGCAGATCGAAGCTACGCCCGGGCCGTCAGTCGATTTGGAAGTTTGAACTTCACTACCGACATCCGCGGGACTTGATCCTCGATGGAGTCGAGCCACAACCGAAGCCGCCGCGACCGCCACGGGCGAGCATGATTTAACTCGCAGCCGGACAAGACTGGAGGTCGATTTCGAACCCGCTCCGATCTTCAATTCGGAGCCGGCTGCGCAGATCGGGACGGATGGCTAGACACCGCCTCGGGCTGCAACCTCTACGGCGATAGAGCCGAACACCGATCTTGTCCCTCATAAAGCTCGCGACCGAGGTGCCGGACTCCTTGCCGGACTTGAACCTCCCGCCCCTCCGATCGAATCCGATTGGCGCTGGTCATGGAGTTCACCGCAGCGGACATCTTTCAACTCTCACCTTTTGGCGACATCTTGAGTTCGCTAAAGTACCTCTCATTATCAGGAGAGCCCTGGCCGGACTGCGGTCAGGACGGTTGGCATGCGGACGATGAAGAAATTCAAAGCCCACCCACCACCCACTTGGTAGTCGCCGTCGACGATCTAACCGACATGCTAGACTACGACTCAAGACATCGACGGTATGGACGACGATGCCGAGATTTAATAAGAACCAGCGCCTACCGCACCGGAAAGCCACCTCATCATATGACATATACATGGTGGATATCCCAAAGGATGGGAATGGCGAAGGAACAGAGGAGGATGACCCCTCAAGAAACAGCCCAAGCGCCAAGGCCAACAAGGCCGGGCTTAAATCCCGCCACAAAGAAGAATGAAGATTCGGCGCCGGAGATAACAATACACCGCATAAAGGCCGAAGACAATCCACTCCAAAGCAAGATCCAGCGGGAGGATGGAGACGCCACCCTCACGAGAGAGCGGCGAGAAGAAGAGGTAGAGGATTATATGCCTCCCTCCGGAGACGAAGCAAGCCTCGTGACGATGAATTAAATTCGTGCCTTAGGATCTCGTCGAACAAGAGCGTTTCTAGATGCAGGCTTATGGCCACGGCGAATAGCCTCAAGAAAAGCGACAACGACTTAGAGCTGATCAGGATCTGCTAGCCGACGGATGGATCAAGTCTCGCGGCGAAGAGCATGAGCTCGAACGCCCCTCAAAAGCTACCCTAACGCAAGCTGCTCCCCGATTAGAGGAGGAGGCTTACGAACCCGCATCACCAGGAGACAATACGGTGACCGACCACCCCGTGGTCGCGATAGAGAGGCCTCTAGGCCCTTCACTAGAACCGCACTTCCCGGCATCGCTCAAAAGCACACGGCCATGTGGGAACGCTCCGGACTGCGAGATATATTGGAGGACAAGGCAAGACAATCAAGATCGATCTATGGATCGCGTGGCGCCCATACGGTGCACGCGGACGACAACCGTCGCGCAGAACCTGATAAGAGTCCGCCGGGCGAACAAAATGCATAAAGCTCTTTTGAGCTCTGTCGTTATATCGCCCAAAGACAGAGGCGCCAAGACACCCACTATGCTTCATGACGAAGTAATGGATCATCAAATCCCGAAGGGTTTAAACCCGTCAATATTGAATCCTATGATGGCACAACAGACCCCGCGGTTTGGATCAAGACTATCTCCTTCACATCCACATGGCCCGCGGTGACGATCTTCACGCCATCAAATACCTCCCCTCAAGCTTAAAGGACCAGCCCGACATTGGCTCAACAGCTTGCCGCCAGAGTCAATTGGGAGCTGGGAGGACCTGGAAGCCGCATTCCTCGATAACTTCCTGTGGCACTTATGTGCGACCACCAAACGGCGATGACCTAAGCCACATAATTCAGCAGCAGACGAATCGGCGGACAATTACGGACACGGTTCTTAACTAAGAAAAACCAAATCGTCGATCGTCCGGGATGCGGAGGCCCTCGCGGCCTTCAAGCATAACATCCATGACGAGTGGCTTGCCCGGCACCTAGGACAGGAAAAGCCGATATCCATGGCAGCCCTCACATCACTCATGACCCGCTTCATGAAAGTGAGGACAGCTGGCTAGCACGCAGCAACAACCTCAAAGAAAATTCGCAGTCCGGACTTCAAGGACCGAAATGGCAGGCCGCGTCGTAACAAAACAAACGCCGCATTAACGGCGCATAATATTGAGGATACGGCAATCAATGCCGGATTCAGAGGCTCTAAACCGGTCGTGGAAAAAGCCATTCAAAAGAACTACTCCAGTCCGTCTAATTTGGACCGAATACTCGACCGCTTGTGCGGATACACGGCACCCGAAAAACCAGCTAACCACACCAACAGGGACTGTTGGGTATTCAGCGAGCAAGTTAATTGCCGAAAACAATGACAAGGGCTGCATAGCGATGACGAGGACGAGACCCAACCGCCGAACAATAGAGGATGAAGGGTTTCCACAAAAGTGCGGACGGTGAACATGATATACACAACGCACATACCCAAAAGGGAGCGGAAGCGTGCACTCGTGGATGTCTACGCGATGGAGCGATTGCCCCAAAGTTCAATCCATGGTCCTCTGCCCGATCACTTTTGACCGGAAGGACCACCCCACCAAAGATCCGCCACGGCGGATTCGCCAGACCGGTCTTAGACCCAATCGTCGATGGATTTCACCTAACCGAGTCCCGATGGACGGCGGCAAGCAGCTGAACCTCGCTTTACTGTGATACAGCGCAAAAATGGGCATAGACCCTCAAGGATTAAACCTACCAAAACGACCTTTAAAGGCGTCATACTGTGTAGAAGCCAATTGTACAGGCTCAATTACACTTGAAGTGGTCTTGGATCCCGGATAACTTCCGGCGAGGAGTTAATCTTCGACATAGTCCCGTTCCGCAACAGCTATCATGCCTTGCTCGGACGCATCGCTGCAAAAGTTCAACGCGGTGCCGCACCACGCATACCTCAAGCTCAAGATGCCAGCCCTCGAGGAGTCATCACGGTCAGCGGAAACATCGAACGTTCTCTTCCGCACGGAGGAACATATAGCGGCTCTCATGGCGGAAGTGCAATGCAGCCTCTTAAGGCAATTCTCGAGTCCGGCCGTTAAGCGGCCGGACACAGCGCGCGCCGGAGTAACTTACAACAAGACCACGGCACGCGCGTTCGCAGCGTAGCGATGCGGCCCCAACCCCAGCTCTGCGAAACGTCAGCAGGTCCTTCGCACACCATTACGCTCAAGATACCATGGGCATGGGGAGAGGGCACGGCCACGATAAACCCAGATGCGGCTCAACCACACCAGGGCTCTCAAGTGTGTCGTTCCTTTTTCTTTTCTTTTTACCTTTGACTTTTTACCCACAGGATTCCGCTTTGTCGAGGCCCATCGCCCAGCAGCAGACCTGCCGAACTCACGATGCAACAGCCAGGGAAGGATAAAGGCTACAACGAATATACAGGTGGTCTCCATTACGAGCATTTTTATACACCAATCTGCAGCCTACCCCTGGAGAGGGACATGTTTAACAGTCCCATACCTTGCTTATCGCACTATTTGTATCGTTCTGCATTTGTAGCAGCACTTATTGAATAAAACAATGCAGCACCTTTTTGCTTATAATTGCATTTCTTTTTCATACATATGTTCATTCATGGCATGTTGCATCCGTACACTTTGGTACGGCTAATATACACCAGGGGCTTATGTTTCCCGCATTATGGTATGATGAGTCCGAACACTTTCACAAGTGCGGCACCCCGAACTTATAACACTATATGCATCGGCCCCGAATCATGTCTTGGGTCAATAGTTGGGTTTGCCCGGCTCCCATGTTTTGGTACCTTACGTTCCGTTATATCGGCTAAGGTAGCACTGGGAGAACCACTGCGATTCCGCCTCAGCTTGAGCTGGGTTAACGCCTCGATGGAGAAAGCTAAAACCGACTGTCATGATGAGGCGAGAGCCGGTCATTGCTCGAGAGATTTTTGCAGTCCTCAAAGACTTATGCCGCTTAGAGCGAGGAGCCGGATCTTGTCCGGCCAAGGCGTGGATAGCGCCCCAAATTGACCTTAGAAGATTAGGGGCTTCACCGAAATTTAAAATTATAGAATTCTATGGCTAAGTGAGAGTGTTCAAGCATTATAAGTCCGGTTGCCTTGTTCGTTGTGTTGAGCGCCTCCTAGATGGACCCAAAAATGGGAACAAGAGCGCTCAAGTTTATCCGAACACCCCAAAGACTTTCGTGGCATGGGGGTTGAAGCCGACGACTTGCCATCTCTCGATTTGATAAACAGCCGCATGTAAGGTAATATTTTAAATTAACAAGCGTTGCTTAGCGCATATGAACTAAGTTTTCAGCAAGGGATAACAAAATGCGAGTCTACTCAAATATTACATCTTTGGAGCAGTCACCCGCAATAGTGCGGCGCCCTTGACACACTCTTATAATACATCTCGGGCATGCGATGCTCCTTGCCCTCTGGTGGCGGGTCCGTCCACGAGCTTATGGGCATCCATCTTGCCCGATGCACCTTATGCGGGCAAGGGCCCGACAGCACCCTCAATACAAGCGGAATGCTTGATGACTTCTACCCACGGGCATGCATCCATCGGCCGCACCAGGGGCGAAGTAGCTTCTGTGCATGGCCTCCTTAGGCCACACGAACTATGAGGCCCTTCATGGCCTGTTCGGCCGCCTTGTGGAGCTCGACCAGCTGCTTCAGCTGGTCGCTAAGGGGCACCGGATGTCCGGCCTCAGCATACTGAGACCAGAACACCTTCTCCGTCGAGCTCCCCTCCTCGGCCCAGTAGAATGCGGCAACATCGGACGCGCTGCGAGGAAGATCTGCGAACGCTCCTGGAGAGCTCCACCGGGTAAGCAATGTAATTAACACTCACATGCTTACTTTGTATGAAAAATGCCTTACCGCTGCTATTTTCTTCACCGCCTCAACCTCTGGAGGGCCTTGTAGGCTTCGGCCTTAGCGGCTTTGGCACTCTCAAGAGCCGTTGCAAGCTCAGACTCTCGAGTCTTGAGTCACGCTCCAAGCTCTCATGTTTTCACGAGATCCTGGAGCTCTTGCTGTACCTCCGCCACCCACGCCTCCTGCTTCTCTCGCTCAGTGCGTTCATGGCCGCATTACGTTCGGCGCGGCCACCGCCTCCTTCTGTGGTCGCCACCTCGTTAGTGGCCCCTACAATACCCACGTTATCCTTGTTATTTTTCTTGCAACCAAATCCTTTTCAGAAGGTACAATTTTCATAAGGTATTACTCACCTTCTTTTCCTCAAGCCGCTTCTTGGCATGGCCGAGCTCGTTCTCGGACCGCTCGAGGTTTTCCTTCAAAGTATTGACCTCCATGATCGGGCGGAGGTCAAGAAGACAACCTGCAATCCCATATTGACATATTTTTTATGACTCTGTGTTTATCTTTCTAAAGATCCTCAGTCCAGCTTTTCTTTCCGAACACCGAACCGAGCATCGGGGCTACCGTCTATGCGGTACCATTTTACATATATTGAAATTCTTACCTCAAAGCTCGTTAGAAGGCTGCTGCGAAGCTTCGGTCAGCCCGCTCTTGGCGAGCCGAATCCTTCAATCACCACACTCATAATAAAGGCGGTGTTCCTCTTGATGGAGGCGCCGTTGAGCGCCTCCAGCAGATTATCCGGCACCTCCGATTGGGCCGGAGGCAGCCGGGCGTCATGGGTCTTGCCCTTCTTCTGAAGGGGTCGCCTTGAGGACTCGGAGCCACTGTGGCCTCCGGGCTGAGTCCGTGCAAAGTCCGGGAGGGTGTCTGTGACACCTCCGGGGCCTCCTCCTCCTGGTGGGTCCCTTCACGGGATCCCACCTCGGTGTCGTCCATGGCAAGACGGGGTGGAGGCGATCGGAAGGAATCCATATCCGACGCACCCAAGGACCCGCCGACGAACGGGAAGATCATCCTTGGGCGGACTGCAGGGTTGTATGCGGCATTAGAAAGACATTATGTGGTGAAAAGAAAAACTTTGAAGTTATTCGAGTCCGGATACTTACGATCTCGCCAGGGCTTGGCCCTTGGAGGCCGATCCTAAATCGTCAAATCCTTTGGCGTTGGCGGAGCGATCCGGGGAAGAGTTTTTCCTTCTTGGACCCTTGGCCTCCCTTGTTGGGGAGGCCTTCCTTTCTTCCTCTTCACCGTGGAGAGGCTTTCTTCTTCTCCTCGCCTTGGTGGGAGGAGTCGGCCTCGGATTCATCATCCGATAGCACACAAAACAGGAACTCTTCCGAGTCCCCGTGATCTGTCTTCTTGGCCTTCTTCTCGGCACCACATGGGTGCCGGAGCCAGCCCAGATTAGGCGGGCGTCCGCTGGGTCCTTCTGGCAATGGGGCCGGACAGATAGTCTGCTCGCCTTCGCCACCATTCTGTCAAAGGTAAAGGGAGTTTAGATCCTGCATAGAGCCAAACTATGGAAAACAAGTGGTGAAATCACTTACCTCGTCACCTGGGCCGCGAGCGGAATCCGCGATCTTGATGGCGGATGCGGGAGCTCGGCCCCCTTGAACAAAGACACCTTCCGGACATCTTCGTACATAGTGTCAAGAGCCCGCTCAGGTCCGGTGCTGCCGGATCAAACTCCCACATGTTGAAGCCCGTCGGCCGCATCGGAGAATCCGTGGATGAGCATGACTGGACTACGTTGACAAGCTTGAGCTTCTTGTCCACCAGCCTGGATACAGGCTTGGAGTCCGTCGGCTCCTCCGAATCCCCCAAACCGCCACTCTCTTTCCGTGAGGTGAGCCGTGTAGGGATCTGGATCTGAATTAGGGGCGGCTGCCAAATCAGGGTCACGTGGCTCGGTGATGCAGAACCACCCCGATTGCCACCCTTGATGGTTTCCACGAAAGTGCCCTCCAGCCACGTGAACGTGGGACATCCCGCCCACCATGGCGCCTCCGCACTCCGCTTGGCTGCCTTCACAACCTTCGCTTGACATCAAGGTCTTGAGCCACAAGCCGGGTGGGCTGGATGCAGAGGAAGGCCTCGCACAACGATGAACGCCGAGATGTTGAGGATAAAATTCGGGCCAGTCGTGGAAATCCAGGCCGTAGTAGAACATGAGCCCCGGACAAATGGGTGAAGTGGAAAACCTAGTCCATGGAGGAAGTGGGGAGAAACACCACCCTCTCATGGGGCACAGGGGTTGGAATGAGCTGCCTGCGTCGGGCAGCAGGCGCGATGTCTGGGACAAATATCCGGCCTCCAGCAGTCTTGTGATGTGCCCCTCCGTGACGGAGGAGGCCATCCACCTGCCTCCCGCCTCGACATGGTTGGAGAAGGTTGAGGTGGGATGTGCGGACTTGGGCGCTGGAGCTCGAAAAGGGAAGTAGATGAGCAAAGGAGGAAGAAGGCGAGGGTGAAAAGGTGGATCCTTATCCCCTTATAGGGACGGGACGAAGTTATGCGCCCCCACCAGCCTGGTAAAACTCGCTTATCTCCCAAGCGCCGTAATCAATGGCGCGGATGGGTTACCCACGTCCGTATTGATGAGAATCCCGGAATAAGGGGGCACGATCTATGCTTTGATAAGACGTGTCGAGGAAACCGCCTCGCTAAACGCGCTAAGGTGGAACGGTAAAAAACGATTCATATAAAGGCCTGGCCGTGGTGTGATGTCACGCCGCGGAGTACGTCAGCAGATCTGTGCAAAAATTATTCTCTATACGGTGGTATGTGGAACTTGTTTTGCAGAGCCGGACACTATCCTGGTGTTCAAAACCTTCTATGAAGTATTCGGAGGAGGAACCCGCCTTGCAATGCCGAAGACAATATGTGTGCCGGACTCGTCATTGAAGCCTCGGTTCAGTGGCTACCGAGGAGTCTGGACTAGGGGTGTCCGGATAGCGGAACTATCATCACGGCCGGACTCCAAGACTATGAAGATACAAGATTGAAGACTTCGTCCCGTGTCCGGATGGGACTTTCCTTGGCGTGGAAGGCAAGCTTGGCGATATGGATATGTAGATCTCCTACCATTGTAACCGACTCTGTGTAACCCTAACCTATCCGGTGTCTATATAAACCGGAGGGTTTTAGTCCATAGGACGAACAACAATCATACCATAGGCTAGGTTCTAGGGTTTAGCCTCTTTGATCTCGTGGTAGATCCACTCTTGTAACACACATCATCAATATTAAT
This sequence comes from Aegilops bicornis, assembly GCA_021605145.1. Lineage (NCBI taxonomy): Eukaryota > Viridiplantae > Streptophyta > Magnoliopsida > Poales > Poaceae > Aegilops > Aegilops bicornis. The sequence goes on along the minus strand of CM038671.1, from coordinate 692,279,862 downwards.
CAAGCCGGATGTAGGGTTTTACCTCCATCAAGAGGGCCCGAACCTGGGTAAAACATCGTGTCCCTTGTCTCCTGTTACCATCCGCCTAGACGCACAGTTCGGGACCCCCTACCCGAGATCCGCCGGTTTTGACACCGACAGTCCTCCTCTCTCATCTCTCGCCTCCCAACAGAACATCACGTGTATGGTCATCATCTCTCCTCTCTCGCCTCCCAACCGAACAAATGAGGATTATTTGTGAATAAGTGTTGGATGGCTCCCTCCCGCATCATTGTCCATGAACTGGTCCCCACCAGTCCATGGAAGGATACGTTGTCCTATTTGGGGATCAGCATTGGCGATGCCCTAAGCCCTGCAATAAAAACTTCTCCATAAATTGGTTTATAGTTGGGGGCAATGGCCCCCTCAGCTTAACACATAACTCCGTTGATGAAGCGGAGAAACAACTTCACAATTTTTTTAATGGAAGTGCCGTCATTTATTTAGACGTGGAATGTAGTATTTATGGGGAGTAGAGATGTGTTGTATTAGGCTCCGGGTAGAAGTCTGAATTATATGATGTTGGACTGAAACCTAATCTTCTATTTATGTGGGCTTCAGACCTTCAGTATTGAAGTATTTAGGGTGCACCAAATTATAATAGTACTTCATCTGTCTCATATAATATAGTGCACAATGCTTTTCGTGGAAGTCAAACGCCACAAAGTTTGACCAAGTTTATAGAGAAATTTTATCTATTTCTATAATACTCCCTCCGTTCACAAATATAAGATGGTCTAACTTTTTCAGAATCGGATGTATATAGACATATTTAATGTGATTGTTCACTCATTTCAGTTTGTATGTACTCCATATTGAAATATCCAAAACATCTTATACCCCCTTTCGCTTTTATACAAGATCACTTCGTTTTTCCTATCAAACTTAGACTTATAATTTTGGTCAACAAAATATGGTTATATGTCAATAAAAATATATCATTGAAATGTTGTTTGAAATGTGCGTACTTTTTGTGCCATATAATTCGTATTTTGTTGGTAAAATTTATGATCAAAGTTTATATCATTTTGACTTTAAAAAGGCATAATACACACTATATTGTTGGACAGAGGAAATAGATTATAAACATTCATCAGTAAAAAAACAAGCTTTTTGCAAAATGGCCCCATAACCCCCACACTGGATCCGCCCATGCAACTATAGTAGTACTCCCTCCGTCCGAAAATACTTGTCATCAAAATGAATAAAAAAGAATGTATCTAGAACTAAAAGATGAATTCCTTTTTATTTTTTTTAATGATAAATATTTTCGGACGGAGGGAGTATATAGTAGTAGCAAATTTAATCATGAGCATGACCATGCTCCCTAAAGCTGCACCCATGAGACAACTGTTGTGTAATGAACACAACGGGATCAAAGGCAAGGTGGTCAGCTGTGAGGAGACGAATTTCTATCATAGGTTAGGAAGGATTAATCGCCAGCGAAATAGCAGCTATTGCAGTGCTATCGCCGATCTGAAACTGCCCCATGATTGGCATGACTCATGAAATCGTGGGAGATCGTGTATTCATGCCTTAACAATCGCTGCAAGTTTCTCTACCGCAATTTCCTTTCTTCCATGATTTTAGTTAGTGTATGCCAGAGAGATGGACCTTCAAGAGATAGCATACCGGTTTTCTATTAACTGGTGATTTAGTTTGACAGTCCGTCGAAAGTAAAATACACTGTACTAAGTACTAGTTAGTTGACTAAAGCTGGAAGAGAAGGTCATGGCCAGCTTAATCTCCATGCAGCATCATCTTCCATCGATGACCAAAGACTGTTATCATGAAAGCTTAGGCAAAATCCAGCTTAATTAATTACTCCATGCAGCATCATCTTCCATTGATCGACTGTTCTCGTGAAAGCTTTGACAAAATCCACTGGGTCCTTGGCTATTGGTTTCCATGCTAGTGTCGTTGTCTTCGGTGCAGCCGGCTGCTCCCATGGCACGCCGAATTTTCTGAATGGTGTAAAAGTAGTTTTTTTTCCTGATTCCTATTTAATTAGTTGCTACATACATTTACAGGCACCTAGGATACACACAAACTTATGGTGTTGGATCCAATATAAGGAGTCATGTGTAATTTTTAAAGCTGACCTGTGTATTTGTTCTCAAGAGAATACATCTGCACGTAAGGAACTAGCTAAATGAACTAGCTCATAAGTAGTATTTGCTTTTGCTTCATTAGTTTTCTTGTAGCGTAATTTCATTCATATTTTATGTTACTTACTTTTCCCTATCACTCCCGATGTTTATATGTTTGCACGCTTTCACAGGTAAAAATCTAATATGACACTCTATTTAATGAGGAAAAAATGACCAACCGTATCTTAATCTAGATATATATCTTAGCATCAATTCAAAAACATCTCATAACATTTCTCTCGCAAAAGGCATTAAATGAGGTTGTTTTAGATACAACACTAAGATATAGTAAAAGGAATTCAAAACGTTATTATTGTGCCATGTCACGCCAAAAATCCATGCCCGCGGGGCGGCCTTAAAAGCACGGCGCATATGGCCAGGATTTGCACCAATGCAGCTTCAGTTTTTTGACAACGAATTAGGCTGAAATGTTATTTCTCGCTCAATGCAAGATTAACATACGTCTCGCTGAAGAATTTTACCACACCCACATGTAGCTACTGGGCAGACCCATATTCATCTTCCTTTTTCTCATTAGCTCGTTCGATCGAGGTTGCTCATTTCGTTCGCAGAGTTTCTTCGCTAGTTTTTCCTTTTCTTTTTGGGTTTTCAGTTTCTTCACCGGTTTTTCTGTTTATCCTTTTTTCATCTGTGTTTCTTCGTTTCTTTCTCGTTTTCAATGGGCTTTTATTTTCTTTGTTTTTTCACCCTTTTCTTAGTTTCTTTCTCTATTTTTCTTGGTTTTTCTTTCTTTTTTAATTTCTTTCTTTCTTTGTTTTTCTTCACTTTCCTTTTTTGTTTCTTTCTCGGTTTTCATTGGCTTTACTTTTTTAAACACAAGCCTACTTTTTTTCAGTACACAATACATATTTCTGGTGTACACGTGAAACATTTTTTTATACATGTTGAACATTTTTCAAATACAGGATATAAATCTTTTTAATACATGTTTTGAACACTTTTCTGAATACATCCTCACCATTTTTTCGAATACACGTTGAACATTTTTATGATAATAAACATTTTCCTAAAACTACATCAACATCTTTTTATACAATTTATCATTTTAAAAATACATTATCAACATTTTTTAATATATGTTTTGAGGTCTACTTTTTTCATGCATATTGTACTTTTTTGTATATAGTAGGAACATATTTTATACTCGTTTAACATTTTCCAAATACATGTTCTTTTCAGATATATGTTTACTATTTTTCATACAGATTGCACATTTTTTGTATGCATAAGAAACATTTTTCTTATAGTTTTTTAACATTTTTTAAATACATAATTCACTTTTTTTCAAATATAAGTTTCCAAGTCTACTTTTTTTCATATAGATTGTATATTTTTCGTATGCATAAGAAACATTTTTTTATACACGTTTAACAATTTCAATACATGATTAAAGTTTTTTTCAAGTGCGGCGATCATTTTTTTTTGAAACACGTAAAAATTATTTAAATGTCAAAAACATATTTTTAATAGTATGGACATTTTTTTGAAGTTGCAACAAAGAACTTATTTACACTGTATTAATATTTTTTAAATACACAATGAATATTTTTTAAAACTTTAGTTAACGTAATGTTTGAGTATATATATTTAGAATATTATAAAAAAATTGAGTATAGGGCTAGTTAGAAACAAAAGAGAACATTTGGAAGAAAATGCAGTGGCCTGAATACTGGAAGTGCTGGTTGACTTGAAATTTTCTACGCGAGCGAATGGATGTGTGCATTATTTACTGGAGGTCACGATGTAAACGCGCCCCGTTTAAGCCCACTTGTCGGTCTAACAATTCAAGAAAGTTTCTTTTTTTACGCCCTCCCCACGTGAGCTCAGCGATTCCAGTTTTCATTCCTCTTCGAGGCGAAGAGGAGGCGACCAAGTCCCGTCGACTCTAGCCGGCCGGTTCTGTGGATTCCTCCGCAATCTGCCTGCTGCTTCGGCAACGGTGGGTGGGGTGAGGGATCTCGGTGCTCCGTGTCCGGCTGGTTAGTAGTATAGGGCTAGTTTTTCTGGACGGTGGTGTCTTGATGGCGACGATGCGGCCGTGGAGAATAATGTGTTCCTCCCTCCGGTCCCATCGCAGGGCTTCTTCTTCAGAAGGCTCTGAGAAGTGTGTGGAAAGTGTCTTGTGCAGGAGTTTACCATCGGATGTTTCTTCATATGCCGACGATGGTTTCTTTAGTGTGGTTGTTGTTTTGGCATTGGGTTGCGGACTGCAGACAGGCGGATCCGATGTTCTTCGTTGACTACGTCCATCGAAGACGACGATACATCTGAGGCCCAAGGAGCATGGGGTTGAACCCCAGTCGACGCGCCACATCGATATGTTCTCTGTCATCTATGCAGTGCTTTCTTCGGCTCACAAAGCATTGATGTGATGGTACTCCGACGGTTTTTCGGTTTGTGGTGCCTGTCTCCTCCTCCGACGGTGATGTCAATGGTGTTGCTGGTGGTTGGTGGACAGCGATGATTTGGTTCAGCAATCGACTCCCTTAAAAGCCTATTTATAGTTTTCTTTTATGTGGGGCGTTTTTTGCTTATGTGTCAAGATGGCTGTCCTCACCGGTATTGTTCAGTGGTGTGGTCCACATATGTTGTATTTTTCAACTTTATGTAATGATGAATATATGATATGTGGTTTCAAAAAAAAGTTTCTTTTTCCTAGGAAAATAAACTTTTGAGCTAGTAAAACGAGCCTTGCGGCTTGCCTCAGACAATGTATTTCCATTATTCAGTTAATGGAAAGGAGTTACGCCCAGTTCAAAAATAATAATAATTAAACGAGCCTGGCGGCCGCCATTTCTGGAGGGCAAGCCGTGAGCGCGAGCTGCACGCGTAGCTGCCCGGGCCCATGTACTATGTGCTTCAGGCGAGCGTTTCTTTCAGCTCGCGTGAAGCGACACATAGCGCTGCCTCGAATTGCAGTGGCCGGGCGATGAAATTGAAAACTCCGACTATTTCTCGTGCGACTGAGAAAATTACGCGATCAGGTCAGGGTCTCGCAGCCGTATGTGTGTACCTGCGGTGGAGGGAGCGGCACTTGGAGGCGACGCAGTGGTAGACCTCGGAGGCCGGGTGGAAGGTGAGCTCCACGCGGCAGCCGCGGAGGCCGCGGAGGAGGTCGCCGATGACGTGCAGCTCCAGGAACCGGTACGCGAGGACCGACACGGCGACGAGGGCCGCGAGCGCGTAGTGCTCCGCGGACACCAGCGCCGCCGCGCGGCGCAACAGCTCGTCAACCGACTCGGCTACCATGGCGCGTGCGGCTGCGTGGAGGCCGCCGGAGGGAGGGAGGGAGTAGCCGGGAGAGAGCGAGGATGGGAGCAGCAGTATATATGAAGGTTGTTTGAGCGGCAGTTTCCAGGAGCGGCGGAGGCCGCGATCGACGGAGATGCAGAGCGGCCCCGACGCGACGAGCCAAGGCGGAATACTAGAGCGATGATGTCACATCTTGTTGTCACGAAACAAGATTCCTTTCTTGTGGTTGTGGGTCCCAATTTACGAGGGAAGCTGGAATCTGGGCTACGGCCAAGAATAGCAGTTGAGCAAACCACCCGGAAGTCTTGTCATGATTTTTCTTGTTACGGTGAAGAGGAGGAGCACATGATCTTTCTCCCGCTTAGGAATAATCTCGTTGTCCTATCCTCTTTGCTCTAGAGTTGAATACATAGTTGGTGTTTTTATTTGCCACTCCCCCATACCACCTTTAGTGAATGTTGTGATTGTGTGCAAGATTGTTCGTGTTTGCCAAAAAAAAAAATATATACAAAATGCATCCATGTCCATGGTAAATTTGAGAGATAAATGTTCTATCGATCATGACAGAAAAAACATTGCGCCTATAATTTAGGATTTTTATGTTCTCCAAAAGCATGGCAACTTGTTGAAATTTTTGTAATCTTAAGATGACAATTTTTAAAAAAATACTTATCACATGCTAAATTGTAAAATAAATAAATATACGTATCACATGGTACATGAATTTTTTGGAAAAAGTTAATACTTATTGCATGGCAAAATTATTCTGACATGGTATAGACAAAAATATATACATGAAAAATTCCATGGTACAGTACACAAAATATCATATATTTGCCATGTGAACACATATCTTTTCTTCTAAATTTGCCATGTGACTAGTACACAAACATTTCAAAAATTTGACATGTGACTGTTACAACATTCATTCTAAATTTGCCATGATTTAGAACTAAATTTCCTAAAAATTTCATGACAATGTACAAATAAATTGTAATTTTGACATGTTGTACAAAGGAAAATTTCTAAAAAAAGTGCTATGTCACCAATTGAAACATTTATAAAAATTCCATGTATTATAGGACAAAACCCTACATTTTGCCATGTGACTATTAGATTTTTTTTTTGTAAAATGTGCATTGATTTAGGACATGCAACTTTCTAAAATTGCCATGTGAGTACGTGACTGAACAAAAGTTATATAAATTTGCCATATTGTAGCACACAATTTTTTTCTATGTTTTCTGTTATATAGAAGACATTTTTTCTTATGTTTGCAATGTGAATAAACAATTTATTTTTATAAAATTTCCATGTTGTAGAAAACAAAAAATTCAAAAGGTGAACATGTGACAAGTACAAAGCATGTTAAAAAATTTCCATGTTTTATAGGAAAAAAGATCCTAAAGTCGCCCAAGTATAGAAAATTGCCATATAGTGGTTAGGAAAATAGCATGTAAAAGCTGTCATATTGTAGAGAACATTTTTTTCTAAAATTTCCGTTGGACCAGTACAAAACATTTTCGGAATTTGCGAAGTTTGCAAATAACATTTTGCAAGAGAAACAACCACGAGAAAAAGGGAGGAAGATGAGGCATACCTTGCCGAGACATGATTGGTACCTCGTCAATGTCAGTGCATTGTGCATCCCTGAAACCCTACGAACGCCCACACATGATGAGGGGGTAGCTGCAATGATGATGAAGGCAACATGGGCACAGCCGTTGGAGAAAAAATGACAGCGACAATGAGCAACTGTGCAGCGAAGGCTGGAGGCGGTGCAAGTGAGAAGAGGATGGCATGCCCGCCTCCATGCCTCGGGCCACAATTCGCACAGTTGCCAGCCTGGAGCGGACGGTTGCCAGATGATGATGTGGCAAGGCGCCCTACGCTAGGATTCAGGCATCTAATCCGACGGCCCACAAGCCGTTCACACGGAATATAGTCCCAATAAGCGTCAATTCATTAGCTTTATCGTATTTGATTTTATGGTCTTTACAAGTAGTTAGTCTTAGCAAATTGTGTCCGATCAGCCGTCCGTCTTCTATGTGTTAAATTGTGATCCAAATTATTCTGTGTTGGACTAGACGACATAACCGGTGGGCGCTGCGTTGACGCCGACGTCTGCATTTAATACAACTAGTTTACTTGTCCTCCAAAGACTCTCATATATTGCCCTCTTATATATCCCATGTAGTCGCACCTAAGACGGCCTATCGTCTCACTCTTGTAATACTACTTCTCATAGTGGTTGCGCCTTCGTGCGTCTGTGATTTTCTCCTGCAATGATTTCCACGTAAAAATCTGTGTTACTTTATCTCGTTTATTTCTTATTATTATCTAACAAGTGGTATACATAGGCAAGTTGCAATATAGGAGATTTGGGAGCGAGACAATTAGGGCTGCGTTCCGTGCGCCGCGGCCGGTCGCCGAGATCGACTGGTTTTCGGCTGTAGCCTTTTCTTATCCAAGATCGAGACCAACAGGAGATTGATTCTTTACAAAGCCGCCGAGTCGTCGCCGCTGCTCCACGTCCACAAGTCGCAAGCTTCAAGTCCCGAGGAGATTTGCAGCTGCTGCTCAACGCACGTACAGGTTTCCGGGGAGCAAACCGATTCACCGGGTCACTGCTACTACTCGGAGACGGAAGCCACCCGATTAGTACTTTGACTAGTACTAGTTCACGTGATCATATTGTAGCTGCTACTAGTCCACACGTGGACGCCGAGGCTGATCTACAGATTAGATTTTTTGTTCTCTGTTCAATCGCTACATCCACGTCCGTAAGCTACCAGGTGCTATCTATTTTATTCCGGTTCTTTGTCCACATATTAATTCTATCAAGAATTTTTCTACCGGCTTGTACTACTTTGTGTAAAGATTTATCTACTTACGGCATTTAGGAAGTACAATCTTCCGCTGCTGGACCGTGACACAAGGTTTACCCTATGGCAAGTCAAGATGCGGACGTTATTGGCACAGTCCGACTATGATGAAGCACTGGATAGTTTTTGGGAAGAACCGAATTCAGGACTGGACTGCTGAGGAGAAACGAATTGATTGTAAGGCTTTGTCAAAAATTTAACTCCATTTGCATAATAATATTTTGCAGGAAGTTTTGAGTGAGAAAACTGCCGCCGCTCTATGGTTAAAGCTGGAAGGGATTTGCATGACTAAAGATCTCACCAGCAAGATGCATCTGAAGCAAAAATTATTCCTGCATAGGTTACCTGAGGGAGGTAATGTTTTGAATCATATTTCAGAATTTAAAGAGATCATATCTGATCTAGCTGCAATGGAGGTTAAGTATGAAGAGGAAGATATTGCATTAATGTTACTTTGTTCACTGCCAAGTTCTTATACCAATTTTAGAGACACCATATTATACAGTCGCGATACTCTCACGCTTAATGAAGTTTATGAAGCTTTGAACTCTAAGGAGAAGATGAAATTAATGGTGCCTCATGATGGTTCGAGTTCATCCCAAGCCGAGGGATTATCTGCTCGCGGGTGACAAAGGAGAAGAACTCCAATAATGGAAACAGAGGCAAAAGTAAAAGCGACTGAGGGGCCGGTCGCAATCCGGAGACAAGAAGTATTGCAGGTATTGCAAGAGAGACGGCATGACATCTCCGAGTGTTTCAAGTTGCGTAATAAGGAAAAGAGGAAAGGTAACAAACCAGGTAAAATTTCGCTAACGTTGCTCGTGATGATAGTTCCGATGATGCTCTTGTCGTTATTGTTGGATGTGCTGAGACCAATGATGAGTGGGTACTTGACCTTCGCATGCACTTTTCATATGTGTCCACATAGAGATTGGTTTAATACTTTTGATTCCACTACTTCTGCTGGTTCCGTTTTGGGTTTTGATAATTCACCATGCAAGATTGAAGGCATAGGTTTTATTCGAATCAAGATGTTTGATGGCATAATCCAAACTTTGACAGATGTTCGGTATATTCCGAAGATGAAGAGAAATCTTATCTCTATGAGTGCCCTTGATGCAAAGGGATATAGGTGGAGATAGTGTTTTGAAAGTCACCAAAGGCTCCCTTATTGTGATGAAAGGTGACTTAAGTTCGACCAATGGTCTTTATTACCTTTGAGGTTCTACCGTTTCAGGTAATGCTACTCCAGCTATTTCAAAGAATTTTGATTGTGATGTTGCTAACCTTTGGCATATGCGTCTTGGACATATGAGTGAACTTGGTTTAGCAGAGTTAAATAAGAGAGGTCTTCTTGATAGATATGAACCTGGTAAATTGAAATTTTGTGAGCATTGTATCTTCGACAAGCACAAGAGGGTGAAGTTCAACACTTCGACTCATACAACCAAAGGTATTCTTGATTATGTTCATTCTGATTTATGGGGACCATCTCGCAGAAAGTCACTAGGTGGTGCTAGTTACATGCTGACTATTATTGATGATTATTCGAGAAAAGTTTGGCCTTATTTCTTAAAGCATAAATATGAAGCATTCTCAGCATTTAAGGAGTGGAAGATTATGATTGAGAGACAAACTGAAAAGAAGGTAAAGATACTTCGCACTGATAATGGTATGGAATTATGTTCTAAGCAATTTAAGAATTATTGCAAGTCTGAAGGCATTGTCAGACATTACATCGTTCCTTATACTCCTCAACAAAACGGTGTTGCTGAGCGCATGAACAGTACCATTATTTCCAGAGCCCGTTGCATGTTGTCCAATGCAGGTTTGCATAGGCGTTTTTGGGCCGAGGCTGCTTCCACTGCTTGTTATCTCATTAACCGTTCACCGTCTATTGCTCTTAATAAGAAAACTCCAATTGAGGTATGGTCTGGTTCACCTGCTGATTATTCACAGTTGAGAGTTTTTTGTTGCACTGCTTATGCTCATGTTGATAATGGAAAGTTGGAGCCTAGGGCTGTTAAGTGCATATTTTTTGGTTATAAGTCTGGTGTTAAAGGTTTTAAATTGTGGAATCCTGAAACCCAGAAGGTTGTTATTAGCAGAAATGTTATCTTTAATGAATCTGCTATGTTACATGATGTTTCATCTACTAATGTTCCCGTTGAGAGTGAACAGCGGCTTATTGTTCAGGAGCCTACTGTTCAGGTGGAGCATGTTATTGATTCAGGTGATACATCTGGTAATGAAATTGTTGATGCACATGATGAACCTATCGTTAATGATGATAATGTCACTCCCACTCCAAATCAACCTATTGTTCCGCCCAGTTGGAATCTCGCACGTGACAGAGTTAGATGAGGTATAGAGTTAGACGAGGTATTAATAAACCTGACAGGTTAATTGAAGAGTGCAATATTGTTTCTTTTGCTTTATCTGTTGCAGAAGAAATTGAAGGTAATGTTGAGCCTTCTTCATATTCCGAGGCTATTATTTCTGGTGATAGTAATAAGTGGATGACTGCTATGCATGATGAGATGGAATCACTTGAAAAGAATGGCACTTGGGATTTAGTAAGATTACCTAGAGAGAAGAAACATATTCATTGCAAGTGGGTTTTCAAGAGGAAAGAAGGTGTTTCTCCTAATGATGAGACAAGATATAAAGCAAGGTTAGTTGCTAAAGGTTACTGATCGATTCCGTGTATTGACTATAACGAAGTCTTTTCTCTGCTAGAAGCATAACACTATTCGCACTTTACTCAAGATTGTTGCCATTCATGATCTTGAGCTTGAACAATTGGATGTTAAAACTGCATTTTTACATGGAGAATTAGAAGAGGATATCTATATGGAACAACAGAAGGTTTTGTTATTCTGGAAAAGAAAAGCTTGTCTCAGAAGTTAAAGAAATCTCTTTATGGATTGAAGCAATCCCGAGACAAGGGTACAAGAGATTTGACACCTTTATGCTCTCTCAAGGTTTCAAAAGGTCTAATTATGATAGTTGTGTTTATTTGAAAACTGTCAATGGTTCAACTATTTATTTGCTCCTTTATGTTGATGATATGCTAATTGTCGCAAAGAGTATGTCAGAGATTAATGAACTAAAGAAGCAATTGAGTAATGAATTTGAGATGAAGGATTTGGGTGCAGCAAAGAAAATACTTGGCATGGAAATATCCAGAGATAGACCATCTGGAGAAGTGTATCTCAGTCAGAAGGGATATATTGATAAAGTTCTTTGTCATTTTAATATGCATAATGCCAAGCCGGTGAGTACTCCGTTAGCTGCACACTTCAAATTATCATCAGCTTTATGTCCTAAGTCAGATGCAGATATTGAGTACATGTCTAGAGTTCCCTATTCCAAAGGCAGTTGGTTCACTTATGTATGCCATGGTTTGTTCACGTCCGGATTTATCATATGCGTTGAGTGTTGTCGGTAGATACATGGCTAATCCTCGAAAAGAGCATTGGAAAGCGATTCGGTGGATTTTCAGATACTGCGTGGTACTTCTAATGCTTATTTACAGTTTGAGAAGTCTAGAGATGGACTTGTTGGTTTTGTTGATTCTGATTTCTTTGGTGATTTGGATAAGAGAAGATCACTCACAGGTTATGTTTTCACCATTGGTGGTTATCTTTGTGAGTTGGAGAGCAACTTTGCAGTCTATTGTGGCTTGTTCCACTACCGATGCCGAGTATATGGCTATTTCGAGGCATGCAAAGAAGCTATCTGGTTGAGAGGTTTGTATATCGAGCTTTGTGGAGATTTATCTTGCCCTACCATATTTTCTCGACAAATAAAGTGCCATATATCTTACAAAGAATCCAATGTATCATGAGAGGACGAAGCACATTGATGTCGATTCCATTATATTCGAGATGTTGTTGTCAAGGCAATTTGAAGGTATGCAAGATAAGTACTCATGATAATCCTCGACATGATGACAAAGCCATTCCGACCAATAAGTTTGAGCTTTGCTCGAGCTTGGTTGGTATTTCTCACTAGTCATATGGACTTTGACGCACAAGTTGTTTATCTTGATTTGGATGGAGTTATTCACTTTCTTCGACTCTTTGGAGGAATTTGGATCAAGGTGGAGATTGTTAAATTGTGATCCAAATTATACTGTGTTGGACTAGACGTAGTACAACCGGTGTGGGCCTTTGCGTTGACGTCGACGCGTACGAGTACAACTCGTTTACTTTTCCTCCAAGGACTCTCATGTATTGCCCTCTTATATACCCCATGTAGTCGCACCTAAGACGGCCTGTCGTCTCGTGCTTGTAATACTCCTCGTTGCGCCTTCGTGCGTCCGTGGTTTTCTCCCGCAAGGGTTTCCACGTAAAAATATGTGTTACTTTGTCTCGTTTATTTCTCGTTATTATCTAACACTATGATTTGAAGCCGACCATAATGTCTTCTAGCTAGAAAACTTCGATTGTCCCCTTCTCACTTTACATATCCTTTTTGCGACATAAGTCTTTTTATTAACTCATAGTGTAGTAGTATTAAGGAGATACACATAAAATGATCATATATTCATCTCTACATAACTAGGATGCACATAATCAACAAAAACACACTCGCACACACACGACCACGCCAACATAAAAGCAAAGTCATATAAGATCAAAGCAATGCCTATGTTGGAAATATTAGCACTTTTCCGACTAATCTAATCCACGAGTAAACAGTAAGCATGGCAAATACGGTATGCATCTCATACCGAACCTAAGCATGTGAGCACGTACAGTACATAGAACCGAAACATCTATGAACAGCATATATATGGCTAGCACATGAACGAGCAAATAGGGGATGAACGAGTCATACCCTCCGGTTGGCCAGGCCAACGCGGCGGCGGTAGCAGCAGCCTCGGCATCAGCAAAGGCCTTCTTCTTGGCGACTTTGTCGTCAGCCATGGAGTCGATGTAGAGGAAGTAGTGGAAGCAGAGGCGGATGAAGACGGGGACGGATCGGGAGCAGTCGCATCGAGACGCTCCCCAAAAACCTTATTGCCGTTCTCCCGGGCAGGATCTCGAACGACAGGGTTCCGGAGGCACCTGCTCTCCGACCAACCGTGCACGCCGGTCGCCGGGATGGGATCGCCGAAGCAAAGACAACGAGAGGAACAAGAGATGATGGCTAGGGTTGTACGAGAGGGAGTGAGTGAACTGAGTTAGGGTTCACTCCATCGCCGATGCCTTCTTATATAGGCCGTCAGTAGATGGGCATGGGCGGGCCCATGACCGAGTCCGCTGAACAACCCACGGTCCAACGTCCCGACGGTGGGCGCTCAGAGCGCCTCGTTAATTAATTAACAATTAATTAACCATTCTGGAAGGCAAAATAAGCTTCGCTCGGCTCATTCTCAAGAACTCAGCAGCCATGAGCGCTGGCCGTGATTTGAGGCGAGGCGAGGCGGGCGGCGGAGGAAGAGGAGCGCCCGTGTACAGCTCCTATTCACAAGCTCCCAATAGCAAGTGGTAGAGCAGCCCTTATAAAGAGGTCTCACTCTTCTTACTGTAGCAGTATGGGACTAAACTTCCCACACTTCCCACCACTTGCCGTACACATGCATGGGCCTTAGAGATTAACTAGGGATTATTGTCTTATATGGGCCTAAGCCCATCCATAATCCATCAATCCCCACCAGATCTCGAGGCAGATAAGTTTGTCAACTATTCCAAACAATGTTTGATATACCAGAATTTTCAAGGAGACTGTTAAGTTGAACTTCCACCTAGAGCAATAGGATTAGACTTCTTCACAACTGAACAATGGACTATGCCTTGAATTGTCAGTTTGGCTTGTAGAAGTTTCGCCTATTTTCGCTGATACGTGGCTGCCGAAGGCTAAACCCCACGGATGGAGCTTATTAGTCATACTCCGTACCTTCTCATGAGCTTCCTAGAGGTCACCCAATCTCATAGACTGTGACCAGCAGTCAGGCTCACATAGGTGTGTTCCTCCAAAGAATGCTCTGTAGGTTAGCATCTTGCTTACATAAGCTTTTGAACACATTAAGACAAAAGTCAGCCCGCCTTACAGATTTGAGAGTATTGTTGCATCTCCAACGGAGTGGATTAATTAAGGATACTCTCCTCAGTTGACCGCTGGATTGTTTTCCCAGGTCTTAATTCACGGGATCTCCGATCACATAGGTTGGGTTACCCCCATGGCAACTTACGTGGGTCTCATACCCATCTCCCTCGATGCATTTCCTATCACAATCCGCGGTAGCCCTTTCGTAAAAGGGTCTGCTAGATTCTTAGCCGTCTGGATATAATCCAACGCTATTACTCCGGAGTTTCTTGATTTTCTGACAGATTTCAATCTTCTTCTTATGTGCTTTGTGGATTTCATGTTGTCCTTTGAAATCTTAGCCTTGGCAATCACCGTTTGATTGTCACAGTTCATAAGGACAGCCGCACCGGTTTATCAACCACCGCAAATCCATCAAAAGCTCTCGAAGCCATTACGCTTCGACGCATGATGTGTCTACGTCGTGAGTTACGCTTCCATAGTCGATCTGGTTAAGATCGTTCGCTTGCAAGACTTCCAGAAACAACAAAGACCACCAAGTGTGAAGACATGTCCACTTGTGGTTTTCATCTCATCAAAGATCGGATATCCAATTTGAATCACTATACCCCTCAAGTACCTCGGGTACCCAGAATAGTGAATCCCATAGTTCGCAGTACCTTGCAAGTAACGCATCACTCGCTCAACAGCATGCCAACGCACATCTCCCGGATTGGAAATAAACCGGCTCAGTTTGCACACAGCAAATGAGATGTCAGGACGAGTAGCACATGCTAGGTACATCAGTGAACCAACCACTTGATAATATCTCAATTGATTTATAGCCGTGCCTTCAAACTTTCAAATCCGCACGCTAGGATCATATGGTGTTGTAGAAGGTTTGCAGTCCGAATATCCAAAACGGCTCAAAATCTTCTCAACATAGTGGGATTGCAAAAGTGTAATTCCACCCTCAGTATTTCTCAAGAGCTTGATGTTCAAGATAACATCAGCCACGCCTGTGTCTTTCATCTCAAAGTTATGAGATAGAAAAGCCTTGACCTCCTCAATTACTTTGAGGTGGGTCCCAAATATCGATATGTCATCAACATATCATACCGCAGTATAACTCCTTCGCCCCCACCATAGCGATAGTACACACATTTGTCAGCTTCGTTGACAACAAAGCTAGCAGATGTCAGAGTTGTATTAAACTTCTCATGCCATTGCTTAGGCGCTTGTTTCAGGCCATACAAAGATTTCACTAACTTACACACCTTTCTTTCCTGACCATTTACTACAAAGCCATCTGGCTGTTGCATGTAAATTTCCTCGTCTAGCTCTCCGTTAAGGAAAGCCATCTTAACGTCCATCTGATGAACGAGAAGACCATGCGAGGCAGCCAAAGCGAGTAACACTCGAATGGTTGTCGACCTAGCTACAGTGAGTAAGTATCGAAGAAATCCTCTTCTTTCTTTGGGTATAACCCTTGGCCACAAGCCTAGCCTTGTACTTCTCAACAAGTACCATCGGCCTTAGCTTCCTCTTGAACACCCACTTACATCCCAATGGTTGGCAACCATAAGGACGATCGGTGATCTCCCATGTCCCATTAGCCATGATGGAATCCATCTACGCCACGACCGCGTCCTTCCAGATGGTCAAGATCCCGAGATGCATAAGCTTACGAAATGGAACTGGAGTGTCATCATCCACGAGGTACACGAGGAAATCATCACCAAAAGACTTTGCAGTCCTTTGTCTCTTGCTCCTAACAGGAGCTTCCTCGTCATCCTCTGATGAACTTTCATCACTTTTGTGTTCGTAATATTCCATCGGAATGGCAGGTTCATGAGTCTCATCAGATTCCAGTCTAGAACTGCTTTGCATATCTCTCATGGGGAAAATATCCTCAAAGAATGTAGCATCCTTAGACTCTATAATTGCACCGACCTTCTGGTCAGGTACCTCAGATTTCACCACTAGAAATCTATAGACAACGCTATTCTTAGCGTAGCCCAAATTAACGCAGTCCACGGTCTTTGGTCCAAGCTTACACTTTTTGGGGATCGACACATTGACTTTCGCCAAACAGCCCCAAGTGCGCAAGAAAGAGAGTGTAGTTCTTTTCTTTTCCCGTTTCTCATAGGGAGTAGTCTCATTATCCTTCGCGGGAACTTTATTCAGGACATGACATGATGTCAATACAGCCTCCCCCCACCATGCCTTAGATAAACCCTATGTATCTAACATGGCGTTAGCCAAATCTGTTAGAGTACGGTTTTTCCGTCCGGCCACCCCATTTGACTGGGGTGAATAGGGAGGCGTCCTCTCATGAATAATACCATGTTCCGCACAGAATAAATCAAACTCACTATAAAAGTACTCTCCACCATGATCAGTCCGGACTCGTTTTATTTTCTTCTCAAGTTGGTTCTCAACTTTAGCCTTATAGATTTTAAAGTAGTGTAGAGCCTCATCCTTTGTATTTAACAAATACACATAACAGAACCTAGTGGAATCATCAATCAGAGTCATGAAGTATTTCTTTCCACCTTTATTCAACACACCATTCATCTCACAGAGATCTAAATGTATGAGCTCTAGTGGTGCCAGGTGTCTCTCCTTCGCAGGCTTGTGAGGCTTACGAGGTTGCTTAGCTTGCACACACGCATGGCACTTAGAGCCTTTGGCTAAAGTGAAACTCGGAATTAGATTCATCTTAGCTAGCGGCGTCATACAACCGAAATTTATGTGACAAAGACGTGAATGCCAAACCTCACATCGTTCGCATTAGAATGAATTTGGTTCACGACTTTATTACAGAAATCCTCCAGGGAAAGGCGGAACAAACCACCACAATCATATTCTTTTCCAACAAATAGTCCATACCGAGATACGACTACTTTGTTAGACTCAAATACTAACTTAAACCCTTCTTTACATAGAAGGGAGCCATTAACGAGATTCTTCTTGATAGCGGGGACATGATGCACGTTCTTCAGTTGCACGATCTTTCCCGAAGTAAACTTCAGATCTACCGTGCCAACACCATGAATAGAAGCATGCGATCCATTCCCCATCAGGACGGAACAATCTCGTGCGACCTGGTAGGAAGAAAACAAAGACACATCATCACACACATGAATATTGGCCCCAGTGTCAACCCACCAATCGGTGGACTGACAAACTGAAAGTATGGTAAACATATTACCATACCCAGATGCCGCACCATTGTTGCTCAGAGTGACATTCACATACTTGGAGTCCCGTGCTGGCTTCTTGTACTTGTTTGGGCACTTGTTTGCCCAATGTTCATCTGAACCACAAGTAAAGCAACCATCTCTCTTTTTGTCTTTCTTCTTACCCTTTGATACGTCTCCAATGTATCTATAATTTTTGATTGTTCCATGCTATTATATTACCCCTTTTGGATGTTTATGGGCTTTATTTTACACATTTATATCATTTTTGGGACTAACCTACTAACCGGAGGCCCAGCTCATATTGCCGTTTTTTTGCCTATTTCAAAGATTTCGAAGAAAAGGAATATCGAACGGAGTCCAAACAGAGTGAAACCTTCGGGAGCGTGATTTTTGGAACAAACGTGATCCAGAGAACTTGGAGTGCAAGTCAAGAAGCTTCCGAGGAAGCCACGAGATAGGAGGGCGCGCCCCCCTATAGGGCGCGCCCCGCTGCCTCGTGGTCCCCTCAGGCGGCCACCGACGTACTTCTTCTTCCTATATATACGTACGTACCCCGAAAACATCCAGGAGCACCACGAAACACAATTTCCACCCCCGTAACCTTCTGTATTCGCGAGATCTCATCTTGGAGCCCTTTGCACTTTCTGCCGGGAGGGAATCAACCACGGAGGGCTTCTACATCAACATCCTAGCCCCTCCGATGAGTTGTGAGTAGTTTACCACAGACCTATGGGTCCATAGTTATTAGCTAGATGGCTTCTTCTCTCTTTTTGGATCTCAATACAATGTTCTTCCCCTCTCTTGTGGAGATCTATTTGATGTAAACTCTTTTTGCGGTGTGTTTGTTGAGATCCGATGAATTGTGGGTTTATGATCAAGTTTATTTATGAATAATATTTGAATTTTCTATGAATTCTTTTATGTATGATTAAGTTATCTTTGCAAGTCTCTTCGATTTATCAGTTTAGTTTGGCCTACTAGATTGGTCTTTCTTGCCATGGGAGAAGTGCTTAGCTTTGGGTTCAATCTTGCGGTGTCCTTACCAAAGGATGTAAAGGGTTGCAAGGCATGTATTGTATTGTTGCCATCGAGGATAACAAGATGGGGTTTATATCATATTGCACGAGTTTATCCCTCTGCATCATGTCATCTTGCTTAATGCGTTACTCTGTTCTTATGAACTTAATACTCTAGATGCATCTTTGGATAGCGGTTGATGTGTGGAGTAATAGTAGTAGATGCAGGCGAGTCGGTCTACTTGTTATGGACGTGATGCCTATATACATGATCATGCCTAGATAATCTCATAACTATGCACTTTTCTATCAATTGCTCGTGATGAATTTGTTCACCCACCGTAATACTTATGCTATCTTGAGAGAAGCCACTAGTGAAACCTATGGCCCCGGGTCTATCTCTTATCATATTTGCTTCCAATCTACTTTTATTTGCATCTTTACTTTTGCATCTATATTATAAAATACCAAAAATATATTTATCTTATCTTACTATCTTCATTAGATCTCACTTTACATGAAGTGGCCGTGAAGGGATTGACAACCCCTTTATTGCGTTGGTTGCAAGTTCTCGGTTTGTTTGTGTAGGTGCGTGGGACTTTTGAGAAGCCTCCTACTGGATTGATACCTTGGTTCTCAAAAGCTGAGGGAAATACTTACGCTACACTTGCTGCATCACCCTCTGCTCTTCGAGGAAAACCAACGCAAGCTCAAGACGTAGCAAGAAGGATTTCTGGCACCGCTGTCGGGAGGTCTTCGCTCAAGTCAAGACATACCAAGTACCCATCACAAACCTATCTCCCTCGCATTTACATTATTTGCCATTTGCCTCTCGTTTTCCTCTCCCCACTTCACCCTTGCCGTTTATTCGCCTCTCTTTCCCAATCTCCTCCTCTCTTTCGCTTGCCGTTTTTACATTTGCTTGTGTGTTGGATTACTTGTTGCCATGGCACAAGATAATACCAAATTGTGTGACTTCTCGAATACCAATAATAATGATTTCCTTAGTACTCCGATTGCTCCTCTTAATAATGATGAGTCTTGTGAAATCAATACCGCTTTGCTTAATCTTGTTATGAAAGATCAATTCGCCGGCCTTCCTAGCGAAGATGCCGCTACTCATCTAAACAACTTTGTTGATTTGTGTGATATGCAAAAGAAGAAAGATACGGATAACAATATTGTCAAATTGAAGTTATTTCCATTTTCACTTAGAGATCGTGCTAAAGTTTGGTTTTCGTCTTTGCCTAAGAATAATATTGATTCTTGGAACAAGTGCAAAGATGCTTTTATCTCTAAGTATTTTCCTCCCGCTAAGATCATCACTCTTAGGAGCGATATTATGAATTTTAAACAACTTGATCATGAGCATGTTGCCCAATCTTGGGAAAGAATGAAATTGATGCTTCGCAATTGCCCTACTCATGGTTTGAATTTATGGATGATCATACAAAAATTTTATGCCGGTTTGAATTTGCTTCTAGAAATCTCTTAGATTCGGCCGCGGTAGGCACGTTTAAGGAAATCACGTTAGGAGATGCTACAAAACTTCTTTATAATATTATGGCTAATTATTCTCAATGGCACACCGAAAGATCTTCTAGTAAAAAAGTGCATGCTATAGAAGAAATCAATGTTTTGAGTGGAAAGATGGATGAACTTATGAAGATGTTTGCTACTAAAAATACTCCTATTGATCCCAATGATATGCCTTTGTCTTCCTTGATTGAGAATAATAATGAATCTATGGATGTGAATTTTGTTGGTAGGAATAGTTTTGGAAACAATCCTTATAGAGGAAATTTTAATGCTAGACCGTTCCCTAGTAATTCCTCTAATAATTATGGAAATTCCTACAATAATGCTTATGGTAATTTTAATAAGATGCCCTCTGATTTTGAGAATAGTGTGAAAGAATTTATGATCTCTCAAAAGAATTTTAATGCTTTGCTTGAAGAAAAATTGCTCAAAGTTGATGAATTGGCTAGGAACGTTGATAGACTTTCGCTTGATGTTAATTCTCTTAAACTTGGATCTTCTTCTCCTAAGCATGATATCAATGAGTCTCTCAAAGTAATGAGAATTTTCATTGACGAGTGCAAGGAAAGAACCGCTAGATTGCGTGCTAAGAAAGAAAGCTTTATAAAAGCGTGTTCTTCTAGTTTCCGTGGAAATAATGACGAGGATCTTAAAGTTATTGATGCGTCTCCGATTAGATCTATGTTTTGCAATATGAATTTTGATGATTATGGGACTGATGATGAATCAACTTTGCCTAAAAGGTGTCCCAAGAATTCGGAGTCTTTAGATCTTAATGTTAAATTTGGTAAAAGTGAGATTGAAGAATCTTCAACTTCTAATAATGCTGAACCTACTATCTCGGATTTCAAGGAATTTAATTATGATAATTGCTCTATAAAAGGTTGTATTTCCTTGTTGCAAGCCGTTGTTAATTCTCCTCATGCTTATAGTCAAAACAAAGCCTTTACCAAACATATTGTTGATGCCTTGATAGAATCTTATGATGAAAAACTTAATTTGGAAGTTTCTATACCTAGAAAACTTAATGATGAGTGGGAACCTACTATAAAGATTAGAATTAAAGATTATGAGTGTTTTGCTTTGTGTGATTTGGGTGCTAGTGTTTCCACGATTACGAAAACTTTATGTGATATTCTAGGTTTCCATGATCTTGATGATTGTTCTTTAAATTTGCACCTTGCGGATTCCACCATTAAAAAGCCTATGGGAAGAATCAATGATGTTCTTATTGTTGCAAATAGAAATTTGGTGCCCATAGATTTTATCGTTCTTGATATAGATTGCAATCTTTCTTGCCCTATTATTCTTGGTAGACCTTTCCTTAGAACGATTGGTGCGATTATTGATATGAAGGAAGGGGATATTAGATTCCAATTTCCATTAAAGAAAGGCATGGAGCACTTTCCAACAAATAAAGTTAAATTACCTTATGAATCTATCATGTGTGCTACTTATGAGTTTAGTGCCAAAGATGGCACTCGTTAGATCTATCTTCGTTTTTATGCATAGTTAGGGGCATTAAACGATAGCGCTAGTTGGGAGGCAACCCAATTTTCTTTATGTTTTTTGTTTTTGTTTCTGTTTAGGAATAAATAATCCATCTACCTTCTGTTTAGATGTGGTTTTATGTTTTAATTAGTGTTTGTGCCAAGTAGAACCTATAGGATCTTCATGGATGATAGTTATTTGATCTTGCTGTAATTTCCAGAAACTTTCAGCTCACGAAAACAATTGTTAAAAATCACCAGAACGTGATAAAATAGTGATTCGAATTGCTGCTGATCAATAAACAAATTTCCTAGTTCGTCCTATTTTTTCTGAATTGTTTGAGTTCCAGAAGTTTGCGTTAGTTACAGATTACTACAGACTGTTTTGTTTTTGACAGATTCTGTTTTCGTGTGTTGTTTGCTTATTGTGATGAATCTATGGCCAATAAAATAGTTTATAATCCATAGAGAAGTTGGAATACAGTAGGTTTAACACCAAATTAAATAAATAATGATTTCATTACAGTACCTTATGTGGTGGTTTTGTTTTCTTTCACTAACGAAGCTTATAAGATTTCTTCTTGAGTTTTGTGTTGTGAAGTTTTCAAGTTTTGGGTAAAGCTTTTATGGACTATGGAATAAAGGGTGGCAAGAGCCTAAGCTTGGGGATGCCCATGGCACCCCAAGATATTCAAGAATAGCCAAAATCCTAAGCTTGGGGATGCCCGGGAAGGCATCCCTCTTTAAATCTTCGTTCATTGGTAACTTCACTTGGGGCTATATTTTTATTCACCACATGATAAGTGTTTTGCTTGGAGCATCGTGTATTATATCAGTCTTTGCTTTTTAGTTTACCACAATCATCCTTTCTGTACACACCTTTTGGGAGAATCCTATTTGATTAGAATTTGCTAGAATACTCTATGTGCTTCACTTATATCTTTTGAGCTTGATAGTTTTTGCTCTAGTACTTCACTTATATCTTTTAGAGCACGGTGGTGTCTTAATTTTGAAGAAATTGCTAGTCTCTCATGCTTAACTTATATTATTTTGAGATTCTTTTAGAACAGCATGGTATTTGCTATGGTCATAAAATTGGTCCTAGAATGATAGGCATCCAAGTTGGGTATAATAAAAACTATCATAGGAAGTGAATTGGATGCTATGATCAATTTGATACTTGATAATTGTTTTGAGATATGGAGGTAGTGATATTAAAGTCATGCTAGTTGGGTGATTATGAATTTAAAGAATGCTTGTGTTGAAGTTAGCAAGTCCCATAGCATGCACGCATGGTTAAAGTTGTGTAACAAATTTGAAACATGAAGTGTACCTGGCTTGTGCATCCTTATAAGTGGCGGTCGGGGACGAACGATGGTCTTTTCCTACCAATCTATCCCCCTAGGAGCATGCGCGTAGTACTTGATTTTTGATGACTTCTAAATTTTTGCAATAAGTATATGAGTTCTTTTTGACTAATGTTTTTTTTTGACAGAAAGACTGTAAGGGAACCCCTTACAGTATAATTGGTGCAACAAACCCAAATTGCAAGTACCATGCCTTGAACCTGGGTGGGTGGGAAGGCATCAGCCCCTTCCCACCACTAGGCTATGCCTTAGTCTGCCTTTTTGACTAATGTTGAGTCCATGGATTATACGCACTTTTACCTTTCCACCTTTGCTAGCCTCTTCGGTACCGTGCATTGCCCTTTCTCACCTTGAGAGTTGGTGCAAACTTCGCCAGTGCATCCAAACCCGTGATACGATACGCTCTATCACACATAAACCTCCCTATATCTTCCTCAAAACAGCCACCATACCTACCTATTATGGCATTTCCATAGCCATTCCGAGATATATTGCCATGCAACTTTCCACCGTTCCGTTCATCATCATCATGACATACTTTACTTTTGTCATATTGCCATTGCATGATCATGTAGTTGACATCGTATTTGTGGCAAAGCCACCATGCATTATTTTTGATACATGTCACTCTTGATTCATTGCACCATCCCGGTACACCGCCGGAGGCATTTATATAGAGTCATATCTTGTTCTAAGTTTCGAGTTGTAATTGTTGAGTTGTAAGAAAATAAAAGTGTGATGATCATCATTTTTAGAGCATTGTCCCAAGTGAGGAAAGGATGATGGAGACCATGATTCCCCCACAAGTCGGGATGAGACTCCGGACGAAAAATAAAAAAGAAAAAAAAGAAAAAAAGAGGCCATAAAAAAGAGAGAAAAGGCCCAAATAAAAAAATGAGAGAAAAAGAGAGAAGGGACAATGCTACTATCCTCTTACCACACTTGTGCTTCAAAGTAGCACTTTGTTCTTCATATAGTGAGTCTCATATATTGTGCTTCAAAGTAGCACTATGTTTTTCATATAGTGAGTCTCATAAGTTGTCTTTTTCATACTAGTGGGAATTTCTCATTATAGAACTTGGCTTGTATATTCCTACGATGGGCTTCCTCAAATGCCCTAGGTCTTCGTGAGCAAGCAAGTTGGATGCACACCCACTAGTTTTCTTTTGTTGAGCATTCATTTATAGCTCTAGTGCATCCGTTGCATGGCAATCCCTACTCCTCATGTTGACATCAATTGATGGGCATCTCCATAGCCCGTTGATTATCCTCATCAATGTGAGACTTTCTCCTTTTTTGTCTTCTCCACACAATCCCCATCATCATAGTCTATTCCGCCCATAGAGCTATATCCATGGCTCACGCTCATGTATTGCGTGAAGGTTGAAAAAGTTTGAGATTATTTAAGTATGAAACAATTGCTTGGCTTGTCATCGGGGGTATAGAAGTTGGGAACATCTTTGTGTAACGAAAATGAAGCATAGCTTAACTATATGATTTTGTAGGGATGAACTTTCTTTTGCCATGCTATTTTGAGAAGACATGATTACTTTGATTAGTATGCTTGAAGTATTACTATTTCTTTTATCAATATGAACTTTTATTTTGTATTCATTTGGATCTGAACATTCATGCCACAATAAAGAAAATTACATTATGCTAGGTAGCATTCCACATCAAAAATTCTCTTTTATCATTTACCTACTCGAGGACGAGCAGGAATTAAGCTTGGGGATGCTTGATACGTCTCCAACATATCTATAATTTTTGATTGTTCCATGCTATAATATTACCCCTTTTGGATGTTTATGGGCTTTATTTTACACATTTATATCATTTTTGGGACTAACCTACTAACCAGAGGCCCAACCCATATTGCTGTTTTTTTGCCTATTTCAGTATTTCGAAGAAAAGGAATATCAAACGGAGTCCAAACTGAATGAAACCTTCGGGAGCGTGATTTTTGGAACAAACGTGATCCAGAGAACTTGGAGTGCAAGTCAATAAGCTTCCGAGGAAGCCATGAGATAGGAGGGTGCGCCCCCCTATAGGGCGGCCCCCCCTATAGGGCGCGCCCCCTGTCTCGTGAGCCCCTCGGGCGGCCACCGACGTACTTCTTCTTCCTATATATACCTACGTACCCCGAAAACATCCAGGAGCACCACGAAACACAATTTCCACCGCCGTAACCTTCTGTATTCGCGAGATCTCATCTTGGAGCCCTTGCCGGCACTCTGCCGGAGGGGGAATCAACCACGGAGGGCTTCTACATCAACATCCTAGCCCCTCCAATGAGTTGTGAGTAGTTTACCACATACCTACGGGTCCATAGTTATTAGCTAGATGGCTTCTTCTCTCTTTTTGGATCTCAATACAATGTTCTTCCCCTCTCTTGTGGAGATCTATTCGATGTAAACTCTTTTTGCGGTGTGTTTGTCGAGATCCGATGAATTGTGGGTTTATGATCAAGTTTATCTATGAATAATATTTGAATATTCTGTGAATTCTTCTATGTATGATTAAGTTATCTTTGCAAGTCTCTTCGATTTATCAGTTTAGTTTGGCCTACTAGATTGGTCTTTCTTGCCATGGGAGAAGTGCTTAGCTTTGGGTTCAATCTTGCGGTGTCCTTACCCATGACAGAAAGGGTTGCAAGGCACGTATTCTATTGTTGCCATCGAGGATAACAAGATGGGGTTTATATCATTTTGCATGAGTTTATCCCTCTACATCATGTCATCTTACTTAATGCGTTACTCTGTTCTTATGAACAAACTCTAGATGCATGCTGGATAGCGGTCGATGTGTGGAGTAATAGTAGTAGATGCAGGCAGGAGTCGGTCTACTTGTTATGGACGTGATGCCTATATACATGATCATGCCTAGATAATCTCATAACTATACGCTTTTCTATCAATTGCTCGACAGTAATTTGTTCACCCACCGTAATACTTATGCTATCTTGAGAGAAGCCACTAGTGAAACCTATGGCCCCCGGGTCTATCTCTTATCATATTTGCTTCCAATCTACTTTTATTTGCATCTATATTATAAAATACCAAAAATATATTTATCTTATCTTACTATCTTTATTAGATCTCACTTTCGCAAGTGGCCGTGAAGGGATTGACAACCCCTTTATTGCGTTGGTTGCGAGTTCTCAATTTGTTTGTGTAGGTGCGTGGGACTTTTGAGAAGTCTCCTACTGGATTGATACCTTGGTTCTTAACAACTGAGGGAAATACTTACGCTACACTTGCTGCATCACCCTCTCCACTTCGAGGAAAACCAACGCAAGCTCAAGACGTAGCACCCTTCTTCTTAAAGGTAGTATTCTGCTGGACAGAGTTCTTTCCCTTGAACTTGTGGAAGTTCTTCTGCACCACATTGGCGCTAGAAGAACCCTCTACCCCTTTCACGTGTGAGTCCTTTGCTCTCGAGTTCTGCTCAACACTTAGATGACCGATGACATCCTCAATAGAGAATTCACATCTCAAGTGCTTGAGAGAAGTAGCAAAGTTCCTCCATCCAGGAGGGAGTTTTGCAATAATGCAACCCACGACAAACTTGTCCGGTAACTCACACTTCAGGAGCTCCAGCTCCTTAGCGATGCATTGTATCTCATGGGCCTGGTCCAATACAGAACGGTTATCAACCATTTTGTAATCATGGAACTGCTCCATAGCATACAACTCGCTTCCAGCATCGGTTGCGCCGAACTTAGCTTCGAGCGCATCCCACAAATTCTTGGCAACGCGCATATGGAGATATGCGTCGACTAGCTTGTCTCCGATCACAGTAAGAACGGCTCCAACAAAGATGGTGGTTGCCTCCTAAACGCATTCTCTGCTCAGAGCAATCGTTACCGTGGGAGACACACCACCAACCCAGAACACGTTCATTGCTGTGAGCCACAAGGTAGTCCTCGTCTGCCAACGCTTAAAATGCGTTCCAACAAACTTTTCCGGTTTCAGAGTAGCGGCGAAGCCATGAGTCGAAAAGTGCCTAAAATAAGGTTTTTGGATTGTTGGAAATATTAGCACTTTTCCGACTAATCTAATCCACAAGTAAACAGTAAGCATGGCAAATACGGTATGCATCTCATACCGATACCTAAGCATGTGAGCGCGTACAGTACATAGAACCGAAACATCTATGAACATCATATATACGGCTAGCACATGAACGAGCAAATAGGGGATGAACGAGTCATACACTCCGGTGGCCAGGCCAACGCGGCGGCGGTAGCAGCAGCCTCGGCATCAGCCAAGGCCTTCTTCTTGGTGACTTCGTCGTCATCCATGGAGTCGATGTAGAGGAAGTAGTGGAAGCAGAGGCGGATGAAGACGGGGACGAATCGGGAGCAGTCGCGTCGAGACGCTCCCCAAAAACCTTATTGTTGTTCTCCCGGGCAGGATCTCGAACGACAGGGTTTCGGAGGCACCTGCTCTCCCGACCAACCGTGCACGCGGTTGTCGGGGTTCCGGAGGCACCTGCTCTCCCGACCAACCGTTCACGCGGTCGTTGGGATGGGATCGCCGGAAGCAGCACTACGAGAGGAACAGTAGATGACGGCTAGGGTTGTATGAGAGGGAGTGAGTGAACTGAGTTAGGGTTCACTCCAGCGCGATGCCTTCTTATATAGGTCGTCAGTAGATGGGCTGGGCCAGCCCACGACCGAAGTCATGAACAGCCCACGATCCAACGTCTCGGACAGTGGCGCTTCCGTAAGCGACTCGTTAATTAATTAACAATTAATTAACCATTCCTGAGCGGCAAAAATAAGCTTCGGCTCATTCCCGCAACCCGCGGCGCGCGCGCGTCGTGACGAGGCGAGGCGAGGCGGGCGGCGGAGGAGGAGCGCGCGTGTACAGCTCCTATTACCAAGCTCCCAATAGCAAGTGGTAGAGCAGCCCTTATAAAGAGGTCTCATTCTTCTTACTGTAGCAGTATGGGACTAAACTTCCCACACTTCCCGCCACTTACCGTACACATGCATGGGCCTTAGAGATTTTTTTTGAGAGTACGGCAATAGCGTACCATATTTTTATAGAAGGCAGAGAGTATAATTACAAGAAGCCAACCACTAATGCGAACATTGTAGGTCGGCACCCACGCAACACCTAAATCCGCTAGGCTACTCTCTCGCAAATGGATCTAATCCTCCAGCTCCAATGCCTGCAAGCTTCCATTCTTTGAGCTCAGCCAACACAATCTGAACAAGCTCTCGTGGGGTTCTCTGCTGTTGGATTCTATTAAAGACTCTCGCGTTTCTTTGCTTCCACAGCGCCCAGGCTGTAGCTAAGATGAAGGAGTCAAATCCACGAAGAACTTTCCTCGAAAAACTTCTTCTATGCCGCAGCCACCAGTCAGTAAACTTCTCCTCAGTGTTTGGCACCTGCATATTAATCTGTAGGGCATCGAAGCATCGATGCCAAACCTCTCTGGCGTGTCGCAATGGGCAAGAATGTGGTCCACACAGTCGATCTCTGAAGGCAGAAAAAGCAGGAAGAAGGTTCATCTTGGAGACCATGGCGCTCGTCTATCACTAGTCCACAATCGATACTACACCATGAGCCGTGCAAAAATCTTGCAGCGAGGGGCCCAACTTTTCCAAATGCATTTAGCGGTGGGGAAGCTAGGAGCCCAAGGCACAATCTGTTGTAAGTAGATTTGGTAGTATAGCAACCGGAAGCGTCCGCGGCCAAGTGAACTGATCCGGAGCGATTGCATTGATCGGGATTGTGGCTAACGCTGACAGAGATGGGTCACCTGCAGGTGCGCCATGAAGGAGAGGTCGCCTGAACGTCGTGGATCCACGCATTGTCCACAATAGCCTGTTGCACGGTCCTAGCGTTCTTCACTCGGGTCCGAACCATATCGCTGATCAACGGAGCAATCTCGCTAACCGTAAATCCATGTATCCACCTGTCCTTCCAGAAGTAGACCTTTTCGCCATTGCCCACCACAATTCTGATCATACTGTTGAAAACTAGATTGGCCTCGTTGTCTTTCATCATCTCAATACCTTGCCAAGGTCTCTCGCGGTCGACTCACCTCAGCCACTCCCATCTCACTCTCAAAGCTAGAGCTTGTTTCCTGATGTTCTTGATCCCGAGGCCTCCAAAGGTCGTGGGACGGCACACCGTGTCCCAAGCAACTAGACACTGACCACCGTTGGCTTTATCTTTACCGGCCCAGAAGAACGATCTCAAACTCTTGTCAATTTCCTCAAAGACCCAGTCCGGCGCATTTAGAACCATAAGCTGGTGGATCGGGCGCGCCGCAAGCACAGACTTCACTAAAACTAGCCTTCCAGGTTTCTGCATGAGGCCACGTTGCCAAGCTGGCAGTAGTTTTTTGGATTGATCGATGAGCGGTTGCCAGTCAGCCCTTGTCAGTTTCCGGATCGCCAGTTGGATACCCAGGTATTTGCACGGGAAGTGTCCCATCTCATAGTGCAGCATATCCATCACACGTTGGCGATCTTCATCCGATCCTCTGATAAGAACAGCCATGGTCTTATTGTAATTGATGCGAAGCCCAGCGGCTTCCCCAAATATCTCGAAGGCAGCTCGCACAAAGTTCAAGTCTTGCACCGACTGCTGAATGAATAAGACCACGTCATCTGCGTAAAGGGAGAGTCTCTGGGTAGGAGATATGCCGCGCAGGTTGCTGATTACTCCCAGCTCTGAAGCTTTGGCGAAAAGTCTTGAGAGTGCATCCATGGCCACCACAAAAAGTAACGGGGAGATTGGGTCTCCTTGTCTCAACCCCTGAGCATGATGGATGGTGCGGCCAGGTACGCCATTGACAATAATTTTGGTGCTGGAAGTGGCGAGGATAGTGGCAACCCAGTGTAGCCAACGCGGACCAAAAACTTTTTCCCTCATGACTTCGAAGAGGAAAGGCCAAGATAGAGAGTCAAAAGCGCGTGAAATATCGAGTTTGAGAAACAGTCCATGCTCCTTGCCGTTGAAAACTTTGCGAGCCACCTGCCGCACCAGCAGATAGTTGTCATGGATGCATCTACCCTTGATGAACGCTGACTGGTTAACACTAACAATCTCAGGCATCCTCGCTCTAGCTCTGTTGGCCAGCACTTTAGTGAACAGCTTGGAAAAGCTATGAGGCAAACTGACGGGGCGAAAATCTCCAACCTTTTAGCATCAGCCTTTTTGGGGATCATCACAATGTGTGCCTTATTAAGTTTGCCAAATCCTCTGCTATCGCCCACATATAGCTTAAGCATCGCCGCCATGATATCCGGCTTGATCACCGCCCAAGCCTTCTGGTAGAATGCGCCAATGAATCCATCAGGCCCCGGTGCGCGGTCCGGGGGGATCTCCTTAATAACTTTCCAAACTTCCTCATCAGTGAAAATCTCCTCGAGCTCCGAAAGATCAACCGCTTCCATATCCAAGGTTTCCAAATCTAAGGAATGCTCCCTTTGATGTGCCACCCCCAACAGGTTTTGGAAGGTGTCGAAGAAGATCTGCTCCTTCCTCTGCTGGTCCGTTTCAATCACAGACTCGTGCTCGATGCTCGTGATGAAGTTCTTGGAGCGCCTACCCTTTGCTGCCAGCTGAAATTTTTTGGTATTGGCATCGCCTTCCCGTAACCACCTGATTCTAGATCTTTGCTTGTCGATGGTCCTTTCCAGAGAGGCTAAACCCATCAGCGCAAGTTTGAGCATTCTGCGCAGCCAGAGCTCGGCCAAAGTTAATCTCCTGAATTCCTGCACCTGATCTAGTCTAAATATCACCCAGTTTGCAACAGCCATCAGGACCTTGATGTTCCTAGTACGGCGTTGGCCCCATGCTTGTAAGTAGACTGCCGCGTCACGAAACAAGGCATCCAGCCTCTTGAAAGGATCGACAATGGACTCATCGCACACCCAAGCATCCTTGATCGCTTCATCAAATCCCTCTAACTTGGTCCAGTAGAGTTCAAAACGGAATCTCTTTTTGGGGCAAAAATGCATGCTGGTGGTTAGGTGCAAAGGCGCGTGATCTGAGACAGACGAAGAAAGCGCTTGGAGTAATTTGTCCGGATGACCCAGATCCCACTCGACCGACACCAAGATTCTGTCAATTCTGGTCATCGTCGGTGTGTCTCTCTCATTCGACCAGGTGTACAAGCGACCATGCATATAGAGCTCCTTTAATTCGTGATCGTCAACAAAACTCATGAACTTGGACATCATCGCCCTGTTGATGTTGGCATTGTTCTTCTCAGACGCGCGCAGGATCATGTTAAAATCACCTAAAATGAGCCAAGGGCCAGGGCAAAGGGATCGCCGAATGGCTAGCTCCTGCAAGAACTGAGTCTTGAGCTCGTCACCTTGAGGGGCATACACCGCGGTGATCCACCAAGTCGAACCATCTTTAGCATGCACGAGTGCCGTTAAGGAGTTAGTGTCGAACTGCACATTATCCACCGAAAGGATGGTGATGTCCCACGCCAAAAGAATCCCTCCACGAGTTTCCACCGCCGGTAAGTAGACAAAGCCGTCAAAAGACCGGCCTAGGCATTCCATTACCATAAAGTGATCTATTACATCTAGTTTAGTCTCCTGAAAGCACACTAGGTTAACTTTCACCGTGGCAACAAAGTCCTTCACCGCCTTTCTTTTGGTCGGGTTGTTTAGGCCACGCACGTTCCAGCTAAGAATTTCGGGGTTGTAATCCATCTAACGAGTGGTCAACACCAACACCACGCACCCTGTGCTTAGACCGCAGCGATGGCTCTGCCCTCACTGCCTTCCAACTATGTGACCGACGGCAGGGTCTTGCCAAACAGCGCGGCAATCACCCGAACGTGCTGCTCTCTGAGCGGGGAGTCGAACATCATCCTGAGCTCCTGAACTGCCCCCTCGTCCGGCACCATATCCTCAGGGACCAGACCCAACGTTTTTAGAAGCACATTCTCTGCCGGTTTAGGCTTGGCCGAGCCACTACCAGATGTGCCGATGCGCTTAGCTGCGCGAGTCGTGCGCTTCGGGGTGAAAGGCTCAGCATCGGGTCTCAGCGTCGACGCCTGAACCTCCTTCAGTAGTGGCGGCGCTAGCTTCTTCACAATATTAGCGCAGAATGTCTTCAGCCTTTCAAGAGCCACATCATCTTGTCCAGTTAAGCTCTCCGTTGTGCCTCCTCTCTCGCTGCTTAACTCGGTGGCCACCAACGCAACCTGACTGGTCGGTTCCACCTCCAACTGCGCGGACGCCGCAGACTGCGCCTCAGGAACAGTAACCCCGAGTGGAGGGGGGGGGGGACGTGCGCGGCTCCTTGTCGCGATCTGCATGGTTCCCATCCACTAGTCCCATCAGTGCATGCATGCCATCATGTAACGCCA
Organism: Aegilops bicornis; assembly: GCA_021605145.1. Classification (NCBI taxonomy): domain Eukaryota; kingdom Viridiplantae; phylum Streptophyta; class Magnoliopsida; order Poales; family Poaceae; genus Aegilops; species Aegilops bicornis. The sequence goes on along the minus strand of CM038671.1, from coordinate 692,247,507 downwards.
TCCCATTGGGGCAGACCACCCCACCGGGTCCCACCACATCCTGTGCCAGCAATGATCCCATCGAGATGCCAGGGGCCACCTCCGGACAAGTGGCGGCACGTGGCTGGATGCCCATGCACCCACAGTCCGCCTTGCTGGCCGCCATATCAGTGGGGGGATCAATCATTGGCTCCTCGACCCCCCCAGCCTCAACAGCCACCACATGTGTGTCGATTCCTGTGGCCTCCACCTCTGCCATGCCGCTGATTGGTGGCTCGAATTCCTGATCCCCCCCACTGGTGGGCGGCACGATCACCAGAGCCGTCTCGGTCGGCGCAATTGTCCCTACCACTGCGGTCCTTGCAAGCGTCCCCGCCTGCAAAGTAGCAGTCCCGGCAGTAGCAGGAACTGGTGGGGCCTCCTTCGTCGCGTTTGTCGCTTCTCGCACGATCTCCGGCACAGCAATCATTGTCAAGTTTTCCTGCCTTGTGGATGGTGATTGCCGCACCACAGCCTCTGGGACCAACTGCATCGCCCGCTCGCTGCCCGAGGGATTTGAATCTTGCCTCGGGGTGGCCCGAGATGCTTCCGCGGGTCCCGCCGCAGTGGTCAAGCGGTCAAAAGCCGACGGTCTTCTAGTTATCCTGTCCCGGATCGTCACACGAGGGGCCTCTTGCATGACCGGCTCGGCAGGGCCCATCGGTGGCAACCTCCAATCAGCAACCGCCGCCCGCGCGCCCTGCCTGTTGGGGGCACGACCACCGGCACCAGAGCCACCTGCGGCGAAGCTAGCGCCGCCGGCGCGGTTGTCACGCACCCCAAATCTCCACGGCAGGCGGGTGGTGTTGTGATCAGGGCCACCAAAGTCGTCGTCGTCAGGGATGCCGCTTTGCCCGCTGCCCGACAAGCCGCCAAGAAACCATGGCTCCCCCGCATCTCGCAGATCCTTGACCGCGTCGAGGTGAATCAGAGTCTTGTATTGTAGCAGCGCAGGAGGCGCCTCCTCTCCAGGCTCCGGCAGAGCCACCGCAGCGTGGGGATTCCCTGAGGGTGGGCTGTCCACGCCGACAGCTTGAACGAGGACAAGTCCGCGCGAGAGCAGGTTTCTGGCGCGACCGTGTCCACCTTGCAAGACGAGCCCAGCAGCTCCTCCACCACCGATCTGTCCCAAGCATGGGGAGGAATGCCCTCAATCTCGAGCCAGACCTTGAACCCGAACATGGCGTGCACCGCTTGTGACTGACGGTTCCACGGCCGGAAAAACAGCCTGTCTCCTTCAAACTCCACAATCGGACTCGCAGAAACCCTGTTCCTCAACTCTGCGGAGGCAAAAACCCAAGAAATCCTCAGGCCGATGACGATGAACAGACGCCAGGTTGGACGGGATATCCAGCTTGCCGGCGAGCGCCTCAAGAACACGAGATGCAGGGATCACCCGCCTCGCCCCCCCGACGTACGCCACCATGGCGAACTGGAGGCGACGCTCAAGATCCTCCACCGTCTGCGAACGGCGCACGATGCAGATCTCCGAGGGGTCTTCCTCTACGCCAACGATAGTCTGCAACCGCGGCGGTGCCATCGGCGGCCAAACCAGACGCGATCGACTCAAGGCCACCGGGTAGGGGAGGCGGTGGTGCAGCCGGCGAAGCACCACGCGACATCGCGGGGGGCACGGGGCTGGCGCGACGAGCCACCTTGGCCACCGCCTCGCGCCTCAGCTCATCCACCGAAGACGGGCTCCGGGGCCTCTTGCGATCCTCGAGCCATGACCGGGAGCCCAGCGAAGCAGACGATCTCGTTAGTGCGATCGACCTGGAAGTGTCCCTTCTCCAAGCAGCGGAAGCACTTGTCTCTCATCTCCGGTGATACCGCCGGCCTTCCCGACGCGCGTCCCGGATCCTTACTCTGCTCACCCGAGGCATGGCGAATCCTCCAAAGCTCCGTCTTTGAGGGGGCGGCTGCACCCAGGGCTCCGAAGGCGGCACGGGAGCAGGCGGCGCCTCCACCACCGCACGCGGCCCGCGGACCTCCACCTCCGAGCCCTCCGACTCCGAGGAGATCCCCAACCCCGAGACCACCGGTCGCTCACTAGGTGGCCTGAAGGTGGAGGTCACAGATCTCGGGCTCGAGGCCATGGCGACGGGAGCGCGAGGCACAGGGGGGGAGGGAGGGGGGAGGTGGCCGCCGCGATCGGGGTGACCCACGGCATGAGCGCTGGGCGCGGTGGACGCCGGCGCTGGAGTGGCGCACGGCGGAGAGGGGGAGGGGGAAGGGAGCGCCCGCGCGAGAGAAGCTTGAGTCTTTCAAACCTGTTCTTTTTTTAAAACGTAGGGGCCTTAGAGATTAACTAGGGATTATTGTCTTATATGGGCCTAAGCCCATCTATAATCCATCAGCCTAGGCGGAGTGACCCAACAATGATGCCACTTCATGTATCTAACTTGTAAAACAAAGGTTGCCATGACATATTGCTAAAAGTCGGTGCTTCCAAGAATATAGGCTTGGCAATGTTCAGTCTCAGTTGATTGCGATTTATGAAAATGTCAGTAAAACGAGAATTAGCAAAACCGAAAAAGAAAGAAAAGATAGTGAAAGTGTAAACCACAAAGTGAATGTTGTATTCCCTCTCGAATAATCAAAGAGCAGTGATGCTATACGTACAAAAAGCAAGTGTCGTGAACATCTTGCTCATGCTTGTGTAGGTAGCACCACATTATTCCACAACACATGAAAGATGGATAAAAAGCAAACTCCAATCAGGCCGGCGACGATGATTAATTAGACGTTCTGCGTGACGCCGCTGGGCGCCTTGTTGCGCGCCTGCAGGTTGGTCTCGTTGTCGGAGTACCACCCGTGCTTGGAGGAGTCGTACTTCTCGCCGTCGCCCCACAGCGCGTAGGCCTCCTCGCCGTGCACCGCGTCGTCCCCGATGGCGAGCTCCTCCTCCGGCATCCGGAGCGGCACGATGAGGCGGACGACGAGGCAGATGATGCTGGTGACAATCACGTTCCAGCCGATGATGAAGAGCGCGCCCGCCACCTGCTTCAGGAACTGCATGCCGCCGTTGCCGCCGTAGAAGGCGCCTCGGGAGTTGGTCACCGGCACGAACAAGCCGCACAGCGTCGGCTCCGCGAAGAGCCCCGTGGTCGCGCCGCCGAGGAACCCCGCCACGGCGTGGGTGTGGAACACGCCCAGCGTGTCGTCCACGTGCATCAGCAGCCTGGAGCGCTTGTGCACGACCATCATGGTGAACCACGGGATGCTTCCGGACAGGATGCCCATCACGATCGCCGCCCACCCCTGGACCAGACCCGCGCCGGGAGTGATGCAGACGAGGCCAGTGATCATGCCCTGGACTGCGCCGATGACGGAGGGCTTCTTGAAGAAGATGACGTCGAGGCAGGTCCAGACGAGGAGGCTGGTCGCTGCGCAGATGTTGGTGTTGAGGACGGCGATGGAAGCGTCGACGTTGGCGGAGTAAGGGTCACCGCCGTTGAACCCGGCCCACCCCATCCAGAGTATGCCGGCGCCAGTGAGCATGAGGAGCACGTTGTTGGGCGGGAACCTCTCCCTGTCTTTGGTGGACCTGGGCCCGACCCAGTACGCGGCGGTGAACCCGGCGATCCCGGAGGAGAGGTGGATGACGTACCCGCCGGAGTAGTCCATGACGCCCCACTGGAAGAGGAAGCCTCCGCCCCAGAGCGAGAAGGCGCCGATGGTGTAGGAGAAGGTGAGCCAGAGCGGGACGAAGATCATCCAGGCCCTGATGTTCATGCGGCCCAGCAGCGAGCCGGCGAGGAGGATGAGCGTGATGGCGGCGAAGACGCACTGGAAGTAGACCATGGAGGCCATGGGGTAATTCGGATTGATCCAGGCCGTCTCTTGGCTGCCGTCCTTGAAGAAGTGGGTGGACTCCGGCAGCACGGCCTGCATGAGGAGGAACTTCTGCCCGAGCGCCGGCCGGGCCTTGCCCCAGAAGGGGAGCAGCTGGTGGCCGAAGGACATGTTGTAGCCCCAGGTGACCCAGCACAGCCACACGGCGGCGAAGGCGTAGAGCGCCATGAAGGCCGAGTTCACGGCCCACTTCTTCTTCACGATGCTGCCGTAGAGGATCACCAGGCCGGGCATGCTCTGAAGTCCCACCAGCGTCGCGGCGATCATCTGCCATGCGTTGTCGCCCTTGTTCAGCCATGGCGGCACCACTATGCCGTTGGGCGAGTACCCAACGGACATGTTGTAATCCGCGGCCGTCGACATCTTGCTACTTCGACCGGCAGGCCCGCGCCGAGCTCGCCTGCGGTCAGGTAGTACACGCACGTACGAGCTAGCTAGCCGGAGAAGCTACCGGTCGGTGTGACTGAACTGGTGAAGCTACGCTACGATCGCGGTCTTATATATAGGAATCAGTATAGGGAGGTCCGTCGTGTCCAAGAAAACAAAGTCTGATCAGTGGCTGACATTGGGGCAAGGCCGACCAACGGCGGGCGTGCCGAGCTAGAGCATTGTTAAGTGGCTCGGCGAGGAGGTAGATCCTATGCCGCTAAGCTGTATCAATGAGCTGGGGCTCGGAGTTGCAGGGAGGAAGAAGATTCCAAGCACGGGGCGTTGGAACTGAAGGAAGGGCTATCTATATCTAGCTTATTATGTGTAAAAGGCTAATCTGCTTATCTTTTTTCTTCTTCTAAAAAAATCTGATTATCAGGGAAATTGATAAACTCAGCTGAGTGAACAGTTAAATCAGAAAAAAATGGAAACCAATTCAAAAAATACTGATTTTTTTCGTGGCAACAACTGACAAATGTTTTAAATGCTTGAAAATTTTCATCATAAAATGGCATTCGCGTAAGTCGTGGCAAAAACAAAATTGATGCTCTAAGAAAGCTATTTTCAGAGTGCTGATTTTTTTGTCACGGCCTCCATGAATGTTATTTCATGATGAAATTTGCAAACATTGAATACATTTGTCAAATGTTGCCGCCAAAAAATTCAGTTTTTTTCTTCATATTATTACTTTTCCTGATTTTACTGTTCACTCGAGTTGATATGAGCTCGAGCTGATAAGGGCACTTTCGGCTTATCATAGTCTTTGTAAAGAATCTCTAATACTACCTTCATTCATATATATAAGATGTTTTGCATATTTCTATATACATCCGATTTAAAATACATATGAACTGAAATGAGTGAACAAACACACTAAAATGTATCCTTATACATTCAATTTAAAAAACAATTAAATACTCCCTCCGTTTCATAATGTAAGATTTTTTTAACTCTAATGTAGTGTCAAAAAATGTCTTACATTATACAATGGAGGGAGTATCTTATATTTATGAATGGAGGGAGCATCATTCAGGATTTATTTATTAGTAACAATGGAACGTTGGAAATAGCGCTTTAGCTTGGCGCCCTCCGTTTCTCGGGAGCTACGCTCTTTACGTCAGGTAGGAGGCTGCCGCACATGAGGCATCTTGAAGGGCAGTCTACTGTTGCTTCCCGGTTCACTAGCGAAAGCATAAATAAATAAAAATTTAGAACTTTTCTCAACATGAATATCTTTTGAAAAGTTCTGTTCATTTTTTGAATTTTTTGTAGAATTTTAAAAATATGATATTTTCAATTCTACACAAGCTCTGAAAATTCAGTCATTTTTTAAAAATACCAAAAAATTGAAAAACGTGAATATCTTTTGAAATTTATGAGCAAATTTAAAAACAGATATGTTTTGTGAAAAATTTCACATTTTTTAAAGAACACATTGTTTTTCGCACAAACATTTTTTAATTTTATGAATTTTGTAAATAGAAACACTATTTAAAATTCTGAACAATATTTGAAAGAAGCATATTTTTAAAATGCCAAAAAAATTAAGAATTGAAATTATTATTTTGGAATTTTCAAAAAAAGAAAAATGTATATTTTGTATTTGTGAGTTTTTTAAACATCAAACATTTTCAAAAATTCAGGACAAAATATAAACACCTGAACTTTTTTGAAAAATCCAGATTTTTTCGGGGGGATTTGTTAATTTTTTTAAAAAATAGGAACTATTTTGGATAAAAACGAAGAAAGCCCTAATCAGAAATAAAAGGGAAAAGAAAAAAAAGTAGTGCACACCCAACCAGAAATTAGGTCGGCGCACTCGAGTGCTAGGAGCGTGTCTGTGTGAAACCCCGTCAAGTTGTAGCTTAATGCGTCAAATAGCGTTTCCCTCCATTCCCTCCTTGCACCTAGCAAGGCCGCAACCGTCCACCATGTCATTTTTTTACACAGTACAAACGTAGATGCTCATACATACACACATGCTCTTATCTGAACGCACGTACGCACACTCTCCCTATGAGCACTTCAGAAAGACTGAGCTGGCATATCATCTTGAGATTGATTAAGTCGCTACATACGTTTTCTTAGTTGACGAGAATGTTTCTTTCCACTGAATGCACATCATCGGAAGGCCTAAAATGAATCGAGAAAAATGCGAGCACCTAGTGTCAAGTCTAGGACTTGAACTCTGATGGGCTGAGGAACCACTGTCCTACTAATCATTCAACCACTGGCTGGTTCACATCCACCATGTCATTTCAACAACGTAACATCTAACACGCAAAAATCTTCTACATAAGAAAAAAGTTAAATTGCCATAAGTGCGTATAAAAAATACAAAATGATGATATGTATATTTAAGTTGATTAAAAATATTTCTTAGCTCAAATTACCTACTTCATGAATTTTTTTCACTGTAGACTTTAGATGATGGCATCAGAATTTTGTCCAATTTTTTGAGGGTCAAAATTATGTCTTATTTAAGAACATAGCTATCTACTTTCATGTTTAATAATTTTTTTGGTAAAATTGATTTTTTTTTAAACTAGTATAGTAAGAATTGTGGGAACCAGTCATATTTTCATTTATGCCGCCATGTGTGTAGCTTCAAGGAAAATTTGACTTTCTCCTATTTAACGCCCATTGTCCCCGCCTATGGGCATGTTGAACTGACAGGGTTTTCCATTTTCCCCTTTTCTATTTTTTCCTTTATTTTTATTTTTGGTCAAACTTGGAACATTTTTTGAAATTTTATGGACAAACATTTGGCATAAACAATTTCATATTTTTACATGTCTGGAATTTTCTAAATATCTAAATATATAGTTTGTATCTAGGTTTTTTGTATGAGATGAGAATTTTATTTTAAACATATAAAGATTCATAGTACATAAACATTTTTTATTTGGCATATTAAAATTTTCCATTGCTAAACAGATTTCTAACAATATTCTATAAATTTTAAAAATTATGTTGATGGGCCTCACAACCACCCGGCCCATCTAGGTTACTGGTAGAAGCACATTTAAAGCGGCAAACTCGAGAAAAAGGAGCTCCAGTGGAAAATGGAAAAAAATACGCGATAAGAATTCATGAAGGAAATAAAAGACACATGAGGAGGATGGACACCTAGGGCCATTCCGTGGTTTGATATGTCCTAAATATATCTAGTGTTATATTTTTCTTTGACATGTTCTCGCATCCTTAATTATGTTTTCATCAAAATAAAAATAAAAATAAATGAATAAGTAATTAAGTAGGAGAATCCAAATATACACTCTCATGCTAGCTTTAACTTTGACAAGGTACATAAAAACTTTGGCTGAAGCTCTAGATGTGCCTTTAGGCAACAATCTTCATTAGGCTAGATGGATAAAATCATTGAGTTTCCACCTATTTTGCTCGAGGATAAACAAGTTTTAAGGTTAGTGATGCTGATGGGTGGATTTTGTATCATGTTTTAGATCTAATTAGTTTAATGGTTCGTATCAAAATCCCTCATGTCATATCGATCTAGCCACTTTCATGTCCATTTTGCATGATTTCTATTTCCTGCGCATTTTCTTGAGGTCATTGCATAGTATTTAGTTTTATTAGTTTTTCCTTCATTTTGTTGTGTATGTAGGTGAGTTGGAGCTCCCATGAACGTACCATGATGAAAGGAACCAAATTGGGGCCTATCCAGAGAAGTTATGAGCACCAAACACAAGCCTTTCGGAGAGTTCGACAAAAAATACATTTTCCAACGAACCCAATTTGAAGATCCAATACCTGGAGGTTACCGGGCTAGTCCATACAAATCCAGCGATGCCAAGAACGCCCAAATAAGAGTTCGTATAATGAAATGGAGACCAAGGTACGAAACAACACGCGCATGTTCCAGAAGAGAAGACGTGCGTGGTACGACTGAAGGAAATATGCCCTAAAGGCAATAATAAAGTTGTTATTTTATATTTACTTATTCATGATAAATGTTTATTATTCATGCTAGAATTGTATTGATCGGAAACCTAAATACATGTGTGAATACATAGACAAACACTCTGTCCCTAGTGAGCCTTTACTTGACTAGCTCGTTGATCAAAGATGGTTAAGGTTTCCTAACCATAGACATTAGTTGTCATTTAATAACGGGATCACATCCTTAGGAGAATAATGTGATGGACAAGACCCATTCGTTAGCTTATCATTATGATTGTTCAGTTTTATTGCTATTGCTTTTTTCATGTCAAATACATATTCCTTCGACTATAGATTATGCAACTCCCGGATATCGGAGGAATGCCTTGTGTGCTATCAAACGTCACAACGTAACTGGGTGATTATAAATATGATCTACAGGTATCCGAAGGTGTTTGTTGAGTTAACATAGATTAAGATTAGGATTTGTCACTCCGACTATTGAAGAGGTATCTCTGGGCCCTCTCGGTAATACACATCATAAGAAGCCTTGCAAGCAAAGTGACTAATGAGTTAGTTGCAGGATGATGTATTATGGAACGAGTAGAGTGACTTGCCGGTAACGAGATTGAACTAGGTACCAACGATCGAATCTCGGGCAAGTAACATACCGGTGGACAAAGGGAATTATGTATGTTGTCATAACGGTTCGACCGATAAAGATCTTCGTAGAATATGTAGGATCCAATATGAGCATCCAAGTTCCGCTATTGGTTATTGATTGGAGAGGTGTCTCGGTCATGTCTACATAGTTCTTGGACCCGTAGGGTCCGCACGCTTAACGTTCGATGATGATTTAGTATTATATGAGTTATGTGATTTGGTAACCGAATGTTGCTCGGAGTCCCGGATGAGATCACAGACATGATTAGGAGTCTCGAAATGGTCGAGAGGTAAATATTGATATATAGGATGATAGTATTCGGACACGAAAATGTTCCGGAGTGTATTGGGTATTTATCGAGATGCGAAGTACGGAACCCCCGGTGGGAAGACATGGGCCATATGGGCCATGAGAGGGGATCACACCAGCCCATAAGGGGTGGCGCCCCCCCCCCCCTGTGACATGTGGCCGAATTGGAGAAGGAAAAAGGGGGGTTCAGCCCCCTTCCTTTCTCTCTTCCCCCTTCCCTTTCTTCTCCGGTGAAAAAAGGAAAGGGGGGGCGCCACTTGGGGAAACCCCAAGTAGGATTCGGATCCTACTTGGGGCGCCCCTGGCTACCTCTCCTCCCCTCCCACCTATATATATGTGGGGAGGAGGGCGCCTAGAACACACAACATCAATTGTTAGCCGTGTGCGGCGCCCCCCCTCCACGGTTACACCCTGACACGTCTTCAACGTATCTATAATTTATGAAGTATTCATGCTGTTATTTTATCATTCTTGGATGTTTTACAACCATTTTATAGAAACTTTATATCATTTTTTGGGACTAACCTTTTGACCCAGTTCCCAGTGACAGTTGCTGTTTTTTGCTTGTTTTTTACATCGCAGGAAATCAATATCAAACGGAGTCCAAACACCACGAAACCTTTTGGAGATTTTTTCTGGACTAGAAGGAACCCAATGGGCCTGAGCTGCACCTGGGGGGGGGGGTGCCCCGAGGGGGGCACAACCCACCAGGGTGCGCCAGGGCCCCCTGGCGTGCCCAGGTGGGTTGTGCCCCACCTCGGTGGCCTCCTGCACCCCATCTTTGCACTATAAAATCCCAAATAATCCGAAACCCATCGGGGTCACCCTAGAACAAAAGTTTCGCCGCCGCAAGGTCTTTGTATTCATAAAAACCAATCTAGACCTTGTTCCGGCACCTTGCCGGAGGGGGGAATCATCTCAGGTGGCCATCTTCATCATCCCGGCGGCCACCACGATGAGGAGGGAGTAGTCCACCCTCGAGGCTGAGGGTTTGTACCAGTAGCTATGTGTTTAATCTCTCTCTCTCTCTCGTGATCTCTATCATGGGCTTTGTTAGTATAGTCGGATCATATGATGTTTCTACCCTCTATACTCTTGTTATGATGAATTGAATCTTTACCCTTTGAAGTTTTGTATTGTCGGATTGAATATTCAGAGATGAGAACACATGATATATGTCTTGCAATATGAATACTTGAGGTGACAATGGGGATATTATTTATTCACTTGATATGTGTTATGGCATTCAACTCGCGGATTCCCGTGGTGACATTAGTGTAATCTATGCATAGGGGTTGATGCACGTTTTTCTCCGACGGAAACTTTGGGGTCTCTTTATAGTTGTTTGTGTCGATTGAGTATTATGAATATGAATTTGCTTTGGTGTTATTCTAGTACGAACTCTTGATTAGATCGATCGGGAAGAATAGCTTGCGTTATTCTAGTACGAACTCTAGGATAGATTGATCGGAAAGAATAGCTTTGAGGTGGCTTCGTACCCTACAAACAATTCCTATCTTTTGTTCTCCGCTAATAGGAACTCGGGAGTGATTCTTTGCTGCACTTTGAGGGATAATCATATGATCCAACTATGTTAGCACTGTTAAGAAATTGCACTAGCGAAAGTACGGACCCTAGGCCTCCTTTTTAAGCATTGCAATACCATTTTTGTGCCCGTTTACAATTTGCTACCTTGCTGTTTTTATTTATTCAGATTATAAAAATATATTTCTACCATCCATACTACACTTTTATCATAATCTCTTCGCCGAACTAGTGCACCTATACAATTTGCCGTTGTATTGAGTGTGTTGGGGGCACAAGAGATTTCTTGTATTTGGTTGCAGGGTCGTTTGAGAGAGACCATATTCATCCTACACCTCTCACGGATTGATAAACCTTAGGTCATCCACTTGAGGGAAAATTGCTACTCTCCTACAAAACTCTGCGCTTGGAGGCCCAACACGTGTCTACAAGAACAAAATTGCGTAGTAGACATCAAGCTCTTTTCTGGCGCCGTTGCCGGGGAGGTGAGTGCTTGAAGGTATATCTTTAGTTCTTGCAATTGAATCTTTTAGTTTCTTGTTTTATCACTAGTTTGGTTTATAAAAGAAAACTACAAAAAATATGGAATTGAGCTTGCATAATATTATTGGTCATCTTTATAATATCTTTGTTGAAAATGATGGATCGGAAAATTGTGCTCAATTGTTAGAAGAAGAAGTCAATAAAATGCTTGGCACAAAATATTTGAATGATGAGCGTGATTGCAATGTTGTTAGTGTGAATTCTTTGAATATCCATGATGCTAATGATATGCAAAGCCATAAGCTTGGGGATGCTATGTTTGATGATTATGATATTTTTGTCCCCCAAGTTTTGATGATAAAAATTATTATGATGATAGCATGCCTCCTATTTATGATGATTATATTGATGAAAGTGGATTTGGAGAGGTCATGACTTTATTTAATGATGATTCCACTATGTTGGAAGAGGTTTCAATTGACTATGAGAACAAAGTTTCTATCTATGATGATTATGGTGATGACATGTATGTTATATTGAATAATGATAACCATGAAACTTTTCATCATGATTTTAATTTTTAATCCCATGATAGTTATTTTGTTGAGTTTGCTCCTACTATTATTCATGAGAATAAATTTGCTTATGTGGAGAGTAACAAAATTTCTATGCTTATGCATCATGAAAATAATGCTTTATGTGATAGCTATATTGTTGAATTCATTCATGATGCTACTGAAAATTGCTATGAGAGAGGAACATATGCATTTACGTTTTGCAATAATATCAACTTTACTCTCTATGTGTTGAAAATTTTGAAGTTTTGCTTGTTTAGCCTTCCTATGCTAGTTGATTCTTGTTCCCATAAATTATTTGCTCACAAAATCCCTATGCATAGGAAGTGGGTTAGGCTTAAATGTGCTTGCCATGTGATTCATGAAGCTCTTTTTCATGTTTCAATTATTATCTTTTATGCGAGCATCATTGAAATCATCATGCCTAGCTAAAAGGCATTAAAGAAAAGCGCTTGTTGGGAGACAACCCAACACTTTACCTACTGTTTTTGTGTGTTTACATGATTAAGCTACTGTATTAATCATGTTTTATTGCTTTTGTTTCAATAAAGTGCCAAGTAAAGCCTCTAGGATCATGTTGGTGATAGTTGAGTTGATCTTGCTGAAAAACAGAAACTTTTACGCTCACGAAAATAAGTGTAATTTTTAACAGAAGAGTGATTTTGAGTTGATTCTTTTTGCATAATATTAATATACAAATTTCTCACGTGGTCTAATTTTTTCAGAATTTATGGAGTAGCAGAAGTATGGTTTGAGTGCAGATTACTACAGACTGTTCTGTTTTTGACAGATTCTGTTTTCAATGCATAGTTTGCTTGTTTTCTAGTTTCTATGGCTTATATTGCTCAATATGAATTGTGGAAATGATATGATACAGTAGGAATTGTGTGGAAACAATTATGAATCTTTTCTTTGACAGTACCAAAGTGAAATGGTTTGCTCTTTATCATACTAACCTATCTCACGAAGTTCCGTTAAGTTTTGCTCTAAGGTTGTCATCTTAAGGGGCAATGTAACGTGACGTTATTTTGCACTAAGGGATTGAGCATACAAACAAATAAGCGCATGGCAACCTCTGCTTCCCACTGCGAAGGGCCAACCATTTACTTTTCAGTATTTACTTTTATGCAAAGAGTCAAAGTTTTTCTCTCTATTCCTTTTTATTTTTCTCTTTTGGCAAGCATCATGTGGTGAGGAAAGATCTAGGCATATATGTCCAGTTGAATATGGGTAGCATGAGTTATTATTGTTGACATCACCCTTGAGGTGAATACGTTTGGAGGAAAACAATAATCCCCTATCTTTCTATGTGTCCGGTTGAAACGTTTTGCTCATGTGTACGCGGTGAGTGTTAGCAATCATAGAAGACTATATGATGGTTGAGTATGTGGAGCTCTTACTTAGACTCCGTTAAATAAGTTGAATTGCAATTGCTTGGTGACTAAAAACATAGATTGTTGGGTTTCAAGAGAGTTCATTGTTTAAACCTTAACATGTGAATTGGTTGCTGAGGGAGTCCTGGATTAAGGGGTCCTCGGACAGCCGGACTATATCCTTTAGCCGGACTGTTGGACTATGAAGATACAAGATTGAAGACTTTGTCCCGTGTCCGGATGGGAGGCGTGGAAGGCAAGCTTGGCAGTACGAATATGTAGATCTCCTCCCTTGTAACCGACTCTGTGTAACCCTAGCCCCCTCCGGTGTCTATATAAACCAGAGGGTTTAGTCTGTAGGACAACAACAATCATACCATAGGCTAGCTTCTAGGGTTTAGCCTCTATGATCTCGTGGTAGATCAACTCTTGTAATACTCATATCATCAAGATCAATCAAGCAGGAAGTAGGGTATTACCTCCATCGAGAGGGCCCGAACCTGGGTAAACATCGTGTCCCCCGCCTCCTGTTACCATCCGCCTTAGACGCACAGTTCGGGACCCCCTACCCGAGAACCGCCGGTTTTGACACCGACATTGGTGCTTTCATTGAGAGTTCCACTGTGCCGTCACCACAAGGTTTGATGGCCCCTTCGATCATCGGCAACGATGCGATCCAGGGTGAGGTTTTCCTTCCCGGACAGATCTTCGTATTCGGCGGCTTCGCACTGCGGACCAACTCGCTTGGCCATCTAGAGCAGATCGAGAGCTACGCCCTTGGCCATCAGGTCAGGTTTGGAAACTTGAACTATACTGCCGACATCCGCGGAGACTTGATCTTCGACGGATTCGAGCACATGTCAGGTGCGCCGCATAGTCACGACGAGCATGACTTAGCTCTGCCGCCGGACGGTGTTCGGGATATCACACCTGTGCCCTAGATCCAGAGTCAATTACGCCGTCCGAGGACGGATGGATGGACCCCGCCCCGGAGGCCACACACTCAGTGGCGACAGAGCTGAATACTGAACTCACCTCCTATGCGACCTGTGTCGCCGGATCCCCGGATTCATCCCCGGCCACAGGCCCCGAACCGCCTGCGCCCATGCCTATCGAATCTGATTGGCCGCCGATGTCACAGCCCTAGAGCTTGCTTGTAGCTAGTGGCATTGCATCCATGCATCATGTTTAAATTTCTAAGAAAATTGAAATGGGGATTGCCTAAACCCCTAGCACCAAAATAATGCGAATAGGTTCAACTCAAAATATTTTCAGTAACCCAAATGGCCTTAAAAATGTTCACCATTTTTTGAAAAATCTTGAAGCTTGATAACCAGAGATGTTGCACATTTTTCCATGACATGTGGATCTTTGAATTAAATCATAAGTATTTGAATTTGGACATTTAAATTCTATAAAATATTTTAAATGTCCAAATACTCCTAAACTGAAATGTTCCATGTTAGATATATTCTATACATTGGGCATGCACAGTTTAGTGATTTTAAAAGTGCTGGATATTTTTAATAAAGCCGCAGAGTTTTCAGAATAATAGAAAACAGAAATAAAGAGAAAGAGAGAAACTTACTTGGACTTATCTGGCGCCCACCAAGCCCGGCCCAGCTCAGTGCCCAGCCCACCACCGCCTTTGGCTCCTGTCGCCTTCCTCCTCGCCAAGAGGCGGGCGCGTGCCCGGCGTGGCCACACGCCGGCCACCTCCTCCTGCCTCGCTGCCTCCTCCTCCCCTGGACGCCTCCCCGAGCGCCACGCACCCCCCTGACCTCTCTCTCCCTCACCCCGGCCTCGTCCCCTCCTCTGGCTCCCTCCCTCTCCCATCGAGCGGAGCTCGTCGCCGCCGCTCGCCACCACCGCGGCCACAGGCCCTCCCTCGCTTCCCCGACTAGCCCACAAGCTCCGCCACTCCATCCTCGCCCTCCCGCTGTCACACGCGATCGAGAAGCCGAGGCGCTGCCCCGCCGCTTTTCCTCTCGACTCCGCTGGTCGCTGCCGCCCGATTCGTCGGCTCCGGACCGTCCCGACCTCGCTGAAGGCCCCGTCGTCTTCGCTAGAGCCTCGCACCGAACCTTCCTCTCCCGATGTCGATTTCTATCCCTAACCGCGCCAACCGGCCAAGAATCGAGAGCTCTTTCGCCCGGCCATGTCGCTGTGGCCACCGTGGACTTATAGCCGCAACCGAGCGCTTCATCAAGACTCCACTATGTTCCTGTGAGCCGCAGACCCTCCGCATCTCCTGCCAGGTTTCCTAGCGACGTGTTCCCGAGCTCCGGCCGCCAAACACGCCGGGCGCCGATTCCGCCACCCCGACCCCGACTAACTCCACCA
The DNA here is from genome assembly GCA_021605145.1 of Aegilops bicornis. Classification (NCBI taxonomy): domain Eukaryota; kingdom Viridiplantae; phylum Streptophyta; class Magnoliopsida; order Poales; family Poaceae; genus Aegilops; species Aegilops bicornis. Next base: position 692,232,013 of record CM038671.1, on the reverse strand, counting down.
AGAGCTTGGCTCCTCCCAACTCCTCCTAGATGCCTCATGAACCATTTGGTCGCGGAGTGGCTAAAACTCACTCTCGCCACAGCGTCGGCTCGCCGTGACTGGGACGCCGGCAGCCGACTTTGACTTTGACTGGGGGTGGGCCCTGGTTGACTCTGCTGAGTCAATGACAGGTGGGGCCCAGCCTTGTTAACTATTTAGGATTAGTTTTAATTAATTTTTAGTTAGGCTAATTATGCTGACACGCGGGACCCACCGTCAGGTTTGACCCGGACCATGTCTCGTTGACCACTGACGTCACACTGACGTCAGGCTGACGCAGTAATTGATTTTCTGGATTTAATTTAATTCAGGAAATTTCAGAAAATACCCCAAACTTCAAATATTCATAACTTTTAATCTGTAACTCCAAATTAAATAATTTATATATGAAAAATGATCAGAAAAATATGAAGAATCTGTTTATGCCATGATCATGCATGTTTGAACAAGTTAACCTCACTGAATAGGATGAATCATGATTAGGGTAATTTATGAACTAGCATTTGGAGTTGGAGTTTAACCTTGTTTGAATTCCACTTCAATTAACTTGGCTTCTTCTGCATTAGGTCAATTCAGTTCCTTAACATGACATGTCATTCATGTGAATGTGCATTGCATTGATTGTGTTCTTTCTCGATTCTTGCGGTGTTTGTCCCCTCTCAGTAGACGATGTTTCAACGATGAGTTCGATGACACCGATGAAGAACTATATTATCTTCAGAAGTGCCAGGCAAGCAAAACCCCCTTGTTCATCCCGATATAATCCCACTCTCTCGCTCCTGCTCTATTTTATTGCATTAGGACAACAACGACTCATGTGTTACTTGCTGCGGTAGCTGAACCCCTTTACCCTCTGCATGACCTGTCATTCCACAGTAATTAGATGAAACCCACTAGCATGAGTAGGAGTTGTTTGAGCCATGTTGTGCCTACTCATTCATGCTTGTTTGTCATGCCTGCTACTTCTTAGAGTTGAGTCGTGTCGATTCATCGGGAATGAATCGGAGGTGTGTGAACATGTCCTACTGTGTGTGAGCTAAGTGTGTGAACACGATTTGGTAAAGGTAGCGGTGAGAGGCCATGTAGGAGTACATGGTGGGTTGTCTCATTGCAGCCGTCCTCGAGAACCGAGTTACGTGTTTGTGATCCATGAAACAGTTACTACCACGCATTGGGCCCGAAACCAATGGACCCTCTCGGCTTCTTAACCACCCTTGTTCTCTGTCCGGGAGTTGCAAGTAGTTTACGGTGTTTGTAGCATCTTTGGGGCAGCCGCATAGCGCTGACCATAGGGGTGGGTTGTGTTGCGGTAGGCACCGTGGCCCGGTGTACCGATTCGCCTGTTTGGTGTCTCGGAACCCTGCACACATCGTTCGGGGCTGTATGGGAAACCTCGGCGGACTCCTGCGGATGGAACCCGAATAGGCGATAAACCCGGACTAGGGACTCGTGTGTTTAGGTAGGTCGTGGCCGACACCCACGTTGGGCTTCCGCTTGAAGGTTGCCGAGTACATGTCGTGTAAACGGGCGGTAAGTGGTGAGCGTGTGTGAAGAAGTACACCCTGCAGGGTTAATATGATCTATTCGAATAGCCGTGTCCACGGAGAAGGACTTCAGGTTGCCTATATCGGTTCATAGACAAGTGAAAGTGGATACTCTAAAATGCGCAAGATAAGCGTGAGTGCTATGGATGGCGTTCTCGTGAGGGAGACGGAGGCGGGTCCATAGTGGTGTATTGATATGGTGAATATGTGGACTCGTGTGCGCCACCTCAAAAGAGTTACTTGCAAATCGTAGTTCAGGATAGCCACCGAGTCAAAGCTGGCTTGCTGCGGTCAAACTCCACCCCCTTTTGATAATGATGCATATGTAGCTAGTTCTGATGTAAGTCTTGCTGAGTACGTTTGTACTCACGTTTGTTTATTTTATGTTTTGCAGAGAGACTTCGGTCTCGCTAGTAGTTCCGCTTGGACTTCGACGGTTAGCTTGTTACCTCAGCTACGATCTTGTGCCCTCGGCAGGATCTGGTAGATAGTCAGGCTTCTCAGCCTTCTTCATTTATAGTTATGCGTACTCAGACATGTTTAGCTTCCGCTTGTGCTTTGACTTGTATGTTTCGAGTGTTGGGTCATGAGACCCATGTTTGTAATATCTCGCTCCTGAGCCTAATAAATAATATTTGAGTCGTAGAGTTATGTTGTGATGCCATGTTGTATCTACATATTGAGCATATTGTGTGTATGTTTGAAATGCTTGGTATGTGTGGGATCCGACAAACTAGTTGTTTATCCTTGGCAGCCTCTCTTATGGGGAAATGTAGTCTCGTGCTTACGAGCGATAGTAGTCCGCTTCTGGCCGGTTCACCGAGTCCTGCTAGCCCAGCACTACTGCTTGGACACTTGACTGGCGGCATGTGTTTCACTTCGTTCCTATATACGTCCCTTCGGGAAATGTCACGCGGTGTTATTCGGAGTCCTCGCCTAGCCTGCTACAGCCGGGATACCGGAGTCCTGTTAGCCCAGCCTTCTGGAATTTATACGTTGATGACCGACATGCTCGATGTGATTCATGTATGCCTGTCCCCATGGGTTAAGCGCCGCTTTGGGTTCACGACTAGCCATGTCGGCCCGGGTTCTTTGTCATATGGATGCTAGCGACACTATCATATACGTGAGCCAAAAGGCGTAAACGGTCCGGGCCATGGTAAGGCGACACCGTGGAAATACCGTGCGTGAGGCCGCAAAGTGATATGATGTGTTACATGCTAGATCGGTGTGACTTAGGATCGGGTCCCGACAGCGTTGGTATCGAGCTTTGTTGCTGTCAGAGGATTACCAAGCCAAACTGGTCGAAGTTGTGTCTAGAAATGCTTTAGTTATGTAAGGGAATTGATTGTGTAAGGGAACGTAAGGCTCTTTTTACTCCTTATACCTCATGGCCTTCTGATCTGAGTCATCCTCTTCTCTTCTACGGGGTTAAGAACTAGGCCTTCTCATCTATCTATCAGGATGACGTGTTACTAATCCATAGACCCTTAAGATTGTTGGTTTTAATCCCCAGTTCAGTTCCTACTATTTCTGTATGATAATTGCTGATTTCGGAACCTTGATATTGTGATGTTGAGTGGCTATGCCACCATTTTGCAGGATGTCTCCAATCATTTTGAACATTTACAGCCGTTATCTTGTCCGAGTCATCCTGTGTCTCTAAATAGTCTGATGCATTTGCAAGTATTTTTCTTCCGTTCCCGATGTCCTTTTTGGTCAGAATAAGCACACTAATCGGTAAGTTGAGGTACTTTGTTGCCTCGGCATAGATGTTGTAGCTATTATTATGACCCTAGTTGTTTAGGAAGTCACCTAGTAATTTAGCAATGCTTTTGTATCCCCAAAGTGTGATGATTACGGCCATTATTCTTGAAAGCATCCCGTGATGTTATCAGTTAGTAGGCATTCTATTCCTGGATTCTTGAACCCGAGATTCACCCTATCTCATGTTGTTAGTATTTGCTAGTTCCTTTAGGATATTAGTAACCTTGCAATAGCCCTCAAGGTCCATGGTATTTCCTTCTTCCAAATACTATGAACCGCTTATGGCAGAAATTCCTCGCTGAATCAAAAGCTCACAACCAAAGTACTCTTGAGGAGTTCTCCATTCATAATTGTGAATCTGCCAATTCTACCTTTCCGCATGGGTTATCCGGAAGAAATGTTGAGCTTCACTCGACATACTAATCTATGCATCCACAACTCAGAAAACATATGTTCCTTCGAGTTGTTCTCTTTAGTTGTATTCCGACCCCGTCTGTCAATTGATAGTCAGGAGTATGTGTGCATTCGTTTATCGATGCCTATTATCCTTGTGATCCGTCAAGCCATTCTATTTCGGAATGACTTGGAGAAACAAACTCCAGTGCCTCATCCATATCTAGGATTGGGTCAAAGCAATTGTATTCCGCAGATCAAATGCCAATCCAGCTTTTGATTCTGCTCTACCCTGAAGTATTGCCATCTTATGTCAAGAATGTCATGGAATTGCACAACCTCTTAGGAATTCTTGACGCAGTTGATACTTCTCGCCATCATTATTCATTCCTCGGTCCGTGTTGATGCAACCGGAGTGCCGACAAGTGAATTGTGATGTGTGAAATCGATACTCCTAGCAACCTCGTTGCTTGGTAGTAAATGGACAATATTCTCATTCTTAGCGTGTTGGTTATTGAATCATCATCCTAAGATTAATCGTGCTACCTAGTCCTTATTTCTGGTGCACCCTTCGATCAATGAGATAGGATTATTCAATCCCTTGCTTATTTGATCATATCGCCTTGCCCTCAAAAGCAAGATTGTTCTCGAGCTTAGTAACATACCGGTGGTTCGTGACTTTCCAAATATCTTCTTGGAAGTGTTACCGGGTTGTCTCCTCCGATCGTTATGTTGAGCTCGTGATCAAGTTGGTTTCTTGTGAACCACCCTTTCTCCAAGAATCTGTTGGATATCCACAGGCTAGTTGGTTAAGCCAAACAACAACTTGGAGAGTTGGAAGATAAAAGCTTGCCTAACTTAGTTCGTTCCAAAGGGATATTCCTGTGTAGTGTGTGTTGAGGAAAGATGATATCTTCATCGATTGGTCCCTATGATCAGTTGTTGGACCTATTGTCTTATCAATCTTTTGACTTGAGTATGGGCTATTATTAAGTCAAATCAGAACCAACGATGTTCGTAATGTTGTCTTACTCGTGGTTGATCCCTCGAGCATACCCCATTACCTCTTTTGGTCTGACCCGGTGCTATCACCGTGTTCACATGATGGTGGAAGTCCATGATATGGAAATCCCGATGAGTTGTTGTTGAGCCCATCAGCAGCATTTTGTCTCCCCCATGAGTCATGTTGAACATCAACCTAGTGTTGGAAATTTGTGTAAGCATTTCTTTGTGTTTTGTTCATGAAGCATATGTTTGGATGAAAGTAGTGACTTCCTCTAATTCATGTGCATCTGATGCAAGTTGCCGTCGTGAATTTGAGAAAGATTTGTTTTGTTTCCTATGGTACCATCCCAAGTCAGTCATGCACGTGCGAAGTGCTCTATGGTTTGATAGGTTGGCCGCCTCCACTCCATATGTGTTTCCTAGCACACCAAGCCACTGGTTGAATTGTTCAAGGAAAAGGAGTTGATGTGCGAATACTAGTTCATGCACACGACTTCGATATCCTTGTTGATGGTGCCCAACCTGAACTCGGTAGTGTTTTATTATAAGACTACTAGGTGGTAATGCTTGTCTAGGACAACGTGTTCACTTATTAGTAGCAGAACCAGCTCATGTTTTGGAGCTTGCTATCGTAGTTCATTCCCGAGAATCTCGCAACATCTTTCCGTCGATTTGTGTTGCAAACTTTCATTTTTCTTTCTAGACTCGATGAGTCTGGAATATCCTAACACCAACCAGATCTGAATCTCAGGCAGATATGATGGTTGGAACATTCCCAGCATTTGCATTTCGTTCCCAGCTTGCACCCTATTGTGCCAACTCCCCATGGGCTGCCTTTCTCGGTAGTTTCTGTCCAATATTATCTTCAAAAGTGGACTTACCATGGGTCCCATCCATTTCCGGTGATAAGCAAAAGTCATCCATTGCGTTGTCTTCAACAAGGTAGTCCACATCATCCATTCTAGTCTGGGTATGCCATTCCTTGCACTCCACCAAACGATCTTTGTGAATTGCCTTAGGCTGGTATGAAGAGTTTCAATGATCTCTGATTCAAAAGTAATTCTTTTTGCCACTTAAGGGAATAGTTCTTTGCGTCACCTTTCCTAAGGTGTCCCGTTATGGAATCATGGCAATCATCTCCTTGTTACTTTGAAACATGCACCATTTTACTTAAGCGTGGAATGGTTGCCTACCAATTTGAACCTTCGTCATCCATTGCTTCTTCATCATTCCTAATGTGTGTTTGGTGTCTCAACTCAAGAGTTGTTCTTACGTCTCTCCACGAACTGATCTTGAGTTGCTCGATCTTCAAGAAGATTAAATCCTGTAGGGTTTCCCCTCTTTACGTTGTTGTGTCGAGTGAAGATCTCGAAAGCAAAGACGCCAAGACCAAGATGATGGAATGAATCAACATTTTCGAGAAGGGCAAATGGATCATGAAGATTGTGATAGTTCTGTGACCCCCTTTTCCTCTTACCTCACGTCTTGAATCTCGGGGCGAGTTTCTTGTTTAGTGGGGGTGAGTTGTCACAGCCCTAGAGCTTGCTTGTAGCTAGTGGCATTGCATCCATGCATCATGTTTAAATTTCTAAGAAAATTGAAATGGGGATTACCTAAACCCCTAGCACCAAAATAATGCGAATAGGTTCAACTCAAAATATTTTCAGTAACCCAAATGGCCTTCAAAAATGTTCACCATTTTTTTGAAAAATGCTGGAAACTTGATAACGGAGATGTTGCACATTTTTCCATGACATTTGGATCTTTGAATTAAATCATAAGTATTTGAATTTGGACATTTAAATTCTATAAAATATTTTAAATGTCCAAATACTCCTAAACTGAAATGTTCCATGTTATATATATTCTATTCTTTGGGCATGCACAGTTTGTTGATTTTTATAAGTGCCTGGATATTTTTAATAAAGCCGCAGAGTTTTCAGAATAATAGAAAACAGAAATAAAGAGAAAGAGAGAGAATCTTACCTGAACTTATCTGGCGCCCACCAACCGACCCAGCTCCAGCGGCCCAGCCCACCACCGCCTGGCTCCCTGTCGCCTTCCTCCTCGCGCCAGTAGGCAGGGGCGCGTGCCCGGCGCGCGTGGCCACACGCCGGCCACCTCCTCCCTGCCTGGCTGCCTCCTCCTCCCCCTGGACGCCTCCCCGAGCGCCACGCACCCCCCTGACCTCTCTCTCCCTCACCGCGGCCTCGTCCCCTCCTCTGGCTCCCTCCCTCTCCCACCGAGCGGAGCTCGTCGCCGCCGCTCGCCACCACCATGACCCACAGGCCCTCCCTCGCTTCCCCGACTAGCCCACAAGCTCCGCCACTCCATCCTCGCCCTCCCCGCCGTCACACGCGACCGGAGAAGCCCCGAGGCGCCGCCTCGCCGCTTTTCCCCTCCTCGGACCCGCCGGTCACCGTCGCCCGATTCGTCGGCTCCGGACCGTCCCCGACCTCGCCGAGCGTCCCGTCGTCTTCGCTGTGAGCCCTCGCACCGAACTTTCCTCTCCCCGATGTCGATTTCTATCCCTAACCGCGCCAACCGCCGCAACCGTGAGCTCTTCGCCGCCGGCCATGTCGCCGCCGTGGCCACCGTGACCTATAGCCGCAACCGAGCGCTTCACCGCACCCACCATGTTCCCAGGAGCCGCAGCACCCCTCCGCATCTCCTGCCGTGCCTCCTAGCGACGTGCCCGAGCTCCGGCCGCCGCCAAACACGTCGCGCCGGGCGCCGATTAAGCCACCCCGACCCGACTAACTCCACCAAGAGCTTGGCTCCTCCCAACTCCTCCTAGATGCCTCCATGGCCATTTGGTCGCGGAGTGGCCAAAACCACTCTCGCTTGGCGTCGCTCGCCGTGACTAGACGCCGACAGCCGACTTTGACTTTGACGGTGGGCCTGGTTGACTCTCTGAGTCGATGAGGTGGGGCCCGACCACAGTAACTATTTAGGATTAGTTTTAATTAATTTTAGTTAGGCTAATTATCTTTGACACGCGGGACCCACCGTCGAGTTTGACCCGGACCATGTCTCGTTGACCATCGACGTCAGTCGACGCAGAATTGATTTTCTGGATTTAATTTAATTCAGGAAATTTCGAAAAATACCCCAAACTTCAAATATTCATAACTTTTAATCTGTAACTCCAAATTAAATAATTTATATATGAAAATGATCAGAAAAATATGAAGAATCTGTTTATGCCATGATCATGCATGTTTGAACAAGTTAACCTCACTGAATAGGATGAATCATGATTAGGGTAATTTATGAACTAGCATTTGGAGTTGGAGTTTAACCTTGTTTGAATTCCACTTCAATTAACTTGGCTTCTTCTTGCATTAGGTCAATTCAGTTCCTTAACATGACATGTCATTCATGTGAATGTGCATTGCATTGATTGTGTTCTTTCTCGATTGCGGTGTTTGTCCCTCTCGATGAGCGATGTTTCAACGATGAGTTCGATGACACCGATGAAGAACTATATTATCTTGAAGTGCTGTGCAAGCAAAACCCCTTGTTCATCCCGATATAATCCCACTCTCTCGCTCCTGCTCTATTTTATTGCATTAGGACAACAACGACTCATGTGTTACTTGCTGCGGTAGCTGAACCCCTTACCCTCTGCATGACTGTCATTCCACAAGAATTAGATGAAACCCACTAGCATGAGTAGGAATTGTTTGAGCCATGTTGTGCCTACTCATTCATGCTTGTTTGTCATGCCTGCTACTGCTTAGAGTTGAGTCAGGTCCGATTCATCGAATGAATCGGAGGTGTGTGAACATGTCCTCTGTGTGAGCTAAGTGTGTGAACACGATTTGGTAAAGGTAGCGGTGAGAGGCCATGTAGGAGTACATGGTGGGTTGTCTCATTGCAGCCGTCCTCGTGAGGCTGAGTTACGTGTTTGTGATCCATGAAACAGTTACTACCACGCATTGGGCCCGAAACCAATGGACCCTCTCGGCTTCTTAACCACCCTTGTTCTCTGTCCGGGAGTTGCAAGTAGTTTCGTGTTTGTAGCATCTTTGGGGGCCGCATTTAACGCTGACCATAGGGGTGGGTTGTGTTGCGGTAGGCACCGTGGCCGGTGTACCGATTCGCCCGTTTGGTGTCTCGGGAACCCTGCACACATCGTTCGGGGCTGTATGGAAACCTCGGCGGACTCCTGCGGATGGAACCCGAATAGGCGATAAACTGGACTAGGGACTCGTGTGTTTAGGTAGGTCGTGGCCGACACCCACGTTGGGCTTCCGCTTGAAGGTTGCCGAGTACATGTCGTGTAAACGGCGGTAAGTGGTGAGCGTGTGTGAAGAAGTACACCCTGCAGGTTAATATGATCTATTCGAATAGCCGTGTCCACGGAGAAGGACTTCTGGGTTGCCTATATCAGTTCATAGACAAGTGAAAGTGGATACTCTAAAATGCGCAAGATAAGCGTGAGTGCTATGGATGGCGTTCTCGTAGGGAGACGGAAGCGGGTCCATAGTGGTGTATTGATATGGTGAATATGTGGACCCGTGCGCCACCTCAAAAGAGTTACTTGCGATCGTAGTTCGGGATAGCCACCGAGTCAAAGCTGGCTTGCTGCGGTCAAACTCCACCACCCCTTTTGATAATGATGCATATGTAGCTAGTTACGATGTAAGTCTTCTTGAGTACGTTTGTACTCACGTTTGTTTATTTTATGTTTTGTAGAGAGACTTCGGTCTCGCTAGTAGTTCCGCTTGGACTTCGACGGTTAGCTTGTTACCTCAGCTACGATCTTGTGCCCTCTGCAGGATCTGGTAGATAGTCAGGCTTCTCAGCCTTCTTCATTTATAGTTATGCGTACTCGAGACATGTTTAGCTTCCGCTTGTGCTTTGACTTGTATGCTCACGAGTGTTGGGTCATGAGACCCATGTTTGTAATATCTCGCTCCTCGGAGCCTAATAAATAATATTTGAGTCGTAGAGTTATGTTGTGATGCCATGTTGTATCTACGCATATTGAGCATATTGTGTGTATGTTTGAAATGCTTGGTATGTGTGGGATCCGACAAACTAGTTGTTTATCCTTGGCAGCCTCTCTTATGGGGAAATGTAGTCTCGTGCTTCTGAGCGATAGTAGTCCGCTTCTGCCCGGTTCACCGGAGTCCCGCTAGCCCAAAGACTACCGCTTGGACACTTGACTGGCCGGCATGTGTTTCACTTCGTTCCTATGTCATCCCCTTCGGGGAAATGTCACGCGGTGTTATTCGGAGTCCTGCCTAGCCTGCTACAGCCCGGGATACCGGAGTCCTGTTAGCCCAGCGCTACAGCCCGAATTTATACGTTGATGACCGACATGCTCGATGTGATTCATGTATGCCTGTCCCCATGGGTTAGCGCCGCTTTGGGTTCACGACTAGCCATGTCGGCCCGGGTTCTTTGTCATATGGATGCTAGCGACACTATCATATACGTGAGCCAAAAGGCACAAACGGTCCCGGCCATGGTAAGGCGACACCCGTGGGAATACCGTGCGTGAGGCCGCAAAGTGATATGATGTGTTACATGCTAGATCGGTGTGACTTAGGATCGGGGTCCTGACAGCCGATCATGGAGTTCACCTCCGCGGGTATCTTCCAGCGCTCGCCTTTTGGCGATGTGCTAAATTGATTAAGGTCCCTCTCCTTGTCGGGAGAACCTTGGCCGAACTATGTCCGGCTAGAATGGGATGCGGACGACGAAGAAATTCGCTCCCCACCCACCACCCACTTAGTAGCCACTGTCGATGATTTAACCGACATACTCGATTTCGGCTCCGAAGACATCGGCGGTATGGACGACGATGTAGGAGACGAACAGGAACCACCGCCCACAGGGCGCTGGACTGCCACCTCGTCATATGATATTTACATGGTGGACACCCCGAAAGAAGGCGATGGTGATAAGACAACGGAGGAAAATCCCTCCAAGCAGCAATCCAAGCACCAACGTCAGCGGCGCCGCTCTAAGTCCCGCCACAGCAGCGATACTGGCCCAAGAGACAATAACGCTCCGGATAGCGCCGAAGACGATGACAATCCCCTCCAGCCAGATCTCGAGCGGGAGGATGAACAAGCTAGCCCAACAGAACTGGCAGCAGACGGAGAATCAGAGGATGACAATTACATACCTCTCTCCAAAGATGAAGTGAGCCTCGGCGACGAAGAATTTATCGTGCCTGAGGATCCTGTCGAGCAGGAGCGCTTCAAGCGTCGGCTTATAGCCACAGCAAACAGCCTAAAGAAAAAGCAACAACAACTTCGAGCTGATCAAGATCTGTTAGCGGATATATGGACTGAAGTCCTGGCGGCCGAGGAATACGAACTCGAGCGCCCAACCAAGAGTTACCCAAAGCGCAGGTTGCTACCCCAACTCGAGGAGAAAGCATTGAAACCTACATCACCAGTGTATGATGCGGCTGATCGGCCACCTCGTGGCCGAGACAGAGGGGCATGCCAGCCTGAAGTCTAGCCCGCACCCCGCCGCTATTCAAACAACAATACCAAGGCCCGGGGCAATGCTACGTCTTGAGCTTGCGTTGGTTTTCCCCGAAGAGGAGAGGATGATGCAGCAGAGTAACGTAAGTATTTCCCTCAGTTTTGAGAACCAAGGTATCAATCCAGTAGGAGGCCACGCGCAAGTCCCTCGTACCTACACAAAACAAATAGCTCCTCGCAACCAACGCGAATAGGGGTTGTCAATCCCTTCACGGTCACTTACGAGAGTGAGATCTGATAGAGATGATAGATAATATTTTTGGTATAAAGATGCAAAGTAAAATAAAAAGGCAAAGTAAAAAATAAAAGCAATAATAAAGCGTAGGAAGATTAATATGATGAGAATAGACCCGGGTCCATAGGTATTTTACGGTGGGTGAACGAATTACTGTTGAGCAATTGACATAATTGAGCATAGTTATGAGAATATCTAGGTATGATCACGTATATAGACATCACATCCGAGACAAGTAGACCGACTCCTGCCTGCATCTACTACTATTACTCCACTCATCGACCGCTATCCAGCATGCATCTAGAGTATTAAGTTAATGAAAACAGAGTAACGCCTTAAGCAAGATGACATGATGTAGAGGAATAAATTCATGCAATATGATAAATACCCCATCTTGTTATCCTTGATGGCAATAATACAATACGTGCCTTGCAACCCTTTCTGTCACTGGGTAAGGACACCACAAGATTGAACCCAAAGCTAAGCACTTCTCCCATTGCAAGAATTACCAATCTAGTTGGCCAAACCAAACGGATAATTCAAAGAGACTTGCAAAGATAACTCAATCATACATAAAAGAATTCAGAGAAGATTCAAATATTGCTCATAGATAATCTTGATCATAAACCCACAATTCATCGATCTCAACAAACACACCGCAAAAAGTAGATTACATTGAATAGATCTGCACGAGAGAGGGAGAACATTTTATTGAGATCCAAAAGATATAAGAAGCCATCTAGCTAATAACTATGGAACCGAAGTTCTGATTTAAACTACTCACACTTCATTGGAGAGGCTATGATGATGATGTAGAAGCCCTACGTGGTGGAATCCTTCATGGCGGAGCTCGAACAGCCCCAAGATGGGATCTCGTGGATACTGAAAGTTGCGGCGGTGGAATTAGGTTTTTGGCTCCGTGATTCGATCTGTTGAAGTGCGTGAGGTATATATCGGAGGAAGGAGTACGTCGGTGGAGCTTCAAGGGGCCCACGAGGCAGGGGGCGCGCCCTAGGGGGGGGGGGCGCCCTCCACCCTCGTGGCTGCCTCGTGGCTTTCTTGATGGAGGGCCCAAGTCTCGTGGATCTTATGTGATGAGAAAATCACGTTCCCGAAGATTTCATTCCGTTTGGACTCCGTTTGATATTCCGTTTCTTCGAAACACCGAAATAGGCAAAAAACAACAATTATGGGCTGTGCCTCAGGTTAATAGTTTAGTCCAAAAAGTAATATAAAAGTGGAAAATAAAGCCCAATATAGTCCAAAACAATAGATAATATAGCATGGAGCAATAAAAATTATAGATACGTTGGAGACGTATCGGGCATCTAAGCTTAATTCCTGCTCGTCCTCGAGTAGGTAAATGATAAAAGAGAATTTTTGATGCGGAGTCCTACTTGGCATAATTTCAATGTAACTCTTCTTAATTGTGGTATGAATATTCAGATCCGAAAGATTCAAGACAAAAGTTCATATTGACATAAAAATAATAATACTTCAAGCATACTAACTAAGCAATTATGTCCTCTTAAAATAACATGGCCAAAGAAAGTTCATCCCTACAAAATCATATAGTTTAGTCATGCTCCATTTCCGTCACACAAGAATGCTCTCATCATGCACAACCCCGATGACAAGCTAAGCAATTGTTTCATACTTTAGTAATTTCAAACCTATAAACTTTCACGCAATATATGAGCGCGAGCCATGGACATAGCACTATGGGTGGAATAGAATATAATGATGGGGGTTATGTGGAGAAGACAAAAATGGGGAAGGTCTCACATCAACGAGGCTAATCAATGGGCTATGGAGATGCCCATCAATTGATGTTAATGCAAGGAGTAGGGATTGCCATGCAACGGATGCACTAGAGCTATAAATGTATGAAAGCTCAACAAAAGAAACTAAGTGGGTGTGCATCCAACTTGCTTGCTCACGTAGACCTAGGGCATTTGAGGAAGCCCATCGTTGGAATATACAAGCCAAGTTCTATAATGAAAAATTCCCACTAGTATATGAAAGTGACAACATATGAAACTCTCTATATGAAAAACATGGTGCTACTTTGAAGCACAATATATGAGACTCGCTATATGAAGAACATGGTGCTACTTTGAAGCACAAGTGTGGAAAAGAGATAGTAACATTACCCCTTTTTATTTATTTATTTTGGCCCCTTTTTTTTCTTTGGCCTTTCTCTTTTTTTTGGGACAATGCTCTAGAAAATGATGAACATCACACTTCTATTTATTTACAACTCAATGAGTACAACTCGATACTAGAACAAAGTATGACTCTATATGAATGCCTCCGTGGTGTACCGGGATATGCAATGAATCAAGAGTGACATGTATGAAAGAATTATGAATGGTGGCTTTGCCACAAATACTATGTCAACTACATGATCATGCTAAGCAATATAACAATGATGAATGTGTCATGAAGAACGGTATGGTGGAAAGTTGCATGGCAATATATCTCGGAATGGCTATGGAAATGCCATAATAGGTAGGTATGGTGGCTGTTTTGAGGAAGATATAAGGAGTTTTATGTGTGAAAGAGCATATCATATCACGGGGTTTGGATGCACCAGCGAAGTTTGCACCAACTCTCAATATGAGAAAGGGCAATGCACGGTACCGAAGAGGCTAGCAATGATGGAAGGGTAAGAGTGCGTATAATCCATGGAATCAACATTAGTCATAAAGAAATCACATACTTATTGCAAAAATCTACAAGTCATCAAAAACCAAAGCACTACGCACATGCTCCTAGGGGGATAGATTGGTAGGAAAAGACCATCGCTCGTCCCCGACCGCCACTCATAAGGAGGACAATCAAATAACACCTCATGTTTCAAATTTGTTACATAACGTTTACCATACGTGCGTGCTACGGGACTTGCAAACTTCAACACAAGCATTTCTCAAATTCACAACTACTCAATTAGCACGACTTTGATATTATCACCTCCATATCTCAAAACAATTATCAAGCATCAAACTTTTCTTAGTATTCAACGCACTCAAAAGAAAGTTTTACAAATCTTGAATACCAAGCATATTATTATTAAGCAAATTACCATGCTATTTAAGACTCTCAAAATAATCTAAGTGAAGCATGAGAGATCAATAGTTTCTTTAAAACAAATCCACCACCGTGCTCTAAAAGATATAAGCGAAGTACTAGAGCAAAACTATAAAGCTCAAAAGATATAAGTGAAGCACATAGAGCAAAACTACAAAGCTCAAAAGATATAAGTGAAGCACATCGAGTATTCTAACAAATTCCGATTCATGTATGGCTCTCTCAAAAGGTGTGTACAACAAGGATGATTGTGGTAAATGCTACCTCTTGAGCACTGCGTTGGATTTCCTCGAAGAGGAGAGGATGATGCAGCAGAGTAGCGTAAGTATTTCCCTCAGTTTTTGAGAACCAAGGTATCAATCTAGCAGGAGGCCACGCACAATTCCCTCGTACCTACACAAAACGATAGCTACTCGCAACCAACGCGATTAGGGGTTGTCAATCCCTTCAATGTCACTTACGAGAGTGATATCTGATAGAGATGATAGATAATATTTTTGGTATAGAGATGCAAAGTAAAAAGTAAAACAAAGCAAGTATTAAAGTGATGGAGATTGATATGATGAGAATAGACCCAGGGCCATAGGTTTCACTAGTGGCTTCTCTCAAGAGCATAAGTATTCTACGGTGGGTGAACAAATTACTGTTGAGCAATTGACAGAATTGATCATAGTTATGATTTTATCTAGGTATGATCATGTATATAGGCATCACGTCCAAGACAAGTAGACCGAAACGATTCTGCATCTACTACTATTACTCCACTCAACGACCGCTATCCAGCATGCATCTAGAGTATTAAGTTAAAAACAAAGTAACGCCTTAAGCAAGATGACATGATGTAGAGGAATAAATTCATGCAATATGATAAATACCCCATCTTGTTATCCTTGATGGCAACAATACAATACGTGCCTTGTAACCCTTTACATCCTTTGGGTAAGGACACCGCAAGATTGAACCCAAAGCTATGCACTTCTCCCATTGCAAGAACTACCAATCTAGTTGGCCAAACCAAGCGGATAATTCAAGAGACTTGCAAAGATAACTCAATCATACATAAAAGAATTCAGAGAAGATTCAAATATTATTCATAGATAAGGTGGATCATAGACCCACAATTCATCGGTCTCAACAAACACACCGCAAAAAAGAAGATTACATCGAATAGATCTCCACGAGAGAGGGGGAGAACATTGTATTGAGATCCAAAAGGAGAGAAGAAGCCATCTAGCTACTAGCTATGGACCCGAAGGTCTGAAGTAAACTACTCACACTTCATCGGAGGGGCTATGGTGTTGATGTAGAAGCCCTCCGTGGTGGATGCCCCTTCAAATGAGCTCGAGCAGAGCCCCAAGATGGGATCTCGTGGATCTGAGGAAGTTGCGGCGGTGGAATTAGGTTTTTGGCTCCTGTTACGATCGTTTGAAGTGCGTGAGGTATATATAGGAGGAGGAAGAATGCGTCGGTGGAGCAACAGGGGGCCCACGAGGCAAGGGTGCGGCATACAGGCGCCCCACCCTCGTGACTGCCTCTGTTACTTCTAGGAGTAGGGTCCAAGTCTCCTGGATCACGTTCGGGGAGAAAATCACGTTTCCGAAGGTTTCATTCCGTTTGGACTCCGTTTGATATTACATTTCTTGAAATCTTGAAATAGGCAAAAAACAGCAATGCAGGTTGGGCCTCCGGTTAATAGGTTAGTCCCAAAAATAATATAAAAGTGGAAAATAAAGCCCAATATAGTCCAAAATAGTAGATAAAGTAGCATGGAGTAATCAAAAATTATAGATACGTTGGAGACGTATCAGGCATCCCCAAGCTTAATTCCTGCTCGTCCTCGAGTAGGTAAATGATAAAAAGAGAATTTTTGATGCGGAGTGATACTTTGGCATAATTTCAATGTAAATCCTCTTAATTGTGGTATGAATATTCAGATCCTAAAGATTCAAGACAAAAGTTCATATTGACATAAAAATAATAATACTTCAAGCATACTAATCAAAGTAATCATGTCTTCTCAAAATAACATGGCCAAAAAAGTTATCCCTACAAAATCATATAGTCTGGCTATGCTCCATCTTCCCCACACAAAATATTTAAATCATGCACAACCCCGATGACAAGCCAAGCAATTGTTTCATACTTTAACATTTTCAAAACTTTTTCAATCTTCACGCAATACATGAGCGTGAGCCATGGATATATCACTATATGTGGAATAGAATGGTGGTTGTGGAGAAGACAAAAAGGGAGAAGATAGTCTCACATCAACTAGGCATATCAACGGGCTATGGAGATGCCCATCAATAGATATCAATGTGAGTGAGTAGGGATTGCCATGCAACGGATGCACTAGAGCTATAAGTATATGAAAGCTCAACAAAAGAAACTAAGTGGGTGTGCATCCAACTCGCTTGCTCACGAAGACCTAGGGCATTTGAGGAAGCCCATCATTGGAATATACAAGCCAAGTTCTATAATGAAAAATTCCCACTAGTATATGAAAGTGACAAAATGAGAGACTCTCTATCATGAAGATCTTGGTGCTACTTTGAAGCACAAGTGTGGTAAAAGGATAGTAACATTGTCCCTTCTCTCTTTTTCTCTCGTTTTTTTATTTGGGCCTTTTCTCTTTTTTTATGGCCTTTTTTTTTCATTTTTAGTCCGGAGTCTCGTCCCGACTTGTGGGGGAATCATAGTCTCCATCATCATTTACTCACTGGGACAATGCTCTAACAATGATGATCATCACACTTTTATTTACTTACAACTCAACAATTACAACTTGATTCTTAGAACAAAGTATGACTCTATATGTATGCCTCCGGCGGTGTACCGGGATATGCAATGATTCAAGAGTGACATGTATGAAAGAATTATGAAAGGTGGCATTGCCACAAATACGATGTCAACTACATGATCATGCTAGCAATATGACAATGATGGAGCGTGTCATAATAAGCGGAACGGTGGAAAGTTGCATGGAAATATATCTCGGAATGGCTATGGAAATGCCATGATAGGTAGGTATGGTGGCTGTTTTGAGGAAAATATATGGTGGGTGTATGATACCGGTGAAAAGTGTGCGGTATTAGAGAGGCTAGCAATGGTGGAAGGATGGGAAAAAGTGCGTATAATCCATGGACTCAACATTAGTCATAAAGAACTCATATACTTATTGCAAAAATCTAGAAGTTATCAAAGCAAAGTATTACGCGCATGCTCCTAGGGGGATAGATTGGTAGGAAAAGACCATCGCTCGTCCCCGACCGCCACTCATAAGGAGGACAATCAATAAATAAATCATGCTCCGAGTTCATCACATAACGGTTCACCATATGTGCATGCTACGGGAATCACAAACTTCAACACAAGCATTCTTTAAATTCACAACTACTCAACTAGCATGACTCTAATATCATCATCTTCATATCTCAAAACAATTATCAAGCATCAAACTTATCTTAGTATCCAACGCACCCAAAAGAAAGTTTCACATATCATGAATACCAAGTATATTAACATTAAGCAAATTACCTTGCTATTAACGACTATCAAAATAATCTAAGTGAAGCATGAGAGATCAATAGTTTCTTTAAAACAAATCCACCACCGTGCTCTAAAAGATCTAAGTGAAGCACTAGAGCAAAAATTATCACGCTCAAAAGATATAAGTGAAGCACTATGAGCAAAACTATCAAGCTCAAAAGATATAAGTGAAGCACATAGAGTATTCTATCAAATTCCAATTCATGTATGGCTCTCTAAAAAGGTGTGTAAAGCAAGGATGATTGTGTTAAACTAACAAGCAAAGACGCACATAATACAAGACACTCCAAGAAAAACACATATCACGTGGTGAATAAAAATATAGCTCCAAGTAAATTACCGATGGAAGTAGACGAAAGAGGGGATGCCTTCCGGGGCATCCCCAAGCTTTGACTTTTTGGTGTCCTTATATTATGTTGGGGGTGCCATGGGCATCCCCAATCTTAGGCTCTTGCCACTCCTTGTTCCATAATCCATCAAAAGAATTCACCCAAAACTTGAAACCTTCACAACACAAAACTCAATAGAAATCTCGTGAGCTCCGTTAGAGAAACAAAACAAAATACTACTTTAAGGTACTGTAATGAACTCATTCTTTATTTATATTGGTGTTAAACCTACTGTATTCCAACTTCTCTATGGATTATAAACTATTTTACTAGCCATAGATTCATCAAAATAAGCAAACAACACACGATAAACAGAATCTGTCAAAAACAGAATCTGTCAAAAACAGAACAGTCTGTAGTAATCTGTAACTAACGCAAACTTCTGGAACTCAAAAACATGTACTAAAATTAGAAGACCTAGATAATTTGTTTATTGATCAGCAGCAATTGGAATCAGTATTTTATCACGTTCTGGTGATTTTTAATAATTCGGGCACTGAGCACAAAGTTTCTGGAAATTACAGCAAGATCAAATAACTATCATCCAAGAAGATCCAATAGGTCTAGCTTGGCACAAACACTAATTAAAACATAAAAACACATCTAAACAGAGGCTATATGGATTATTTATTACTAAGCAGAAGCAAAAACAAAAAACTAAAAATAAAATTGGGTTGCCTCCCAACAAGCGCTATCGTTTAACACCCCTAGCTAGGAATAAAAGCAAGGATAGATCTAGGTATTGCCATATTTGGTAGGCAATCCATAAGTGGCTCTCATGATAGATTCATATGGTAATTTTATTTTCTTTCTAGGAAAGTGTTCCATGCCTTTCTTTAATGGAAATTGGAATCTAATATTTCATTCCTTCATATCAATAATTGCACCAATCGTTCTAAGGAAAGGTCTACCAAGAATAATAGGACATGAAGGATTGCAATCTATATCAAGAACGATAAAATCTATGGGCACATAATTCCTATTTTCAACAATAATAACATCATTAATTCTTCCCATAGGCTTTTTAATAGTGGAATCCGCAAGATGCAAGTTTAGAGAGCAATCATCAAAGTCATGGAAACCTAGCAAATCACACAAAGTTTTGGGAATAGTAGAGACACTAGCACCCAAATCACACAAGGCATTAAACTCATGATCTTTAATTTTAATTTTAATAGTTGGTTCCCACTCATCATAGAGTTTTCTAGGGATAGAGACTTTCAACTCAAGTTTTTCTTCATAAGATTGCATCAAGGCATCAACAATGTGTTCGGTAAAGGCCTTATTTTGACTATAAGCATGAGGAGAATTTAGCACAGATTGCAACAAGGAAATACAACCAATTAAAGAGCAATTTTCATAATTAAACTCCTTGAGATCCAAAATAGTGGGTTTAGCAACATCTAGGTTTTTATTTCTTTCAATCCCACATTTATCAATTTCATCATCAAGATCTAAAAACTCCGAATTCTTAGAACGCCTTCTAGGTAAAGGAAGATCATATTCAGTTTCATCAAGATTCATATTGCAAAACAAAGATTTAATAGGGGACACATCAATAACTTTTAGATCTTCATCTTGATTTTCATAGGAATTGGAAGAACACGCTTTAATAAAGGCATCTTTGGAAGCACACATCCTAGCGGTTCTTTCTTTGCACTCATCAATGGAAATTCTCATAGCTTTGAGAGACTCATTGATATCATGCTTAGGAGGAATAGATGTAAGCTTTAAAGAATCAATCTCAAGAGAAATTATATCAACGTTCCTAGTCAAATCATCAACTTTAAGAAGTTTCTCTTCAAGCAAAGCATTAAAATTCTTTAACTCTTTAACACTACTCTCAAATTCAGAGGGCATCTTATTAAAATTTCCATAAGAGTTGTTGTAGGAATTTCCATAATTATTAGAAGGATTACTAGGATAAGGCTTAGGATTAAAATTCCCTCTATCTGGCGTTGTTACCAAAATTATTCCTACCAACAAAATTCACATCCATAGATTCATTATTATTCTCAATCAAAGTAGACAAAGGCATATCATTAGGATCGGAAGAAACACTCTTAGTAGCAAATAATTTCATAAGTTCATCCATCTTTCCACTTAAAACATTAATTTCTTCTATCGCATGCACTTTTTATTAGTAGATCTTTTCGGTATGCCATTGAGAATAATTAACCATAATATTATCTAGGAGTTTAGTAGCATCTCCTAAAGTGATTTCCATAAAAGTGCCTCCATGGCCGAATCTAAAAGATTTCTAGAAGCAAAATTCAATCCGGCATAAAAGTTTTGTATAATCATCCACAAGTTCAAACCATGAGTAGGACAATTACGTATCATTAATTTCATTCTCTCCCAAGCTTGTGCAACATGTTCATGATCAAGTTGCTTAAAATTCATAATATCGTTCCTAAGAGAGATAATCTTAGCGGGAGGAAAATACTTAGATATAAAAAGCATCTTTGCACTTGTTCCAAGAATCAATACTATTTTTAGGAAAATAAGAAAACCACGCTTTAGCACGATCTCTAAGCGAAAAAGGAAATAGCTTCAACTTAACGACATCATTATCGACATCTTTTTTCTTTTGCATATCACATAAATCAACGAAGCTATTCAGATGAGTAGTGGCATCTTCACTAGGAAGGCCGGCGAATTGATCTTTCATAACAAGATTCAACAAAGCAGTATTGATTTCACAAGATTCAGTATTGGCAAGAGGAGCAATCGGAGTGCTAAGGAAATCACTATTATTGGTATTGGTGAAGTCACACAATTTGGTAGCCTCTTGAGCCATCGCGACAAACAAGCAATCCAACACACGAGCAAACAAACAGACGGGGAAAAAGAGGAGATTGGGAAAGAGAGGGCGAATAAAACGGCAAGGGTGAAGTGGGGGAGAGGAAAACGAGAGGCAAATGGCAAATAATGTAATGCGAGAGATAGGGATTGTGATGGGTACTTGGTATGGTGCTTGAATTTTGCGTAGACTCCCCGGCAACGACGCCAGAAATTCTTCTTGCTATCTCTTGAGCACTGCGTTGGATTTCCCCGAGGAGGAGAGGATGATGCAGCAGAGTAGCGTAAGTATTTCCCTCAGTTTTTGAGAACCAAGCAATCCAGTAGGAGGCCACGCACAAGTCCCTCGTACCTGCACAAAACAATAGCTACTCGCAACCAACGCGATTAGGAGTTGTCAATCCCTTCACGGTCACTTACGAGAGAGAGATCTGACAGAGATGATAGATAATATTTTTGGTATTTTTGGTATAGAGATGCAAAGTAAAAAGTAAAAGGCAAAGTAAAACAAAGCAAGTATTAAAGTGATGGAGATTGATATGATGAGAATCGACCCGGGGCCATAGGTTTCACTAGTGGCTTCTCTCAAGAGCATAAGTATTCTACGGTGGGTGAACAAATTACTGTTGAGCAATTGACAGAATTGAGCATAGTTATGAGTTTATCTAGGTATGATCATGTATATAGGCATCATGTCCGAGACAAGTAGACCGAAACGATTCTGCATCTACTACTATTACTGCACTCATCGACCGCTATCCAGCATGCATCTAGAGTATTAAGTTAAAAACAGAGTAACGCCTTAAGCAAGATGACATGATGTAGAGGAATAAATTCATGCAATATGATAAATACCCCATCTTGTTATCCTCGATGGCAACAATACAATATGTGCCCTGCAACCCTTTACATCCTTTGGGTAAGGACACCGCAAGATTGAACCCAAAGCTAAACACTTCTCCCATTGCAAGAACTACCAATCTAGTTGGCCAAACCAAACGGATAATTCGAAGAGACTCGCAAAGATAACTCAATCATACGTAAAAGAATTCAGAGAAGATTCAAATATTATTCATAGATAAGCTGGATCATAAACCTACAATTCATCGATCTCAACAAACACACCGCAAAAAGAAGATTACATCGAATAGATCTCCACGAGAGAGGGGGAGAACATTGTATTGAGATCCAAAAAGAGAGAATAAGCCATCTAGCTACTAGCTATGGACCCGAAGGTCTGAAGTAAACTACTCACACTTCATCGGAGGGGCTATGGTGTTGATGTAGAAGCCCTCCGTGGTGGATGCCCCCTCCGACGGAGCTCCGGAACAGGCCCCGAGATGGGATCTCGTGGATACATGAAGTTTCGGCGGTGGAATTAGGTTTTTGGCTCCTGTTCTGATCGTTTGGGGGTACGTAGGTATATATAGGAGGAAGGAGTACGTCGGTGGAGCAACAGGGGGCCCACGAGGCAGGGGGCGCGTCCTAGGGGGCGCGCCCCCCACCCTCGTGACCGCCTCTGTTACTTCTTGGAGTAGGGTCCAAGTCTCCTGGATCACGTTCGGTGAGAAAATCACGTCTCCGAAGGTTTCATTCCGTTTGGACTCCGTTTGATATTCTGTTTCTTCGAAATACTGAAATAGGCAAAAAACAACAATTTTGGGCTGGGCCTCCGGTTAATAGGTTAGTCCCAAAAATAATATAAAAGTGGAAAATAAAGCCCAAAATAGTCCAAAACAGTAGATAAAGTAGCATGGAGCAATAAAAAATTATAGATACGTTGGAGACGTATCAGTAAACTAACAAGCAAATACGCAAATAATACAAGACGCTCCAAGCAAAACACATATCATGTGGTAAATAAAAATATAGCTCCAAGTAAAGTTACCGATGGAAGTGGACGAAAGAGGGGATGCCTTCCGGGGCATCCCCAAGCTTTGACTTTTTGGTGTCCTTGGACTATCTTGGGGGTGCCATGGGCATCCCCAAGCTTAGGCTCTTGCCACTCCTTGTTCCATAATCCATCAAAAAATTTCACCCAAAATTTGAAAACTTCACAACTTCTCTATGGATCATAAACTATTTTAGATTCATCAAAATAAGCAAACAACACACGAAAAACAGAATCTGTCAAAAACAGAACAGTCTGTAGTAGTATGTAACTAACGCAAACTTCTGGAACTCCAAAAATTCAGGAAAAATAGGACGACCTAGGAAATTTGTTTATTGATCAGAAGCAATTGGAATCACTATTATATCACGTTCTGGTGATTTTTAAAAATTGTTTTCATGAACCTAAAGTTTCTGGAAATTACAGCAAGATCAAATAACTATTATCCAAGAAGATCCTATAGGTTTAACTTGGCACAAACACTAATTAAAACATAAAACCACATCTAAACATAAGGTAGATGGATTATTTATTCCTAAACATAAACAAAAACAAAAAACTAAAAATAAAATTGGGTTGCCTCCCAACAAGCGCTATCGAACGCCCCTAGCTAGGCATAAAAGCAAGGATAGATCTAGGTATTGCCATCTTTGGTGGGCAATCCTTAGGTGGCTCTCATAATAGATTCATATGGTAATTTTATCTTCTTCCTAGGGAAGTGTTCCATGCCTTTCTTTAATGGAAATTGGAATCTAATATTCCCTTCCTTCATATCAATAATTGCACCAATCGTTCTAAGGAAAGGTCTACCAAGAATAATAGGACATGAAGGATTGCAATCTATATCAAGAACGATAAAGTCTACGGGCACATAATTCCTATTTGCAACAATAAGAACATCATTAATTCTTCCCATAGGTTTCTTAACAGTGGAATCCTCAAGGTGCAAGTTTAGAGAGCAATCATCAAAGTCATGGAAATCTAGCAAATCACACAAAGTTTTGGGAATAGTGGAAACACTAGCACCCAAATCACATAAAGCATAAAATTCATGATCCTTAATCTTAATTTTAATAGTAGGTTCCCACCTATCATAAAGTTTTCTAGGGATAGAGACTTCCAATTCAAGTTTTTCCTCATAAGATTGCATCAAGGCCTCAACGATATGTTTAGTAAACGCTTTATTTTGACTATAAGCATGCGGAGAATTTAGCACGGATTGCAACAAGGAAATACAATCAATTAAAGAGCAACTTTCATAATTAAATTACTTGAAATCCAAAATATTGGGTTTAGCAACATCTAAGGTTTTACTTTCTTCAATCCCACTTTTATTAATTTTAGCATCATAATCTAAAAGCTCTGAATTTTTAGAACGCCTTCTAGGTAAAGGTGACTCATATTCAATCTCATTATTATAAAGATTCATATTGCAAAACAAAGATTTAATGGTAGACACATCAATAACTTTTAGATCTTCATCTTGATTTTCATGGAAATCAGGTTTAGCAGCCATCTTATTGACCAAGGTAGCTTGCTTATCAGATATTTTAGTGGTCAATTTCTCAAGACGAGAAATTTGGGTCTTAAACCTTCAAATTCTTTAGACATATCATCGAGCTCTTTATTCAAATAATTCATAAAACTTTTTTGTTCCTTAAGCTCGTTTCTGAAGAAATTATTATGCTCAAATTGCAAAACCATAAAACTCCTGACGTTGCTTTCGATCTCTTCCAACCTTTTAAGGTGAAGATCGCCAAATCTAGGTAGAGCCATAGTGACAAGCAAGCAAGAAAAAGGCAAACGGAAAAGAGAGGAGGAGATTGGGAAAAAGAGGGCGAATAAAACGGCAAGGGTGAAGTGGGGAAGAGGAAAACGAGAGGCAAATGGCAAATAATGTAATGCGAGAGATAAGGGATTGTGATGGGTACTTGGTATTGACTTTTGCGTAGACTCCCCGACAACGGCGCCAGAAATCCTTCTTGCTACGTCTTGAGCTTGCGTTGGTTTTCCCCGAAGAGGAGAGGATGATGCAGCAGAGTAGCGTAAGTATTTCCCTCATTTTTGAGAACCAAGGTATCAATCCAGTAGGAGGCCACGCGCAAGTCCCTCGTACCTACACAAAACAAATAGCTCCTCGCAACCAACGCGAATAGGGGTTGTCAATCCCTTCACGGTCACTTACGAGAGTGAGATCTGATAGAGATGATAGATAATATTTTTGGTATTTTTGGTATAAAGATGCAAAGTAAAATAAAAGGCAAAGTAAAAGAGTAAAGCAATAGTAAAGCGTAGGAAGATTAATATGATGAGAATAGACCCGGGGGTCATAGATTTCACTAGTGGCTTCTCTCAAGAGCATAGGTATTTTACGGTGGGTGAGCAATTCTTGTTGAGCAATTGATGAATTGAGCATAGTTATGAGAGTATCTAGGTATGATCATGTATATAGGCATCACGTCCGAGACAAGTAAGCAGACTCACACTTTGCATCTACTACTATTACTCCACTCATCGACCGCTATACAACATGCATCTAGAGTATTAAGTTAATGAAAGCAGTAACGCCTGTAAGCAAGATGACATGATGTAGAGGAATAAATTCATGCAATATGATAAATACCCCATCTTGTTATCCTCGATGGCAACAATACAATACGTGCCTTGCAACCCTTTACATCGGGTAAGGACACATAAGATTGAACCCAAAGCTAAGCACTTCTCCCATTGCAAGAACTACCAATCTAGTTGGCCAAACCAAACGGATAATTCGAAGAGACTTCCAAAGATAACTCAATCATACATAAAGGAATTCAGAGAAGATTCAAATATTGCTCATAGATAATCTTGATCATAAACCCACAATTCATCGGTCTCAACAAACACACCGCAAAAAGAAGATTACATCGAATAGATCTCCACGAGAGAGGGGGAGAACATTGTATTGAGATCCAAAAAGAGAGAAAAAGCCATCTAGCTACTAACTATGGACCCAAAGGTCTGAGGTAAACTACTCACACTTCATCAGAGAGGCTATGATGATGATGTAGAAGCCCTCCGCGGTGGAATCCCCTTCCGGCGGAGCTCCGGAATAGGCCCCAAGATGGGATCTCGTGGATCTGAGAAAAGTTGGCGGTGGAATTAGGTTTTTGGCTCCGTACCTAATCTGTTGGGGTGCGTAGGCATATATAGGAGGAAGAATGCGTCGGTGGAGCTTGGGGGCCCATGAGGCAGGGGGCGCACCCTCCACCCTCGTGGCCGCCTCGTGGCTTTCTTGACGGAGGGTCCAAGTCTCCTGGATATTATCTGATGAGAAAATCACGTTCCCGAAGATTTCATTCCGTTTGGACTCCGTTTGATATTCCGTTTCTTCGAAACACGGAAATAGGCAAAAAACAGCAATTCTGGGCTGGCCCTCCGATTAATAGGTTAGTCCCAAAATTAATATAAAAGTGGAAAATAAAGCCCAATATAGTCCAAAACAATAGATAATATAGCATGGAGCAATAAAAAATTATAGATACGTTGGAGACGTATCAGGAAACACGTGGGACCTGCGAGACGTATTGGAAAACAAAGCAGGACATGCGAGATCGATCTACGGATCACGGGGACGCGCCCCAACGTGGGATGATGATCGTCACGCCGGATATACTAAAAGCAAATCCAGCCGGGCCGAATACCACATACAAGACTCGTATGAACTGCGTCATGATATAGCCCGGCACAGAGGCGCCGCACACCCCCTATGCTTCACTGATGAAGTAAAGGATCACAAATTCCCGAAGGGTTTTAAACCTGTAAACATTGAATCATATGATGGTACAACAGACCCCGCGGTATGGATCGAGGATTTCCTCCTCCACATCCATATGGCTCGCGGTGATGACTACATGCCATCAAGTACCTTCCACTAAAACTCAAAGGACCAGCTCGACATTGGCTGAATAGCTTGCCAGCAGACTCCATTGGCAGTTGGAAGGATTTGGAAGATGCGTTCCTTGACAACTTCCAGGGCACTTATGTGCAGGCACCGGATGCTGATGACTTGAGCCATATAATTCAGCAGCCAGGGGAATCGGCCAGAAAATTCTAGACCAGGTTCCTAACCAAGAAAAACCAAATTGTCAATTGTCCGGATGCAGAGGCCTTAGCGGCATTCAAGCATAACATCCGTGAAGAGTGGCGTGCCCGACACCTCGGCCAGGAGAAGTCGAAGTCTATGGCAGCCCTCACGACACTCATGACCTGCTTTTGCGCGGGCGAGGATAGCTGGCTGGCTCGCAGCAACAACACATCAAGAAATTCTGGCACTTCAGATACCAAAGATACTAACAGCAGACCACGTCTGAGGGAGTCCTGGACTAGGGGGTGTCCGGATAGCCGAACTATCATCACGGCCGGACTCCAAGACTATGAAGATACAAGATTGAAGACTTCGTCCCGTGTCCGGATGGGACTTTCCTTGGCGTGGAAGGCAAGCTTGGCGATACGTATATGTAGATCTCCTACCATTGTAACCGACTCTGTGTAACCCTAACCTATCCGGTGTCTATATAAACCGGAGGGTTTTAGTCCGTAGGGCAAACAACAATCATACCATAGGCTAGCTTCTAGGGTTTAGCCTCCTCGATCTCGTGGTAGATCTACTCTTGTACTACCCATATCATCAATATTAATCAAGCAGGAGTAGGGTATTACCTCCATCGAGAGGGCCCGAACCTAGGTAAAAACATCGTGTCCCTTGTCTCCTGTTACCATCCGCCTAGACGCACAGTTCGGGACCCCCTACCCGAGATCCGCCGGTTTTGACACCGACAACGTCGTAACAGACACAAGCGCCGCAGCAAAGGCGATAACACCGAAGACACGTCAGTCAATGCCGGATTCAGTGGCCCTAAATCCGGTCAGCGGAAAAAGCCGTTCAAAAGAAGTAATCCAGGCCCGTCCAGTTTGGACCGCATACTCGATCGCTCGTGCCAAATTCACGGCACCCCCGACAAGCCAGCCAATCACACCAACAGAGAATGCTGGGTCTTCAAGCAGGCTGGCAAATTGAATGCCGAAAACAAGGACAAGGGGCTGCATAGCGACGACGAGGAGGAGCCTCGGCCGTCGAACACAGGAGGACAGAAGAGGTTCCCTCCACAAGTGAAAACGGTGAACATGATATACGCAACCCACATTCCCAAGAGGGAACGGAAGTGCGCACTAAGGGACGTCTATGCGATGGAGCCAGTCGCCCCAAAGTTCAACCCATGGTCCTCTTGTCCGATCACATTCGATCGCAGGAACCACCCCACTAGTATGCGTCATGGCGGTTACGCGCATTGGTCCTTGACCCCATCATCGACGGATTTCACCTCACTCGAGTCCTTATGGACGGCGGTAGCAGCCTGAACCTGCTCTATCGAGGATATGATGTGCAAAATGGGTATAGACCCTCGAGGATCAAACCCACTAAAACCACCTTTAAAGGTGTCATCCAGTGTAGAGGCCCATTGCACGGGCTCAATCACACTGGAAGTGGTCTTCGGATCTCCGGACAACTTCCGAAGCGAGGAGTTAATCTTCGATATCGTCCCGTTCTGCAGTGGCTATCACGCACTGCTCGGGCGAACCGCATTTGCTAGATTCAATGCGGTACCAAATTATGCATACCTTAAGCTCAAAATGCCAGGACCTCGTGGGGTTATAATAGTCAATGGAAACATAGAACGCTCACTCCGCACGGGGGAGCACACTGCGGCCCTAGCAGCAGAAGCACAAAGCAGCCTTTTAAGGCACACTGCCAATTCGGCAATAAAACCCCCGGACAACTTCAAGAGAGTCCGGAGTAATCTTCAACAGGATCGCCTGGCACGTTCAGAGCTCACCTAGCAATTCGGCCCCCGTCCTAGTCCCAGTCAAGCGACGAAATCTGTGCCGCGCGTACATAATTACGCACTAAAAATACCATGGGCATAGGCGGGGGCACGGCCAAGGCACGTCCCACAATGCGGCTCAACCGCCCCAGGGGCTGCATACCTTTATCATCTTCTCTCTTTCAGGACCTTACTCTCTGGAGCCCCTTTTCGGCAGTCTGATTGCTGGAAGCATTACGGGAAGAAAATACCAAGGAAGCAAGAAGCTCTGACATACAAGGGAATCCCCAGGTGGTCTCTGATAACGATCAAAATACCTGTTTTAAATACCCATACGCAGCTTGCCCTTGGATAGGACATGTCAAATAGTCCTATCTTTTGCTTATTGCACTACTTGTATCCGTATGCTTCGACGTATTATTTAATAACAATGCATAGCGTTAGTCTATTATTGCATTACCCTTTCTTTTTTTGTCTGCTTATTTACGACAAACTGCACCCGTACATTCTGGTACGACCAATACGCCAGGGGGCTTCAGTATACCCCATAAATACGGTGTGAGAAGTCCGAACACTTTCGATAAAGGTGGCACCCGAACTTATAACACTATATGCATCAGCTCCGAATCATGTCTTGGGTCAATAGTTGGGTTTGCCCGGCTCCCATGTTTTGGTACCTTACGTTCCGCAATATCGGCTAAGGTAGCACTGGGAGAACTACTGCGATTGTGTCCCGGTTCTTCCGGATGAGCACCTCAGTAGAGAAAGCCGAAAACTGACTGTCATGATACAGCGAGAGCTGGTCGCTGTTCGAGAGGTCTCAAGTCCTTAAAGACTTTTTCCGCTTTGGGCGAGGAGTCGGCCTTGTCCGGCTTAGGCGTATATAGCGCCCCAAATTCGGCCTTCCGAATACTAGGGGCTTCGCCAAAGTTTAAAATTGTAGACTTCTATGGCTAAGTGAGAGTAATAAAGCCTTATAGTCCGATTGCCTGGTTCGTTGTGCTGAACACCTCCTTCGAAGGACCCAAAATTGGGATAAAGAGTGCTCAGGTTTATCCCGAACACCTCAGTACTAGTTACATGGGGGCAGAAGCCGACGACTGGCCAACTCTCATATTTTATAAACGGCCGCACAGAAGGTAATATTTTAAATTAACAAGCGTGGTATAGCGCGAATAAACTCATTTCATATCACAGGATCACATGAGTACATTCACTCGAATATTACATCCTTAGTACATTCCTCCGCCACGAGGCGAGCACCCTTCAGGAAACTGTCATAATATAATTTGGGCTTGCGGTGCTCCTTCCCCTCTGGTGGCCCTTCGGTCACCAGCTTCTCAGCATCCATCTTCCCCCAATGCACCTTCGCCCGGGCAAAAGCCCTGAGCGCACCCTCGATGCAGACGGACCGCTTTATGACTTCAAGCCGCGGGCAAGCATTCACAAGCCGCCTCACCGCATCAAGTAGGTATCGCGAGGATCGCCAGGCCACATCCGGACTATAAGACCCTTCATGGACTGTTCGGCCGCCTTATGGAGCTCGACCAGTTGCTTCAGCTGGTCGCTCAAGGGCATTGGGTGTTCGGTCCCAGTATACTGAGACCAGAACAACTTCTCCTCGAGCTCCCCTCCTCGGCCCAGTAGAACTCCGCGGCATCTGACACACTGCGTGGTAGATCTGCGAACGCTCTTGGAGAGCTCCGAACTCGGGTAAGTAAAAAGAAAGTTTCCTTCACATGCTTGCTTTGCATAATGAATGCCTTACCTGCCGCTATCTTCTTAAACGCCTCAATCTCCTGGAGGGCCTTTTGGGCTTCGGCCTTGGCATGTTGTGCGCTTTCAAGGGCCTTCGCAAGCTCGGACTCTTGCGTCTTAGAGTCAAGCTCCATGGCCTCATGTTTCTTGACGAGATCCTGGAGCTCTTGCTGCACCTCGCCTACTCGGGCCTCTTGTTTCTCGCGCTCGGTGCGCTCCTTGGCCGCTTTGTCTTCGGCCTTGGATAGCGCCTTCTTCAGGGTCGCCACTTCGGTCGTGGCCCCTAGCAAATTCATGATGATCCTATTATTTTACAACCAACTTTTTTTATATATACAGACAGGGTATCCTTACCTTTGTTCTCTTCGAGCTGCCTCTTGGTAAGGCCGAGCTCTTCCTTAGACCGCTCAAGGTCCTGCTTTAGTGTGGCGACCTCCGCAGTACGTCCGGCAGCGGCCAGCAGTGAAGCCTGCATATGCACATAGACATATTTTGATTAGACTCCTCTGGTTATTGATTGATCCTCTGTTCGGCCTTTCTTTGCGAACACCAAACAGAGCATCAGGGGCTACTGTCTATGCTGTAACATTTTCTCATAATTTGATCACTTACCTCAAAGCTCGTTAGGAGGCTGGCGCGAACTTCGGGCCAGCCCGCTTTTGGCGGACTGAACCTTCTCGATCACCGCACTCATGATAGTGCGGTGCTCTTCGTCGATGGAAGCGCCGCAAAGAGCTTCCAGCAAGTTGTCCGACGCCTCTGGATGGACAGAGGTCATCGGCACAGACGGCTTGCCCCTCTTAGCGAGGGGTCGCCTGACAGAGTCCGGAACCACTGGAGGTTCCGGTGCAGTATTCGGCTGGGGGCCGAATTTGCTGCCCCCATCATCGGAGCCCATGGGAGTCTTGCTCCCCTTGCGCCCAGTGTTCGTAGGGTCGCCTTGAGGCGCCTCCAGGACTACCTCCCCTTGGTTCGGTGCCCTTTGAGACAACACCTCGACGTTGTCCGTAGGGCGAGGGGAGGAGGCGGTCGGAAGTGAATCGCTGTTCAGGTCCGACGGGCCCAAAGAATCATCCGACGAAGATACGTCGATGCGGGCTCGGGAGGGGCTGCATAATCACGCGCAGCGTAATAAGAAACAGTACAATAAGACGTACCAAGAATTATTATGGTATCCGGATACTTACGACCTCGCCAAGGGCTTGTCCCAGGGCAACCACTCGTCGTCGCTATAGGCGACCATCGTGGAGCAGTCCGGGAGGAGGGTCCTTCCCTTCTTGTACCCTTCGGCCTTCCTTTTCTTGCCCCCCCCCCCCCAGCCGGGGGGGGGGGGAGAACTTTCCTCTGCCTCCTCCTCGTTTTCATGGGAGGAGTGCGCCTTGGTGTTTTCGGACGATGAGTCCGATATAACCTTGCGTCGGAGACCCTTCCTAGTCCCCGTGGCCTTCTTCTTGGCCTTCTTCTCCGGCACCTCATAAGGCGCCGGAACCAGCATCTCCATTAGGAGAGCGTCTGCCGGATCTTCGGGCAGGGGAGCCGGACAATCGATCCGCTCCTCTGTCTCTACCCAGTCCTGTTAAATGGCGTGAAGGCTTAGATCTCGCACGCAGTTATACTGGGGAAAAGAACATCTCATGAAATGTAAAAAGGCTTACGGATTGGCAGGATGCTTTGCGTTGAGTCCGCGGTCCTCGGTAAGGGGAGGAGGTACCTCGACGCCCTTGAACAGCACCCTCCAGACGTCCTTGTGCGTCGTGTCGAAGAGCTCTCGCAGCGTCTGGTGCTCGGCCGGGTCGAACTCCCACAAATTGAATGCCCGTCTTTGACATGGGAGGATCCGGCGGAAGAGCATGACTTGGACCATGTTGACGAGCTTGATTTTCTTGCTCATCATGTTTTTGACGCAGGTCTGGAGTCCGGTCAGATCTACCGAGGAACCCCAGGACATGCCCTTCTCTTTCCAGGAGGTGAGCTGCATGGGGATTCCGGGTTGAAATTTGGGGGCCGCCACCCAGTTGGTGTCGCGCGGCTCGGTGATGTAGAACCACCCCGATTGCCACCCCTTTATGGTCTCCACATAGGAGCCTTCGAGCCAGGTGACGTTAGGCATTTTGCCCACCATGGCACCTCCGCACTCTGCTTGCTGGCCGACCACCACCTTCGGTTTAACATTGAAGGTCTTCAGCCACAGGCCGAAGTGGGGCTTAATGTGGAGGAAGGCCTCGCACACAACGATAAACGCCTAGATGTTGAGGATGAAATTGGGGCCAGATCGGGAAAATCCAGCACGTAGTAGAACATGAGCCCGCGGACAAACGGGTGGAGGGAAATCGAGTCATGGGACGAAGTGGGTAAGGAAAACCACCCTCTCATGGGGTTCTGGAGTAGGGACGATCTGCCCCGCATCTGGCAGCCGGTGTGCGATATCCGCGTCTAGATATCCTGCTCCCCGTAGCTTTTTGATGTGCTCCTCCGTAACGGAGGAGACCATCCACTTGCCTCCCGCTCCGGACATGCTTGGAGTGGTTTGAGGAGGAAATGCGAACTTGGGTGCTGGAGCTCAAGTGCGCAAGAATGGATGAGCAAGGAGGAAGATGGCGTGGGTAAAAAGAGGAATCCCTGTCCCTTTATAAGGGCGGAGGAAACTATATGCCTCCCCACCTGCCTAGTAAACTCGCTTATTCCCCAAGCACCGTAATTGATGGCGCGGTTGGTTTACCCACACCCGTATTGATGAGAATCCCGTGATAAGGGGACATGATCTCTGCTTCGACAAGACGTGCCAAGAAAACCGCCTCGCAATGTGTGCAATAGCTGGTTGAGAAAAATGGTTCGAATAACGAGCGGGCCGTAATATGATGTCATGCTAGCGAATGTGTCAGCAGATTAGATTTGTGGAAATATTATTCTCTCTACGGTGGTATGTGGAATTTGTTTTGCAGAGCCGAACACTGTCCTTGTGTTCAAAATCTTTTATGGAGTATTCGGAGGAGGAACCCGCCTTGCAATGCCGAAGACAATCTGCACGCCGGACTCATCGTCATTGAAGCCTGGTTCAGGGGCTACTAAGGGACAGCCGGACTATATCCTTTAGCCGGACTGTTGGACTATGAAGATACAAATTGAAGACTTTGTCCCGTGTCCGGATGGGACTCTCCTTGGTGTGGAACGCAAGCTTGGTAGTACGGATATGTAGATCTCCTCCCTTGTAACCGACTATGTGTAACCCTAGCCCGCTCCGGTGTCTATATAAACCGGAGGTTTTATTCCGTAGGACAACAACAATCATACCATAGGCTAGCTTCTAGGGTTTAGCCTCTACGATCTCGTGGTAAATCAACTCTTGTAATACTCATATCATCAAGATCAATCAAGGTGAAGTAGGGTATTACCTCCATCGAGAGGGCCCGAACCTGGGTAAACATCGTGTCCCCCGCCTCATGTTACCATCCGCCTTAGACGCACAGTTCGGGACCCCCTACCCGAGATCCGCCGGTTTTGACACCGACAGTTGCCACTACAACATGAGAAGTTTTATAAGAAAGAATTGCTGTTATGATGCTGGAAAAGGTGATTGAAATTATCATTGATCAAACTTATGCACTTTGCTAGCATTCACACTTCATAAATTATTTCTTTTATCATTTACCTACTCGAGGACAAGTAGGAATTAAGCTTGGGGATGCTGATACGTCTCCAACGTATCTATAATTTATGAAGTATTCATGCTGTTATTTTATCATTCTTGGATGTTTTACAACCATTTTATAGCAACTTTATATCATTTTTTGGGACTAACCTATTGACCCAGTGCTTAGTGCCACTTGCTATTTTTTGCTTGTTTTTTACATCGCAAGAAATCAATATCAAACGGTGTCCAAACACCACGAAACTTCTTGGAGATTTTTCTGGACCAGAAGGAACCCAATGGGCCTGAGCTGCACTGGGGGTGCTCGGGGCACAACCCACCAGGAGCGCCAGGAGCCCCTAAGCGCCTGTGGGTTGTGCCCACCTCGGTGGTCTCCCGCACCCCATCTTTGCACTATAAATTCCCAAATATTCCGAAACCCATCGGGGTTACCCTAGATCAAAAGTTCCACCACCGCAAGGTCTCTGTATTCGCGAAAACCAATCTAGACCCCGTTCCGTCACCTTGCCAGAAGGGGGAATCATCTCCGGTGGCCATCTTCATCATCCCGGCGGCCACCACGATGAGGAGGGAGTAGTCCACCCTCGGGGCTGATGGTTTGTACCAGTAGCTATGTGTTTAATCTCTCTCTCTCTCTCTCTCTCGTGATCTCTATCATGGGCTTTGTTAATATAGTCGGATCATATGATGTTTCTACCCTCTACAATCTTGTTATGATGAATTGATCTTTACCCTTTGAAGTTTTGTATTGTCGGATTGAATATTCAGAGATGAGAACACATGATATATGTCTTGCAATATGAATACTTGAGGTGACAATGGGGTATCTTATTGATTCAGTTGATATGTATTATGCTACCTCTTGAGCACAGCGGTTGGTTTTCCCTTGAAGAGGAAAGGGTGATGCAGCAAAGTAGCGTAAGTATTTCCCTCAGTTTTTGAGAACCAAGGTATCAATCCAGTAGGAGGCCACACGCAAGTCCCTCGTACCTACACAAACAAATAAGAACCTTGTAACCAACGCGATAAAGGGGTTGTCAATCCCTTCATGGCCACTTGCAAAAGTGAGATCTGATAGAGATAATAATATTTTTGGTATTTTTGTTTTATAGATTGGAAAGTAAAGATTGCAAAATAAACGGCGACAGAAGTTGGCAAGTTGATGGGAGATTAATATAATGGAAGATAGACCCGGGGGCCATAGGTTTCACCAGTGGCTTCTCTCAAGATAGCATAAGTGTTACGGTGGGTGAACAAATTACTGTCGAGCAATTGATAGAAAAGTGCATAGTTATGAGAATATCTAGGCATGATCATGTATATAGGCATCACGTCCGCGACAAGTAGACCAAAACAATTCTGCATCTACTACTATTACTCCACACATCGACCGCTATCCAGCATGCATCTAGAGTATTAAGTTCATAAGAACAGAGTAACGCATTAGGCAATATGACATGATGTAGAGGGATAAACTCAAGCAATATGATATAAACCCCATCTTTTTTTATCCTTGATGGCAATAATACAATCGTGCCTTGCTGCCCTCATCCTTTGGGAAAGGACACCGCAAGATTGAACCCAAAGCTAAGCACTTCTCCCATTGCAATGAAGATCAATCTAGTAGGCCAAACCAAACTCATAATTCGAACAGACTCGCAAAGATAACAAATCATACATAAAAGAATTCAGAGGATATTCAAATATTGTTCATAGATAATCTTGATCATAAACCCACAATTCATCGGATCTCGACAAACACACCGCAAAAAGAATTACATCGAATAGATCTCCAAGAATATCGAGGTGAACTTTGTATTGAGATCCAAAGAGAGAGAAGAAGCCATCTAGTTAATAACTATGGACCCGAAGGTCTGAGGTAAACTACTCACACATCATCGGAGAGGCTATGGTGTTGATGTAGAAGCCCTCCGTGATCAATGCCCCCTCCGGCGGAGCGCCAGAAAAGGCCCTAAGATGGGATCTCACGGGTACAGAAGGTTGCGGCGGTGGAAATAGGGTTTCGTGGTGCTCTCGGATGTTTTCGGGGTACGTGGGTATATATAGGAGGAAGAAGTAGGTCGGTGGAGCTGCGAGGGGCCCACGAGGGTGGGGGTGCACCCAGGAGGGGCAGGCGCGCCTCCCTGCCTCGTGGCCTCCTCGCTTCTTTCTTGACGTCCACTCCAAGTTCCCTGGATCACGTTTGTTCCAAAAATCATGCTCCCGAAGGTTTCATTCCGTTTGGATTCCGTTTGATATTCCTTTACTGTGAAACACGGAAATAGGCAAAAAAACAGCAATTTGGGTTGGGCCTCCGGTTAGTAGGTTAGTCCCAAAAATAATATAAAAGTGTATAATAAAGCCCATTAAACATCCAAATCAGATAATATAATAGCATGGAACAGTAAAAAATTATAGATACGTTGGAGACGTATCAAGCATCCCTAAGCTTAATTCCTGCTCGTTTCTAGTAGGTAAATGATAAAACAGAATTTTTGATGTGGAATGCTACCTAGCATATTTCTCAATGTAATTTTCTTTATTGTGGCATGAATATTCAGATCCGAAAGATTCAAGATAAAAGTTTAATATTGACATAAAATAATAATACTTCAAGCATACTAACTAAGCAATTATGTCTTCTCAAAATAACATGGCCAAAGTAAGTTTACGCCTACAAAATCATATAGTTTGACTATGTCCCATCTTCGTCACACAAAATATTCAAATCATGCACAACCCCGGTTTCAGCCAAGCAATTGTTTCATACTTAAGAATTTTCAATCATTTTCAACTTTCATGCAATACATGAGCGTGAGCCATGGACATAGCACTTTGGGTGGAATAGAATATGATGATGGGGTTCGTGTGGAGAAGACAAAAAAGGAGAAAGTCTCATGTTGACACGGCTAATCAACAGGCTATGGAGATGCCCATCAATTGATGTCAACGCAAGGAGTAGGGATTGCCATGCAACGGATGCACTAGAGCTATAAATATATGAAAGCTCAACGAATGAAACTAAGTGGGTGTGCATCCAACTTGCTTGCTCACGAAGACCTAGGGCATTTGAGGAAGACCATTGTTGGAATATACAAGCCAAGTTCTATAATGAAAAATTCGCACTAGTATATGAAAGTGACAAAACAAGAGACTCTCTATCATAAAGATCATGGTGCTACTTTGAAGCACAAGTGTGGAAAAAGAGATAGTAGCATTGTCCCCTTTTTTTTCTTTTCTCTTTTTTTGGGGGGCTTTCCTTTTTTTATTTGGCTTTTCTCTTTTTTTGGGACAATGCTCTATGAATGATGATCATCACACTTCTATTTATGTACAACTCAATGATTACAACTCGATACTAGAACAAAATATGACTCTAAATGAATGCCTCCGGCGGTGTACCGGGATGGGCAATGAATCAAGAGTGACATGTATGATAAATTATGCATGGTGGCTTTGCCACAAATACGATGTCAACTACATGATCATGCATGGAAATATGACAATGATGCAGCGTGTCATAATAAATGAAACGATGGAAAGTTGCATGGCAATATATCTCGGAATGGCTATGGAAATGCCATGATAGGTAGGTATGGTGGCTGTTTTGAGGAAGATATAAGGAGGTTTATGTGTGATAGAGCATATCATATCACGAGGTTTGGATGCACCAAATGAAGTTTGCACCAACTCTCAAGGTGAGAAAGGGCAATGCACGGCATCAAGAGGCTAGCAATGACGGAAGGGTGAGAGTGCGTATAATCCATGGATTCAACATTAGTCATAAAGAACTCACATACTTATTGCAAAAATCTACAAGTCATCAAAACCAAGCACTACACGCATGCTCCTAGGGGAAGGGTTGGTAGGAGTTAACCATCACGCGATCCCGACCTCCACACAAAGGATGACACTCAAAGAACACCTCATGTTTCAAATTTGTTACACAACGGTCACCATACGTACATGCTACGTGACTTGCAAACTTCAACACAAGTATTTCTCAATTTCACAATTACTCAACTAGCACAACTTTAATATCACTATCTCCAAATCTCAAAACAATCATCAAGTACCAAACTTCTCATAATATTCAATGCACTTTATATGATAGTTTTTATTATATCCATCTTGGATGCCTATTATATTAGGACTAATTTCAACCAAAGCAAATTACCATGCTGTTCTAAAATACTCTCAAAATAATTTAAGTGAAGCATGAGAGATCAATAATTTCTATAAAATAAAACCACCACCGTGCTCTAAAAGATATAAGTGACGCACTAGAGCAAAATTATCTAGCTCAAAAGATATAAGTGAAGCACATAGAGTATTCTAATAAATTCCGATTCATTTGTGTCTCTCCCAAAAGGTGTGTACAGCAAGGATGATTGTGGTAAACTAAAAAGCAAAGACTCAAATCATACAAGACGTTCCAAGCAAAACAAATATCATGTGGTGAATAAAAATATAGCATCAAGTAAAGTTACCGATGGACGAAGACGAAAGAGGGGATGCCTTCCGGGGCATCCCCAAGCTTAGGCTTTTGGTTGTCCTTGAATTTTACCTTGGGGTGCCTTGGGAATCCCCAAGCTTAGGCTCTTGCCACTCCTTATTCCATAATCCATCAAATCTTTACCCAAAAACTTCAAAACTTCACAACACAAAACTCAACAGAAAATCTCATGAGCTCCGTTAGCGAAATAAAACAAACCACCACTTCAAGGTACTGTAATGAACTAATTCATTATTTATATTGGTATTAAACCTACTGTATTCCAACTTCTCTATGGTTCATAACCTCTGATACTAGCCATAGTGTCACATCCCTAGTTCTGGTAATGCCTAGTGCTAGCATCTGGTGTTGCATCATGTCTACTTTTCTCAGAAAGTTGAAATGGGGATGACAGAACCCCCAGCTATATCTGGCCATGGGTAGGGCCGGGCTTGTGCCGGGCCTAAAAAAGCCCATGGT
Source organism: Aegilops bicornis (assembly GCA_021605145.1). NCBI lineage: Eukaryota > Viridiplantae > Streptophyta > Magnoliopsida > Poales > Poaceae > Aegilops > Aegilops bicornis. The sequence goes on along the minus strand of CM038671.1, from coordinate 692,192,554 downwards.
AGAAAACTAAGGCCCAGGCCCTACCATCGGGCCTACTTTTCAAGCCCAAGCCCGGCCCATCTGGTAAAAAGCCCTGAAAAGCCCTTAGGGCTTAGGGCCGTGGGCCGGGCCTCTTCCTTAAAATGCCAATATGCCAAGCCCAAGCCCGTGCCTGTGCCTTGTGGGCTCAAAACTCAAGCCCGAGCCCGCCCAGACAAGCCCATCGGGCCTAGGCCTGGATTTTAGGGCCGGGCACAGGTGGGCCCGACAGGCCGGGCACGAGATGGCAGAGGACTACCCCCAAAGACCCCCTTAATCCAACTAGGATTTACTAAAATCTTTTTCAATGAACCTGAAATGCCCTTCTAAAATGTTCATCATCTTTGCCTTGGTCTAGAACCTATGACAAAAATGGTGCACACTTTTCTAGGACATCATAAGATCAGTGGATTAAATCATATGTTATTTGCATTTGGACATTTAAATGCTATAAAATATTTTAAATGTCCAAATAATCATAAACTAAAATGTTTACTGTTGAAAATATTCCATACAGTGGGCATGAGAAGTTCCATGTTTTTTGAGTTAGTTTTAGTATTTTAATTAAAGCCACAAAGTTATAGAAGAAATAGAAAAACAGAAAATAAGAGAGAGGGAGAGAGAGAGAGAGAGAGAGAGAGAGAGAGAGAGAGAGAGAGAGAGAATCTTACCTGGCCTCACCTGTGCAGCCCACCAATTGGCCCAGCACTGTAGCTGGCCGGCCCAGCCCACCACCGCCTCCTCCCCTGTCGCCTTTCTCCTGTGCCAGGAGGACGGGCGCGTGCTCGTCGCGCGCTGGCCACGCGCCGAGCCACCTCCTGCTTCCCGCCGCTACCTCGATGCCCTGGACGCCTCTGGCGTTGCCACACAGACCCCTGGACGCCCTCGAGCGCTCCCCTCTCTCCCTGCCTCGCCTCTCTCACTCTCTCTCCCGAAGCCGAGCGGAGCCGTCGCCGCCGCTCCTCGTTACTGTGGCCACCAGCATCCCCACGCCCGGCCAACGCCCCACGAGCTCCGCCTCGACGCCGTAGACACTACAAAAAATACACTTCCGTGATGATACGTGTTTGTCACAGTAGGTCACGTTTTTTGTCATGCATGTACATCCATGAAGATTTTCTGACAGAATCAAGATAGTCATACCTGTGCTATCGTAGAAGTGTTCCATGACATTACCAAAATTATAATCACGGAAGTGTCCACTTCCATGACAATAAATCGCGCGTCACAGAAGTGCTTTCGTCAAGGGTGACTGACACGTGGCCTCCACCGTGAACGGCGCCGTTAAGCTATCGGGTCCGGTTTTGGATCCGATAACCCGTTAATGGCCGGACCAATGTGGATTTTCCACTTGTAAAATCATCATTGGCGCAGGAAACACGTGTTGCCTCACCGTTGGGACAGATGTCATCCACTCATTGGACAGAGGCGCCTATGATAGGTCGACATGCGGCACGGCCAAACTGTGGCCCATTCGGTGAAAAAGGCCGCCCAAGAAAATTAGCGGGCCGCCCATATAAGGCCTACTTGTGTCAGTCCATTTAAGCCCACGGCCCATACGAGATGTGCCAATTCGCCCGTCAACGGCCCGTTAAAGATTTGACACCATTGCAGCCCATAGTCGATTCGAGCCCGTTAACAGCCGCTATATAATTGGACTCAATATCGGCTCGATGAGATTTCGACTCGTTAACGGCCCATTTAATGGCTGGGCCAATTTTCGGATGTACATCTTTCGCCTTTTAGCGACCCATTTAAATGTTGGGCTAATTTCCGCCCGGTGTGTCTTTCACTGTTGATGGCCCATAAATCTGATGGGCCATTTGTAGCCGGACACGAGTTTCGCCTTTTAGCAGCCCATTTAAGTGTTGGGCCAATTTACGCCCGGTGTCACTTTCGACTGTTGACGGCCCATAAATCAGTTGGGCCATTTGTAGTCGGACCTGAGTTTTGGCCTTTTAGCGACCCATTTAAGTGTTGGGCCAATTATCGGCCTGTGTGCCTTCGCCCGTTAACGGACCATAAATGAGTTGGGCCATTTGTAGCGGACCTTAGTTTTGGCCTTTTAACGGCCCATGCCCTTCATGGTCCAATACCAGCCCGGTTTCTCTTTCGGCTGCTAAAGGCCCACAACCTGATTGGGCCATTTACAATACGACCTGACTTTCGGCCTCTTAGCGGCCCATGCTCTTCATGGTCCAGTACAAGCCCGCTGTCTCTTTCGGCCTGCTAAAGGCCTACAGTATAGTTGGACCATATGTAGCCCAACCTTAGTAACGTCCTGTTAACGGCCCGTGAAATAAATTGGGGCCACCTGTTGCCCGCTTCGATGTCGGCCTGTTAACGATCCGGGAGTTAAGAGGGCTGACCATTAACTTTTGGCCTAGTAACGGCCCATTAAATTGATGGGCCCACTAAAGTTCGTACATGTCTTTAGGCCAAATTAGATAATTTGAGACCATTACGACGAGCAATTATGCACAGGACCAAAACCGATCAAGCAAAGGTACGGCATACAGAGAATAATGTTGCACATCCAGCATATATTACAGGAAGTTACATCCACTGGGCAATCAAAGATTGATGCCACTACAAATAAATGAGTAGAACCTAACCATCTACAACGTCACAATCTGCAACCTCAGCACAGATGACGCCCATAAGCATGTGGGCAAGTTCTTGCTGCTTTGCTACAGTCTCTGAAAACATTGATCAGTTGTTGTGTCGCACGACTCTGCACCTCTGATTCATCCACCATTTCCATCATTGCTTCAGCCATTAATTGGTTCACAAACATACATTTATTCCATTGCATTCGAGGCAGAGGAGGATCTTGAACAGATTCAGATGGCGATTTTGGCAGGCTTGTATTATTGATAGTGGAGAGTGTCTCGACCACTGCAACATAACATAAATTTGGACAGGAACCAAACAGATTAATCATGAGTTATTGCCATATTACCTGGCCTAGATTTACTGGAAAGAACCAATGGGGTTGCCTTCTTTGTTTTCGTAGAGTTTGTCTTCTTATCTTCAAAGACCTGCACAAAATTAACACACTAGCATTGCTATCATTGGCCAAGTGAGATAATAGGAAAGCAACATTGACACAACAAACGTTTGGGCAACTAGCCTACACCAAATTAACACAATATGGCACAACTATCATCAGCCAGTAAGGTAGTACGAAAGCAACATTGACACAATGAATGAATGGGCAACCAGAGAAGCACTACAATTCAGTAATGTGCGTGATATGAGATAGTACATTCGTGCAACTCAGTATGCAAAACTACCAGGCAGTTTTCCTTACAAAAATCAACATTGGCGCCTTTACCATTTTGCTACAACTAATTTTAGATCAGATAAAGGTTAGATTCACGCCGATTAACAAATACATGTTGATGTAAAAATATAGTGATATACAACAGGTACTTACATCAACATTGGAGCACAGAGAATTCCATCAAGATATTTTCCTCGAATACGATCCCAATGGAGGAAGTCTTCTATCGTTTAACCTTATTTTCTAAAAGAGAGATGCGTAAGAAACAAGTAGAAAATATGATCAGAATGCTATAAAATTTCATGATGTGAGGATACGCACACGCTTCTTAGAATAGAGTTGACATTCTTTTGCTGGACTGGAGTGGACTAGTTCTTTGGCCACTAGAATCTGCTTATTATCAGTGGGAGTTGGGTTTCTCTATCCTAGAGCAGTATCTATGAAAAATAGAGTTGGTTTATTATCTCCTGGCGTTTGGATCTTTTGCGAAGACCTGGTTTGTAACCCTTTAGATTCTAACATAGCCTTCTTCCCCTTGCATGCCTTATATAGAAGAATGGTGATTCAGTTATAAAACATGCTACAACAGAGATGGAATAGGTATTGAAGAATAGAAAGGCATGACATATTGACATGTATTCCCTCCATCCGGAAATAAATGGATGGGTCTAGGCATATTTCAGTTCTAGATACATCCAGCTTTTATCCAATTCTGCGACATTTAATCCGGACGGAGGGAGTATGATGTAAGAGCTAGGGATACGACAGGACAACACAAGAAAAACACCGAAAAACCCAACTGCAGAACCAAAGTATTCAAACCCACTGATATGAGATAGTACACTCATGCAGCTCAGGATGCAAAACTACCAGGCAGTTTTCCTTACAAAAATCAACATTGTGGCCTTTAATCATACATTTTCCTGCAACTAAATTTAGACCAGATAAAGGTTGGATTCACGCTGATTAACAAAATACATGCTGATGTTAAAATATAGTGATATACAACAAGTACTTACAACTACATTGGAGCATAGAGAATTCCTGCAAGAATCTTTCCTCATAAACGATACCATTGCAGAAATTCTTCTATCTGTTAAGCTTATTTTCTAAAAGAGAGATGGGTAAGAAACATGTAGAAAATATGATCAGCATGCTATAAAATTTCATGATGCAAGGATACGCACACGCTTCTTAGAATTGAGTTGACGTATTTTTGCCGGATGGAGCGGACTAGTTCTTTGGCCTTTGGAATCTGCTTATTATCGATGAGGAGTTGGGTTTCTCTGTGCTGGAGCAGTATCTATAAAAACCGGACTTGGTTTATTATCTCCTGGCGTTTGGATCTTTTGAAAAGGCCTTGTTTGTAATCCTTCAGATTCTAACATAGTCGTCTTCCCCTTGCATGCCTTGTATAGAAGAATGGTGCTTTAATTATAAAACATGCGACAGCAGAGAGATGGAATAGGTACTGAAGAATACAAAGGCATGACATATTGACATGTATTCCCTCCATCCAGAAAAAAATGGATGGGTCTAGGCGTATTTCAATTCTAGATACATCCTTTTTTATCCATTTCGGCAACATGTAATCCGAACGGAGGGAGTATGGTGTAAGAGCTAGGGATACGACAGACAAAGACAAAAAAAAACACTAGTTGAATGTAAAACTATATGCTAGCGAAATACGTACAGAAATAACTAAGGCAACATACACGTGTATTATTGGGAAAATAAGATGGCATTGCAACAGAGCACTAGAACATCACTTCAATGTAAAAACATGGTATGGCGAGCGGATGAAGTACATACTGATGAATAACAATGCATAAGACATTCAGAAGCATGATGTCTAAATTAAGCAAATGGCATTGCGATAGAGTAGAATGACAATACTTGAATTTGAAAACATGTTATCTTGAATGGAGTAGGTACTGAAAAACAGGAAGGCATGACATATTTACATGCATGATCAGCATGCTAAGCACATGGCATTGCAACAGAGTAGATACACTCCAAGACATTATATGCATGTTGTACCCATATCACAGGCCAAGTTAGAGCAAGGACCTTGTGGGGTGAAGAGGATTCATCATCTTTCTGCAAGTCTTCTGAAGAACTGCCTTTACATATTCCATCATATTGGGTATCATTGACATCAAGTTTATTGGCCTTTACATTGCTCCGTGAGGTTCTTGTGGATATATCAGTGTGTGCAATTATATCTGAGATGCATGGAAGACAACTAGTAGTTAGATTTATGTAATGAGTGCACAGAGGAGGCGACATAAATAGTAGGACTGGGGTTAACTAGCAGCAATAGGTCTCATAAACTAAAGGGAGAACACATATGAAAGCTACAGAATATGTATTGTTTGTACTTGAGATTAACTAGATGGCACAAAAAAGTATTAATGAACAACATAGCTAATACTAGAAGTGGTATAATACTATAATCACCAGCCTGTGGGATAGCATTGGCTGATGGATGATAACTATGGAACAACGTTACCTAAAGAACAAGTATCTTAGCTGAACTATGGAACAACGTGAACTCTGAACAAGACCCGTAAGAGATCGGCATGAATATACAATTGAAATGTGATGATCTATTTTCCATGCTTAGATGAATAACAAAGCCATAAATGTTGCACACAAGTAAGATGAGGGTACAACCTATCGGCTGCCATCCATAGGAGTGAGCATCATGTCTTGACTTGTTGATGGCCCCGCAGCTTGTTGTGGCTGTCCATGTCGAGCACGCGCATTCGATGCAGGGAACTGTTGAGTGAGGACTATAGCTCCCTTCTGGTGTATGCTTCCCTTGTTGGAGCAGCTGCGGTGAGTCGGAAGACGGTGTGTCTGAAGATGCAGATAACGCATAATGTTAAGAATGACATATCTCCTTGATCTGAAGAAATACACTAAGAGATCAACAGCAAGGTATGAGAGTGGTCACACGTCTGTTGACTGAAGACTAAATTGGGGTCACACGATTTTATTTTATTTTGGTACTGTTTGATCTACGCCGGATGGCTGATGGCCGTCTTGTGCCTCCCGGCTGACACTGTTCGGAATCTTCCCCGAAGAGCCAGCGACCAATGGCAGAGCTGCCTGCCTCCGCCGTCCGTGGCCCCGGCCAAAACCCCGCTCCCGCCTTTGCCGCCCGTGTGTTTGCGCCGCCCCCGGGCCAATCCACAAAGACTCCCCGTCATCCAGATCCGGCGGCGGCAGTACCTTCAACCCACGCAACTCTAAAAGATAGCCATCTAAGCGCTGCTTCCGTGGCGAACTTGCGGCCTCGCACCCTTACGTTAGACACCAGCCAACCGGCAGCCTAGGAGCTCCGCCGCCTCGAGGGGTGCTGCTTCCCATTGGGAATCGATTGGCCCAGAATAAAAATTCAGAGAATTGACGCCTAAATAAAGTGATTTGAGATGAGGGTGCGACCTATCTGGCGGCATGGTGAAGTAGGCAGGTCCAGCTGCCGAGTCATTGAGGCCGGCGCGGTTGCGGTGGCGACCGGCGGCAGGGAAAGAGCGATGTCGTGATTTGCCGACGGCCACGCTGAAGCAAGCGCCAGACTCGGACGGACCCGAAGTTGGAGCCGCTCGGCGCCGTGAACAACGGCGGGGTGAATCGGCTCGATGCAGTTCACTGTGACGTCGTCCGAGGTAGCACCAGCAGCATGGAGTAAGAGGCACACAGCCCAGTGCATGACGGTAAATGGACAGCGTCTCCAGCATTAGGGAGGAGGGCAGCTGTGAAATTGGTGCGGTGGGGGCGCCATGGAGGTGGGGCTGAGGTTTCGCGGCTCGGGAGAAGGGAGCTTCCTGGGGAGAAGGTGATTTGGCGCCCACGAGGTATGGATGGGGCGGCGGGGGGATTGGGAGGAGTGGAACCATGTCTTACTGACGCATTTATGCGAAATGTGAGGGGGAGTTACAGTTCTACCCTTGCCTATAGGCTTCTCGGCTTGGGTCTGTGTACTGAGGGTCGGGGATAGTAGAGTAACTTTTCTTCTCCCCAGATAGTGGGCGGGAGCAATTTCGGGCGAGAAGGGCGTGTTTTGAACTATAGTGGGCGCGAACGATTTCGGGCGAGGAGAGCGTGTTTTCAAATAGTGGGCGTGAGCTATTTCGGGCGAGGAGAGCATGTATTGCCGACAATGGTTTATGAATTATTCGGCACATGTCATTTCGGCCGAGGAGAAGGCGCGCTTGGACGAAGTTACGAACCTACCCTCAATGTACAACGGGCCAATTGATGCGTGTCCCACATAGGATGGTAATTTCGTGTCTCCCATTTATTTGCTCGGGCGAATTCCACCGAGCAGAGAGGATGTTTAACGGTTCGTTCAAATTTTGGGAGAACGAGCATCCACGTCTACCTTACCAAGTCGATTCGAATCAAATTTTGAAATATTAGCTTGCCACTTCTTTTTTAGATGGAGAGATGATGCTTGGGTAATGTGTTTTTACATGCTCGTTGCTAGCGATTTACTATATGACAAATAGTTGACCCACTCAAAAACGCGAATCAAACCCAAAATGAAATATCTCGATTCAATGAAATAGCTCGCTCAAGAGGGTCAAAATAATGAACTAAATCCAAAATTGAACACCTCAATCGAGTAGCATGTTGTACAGTATTATAGTACTCCATGAACATGTTGAAAGTCAAATTAATGAACTTGTTTGATATACGCATATATTCATTCTTGTGTGGATTGCAGACAACATGTTCTCCAATTTAAATATTTGAATGCAAGTTTATATCGAAACATGGTTTATATCAGTCTTTGATGCATAAAACGCGACCTCCCCCTCTCCCGCACTCTTGTTCTCTCTCTCTCTCTCTCACTCTCTCTCTCTCACCGACAATCTTCAAGGATGACACAAGCATCCGACACAAAAAACTTGTTGGTCCCTCTCCCTTTCTCTCCATCTCTCTCTCTCTCTCTCTCTCTCTCTTTGTGTGTGTGTTGTGGGGGGGGGGGTATTTCTAGTTTGCATGCATATATACACCATCTATAGGTCTCTCTCAAGACACTATGTATGATACTCTAGCTAGTCCAAGCTAGATATCTTGGGTGCACTCATCATACGCACACAAATTCCTTGGCTCTTTGCCTGTAACTTTCTCACGCACCACTATGTCATCTCGGAGCTCTTCCCCCCTTTATCAGACTCTCCATCCACCTGGGTCACACATACACATGCATATCTCACTCGCACTCGATAGGCCCATCTAAAACTCTATCTCTCTCCCTCGTTCTCTCTCCATCTCACACGCACACACACACAATCTCATGCCCACTAGCCAAGTATGATGGTCTCTCACTCAATTGTAGGCACACGCAGTCCCCCCTATATGTATATGACTAGCTAATCTTAGTCTCCATCACAAACATGTGCATGGTCTATCTCGATTTCTCTTGGGGCATCTTTCTATCGCGCACGCACTCCCTCGATTTCCCAACCATATAGTCCCCTCACGATCTCGAGGGGATCTCTCTATCACAAACACACCCTCTCTCCCTCCCCATGCGTCCATGCCATCCATGTGTCCCTCTCGACCTTTTTTCCTTGTTGGCCAGACCCCTATTGGACATGTGCGACAGGGGTGTCTCTCTCCGTTGCAAACAATCACACACTAGCTATCTTCGTGTATCTCCTCGCCTCGCTTTTCCATCTCGGAGATGCATGCGTGATATGTTCGCATAAGAAACGAAAAAACACACTCTCTACTCTTTTTGCACACTTACTCATTCTCCTTCACACGCACTTGATCTGTCTCGACCGAGGCACTCTCCTCGGTCCATAGCATATAGATTTATTGAAAAGTCAAACATCACAATGTTTGACCATGTACGTGGAGAAAAAGAATTACATCTAGTACGGCAAACATATACCATTAGATTCACCATGAGATGTAGTTTTGTATGATGTATCTTTGGTATTGTAGATATAAATAACATTTGCGTAAACCTGATCAAAGTTTCCAAAGTTTGACTTCTAAAAATTTACATGCCTTTGCATTATCGAGCGGATGGAATACCTCTTTCCCCTCTCAGCTATCTCGACGCACCACTCAGCTTTATCGGGCTCCTCAATCTCTCTCAAACTTTATTGGTCAGTTTGGTTCGTGACTGACCCTCATGCCTTGATGGCGGTCTTTTTGGTGTGGACGGGAAATGTAAAATATTTACTGCTGGCCAGGCTTGTGTAGTCTTTGAAGCATTTGGTTCATGCCCAGGCGGGCAAAGCATCAACGTCCCATCAATCAATCCATGCATCAATTATGTAATGCTAATATCCATCCATGTTCTGTTAGCCTCGTGGCGCACGACGACTGTGCACGCCGAGCGTTAAAATCGATCGCTGGGCGGGCTACTTGCAGTGTCTGGAGTTCAGCCAGGCTAATTAAAGTGCAAGGGAACCCAGGCCAGGCGGGCTTTCTTTTTCACAGGGTAGCAACCAAACAAGCGTGTATGAAATCCAGCAACAACCCCAGTCCAGGCAAAAGATGCTCGGGACGCAAGCCAAACTTGCCTTATATCTCCCTGGTTCACACATACACATGTCTCGCTCGCGCTATACATATAGACCCATCCAACACTCTCCGCCCTTGTTCTCTCTCCATGTGACACACACCCCCTAAGTACCATAATCCCTCACTCCCGCCTAGGCTCTGTTTGGATCCATGGGTTAGAGTTAGTTTGGGTTAGTTTGGAGTCAACTAACCCAAAAAGATCCAAACAGGAGGGTTAGTTTGGGTTAGATGCATCTAACCCGTCCAAAAAAACTAACCCATCCAAGAGGTGCTTATCTGGGTTAGTTCTTCTTGGGACCACTAATAAACACTTTTTTCTCTCGCTCTCCCCGCAGCAGATCCCTCCCCACTTCCTCGAAGCTTCTCGTCCTCTCCCTCCCTCCCTCTCGCACCGCCCGTGAAGGTGCCTCGCCGTATCCGCGCTCCATCTAACCCTGCCATCCAAACACCTCTTTACTTAGAGTTAGTTTAGGGTTAGTTCAGGGTTAGAATCTAACTCTAACCTCTAACTGAGTTAGAGTATCCAAACAGGGCCATAGGCGCAAGCACTCCCCCCTCCTAAGTATGATTATCTCTTACTAACCATCAGGAACACACGTATTGTCTCCTTCCGTCCACACGTCTATCTCGATATCTCTCGGGGCATCTTCTATCGCGCACACACCTTGTCACTCGATCTCCCACCCATGTAATCCCATCACGATGTCGAGGGGATCTCTCTATGACAAACATACACTCTCTCCTCCCCGTGTCTGCATTTTCTCCGTACGTCTCTCTCGACGTCTCTCCCTTGTTTGTCAGACCCCTCCTGGCCACGTGCTAGGGGTCTTGCTCTCTCGGTTCCAAACAACCACACACTATCTCCTCACCTTGCCTCCGTTGTCGAAGATGCATGTGTGATATGTTTGCATAAGACACGCATGCTTTTTCTCTACTTTTATCGTGTGTTGTCCATGTCTCTTTCACACATGCACACACACTTTTTTCACTCTCTCTCTCTCTCTAGTTAGGGACTCTGTCACGCCCATAAGCATATGGATGTTTTGAAAAGTCAAACCTCAGAAAAGTTTGACCAGGTATATGTGGAGAAAAATATTTACATCTGGAACAATCATTAGATTCATCACAACATGTACTTACTTCATACTATCATTTATCTTTGGTATTGTAGATATAAGTAATTTCTTTATAAACTTGGTCAAAGTTTCAAAAGTTTGACTTAAAAAATGTTGGAACTACATTATCGAGCGGAGGGAGTAGCTCTTTCTCTCTCTCTGCTATCTCTCACGGGCCTCCCTCTCCCTCGAACTCTCTATACCGACAGATTATCGCTCACCGTGTCAACAGATAGCTCCGTATATTGTTTAGTTGACGGTCAACCAATCCACATGCTGCCTTGTCAGCTCGTGTTCTGTATCTTCGTGTGCTGGCCCATGTGGCAGTGGGTGAAAATAAGTAAACTAGAGGCCCATCTGACACGCGGTGAAATAAACAAAGTTGAAACCACTCAGGGTAGCACCCTACACGCTAGTAAATTGAGGGCGCATTGAGGACAAACTTCTTGCGCGCGAAGGACGACTTTTCGCGCACAATTCACCACTTGGCTGGCGGCATGCACGGAAGGGCCTTTTCGCGCACACCCAGCACACAACACACACCAGCACACGTGTACACCAGCGTCGCCGCCGGTTGAGATGGACGGCGAGGCAGCCAACAAGCGGAGGCGGCTCGAGCCAAAACCGCATCCGGCGAGCCTGGACTTAATCAGTAGCCTCCCCGACGACATGCTGCTCGTCATCATCGGCCTCCTCCACACCAAATCTTCCGTGCGGACCGCCCTGCTCTCCCGGCGGTGGCGCCCCCTCTGGCGCTGCATCCCCCTCAACCTCACCGGCCGGCTGCCTCTGCGGCGGGGATTGCAAACGCATGGGTCATAGCCTCCAAGATCCTTTCATCGCACCTAGGCCAGCAGACACCTTGACATCCGCATGTTGGTACCAACTGCAAGGTCCAACCCAAGTTTGATGAGTGGTTCTTATCCCCGCCCTAGATCAGCTCGAGGAGCTCAGCTTTGAAGCTGGACGATGTCGCTCTCTGCCGCAGTCCGCGCTCCGCCTCCCGCCAACGCTACGCCGCGCCAGCTTCAGCTCCTGCTATCTTCCCCAGATTAATGCCGCGCCCGCCCTTCTTCTCCCTCAACTCAAGCAGCTCGACCTCTTCGACGTTGTCATCTCGAAGAAGGCTATGGAGCACCTGCTCCACAGCTGTACTGCGCTCGAGTACCTTCGTCTTGAGTAGATCCACGGGTTCATTAGCCTCCACATCGCCTCGACGAATCTCCGATGGATTTATGTGTCTTGTTGGCCCTGCAACAAGACATCAATTGGGAAGAGAACACTCCAGCTGTTCCACGTTATGGTCATTGAGAATGCGCCTTTCCTTGAGAGATTGCTTGTATCGGATCTAGAAGGTCCAACAAAATCGGGGTCATTGACGCCTTGAAATTGACGGCATTGGTGTACTAAATGCGCCAAATTCTCCGAACTATTTATTGGATCCGTAATCGTTCAGGTACATCACTCATCTTCTTCTCCGTCTTCTTGAAATTCACATTTTTAATTTCTTCTTGATGTATTTACGACCGTATTCCAGAAAATGATTCCCACAAGCTTGACCGGTCCATGCATGCGGTGAAGATCTTAGCACTAAAATCTATCATTTAATCTGGATCAAGTTGTTGGATTCCTTACATGTTTTCCGTGCACGGAGAAGCTACTCATCAAGGTGAAACTTCTTTCCTATGAGTAAACGGTAATCACAACGTAGCTCAATTTTTTCGTAATTTTCCCAAATTACGATGACAAGTGGAGTGTTCAAAACTGCATCTACGCACTGCACCGAAAGAAATGTTTTTAGTATTTTTTTCTCACGTGATCACCTGCATCGTTTTTATGCTGTACTACTATAGTAGCCTAGGCTAGTCATAGTGGAAAGTAACTTAGGCTACTCCAAAGAACTCTATGGTTACCCTAAGAGCAAGTACTACCTCCATCCTGGTTTACTCTTCCAATTTTGTAGTATCAAAATTTGACCATAGATTTAACTGACAAAATGTTAATGCATGTCACTAAGTAATATATCGTTGGATTCGTATTTGAACATAATTTCAAATGGTGTAATTTTTAGTGACATGCATTGGCATTTTCTTAGGGAAATCTATGGTCAAAATTTTATACTAAATACGAGGTAGTATTCCCTTCGTCCCAAAATTCTTGTCTTACATTTGTTTAGATACGAATGTATCTAACACTAAAATGTATCTAGATGCATCCGTACTTAGACAAATTTAAGACAAGAATTCTGGGACGGAGGGGGTACAAAAGTGGGCTATGTAGGCCAAAACATGTGCCAAATTCACTTGTGATGCATTTGGCATCGATGCCCTTCCATTTCTCACCTGGTGCCCCAATCTGGATCACCTACTTTGCTCCGGTGCCAAATTAACTCACATAATGAAAAACACTGCGTGGGAGAGAGAGAGGACTGAGGCAATAAAAACACTTGTTTGGGAGAGTGAGAGGCTGGTGTAGTTGGTTTGATTGATTTGTTTATACATGTGGGTCTGTGTGCACAGCGGTGCCAACTCTCTCACATCGCGAGAGCGGTGCCAAAATCTTTGATTCGACATCGATGCATATTATGTGGCATACTTTTGCGAAATATGGCATTGGCCACATAGTGGAAGGCAACAAATGCCCAAGCTCTTCACGTGCTCCTAGTTAAATGAGAGGAAACAGAAAGAGAGAGAGAGAAAGAGAGAGAGTGAGAGAGTGAAAAATATCACTAGCCAGCCAACCCTATCGTATGAGCGAATGATATTGGTACCTCTTGATGACACGACAATCTTATGCAGCCAGCTGCTCTAATATGTTCTCTTCTTTTGCAGATAAAAAAAGACCCGAAAGTGAAAAATGTGCTGCACTATAACAATCTCATCGAATGCCTTGATCTCCATCTTACAGAAATTGATTTGATCGACTACCAAGGCAGCACATCTGAGATTAAATTGGCCAGGTTCTTTGTTCTGGAGGCAAGTGTGCTCAAGGTAATAAGGTTTGGCGTTCTTTGGCGCAACAATGAATGGCGTGCTGATCACCGCAAGCGTCTAAGCCTAAATGACAAAGTCTCCGCGGAAGCTGAATTTGTTTTTGAAACATCAAGTGGCCAAAGACTTGAAAACTTATTTGCCCATTAGTGACTTGTCAGGGCGGTGGATTTTAGTTTGTACGATAATGCTCCATCCACCTAAAGTAACAAAAGTTCTTACGTAAACTTCCTAGTAATTCCCTCTTCGTAGGTGCAACATTACTCCTAACATTTGTAATATCAGTTTGAAACTTGTAATATTGCCGTGTCCTATTCATGCATTTTCAAAAACCCGTGAATCAAACAGGTCCTGAGTTGGTGATGATGTTGTGCCTCCCATCTTTCACCAATAGCCGTCGGATCTAGATCTGATGCATACAAACCAAGCTTCTCCATTTTTGCAAAAAGATGGCCGCACTTGTTCCCTATTTACAAACAACTCCTTGTCTCTCACAATCAGCACTTGTTCCAAGGCCGTGGAAACATTTGGCGCGATGGCCGCTGCGGAGCCGTCCACCCCCAATATTGGTGTTCCGCGCAATGCACGGGCATCTACGCACGGGAAATTATGTCAAATAGGGCTAGTTGTAAGCAGGCTAGCTCTAGAGCCATCATGATAGTGACTGCAGACGGTGAGGCGGACTATGGTATGCCGAACACGGTGCCTATACTCAGGTGTCATCTCCGGCGCAGGGTCTTGTCACTTCACTGTGAGGAGCAAAGACGTAATAATTTGACCAACGGGTAGTACAGTGCTAGTACTCCTACAACTACATTGGTAGTACTACTACTAGTACTAGTAGCACTACCGTCTGGATTTAGGAGTACTACCACGTCCATCTGGATTTTAGTATTTGACTAGCAATATCTAGTACTACTCCATCTGTAAATAAATACATGGTGTTTTATTCCTATCGTGAGAGAACTTAATGTTTTTTTGCTAACTAGAGTACTAATAGGATTACATGCAATGAACTAAACATCGCATGTCATGTTTGGTAGTCTCAAGTCATTGAAAGCATGCACGGCCCACATCTCTCATTGGTTGATATGTCACGAAATAAGAAACAAGGAGGGATTTAATGCACCGTGCCTAAGTGTTTTGGGATTATTTGGTTTTCGTAAGGTGACTTACACAACATTTTTGTTTACATGCATTAACATTTTATTAGTTAGATCAAAGGTCAAAACTTGGCGCCAAAATGCAAAGGGGCCAATAAACCAGTAAACATGAAACTTGTCTCGTTTGGCCCCAACTAGAGGTCCAAAGTGAGATGACTATATCAAGACCGCACGGAGGGGGACGCAGCTTCATTGACTTCTGCAGAATCGCCTTTGGGTGAATGACACGTGGGCCTGTGGAGTGGCTGGCCCACCTATCATACAGCCAAAGGCAAAAGAGAGGGCCGAGGAGTAGTACGAAATCCCACGCACCTCACGCACGCTAACCAAGGGCAAGAGTGATCACTCGAATCGCAAGATCGATTGACTAGAAGCTAAGCTAGACCCATGGAGGCGATGAGCGCGAGCATCGCCAATCTGTGCAGATGGTCCACGATGCCGCTGCTGCCCGGCACCGAGGAACGCCTCTGTAGTATTGCTTGAGGCCGCCAGGCGAGGGCCACTTGACGACAACCGTTTCCTTGTTCGACGAGGTCCTCGTTGGTTTCCTCGACAAGTTCACCGTCGTCAAGAAGCTCGCGGACGACTTTGACGTAAGCCTCCAGCCGATGCGCCCAGGCTCTGTGATGCCCGCCACCCTCAATGGCCACTATGGTGAGAACCTCTTCGATGCACTGGTGGCCCTGCGACTGCCCGCCGTCGCGCCGGAGAATCTCCACCTCGAGGTCGCGCTCACCGCGCAACGCCTGGCGCAGCAAGACACCATCGACATAATCACCCACGTCTACGCGCAAATTGTCCACAAGGACTACTACATGCAAGAGGAGGACGATAAGACGTTGGCCTTCTTGGACCGCAGGGCAACCTTGGACAGCACTGTTCAGAAGCACGATGAGCTCGCCGCCAACGCCGCTGCTCCTCACACGTCGGTTGGTGACCCAGCGTACTAGGGCGTGAGGATGTCGTTGATGGATCCGTATGTATTTTTATCTTTCGGTCAAATCCATGTAGTAGTATATGATACTACAGTAATTATCTTACCTTTCGCATCAACTTCATAATTTTCGTACGTACTCCATGCATGAACGGCGCCAGAACCAAACTTCTCATTACTCTAGGCAAAATCGTTATTTTCTACCAATCGGTCATGCCATGGAGCAGAACCAAATTTTACAAGTTACGAGTTCAAAAGGAAAAGCCTGCCGCATTCGCGTCGCATCCCCACACGGTTGGTCCGGCACGCCGCTCAAGCGGGAATGCGTGTGGTGTTGCATTTTCACTTACAAGTGGGACCGCAGATGAGCAAACCGACTATCGGCAAACCCCCACCCCACCCACCGCGCGATGGCTGAGAAAACAGGAGGGAGAAGAGATGATCGTATACGGACTCCAAGAAAATTGGTGTCGGATGGGACTCGTGTGGGCGGCGTGTGCCGTCTTGCTGAACATGAATGCTAGTTATGGCCCATGCCACCCCACTATATCGAGCCTATATCGAGGCACGTAGAACAAATTTCTTGCGATCCGTGCTCAGCCCTCCTCTATCCTCTTCTCAGCCAGCCAAGGACATGTGAAGCCCATTGTGCATTTTGCTCACATGCGGCCCCACATGTCGTTGAAAACGCAAGAGGACCCATTGAACCTGCACATCTTTCACCTCGACGTGCTAGTGATGAAAAACAAATCCAATAAAGATCTTCGGTGGCCGCTTTTGGAGTTACTCAAGAGTAGTAAGATTCTATTTACAGTTTAACCCAAGATGCACATCTCGTGGATTCAACTTCCACTCTATTTTCTTTCATGACACGACCTGGATGCTGGATGTCCCACGTGTCAGAAAAAGGAGGAAGAACCCGACCAAATCTTCGGTTGTGCTCTCGGATTAGACTATTTGTGCTAACTTAAAAAATTTATTGTGTACTCCATCCGTTCCAAAATACTTGACTTCCATTTGTCCAAAAATGGATGTACCTATATACTAAAACATGTCTAGATACATATATATATATTGACAAATAGAAGGCATGTATTGTGCAACGGAGGGAGTAGAATGGATGCAAGTTTTTGTATTGCGAAGAAGAGTGCATCCATATATTGATAGAGCGCAATTTAGTAGATGTTCTATCACTTTTAGCTAGCACAGAGGCTAGAGATGAGATTAGTGCACTTGTTGATACTCCTACTAGAATAGAGGCTACACATGAGACTAGATGCGAGGAAGCAACGTCTACTTCTTTACACTCGAAGAAGAAAGAAGCACGCAAGATCGAGCCTCCGCAGATCAACAATGAATGCATCGAGAAGGCACTAATCCAACTTACAGGAGTAGTAAAATGTATTCTTGTGGTTCTTGTTTTCTTTGGTCTTGCTTTTCTAGTCAAAATTATCATTGGAGTTCGTGCAAAATGGAGGTCCGTTTGGGGTCGTGCGTTGGAGTTGGCCTTACAAGTGGGACCGCAGTTAAGGAAACCGACTATCGGCAAACCCCCACCTCGCCTGCCGCGCGATGGCTGAAGAGATTGCTCTAGCACGGACTCCAAGAAATAATATGGTGTCAGATGGAAGTTGTGCTGGTTGCGTGTGCCGTACTCCTGGACGTGAATGCTTGTTCTGGCCCATGCCACCCTACTACTCCTACTACTTACTCCTACTATATAGTATCGAGGATTCGACGTGCTGGTTACGTACAACGAACACATTAACATATGGCTACAGTAAAAACACCCGCTCGATGCGCGAAGAATGTGAAGCTAGTACAAATAGTGTACTACTATTGTTGATTGGCCTCATTCAATAACCTGGTCCAATGCACGTACAATTATGTATTCGGAAAATATTTTTTTGCCTCATCGCACCACTCACTCAGAGAAGCGACTCGAAAGCCATTCATAAATTTAGTAAGTTTATCACAGGCATATCATTTTATTACATACAACAGGTCATCAACCCACATCGACAACGAGGATACATTATAAATACTAAAGTTTTCACCACACAACAAATAACAAGCAATGAAATGAACTTCAACTCAACCATTCCTCGGCGTTGGAAGCGCTTGCTTTGAACCACAAGTGATTCTACGAGACGGGCCATCCATTCTCGATCCGGAGACCAACACAGGGTGATCATCCGGTGAAGCGACCTACTATATCAAGATTGTGGTAGGTAACCACCCAAATGTACGAGGTATAGACACGGTTGCTTCTCATAAATGGTAGTAACATTGTGTCAACAACAGGTTGGATCGCCTTTCACCATCATTGGATAGTTTTGTCCAAGGAAGAGCGAAGTTTTCTCCAAGACTATCAATTACATCGGGGAGAAGGAGTTGGCGCTAGCACACTAGTATCCATCTCGAATACCATGCAACGGGTGTTGGAATAGGTCCGGAGAGTGTGACCATGGGAGACTACACCTGCTTTCTTTAGCTGTAACATCATCAGTGGGCTGTATACACACAAGAAGAGGTGATCCATCGTAATTAGTTGCGGTAGCCAAAAGAGTATATGGGCGCTGCTCGTCCTCATGCTCGTGATCATCACCATCGTCATCACCCCCTTGGTTATAAAAAATTTCAATTATAGGTGGTGGAATGTTCAGAGGACCTTGGAAACACAAGAAGAAGGTTAATTAGTAAAGGGAAACTTGCTAACCTGCATGCATGTGGATGAAACAATTATAATTATGGTGGAAGACAAACGTACCAAAACTACGAGGATGCCATGCAAAAACAGTGCCACGAGTGGTGGCAGCAAACACAAGGCCCTCGTATTGAATTGCATCACAGTACTCATCCGTGTACAGAAACTGATTTTTGAGCAATATCCATCGAGTGAAACCACCAAGGACGGCAACAAGCTTGTCGAAGATAGCAACAACTTCATAGTTTTTGTAATTCCAAGAGCGGCTGGGAACTCGACAAATTGCTATCTTCCGTAGAAGACAGTCACCATGATTGTATTTGAACGTGCATACAATACCAGTGTGCTCAACCTCTGGGCAGTCTGCTGAGATTTTTGGAAGTGGAACCCGGTTACGAGTGTACACATTCACAAGTTCCCACCGCATGATTGGACCCAATGTAAACAACCCGATCTCCATTTGCGCCTGCCCAAGCCTTGCCCTCAAGCGATGGCATCTTAACATCATACGTATCATTATCAAGCGGCATCAACTTGCACAGGGCGAGGCCTTCGTCGTGACGGCGCCAGTCATCAGGGTCACGGCGAAGAAGATAGGGGAGATCAAACCGCTCTTTGACTCTTGGGTTCCTTGTAATGATGTTATTAGTTGAGTCGAGAATGGGCTTCAAAGAACCTGCCATGCTAGCCGAGGTGATGACGTCGCACCGATCAATGAGTTCCTCCACCACGTCATCTTTCGGATCGGGCAAGAATAACGGGTCGTTTACGCCTGTTCCTCCATGGAAAAGATGATCGAACAATGGCGTAAGAAAGGGTGAAGGGCTGAAGGAAAATGGAGGAGGGAGAGGAAGAGCGTGCGACAGCAGTTCCAAATCGAGAGGAAAGGCGAAGAGTCGGTGGCGGTTGCTGCCGCTTGCCACGGTTCACGAAGAGGCGCCCCGGCCTACACGTCCGTTCGGAAATACTCCTACTACTCACCGTCGTCTCACTGATATGTTGGAACGGGACCACATGTCAACTAAACATGGTGTGTAATTTCTCGTGCAAAATGCGATCTGGCCTCGTTGGCCTGAGGTGCCGCATTAGTTATCGACCTTTATTTTTTTAATGGCATGCCGTTCAGTTTTAAAGCACGACTAACTGGTACTGTATGCAGAGAAAATATAAACTGGAACAAGTCCACCTCCAGTACTAGTAGTATAAAAAAGATATATAGGCTGGAGCTTCAGCGCTTTCTTGCCAAGGGCTGCCCACTTGCTTCTCACACTACCACCCTCTCTCCAGACTAAAAAAGATGGCCCCTCTTTCCCTCCTCACCGGTGGTCACAGATCCGCCGGGGAAGAAAAGGACGTGCAGCATTGACGCTTTTCGTCGGGCGAAGCGAGGTTACGACCGACGACAAGGCCGTCCTCTCAGACCCTAGCGCCAGCAGGATGGCCCTCCGTCCCCAAGCTCGCTGCCGTAGGTGTGTGCGGAGGGCGGCGACCATGAGCGAAGCCACTTCCGCCGACCCTCGTGTATGCTACCTCTTTTGAACCATACCCTTATTCTATTGCCCCATCTCGCCACGCGTCGTTGCATCCGGATCTTTTTCCACTCCACCATCTTCCCAATTTGCTATCCTCGCTCTGCTGGCCATGCGAGCGAAAACCATAATTTGCACTATTAAAGGAAACCCTACTTCATGCAGACTAATCCATATGCAGGTTGAATAAGGAAAGGAAGGGAGACTGTACTGTCCAAGAGAGTAGGCATCGAACCCGCATCTAGGTTGAGAAGGGGAAAATCAGTAGCTAAGGAACGAGTCTCGTGTCTCTTGGTTGAAGAAGGGTAGAAAGTGAAGGAAATATGCCCTAGAGGCAATAATAAAGTTATTATTTATTTCCTTATTTCATGATAAATGTTTATTATTCATGCTAGAATTGTATTAACCGGAAACATAATACATGTGTGAATATATAGACAAAGCAGTATGTCACTAGTATGCCTCTACTTGACTAGCTCGTTAATCAAAGATGGTTGTGTTTCCTAACCATGAACAAGGAGTTGTTATTTGATTAACGGGATCACATCATTGGTTGAATGATCTGATTGACATGACCCATTCCATTAGCATAGCACCTGATCGTATAGTTTGTTGCTAGTGCCTTTCTTCATGACTTATACATGTTCCTGTAACTATGAGATTATGCAACTCCGTTTACGGAGGAACACTTTGGTACTACCAAACGCCACAACGTGAATCGGGTGATTATAAAGGAGTACTACAGGTGTCTCCAAAGGTACTTGTTGGGTTGGCGTATTTCGAGATTAGGTTTTGTCACTCCGATTGTCGAGAGGTATCTTCGGCCTTCTCGGTAATACACATCACATAAGCCTTGCAAGCATTACAACTAATGAGTTAGTTGTGAGATGATGTATTACGGAACGAGTAAAGAGACTTGCCGGTAACGAGATTGAACTAGGTATTGGATACCGACGATCGAATCTCGGGTAAGTAACATACCGATGACAAAGGGAACAAAGTATGTTGTTATGCGGTTTGACCGATAAAGATCTTCGTAGAATATGTAGGAGCCAATATGGGCATCCAGGTCCCGCTATTGGTTATTGACGGAGAGGTGTCTCGGTCATGTCTACATAGTTCTCGAACCCGTAGGGTCCGCACGCTTAACGTTTCGATGGCCATTACTATGAGTTGTTATGATGTTTCTGTACGAAGGTTGTTCGAGTCCGGATGAGATCACGGACGTGACGAGGAGTCTCGAAATGGTCGAGACATAAAGATTCATATATTGGAAGTCTATGTTTGGACATCGGAAGTGTTCCGGTGAAATTAGGAATTTTACCAAGTACCGGGAGGTTACCGAACCCCGAATACTAATGGGCCAACATGGGCCTTAGTGGAAAGGAGAGAAGGGGCCCAAGTGCTGGCCGCACCTTCCCCTTCCCTAGTCCTATTAGGACTAGGAGAAGGGCGCCTCTCTCTCTCCCTTCCCACTTGGGGAAACCTAGTTGGACTAGGATTGGGGGAATCCTCCTCCTAGTAGGAGTAGTACACCCCTGGCGCACCTCCCTTGGCCCGCCAGCCCCACCCCCTTCCCTCCTTTATATCCAGGGGCAGAGGGCACCCCATGACACACAAGTTGATCCTTGAGATCTTTCCTTAGCCGTGTGCGGTGCCCCTTCCACCATATTACACCTCAAGAATACCGTGGCGGAGCTTAGCGAAGCCTGCGCCGGTGGAACATCATCATCGTCACCACGCCGTCGTCGACGTGAAACTCTCCCTCAACACTCGGCTGGATCGGAGTTCGAGGGACGTCATCGAGCTGAACGTGTGAAGAACTCGGAGGTGCCGTACGTTCGGTCCTTTGATAGGTTGGATCGTGAAGAAGTACGACTACTTCCTATAAGTTGAGTCAACGCTTCGCTGTGGGTCTACGAGTGCGTAGACAACACTCTCATCTCGTTGCTATGCATCACCATGATCTTGCGTGATCGTAGGGAAAATTTTGAAATTACTACGTTACCCAACGGTGGTATCGAGCCTGGTTTTATGCGTAGATGTCATATGCACGAGTAGAACACAAGTGAGTTGTGGACGATACAAGTCATACCGCCTACCAGCATGTCATACTTTGGTTCAGCGGTATTGTTGAATGACGATCCAGACCAACCTTACGCCAGCATTACTCTACGCGAGACCGGTTCCCTCGGCGTGCTTTGCACATAGATGGCTTGTGGAAGACTGTCTCTCCAACTTTAGTTGAACTGAAAAGGCATACGCCCGTCCTTGAGAAGGTTAAAACGGAGTCTATTTGACAAACTATCGTTGTGGTTTTGATGCGTAGGTAAGAACGGTTCTTGCTTAGCCCGTAGCAGCCACGTAAAACTTGCAACAACAAAGTAGAGGACGTCTAACTTGTTTTTGCAGGGCATGTTGTGATGTGATATGGTCAAGACGTGATGCTATATTTTATTGTATGAGATGATCATGTTTTGTAACCGAAGTTATCGGCAATCGGCAGGAGCCATATGGTTGTCGCTTTATTGTATGCAATGCAATCGCCTGTAATGCTTTACTTTATCACTAAGCGGTAGCGATAGTCGAGAAGCATAAGTTTGGCGAGACGACAACGATGCTACGATGGAGATCAAGGTGTCGCGCCGGTGACGATGGTGATCATGACGGTGCTTCGAAGATGGAGATCACAAGCACGAGATGATGATGGCCATATCATATCACTTATATTGATTGCATGTGATGTTAATCCTTTATGCATCTTATCTTGCTTTGATTGACGGTAGCATTATAAGATGATCCCTTACTAAATTATCAAGAAGTGTTCTCCCTGAGTATGCACCGCTTGCGAAAGTTCTTCGTCTTTGAGACACCACGTGATGATCGGGTGTGATAGGCTCTACGTTCAAATACAACGGGTGCAAAACAGTTGCACACGCGAATACTCAGGTTATACTTGACGAGCTATGCATATAAGATATGACCTCGGAACACGGAGACCGAAAGGTCGGCGTGAATCATATAGTAGATATGATCAACATATTGATGTTCACCATTGAAACTACTCCATCACACGTGATGATCGGTCATGGTGTAGTTGATATGGATCACGCAATCACTTAGAGAATTGGAGGATATTTTCTAAGTGGGAGTTCTTAAGTAATATGATTAATTGAACTTTAATTTATCATGAACTTAGTCCCGTAGTATTAGCATATCTATGTTGTAGATCAATAGCTCGCGTTATTGCTTCCCTGTTTATTTTGATATGTTCCTAGAGAAAATTGTGTTGAAAAATGTTAATAGCAATGATGCGGATTGGATCCGTGATCCGAGGTTTATCCTCATTGCTGCACGTAAGAATTACATCCTTGATGCACCGCTAGGTGACGGACCTATTGCAGAGCGGATGCGCACGTTATGAACGCTTTTGCTAGCTCAATATGATGACTACTTGATAGTTTAGTGCACCATGCTTAACGGCTTAGAATCGGGATTTCAAAGACGTTTTGAACGTCATGGACCATATGAGATGTTCCAGGAGTTGAAGTTAATATTTCCAGCAAATACCCGAGTTGAGAGATATGAAGTCTCCAACAAAGTTCTAAAGCTAAAAATGGAGGAGAATCGCTCAACTAGTGAGCATGTGCTCAGATTATGCAGGTACTTCAATCGCTTGAATCAAGTGGGAGTTAATCTTCCAGATAAAACAGTGATTGACAGAATTCTCTAGTCACCATCACTAAGTTACTAGAACTTCGTGATGAACTATAGTATGCAAGGGATGACGAAAACGATTCCCGAGCTCTTCGTGATGTTGAAATCGACGAAGGTAGAAATCAAGAAAAGAGCATCAAGTGTTGATGATTGACAAGACCACTAGTCTCAAGGAAAAGGGCAAAGGGAAGAAGGAACTTCAAGAAGAACGGCAAGCAAGTTGTTGCTCGAGTGAAGAAGCCCAAGTCCGGACCTAAGCACGAGACTAAGTGCTTTTTTCCGCAATGGAACCGGTCACTAGAAGCGGAACTACCCCAAGTATTTGGCGGATAAGAAGGATGGCAAAGTGAACAAAGGTATATTTGATATACAGATTATTGATGTGTATTTTACTAGTGTTCGTAGCAACCCCTCGGTATTTGATACTGGTTCAGTTGCTAAGAGTAGTAACTTGAAACGGAGTTGCGTAATGAACAGAAACTAGTTGAAGGGGAAGTGACGATGAGTGTTGGAAGTAGTTCCAAGATTGATATGATCATCATCGCACACTCCCTATACTTTCGGGATTAGTGTGGAACCTAAATAAGTATTATTTGGTGTTGAGCATAAATATGATTTGATCATGTTTATTGCAATCTGATTATTCATTTAAGTAAGAGAATAAATTGTTGTTCTGCTTACATGAATAAAACCTTATATGGTTACACACCCAATGAAAATGGTTCATTGGATCTCAATCATAGTAATACACATATTCATAATATTGAAACCAAAAGATGCAAAGTTAATAATGATAGTGCAACTTATTTGTGGCAATCGCCGTTTAGGTCATATTGGTGTAAAACGCATGAAGAAACTCCATGCTGATGGATTTTTGGAATCACTTGATTATGAATCATTTGATGCTTGCGAACCGTGCCTTTTGGGCAAGATGACTAAAACTCCGTTCTCCGGAACAATGGAACAAGCTCTTGACTTATTGGAAATAATACATACCGATGTATGCGATCCAATGAGTGTTGATGCTCGTGGCAAGTATCGTTATTTGCTGACCTTCACAAGATGATTTGAGCAGATATGGGTATATCTACTTGATGAAACACAAGTCTCAAAACATTTGAAAAGTTCAAAGAATTTCAGAGTGAAGTGAAGAATCATCGTAACAAGAAAATAAAAGTTTCTACGATATGATCGCAGAGGAAAAATATTTGAGTTACGAGTTTGGTCTTCGCTAAAACAATGTGAAATAATTTCACTACTCACGCCACCGAACACCACGGCATAATGGTGTGTCCGAACGTCAGAACCACACTTTATTGGATATGGTGCGATCTATGATGTATCTTACCGATTTACCACTATCGCTTTTGGGGTTATGCATTAGAGACAGCTGCATTCACGTTTAATAGGGCACCATCTAAATCCGTTGAGATGACACCGTATGAACTATGGTTTAACAAGAAACCTAAGTCATCATTTCTTAAAAGTTTGGAGTTGTGATGCTTATGTGAAAAAGTTTTCACCGATAAGCTCAAACCCAAATCGGAGAAGTGCGTCTTCATAGAATACCCAAAGGTAACTATTGGGTACACCTTCTATCACAGATCCGAAGGCAAGTTTTTTCGTTGCTAAGGTGGATCCTTTCTAGAGAAGAAGTTTCTCTCGAAAGAAGTGAGTGGGAGGAAAGTAGAAACTTGATGAGGTAATTGTACCTACTCCCTTATTGGAAAGTAGTTCATCACGTAAATCAGTTCCAAAGTGATTCCTACACCAATTAGTGAGGAAGTTAATGATGATGATCATGAAACTTCAGATCAAGTTGCTACCAAACCTCGTAGGTCTTCCAGAGCAAAATCCGCACCAGAGTGGTATGGTAATCGTGTTCTGGAAGTCATGTTACTAGACCATGATGAACCTACGGACTATGAGGAAGCGATGATGAGCCCAGATTCCGCGAAATGGCTTGAGGCCATGAAATCTGAGATAGGATCCATGTATGAGAACAAAGTATGGACTTTGATTGACTTGCTCTATGATCAGCAAGCCATATTAAAATAAATGGATCTTCAAGAGGAAGACGGACACTGATAGTAGTGTTACTATCTACAAAGCTCGACTTGTTGCAAAAGGTTTTCGACAAGTTCAAGGTGTTGACTACGATGAGACTTTCTCATCCGTAGCGATGCTTAAGTCTGTCCGAATCATGTTAGCAATTGCCACATTTTATGAAATCTGGCAAATGGATGTCAAAAACAACATTCTTTAATGGATTTATTAAAGAAGAGTTGTATATGATGCAACCAGAAGGTTTTGTCAATCCTAAAGGAGCTAACAAAATGTGCAAGCTCCATCGATCCATCTATGGATTTGGTGCAAGCATCTCGGAGTTGGAATATACGCTTTGATAAGATTGATCAAAGCATATGGTTTTATCTGAGACTTTTGGAGAAGCTTTGTATTTACAAGAAAGTGAGTGGGAGCACTACGGACATTTCCGATAAGTATATGTGAATGACATATTGTTGATCGGAAATAATGTAGAATTATTTCGCAAAGCATAAAGGAGTATTTGAAAGGAGTTTTTCAAAGAAGGACCTCGGTGAAGCTGCTTACATATTGAGCATCAAGATCTATTGAGATAGATCAAGACGCTTGATATGTTTTTCAATGAATACATACCTTGACAAGATTTTGAAGTAGTTCAAAATGGAACAGTCAAAGAAAGAGTTCTTGCCTGTGTTACAAGGTGTGAGATTGAGTAAGACTCAAAACCCGACCACGGCAGAAGATAGAAAGAGAATGAAAGTCATTCCCTATGCATCAGTCATAGGTTCTATAAAGTATGCTATGCTATGTACCAGACCTATTGTATACCTTGCTCTGAATTTGGCAAGGAGTACAATAGTGATCTAGGAGTAGATCACTTTGGACATTGGTCAAAGAACATCCTTAGTGAGGACTAAGGAAATATTTCTCGATTATGGAGGTGATAAAAGAGCCCGTCGTAAAGAGTTACATCGGTGCAAGCTTTTACACTGATCCGGATAAATCTAAATCTCAATCTGGATACATATTGAAAGTGGGAGCAATTAGCTAGAGTAGCTCCGTGCGAGAGCATTGTAGACGTAGAATATTTGCAAAATACATACGGCTCACGAATGTGACAGAACCCGTTGACTAAGCTACTCTCACGAGCAAAACATGATCATACCTTAGTACTCTTTGGGTGTTAATCACATAGCGATGTGAACTAGATTATTGACTCTAGTAAACCCTTTGGGTGTTGGTCACATGACGATGTGAACTATGGGTGTTAATCACATACGATGTGAAAATTAGTGTTGAATCACATGATGATGTGAACTAGATTATTGACTCTAGTGCAAGTGGGAGACTGAAGGAAATATGCCCTAGAGGCAATAATAAAGTTATTATTTATTTCCTTATTTCATGATAAATGTTTATTATTCATGCTAGAATTGTATTAACCGGAAACATAATACATGTGTGAATATATAGACAAAACAGTATGTCACTAGTATGCCTCTACTTGACTAGCTCGTTAATCAAAGATGGTTGTGTTTCCTAACCATGAACAAGGAGTTGTTATTTGATTAACGGGATCACATCATTGGTTGAATGATCTGATTGACATGACCCATTCCATTAGCATAGCACCTGATCGTATAGTTTGTTGCTAGTGCCTTTCTTCATGACTTATACATGTTCTGTAACTATGAGATTATGCAACTCCGTTTACCGGAGGAACACTTTGGTACTACCAAACGTCACAACGTAATCGGGTGATTATAAAGGAGTACTACAGGTGTCTCCAAAGGTACTTGTTGGGTTGGCGTATTTCGAGATTAGGTTTTGTCACTCCGATTGTCGAGAGGTATCTACGGGCCTTCTCGGTAATACACATCACATAAGCCTTGCAAGCATTACAACTAATGAGTTAGTTGTGAGATGATGTATTACGGAACGAGTAAAGAGACTTGCCGTAACGAGATTGAACTAGGTATTGGATACCGACGATCGAATCTCGGGTAAGTAACATACCGATGACAAAGGGAACAAAGTATGTTGTTATGCGGTTTGACCGATAAAGATCTTCAGAGAATATGTAGGAGCCAATATGGGCATCCAGGTCCCGCTATTGGTTATTGACCAGAGAGGTGTCTCGGTCATGTCTACATAGTTCTCGAACCCGTAGGGTCCGCACGCTTAACATTTCGATGACAGTTACTATGAGTTGTTATGATGTTTCTGTACCGAAGGTTGTTCGAGTCCCGGATGAGATCACGGACGTGACGAGGAGTCTCGAAATGGTCGAGACATAAAGATTCATATATTGGAAGTCTATGTTTGGACATCGGAAGTGTTCCGGTGAAATTAGGAATTTTACCAAGTACCGGAGGTTACGGAACCCCGGAATACTAATGGGCCAACATGGGCCTTAGTGGAAAGGAGAGAAGGGGCCCAAGTGCTGGTCGCACCTTCCCCCTTCCCTAGTCCTATTAGGACTAGGAGAAGGCGCCTCTCTCTCCCTTCCCACTTGGGGAAACCTAGTTGGACTAGGATTGGGGGAATCCTACTCCTAGTAGGAGTAGGACACCTGGCGCACCTCCCTTGGCCGGCCAGCCCCTCCTCCTTCCCTCCTTTATATACGGGGCAGAGGGCACCCCATGACACACAAGTTGATCCTTGAGATCTTTCCTTAGCCGTGTGCGGTGCCCCTTCCACCATATTACACCTCAAGAATACCGTGAGCGGAGCTTAGGCGAAGCCCTGCGCCGGTGGAACATCATCATCGCCACCACGCCTGCGCGTCGTCTTTAAACTCTCCTCAACACTCGGCTGGATCGGAGTTCGAGGGACGCCATCGAGCTGAACGTGTGCAGAACTCGGAGGTGCCGTGACGCTCGGTACTTGGATCGGTTGGATCGTGAAGAAGTATGACTACTTCCTCTACGTTGCGTCAACGCTTCCGCTGTGGGTCTACGAGGGTACGTAGACAACACTCTCATCTCGTTGCTATGCATCACCATGATCTTGCGTGATCGTAGGAAAATTTTGAAATTACTACGTTACCCAACAGAAAGGCATGACAACGCAATAGAGAATGACCAGGTCGATCGGTTTGTTGTCCTCACATAGGAAAAAGGTGGCTAAAGAGAACAAAAGTGGGACGTAATCCACATATGCTGCCTGGATATTTGTTGCTCTGGGCAACCATACCTCCCTCACCACTCTGCGTCCATGGAGGTACATCGTACTAGTGTGTCCACTATCCGAATGGGCCTCCCATGCTCTTATTGCCACTTTTTTTGCTGTTAGTATAACGCCAGCATTCAAGTCAAGCAATGCTACTGCTAAAGTGATGCCACATTTAACTAATGCTGCTCCCAGTCTAATGCCACCGATAAATTTATGGAATGCCATTTAATGTCACTGGATTATTTCAGGGTTAGCTGTTGATTGTGGATGTATTAAAGATTTTTCAGCTAAGGCATTCTAATGTCAAGGTACGTACCAAAGATACCAACGATGAAACTTGTTACTACCTTCAGATTTTTGCACTGTTAATGCTTATAGATTACATACCTCACTTTCATGAGATAAGTTAATTTTTTTGTACAGTGTCACCAAAATGCCAAGGCACTGATGTCATTTTATTTTCGATAAACTGCACAGACAATTATGAAGACAAGAGGAAAGGTCAACAGTGGGCACCTCCTCCTCCGGCTGTTCTCTTGATTCGTTCGATCAAGTTTTTATGTTTGATCGATTATCAAGATTGGGATAGCAATTTTTAAAGTCCCCCCGAGTTCAAAATGATATTTACCTTGGAGGTACATGGTTTGCAATTTTTTTATACTGTCATTAGTTAATAATGCTTGTTACCTTCAGACTTTTGTATTTGTTTAATGCTCATGCACAACTAGTATACCAATGCTGAACTTGTTACCTTTACATTTTGTATTGTTAATTCTTATAGAAACCTTCCAATGCTAGAGTTTATTGAAATCTGTTCAGTAAAACCATTGTCTTTGTACCACTGTAATAAACTAACTACTCTCTTGTTGCACTAGCCAATCGGATTAGTGTAGATTTGTAGTATTCGAATGGTGTTGCATTAGCGTATGGACATAAATAAAGTGTGGCAAGCTTTCCCAGATATGTGCTCAAGAAAACTACTACATGTTTTTCTAAATACTAGACGTTTGGGTACTTTAAATTGAACGTCTTATATTAAGGAACAGAGGATGTAGAGTTCACTCAAATTATCCCGATAAAGCTCGTCACACCTTTGCTAAAATTAATGTTCATTATGTTATCGGAGGAGGTTTGTATGTTTGTCTCTAATGCCTGTCGACTACATACCTGACATCATGATGTGATGTTAAGTCGTTTCCTTTTGTACAGTGTCACTGAATTGTCATGGCGGTGATGGCATTTTATTTTAGTATAACTGCACAAAATTTGCTTAAAAGAAGAGGAAAGGTCAGGAATGGCTCAGTTATTCAGAAAAAAACTATGTATGCCTTCCTGACATCAACCGCTGTTGCTTTATTTATTCCTTCAAACAGGTGGTTAGAAACAGTCTTGCTACCTTTTCCCATTAAGAAATTGGAATGCTTATATTTGTGAGTCTATGCTGCAACTAGTGCCACTTTTATAGTAATCACACTTTCAATATCTATGCAAACAAGGATGCTCGATTTTAGTGGAACCGCACAAAAGTCCAACTGGTTCAACATTAGGAGCATGGTTTTTTTCCAAACCTTTATATCCAATTGGTGGCACTATGAGCTGTTCATTACGAAGGTACATGGTTTGCTACTATCTTGCTACTCTTTTGTCTTGTCATTAGATAGTAAAACTAGTGGTTTGCATGTGAATTTATTGGCGGGTGGTGGACCTACATTGGAGGTGCAGGACAGATTCAATGATTGGATGCTCAATTTCGGTTGTATCGATTTCACCTCTTCCATCATCGCTAACGTGGTGTGGTATATGTTTACTAGCTGCTTGATATTTGTGCGAGCGAGAGATGTCCGCCCGTTGCTATTTTGGTTGAACTGCACAAGAGAATAGTATAGTCCTTGCATGCGATTGCCATTTGAAAATAGACACAAAGATTGGATAGTCACTTAATGGACTGCAGAAAATTAATCTTGTACTATTTATCGCCAACACTAGGTGCTTCATTGCTTTGGTCTGATTATACAATGGGCATCATTTTGCCTAAGTTAAAGTTTGTATTCCGAAAATAGTCTCGCGGTGTGATCGAGAGAAGACCAAATCATATTGCAGTGGATGTTGCTCCATCATGTGTGGTTCATTCTCATGGTTCCAAATTGTTGGTGAAACCACTTACGCTTGGTAAGAGGAATTGTAGACTTCACAAACAAATTTGTCTTTCGATGCATCTTGAATGTTGGCCAAGAGAAGCATCCATGTTAGTAGGAAGAACAGTTGTTTTTTCTAGATCTTTGCTTTTGGAGCTACATATTTTTATATGATCTGTGAATCATTGAGATGCATTAACATGTTGATCTTATGTATGGGAATCGTACAAGTTAGTTTTAGTTGCGACGCAAGATCCGAAGTGGCTGATTTTTGCTTTTGGAGCTACATATTTGTATATGATCTGTGAATCATTGAGATGCATTAATTTATTTGCGACGCAAGATGCAAAGTGGCAGTTCTTTGAATAAAAATGCCTACCTCTGAAGAAACTGACAAACTACACTATCGATCCTACACGGATAAAAATGCCTACCTCTGAAGAAACTGACAAGCTACACTATCGATCCTACACGGATAAATAGCGGATCACGCACGTACTACCTCCTTTCCGGTTTGTGGGGCTCAATTCAAGAAACGACCTACTCGATCCTACACGAATAAATAGCGGATAACGCATGCGTGCAGTACCTCCTTTCTGGTTTGCAGGGCTTAATTCAAACCTCTCACCAACCAAGGTACTCCCTCCGTCCGGGTTTATTAGTCCCGTGAGCAAAGCAGCAAGACCAAGGCATGGCAATAATTAACGGCATGCAGAAGTTTAAGCCTAATTAATTCCAGCAATTTAAGTGGCTGCATGCGTGCCCTCGGCTGCGAATCATTGCATGCTGCTTCACGTACCGCCTGCGAGCGATTCTGAGTGCCTGCTTGCGGCCGGCCGTAATTAAGGCAGCTAACTGATGCGAAAAAAGATACGCTTTAATTGTTGCGGGCTTTTTAAATCTGTGGAATCATTATTGACAAGGAGGGAGATGATTCGAGTGCACTCATTTGACCGCCATGCCGGCGTGCGATCCAGACAGGACGGGACGGCACAGTCATAATTTCAGTTTCCCTAGTTTTCCATGGCAAGCTGGCGCGCTAAGCCATTATGCATTGAATTCCGATGACCGTCGCGCTACCTTCCGCCTATAAGTACTGTTTCCCGGCCTTCTCCGGTGCCACCGTGACCCAACTCGCCATATCCTCATAAGCCCCCACCGGCCCGACGTCGCTTGCCACGTCCGCCATGCCCCCGCCCGTCCGCGGTAGGCGACGCCGGAGGCGGTGACCGCCGGAACTAGTGTTCGTTTTTTCACCGGAAAGCAGACGGAGGGAGGAGGCATTCTATCTGTCTTTAGATGGCAATGCGCAGATTGAGGAGTTGTTGGAGTGCGACCGCACGGCGGAGGAGCAGGAGTTGTTGGAGCGCGGCCGCCTGGCGGAGGAGCAGCGTATCACCGATTTGCGCCGCCAGCGGGACATGGAGCAGCAGCGCACCGACACTCTGAGTCACGAGCAGAGCGCCCGCAACAGGGCCGACTACATTGAGGCAGGCGCCCAACAAATAGCCCTGGAGGCTGTCGGGCACGCACGCGTTCGCGACGCCAATTTTTACTTCCAGCTCGTCAAGTGGGTTTCCCGCTTGGAAGCCGAAGCTTCGGTGGACCACACCGGCATGGAAAGGGCCAACCTTGCGCGAGCAACGCGCCCTATCACACCTCTGGCAAGTCCGAGGCGAGGTGCAGGACGCCGGTGCTGGTGTTTAGCGTGTACCACAGATGGCGGCCAGCATCGTCTAGTTAGCTAAGAGTAAGTTAGTACTTGTATGCTACTAGAGTATTAGTGGGAGTAGATAGTTAACTTGGCTATGATGGTTGTCAACGTGGAAGTTCAGTACTCTATATGTGGATGAGACACATTACTTTGCTCGAATGTTGAACTTTTCGTTTGAACGTATGGAATGGGCTGTTATTTTTTTAAATGGGTTGTATTTGTCCTCCACGGGTTTAGAGGCTGACTTGTGGGCCTAGCAAGTTGACACGTACACAATCAGGAGATGATTGTACGTGGAGAGGATGAAAGCAGGGACCCGCTAAGGTCATGGCAGTACGCAAGCAAGAGCCTCCTTATTTCAAGCCAATAAAAAATGGCTCCTCCTAGTGATTTTTGACATCTGGGTCCCATGCCATTGTCAACGTAGTCAATAAACGAGAGAACTGCACAACGAGCGACTGACACCAGAGACCCAGCAGCTCGCCCAGTTATTTTTGTTTTGGGTTAATTTGATAAATGCCTCCGAGAAATGCCACTGCAATTTCCATACTTTGAAAAATGCCATTTCATGCCATTTCTAGTGGCATTTTTCGAAGTCTGGAGTGGCGTTTTTCAAAGTTTGCAAACTGCAGTGGCGTTTTTCAAAGTTTGCAAAAATTGTAGTGGCATTTTTCAAAGTTTGGAAATTGCAGTGGCATTTTTATGAATCGCCATAATTGGAGTGGCATTTATCTAATTTGTTTTTGAGACGTAGGGTGTCAACTGGGCTGTGCGGGACACTCTGGCCTGTCTAGACAACCTTTTCTTTTATGTTTACCACAGACCAGCCCAGTAGTTTTTTTTCTTTCTGAAAATGGCTAGCCCAGTTTTTTGTGATTTGTCAAGTAAGTCGCTTTATCAGGCCTGTTGGGCTGCAAATCTTTCAAGATGAGGAGAGCTTCATTCGGCTGGCCGAGAAAATGGCCTATCAGTAATGAGAAATGGGCTGTACATTTTTAAAACACATCAAACCGACAATTAGTTTCAAATATCTTTTTTTCCTTTCGAGATTTTAAATTGCATTGATTTTTATGCGTGGACAATTTATTGGATTTTATATGGATATACATTTATTTTTAAAATCAGCCTGAATGTGACTCGAAATTTCGGGATTAAAAACAGTTCAGACCGCACCGACATATGCAAAATTTCGTATAATTTTTTAACCGTGGCCACAATACTAACAAAAAGAATATGGGCTCCAAAAAACCCCGTAAGAATTAGCAAATGGGCTGTAAACTATTTGAAATAATGGCAGATGGGTTGTATGCTGTTTTCCACAGATTTGAGGCTTTCCACAGATGGCCTGTATACTGTTGGATGTAGATCCAACGGCCGTCGTGCTTCTTCAATCTCTGCTCTTCCTGCTCCAGCCGCTCAAACAAGCGCCGGCGGGACTACCTGCTCCCTCCTCCCCGCGGCCGGCTGTGCTGCCACGCATGCCTCACCGTCCCACCGTACTCCCATCGCTGGCCTAGCCATCCCCCTACTCACCCACAGTCCCACACCTGTTGTTATTCTCCGGCGACGGCAGACGAACCAGTAAACCCTAAGACAGTCATACTCCCCTTGGCGGGAAACAAGCGCCGAAGTCTTCCTGCCTCCGTGTCGTTCCCTTCCTACGCCTCGCTGTTGTCCACCGCCCTGGTGCTCTCGGCGTGGCGTGGTCACCGTGGTCAACGACCGACATGCATCTGAAGTGGACTGTACGTGGAGAGGCTGACAGCTGGGTCCACGGCCGCACGCAAGGAAAGGCCTCCTTATTACGTGCAAAATAATGATTCCTCCACCTGACATCTGGGACCCACCGAAAGGGCCTCAGATTTCGCGAAAAACGTTACCACCACCGACAGCTCGGACCCACCAGCTATATCTTCGCACGCAAGGAAGTGCCTCCTTATTACGCCCAAAAAAGAATCTCCCCACCTATTTGGGACCCAGTATAGTGGGCCTACTAAGTAGACGGGGACGAAGGGCTTTGTCAACTTAGTCAATATGCACGATTCTAGCTCGACTGATCGTACGATGTCCATCCAACGGCCGTAGTGCTTCTTCGACCTCTGGTCTTCTCGCTCTAGCCGCCCAAAGCAGCGCCGGTCGTGCCGCCTGCTCCTGCCTCCCGTGGCCGGCTGTGCTGCCGCGGAGGCCTCACCGCCCCCATACTACTCCCACCGCTGGCCAGGCCATCCCTCCACTCCACTCATCCACACCCCCAGATATTCTGCGGCGATGGTAGCGCAGCCGAACCAGTGAACCCTCGTACTCCTCTCCACGTGGGCATCCACTGCCGCGTCTTCCCCGGCTCCGCGTCGTCCCGTTCCTAGGCCTCGCTGTCGTCCAGCGCCGTGGTGCTCTCGGCGCGGCATGGTCAATGTGGTTAACAACCGAATTCCATCGGAAGAATACTGTACGTGGAGAGGCTGACAACTGGGTCCACGGCATCCGCAAGGAAGTGCCTCCTTATTACGCAGAAAATAATTATTCCTCCACCTGACAGCAGGGACCCACCGGACGGGCCACCAGTATTTCACAAAAAAAAGTTTGCCCCTGACTACTGGGACCCACCCGACGGGCCATCGTATTTCACGAAAAAACGTTCCCCACATCGGCTCGGACCCACCGGAAGTGCCTCCTTATTACGCACAAAAATGAAACTCCCCTCGCTAGCTGGGACCCACCTTGGTGGGAGGCTAACTAATGGGCCTACTAAGTTGTGAGGGACGGAGGGCTTTGTCAACTTAGTCAATATAAACGATTCTAGCTCCAGTGACCGTACAATGTCCATCCAACGGCCGTAGTGCTTCTTCAACCTCTGGTCTTCTTGCTCCAGCCGCCCAAAGCAGCGCCAGTCGTGCCGCATGCTCCTGCCTCCCGTGGCCGGATGTGCTGCCGCGGAGGCCTCACCGCCCCTACTATTCCCACCGCTAGCCAGGCCCTACGGCGATGGCAGCCTCACACCGCAGCCGAACCAGTGAACCCTCGTACTCCTCTCCGCGGGGGCTTCCACTGCCGCGTCTTCCCCGGCTCCCCGCCGTCCCCTTCCTAGGCCTCGCCGTCGTCCACCGCCCTGGTGCTCTCGGCGCGGCGTGGTCAACGTGGTCAAGGAACGACTTCCATCGGACGTGGACTGTACGTAGAGAGGCTGACAGCTGGGTCCACGGCCGTAGCAAGGAAGTGCCTCCTTATTACGCGGAAAATAATTATTCCTCCACCTGACAGCAGGGACCCATCGGACGGGCCACCGTATTTTGTGAAAAAAACGTTTCCCCCTGACTGCTGGGACCCACCAGCTACACCTTCGCATGCAAGGAAGTGCGTCCGGGCAAAAAAAATGATTAGCCCCCCTGACTGCTGGGACTACATATATACTGGTCGATATAGAGGCGCGCACGTAGCATGTACATGTACGTACAGCGGCCAGGGTGCAAGAAAGAAAATACAGCCACGTATGTGTACATACGGGCGGGGTCTCGAACGCCTACTCGCGTATACATACATGGCTAGGTCGGAACGGAGAAACAACATCGTCGTCGTGTTCATGGGGAGCCAACTGGCTGGGTCGGAACGGAATGCGTGGTCGTGTTCATCGGGTGGGCTTGGATGGAACAGGCGATGGAAACGAGGCCTGGCGTACCGCACAACGGAGGAAACGGACCTCCTACGTTCGAAACGGGGTCCTGTTGATCGGGAGGGTGTGGCGCATCGCAAAGAAGGAAGCGGACCTCCTACGGTCAAAACGGGGTCTTGTTGATCGGGAGGGTGTGGCGTGCCGCAAAATGGAGAAAGCGGACCTCCCTACGGTTGAAGCAGGGGTCTGTTGATCGGGAGGGTGTGGTGTACCGCCAAAAGCGGACGAAACGGACCTCCTACGGTCGAAACGGGGTCCTGTTCGTCCGGAGCAGGGTGTGGCGTGCCGCAAAAGCAGGACTCCACGGGATACTGTTCATCTCCACCGTCGACCTCCTCCAGCCTCCACGGGCTATCGCCGACCTCCTCCGGCCTCCACCGTGCGCTACTCCACCGGCTCTTGTTCAACCACCCCTCCACCGTCTCTTCGTTCATCCAACCCTCCACACCACGGGGTCCTGTTCAACCACCCTCCACGGGCACCCCTCCACCGTCTCTGTTCATCCAGCCCTCCAAAGACACCACGGGTCCTGTTCAACCACCCCTCCACGGGCACCCCTCCACCGCTTCATCTGTTCATCCAGCCCTCAAGCACACCACGGGTTCCTGTTCATCCAGAGGCAACGCCACCGCTCCTCGTTCATCCAACCCCCGCAACACTCACTGTTCATCCCGAGGCAGCATCAATCGGCTTGATTAGCGGCGATGGCGAAGGAATTGCTCGATCGGGTTCGATTAACGTACCATTGATCGATCGCCGGGTTCGATGTCGTAACTGCGGTGCAATCACTCGGGTTCAGTTAGAGCCCAACGCCTCGCTCGGGTTCAGTCAGAGCCAACGCCTTGCACACACGCGCGTACGTGTATGAGAGAAACGCGCATTGCTCGGCCCCCGACCTCCCATCGTAACCGGCAACTCCCTGAAATTTTCCTCGCCCTCGCTTCTCCCACGGTTTTTTCCGTCATGGACGGCCCAAAGAATGTCATGCAGCTGCGTCTCCGGCCCGCCGAGGACAAAAAGCCCATTTTCTGTCATGATTTTTTGTCATAGAAGTAGGAGCCCACCACATCTATGATGATACCGGGTTTTTTCACATTTATCGTCATAGAAGTGTCATATGTATGACAGAATTTTTTTCGTTTGGCCCAAAATGTCACGGATGTGTCTTTTTTGTAGTGAGAGCCGCACGTCAAAGCACGCGACCCCGGGAGGCCAGCAACGTCGCCATCGCCTCGTCTTACACCTCGGGCTCTGGCCACCATCGTCGTTGATCCGCTGCACGCAGGACGTCCTCGAGCCCGCTAACCATCCCTACGGCACCGCTGTGAGCTCCACCACCGTTTCCCCCTCTTCCCCGCTTCGTTTGATCGCTGTAGCCGTCGCCCCCTTGATGACCGAAATGCACCGCCGCCTGAGCTCGCCGTCGACGATGCTCCGGTGACCAAATGGTCACACTGGAGTGTCCAACCTACTCCCCGCAATGCGTAGCGCCCTCCTAGCCTCTTGCCCCGCTCTTCTACGCACTGAAACACGATCCCGCGCGCAAGCGAACTTCGGCCACCGCCACGAGCTTGACTCCAGCGAGCCCGCTCCACCCCAGCGCCTCCCGCTTGCCCTACTAGATGCGCGCAAGCCCCAGCTACACGTAGGACCAAATCGCGGTCGATTTGGTCGACCGTGGGCAAAACCCGAGCGCCTCCGCCGTCTCGTGCTTCACCGGCGGGTTTGACCCCGCTGACCAGGGGTTTGATCTCCCCTGGGTCACCGACAAGTGGGCCAGGCCCCTACTTAATTAGTGTTAGATTTAATTGGTGTTAATTAACCTAGTTAACTAGATGAGCCACTGACATGTGGGCCCAGGCTCTAACTAACTCAGGTTAGTATTTAACTTAGCACTAACTAACTGTGTTAGTTAGTTAGTCCTTGACCGATTGATCCTTTGGTCGGAGTTTGACCGAGGGCAGCCAGTTGACTCGACGCCTTGAGCTTACATCATGCTAACCTCATAATCATTTTCTGGTGATTTTAAATTTCAGAAATGAATTATAAAATCCAGAAAATTGTTTAAACTTCTAAAAATCATAGAAAATGAACCGTAACTCCAAATGAAATAATTTATATATGAAATTTTATCAAAAAATCCAATCTATCCATCTGTACCATTTGCATGCATGTTAGAATAACTTATGACTACTGTTTAGGGCAAATGAAATAAATGGCATTTGAATCTTCACATATGGAGTTGAGTTTGAATCTTTGATTCAAACCAACTTCATTTAATCTGGTTGCTAGATGCATTAGCTAAAATCACATCATATTGCCATGTAATGATCATGCATCATATTGTCGCATTGCATTGATTGTGTTCTTTCTCTGTTGCCGGTGTTTGTCCCCTCTCAGTAGACGTGGTTTCGACGGTGAGTTCGATGACACCGATGAAGAGTTATACTATCTTTGAGAAGTGCCAGGCAAGGAAAACCCCCTTGTTCATTCCGATACAATCCCACTCTCTCACTCCTGCTCTCTTTTACTGCATTAGGACAACAACGATTCAACTGTTACATGATGCGGTAGTTGAACCCCTTTCCTCTGCATGACCTGTCATTGCCACAGTAAATAGATGAAACCCACTAGCATGAGTAGGAGTTGTTTGAGCCCTGATGTGCCTACTCATTCATGCTTGTTGTCATGCCTGCTACTGCTTAGAGTTGAGTCAGGTCTGATTCATCGGGGATGAATTGGAGGTGTGTGAACATGTTCTACTGTTGAGAGCTAAGTGTGTGAACACGATTTGGTAAAGGTAGCGGTGAGAGGCCATGTAGGAGTACATGGTGGGTTGTCTCATTGAAACCATCCTCGAGAACTGAGTTCTGTGTTTGTGAACCATGAACAGCTACTACCACGCGTTGGGCCCGAAATCAATGGACCCTCTGGACTTATTAATCGCCTTGATCTCTATCCAGGAGTTGCAACTAGTTTCTGGTGTTTGTAGGATATGTGTTGGAGGCCGTGCATAGCGCTGACCCTAGGGGTGGGCTATGATGTGGTAGATACACCGTGGCCCGGTGTGCAAGGGCGCCCGTTTGGTGTCTCGGGAACCCTGCACACATCGTTTGGGGCTGTGAGCGAAACCCGGCCGGATCTCCTCATGACGGAACCCGAATAGGTGATAAACCTGGACTAGAGACTTGTGTGGTTAGTCAGGTCGTGGCCGACTCCCTCGCCAGGCTTCCGCTTGAAGGTTGCCGGGATACACGACGTTTACATGGTGGTAAGTGGCGAGAGCGTGTGTGAAGAAGTACACCCCTGCAGGGTTATAAATGATCTATTCGAATAGCCGTGTCGGCGGTAAAGGACTTCTGGGTTGCCTGTACAGTTCATAGACAAGTGAAAGTGGATACTCTAAAATGTGCAAGATAAGCGTGAGTGTTATGGATGGTGTTCTCGTAGGTAGACGGGAGCGGATCCATAGTGGTGTATTGAATGGTGAATATGTGGAATCGTGTGCGCCACCTCAAAAGAGCTACTTGCAGTCATATTTCAGGTTAGCCACTGAGTCAAAGCTGGCTTGCTGCAGTTAAACTCCACCACCCCCTTTATTGATATCGATGCATATGCAGATAGTTCTGATGTAAGTCTTGCTGGGTACATTTGTACTCATGTTTGCCTATTTTATGTTTTGCAGAGAGACTTCAGTCTCGCTAGTAGTTCCGCGTGGACTTCGACGTTTAGCTTGTTACCTCAGCTACGATCTTGTGCCCTCGGCAGGATCTTGTAGATAGTCAGGCTTCTCAGCCTTTTTCATTTGTAGTTGTCTGTACTCAGACAAGTTAAGCTTCCGCATGTGCTTGTTGCTTGTATGCTCTGTATGTTGGGTCATGAGACCCATGTTTGTAATACTTGGCTCCTCAGAGCCTAATGAATAAATACTCTGAGTCGTAGAGTCTTGTTGTGATGCCATGTTGTATTTGCACATATCGAGCATATTGTGTGTATGATTGAAATGCTTGGTATGTGTGGGATCCGACAATCTAGTTGTTTATCCTTGATAGCCTCTCTTATGGGAAAATGTAGTCTGGTGCTTCCACTGAGCCTTGGTAATCCGCTACAGCCTGGTTTACCGGAGTCCTGCTAGCCCAGCACTACTGCTCCGGAACACCAAGACTGGCCGGCATGTGATACACTTCGTTCTCGTATGCATCCCTTCGGGAAAAGTCACGGTGACTTCGAAGTCCTGCTAACCTGCTACAGCCCGGGTTCCCGAGTCCTGTTAGCCTAGTTGCTACAGCCGGATTCACGCTGTTTGACCGACATGCTCGATGTTGTTTCATGTATGCCTGTCCCCGTAAGTTAGTGCCACTTTGGGTTCACGACTAGTCATGTCGGCCCGGGTTCTTTGTCATATGGATGCTAGCGGCACTATCATATATGTGAGCCAAAAGGCGCAAACGGTCCCGGGCCAGTTAAGGTGGCACCCATGGGAATACCGTGCGTGAAGCCGCAAAGTGGTATGATGTGTTACATGCTAGATCGGTGTGACTTAGGATCGGGTCCTGACACATAGATTCATCAAAATAAGCAAACAACACA
This sequence comes from Aegilops bicornis, assembly GCA_021605145.1. NCBI lineage: Eukaryota > Viridiplantae > Streptophyta > Magnoliopsida > Poales > Poaceae > Aegilops > Aegilops bicornis. The sequence continues at coordinate 692,151,214 of CM038671.1, read as the reverse complement.
CGAAAAACATAATTTGTCAAAAACAGAACAGTCTGTAGCAATCTGTATCGAACGCTAACTTCTGGAACCCCAAAAATTCTACCAAATTAGGAAGTCCTAGATAATTTGTTTATTAATCTACTGCAAAAATAATCAACTAAAAATCACGTTTCTGTGATTTATGAAAACTAATCTCGTGCACGCAAAGTTTCTGTTTTTTACAGCAAGATCAAATAACTATCACCGTAGGTTATCCTAAAGGTTTTACTTGGCACAAACACTAATTAAAACACAAAAACACATCTAACCAGAGGCTATATGAATTATTTATTACTAAACATAACCAAAAAGAAAGAAAGAAAAATAATATTGGGTTGCCTCCCAACAAGCGCTATCGTTTAATGCCCCTAGCTAGGCATAAAAGCAAGGATAGATCTAGCTATCATCTTCTTTGGTATGCAATCCATAAGTGGCTCTCATAATAGATTCATAAGGTAATTTAATTTTATTCCAAGGAAAGTGTTCCATGCCTTTCCTTAACGGAAATTGGAATCTAATATTCCCTTCCTTCATATCAATAATTGCACCAATAGTTTTAAGGAAAGGTCTACCAAGAATAATAGGACATGTAGGATTGCAATCTATGTCAAGAACAATAAAATCTACGGGCACATAATTCCTATTTGCAACAATAAGAACATCATTAATCCTTCCCATAGGTTTCTTAATGGTGGAATCCGCAAGGTGCAAGTTTAAAGAACAATCATCAAATTCACGGAAACCTAACACATCACACAAAGTTTTTGGAATTGTGGAAACACTAGCACCCAAATCACATAAATCAAAGCATTCATGATCTTTAATCTTAATTTTAATAGTTGGTTCCCACTCATCATAAATTTTTCTAGGGATAGAAACTTCTAATTCAAGCTTTTGTTCATAAGATTGCATTAAAGCATCAACAATATGTTTGGTAAAAGCTTTATTTTGACTATAAGCATGAGGAGAATTTAGCACAGATTGCAACAAGGAAATACAATCTATTAAAGAACAATTATCATAATTAAATTCCTTGAAATCCAAAATAGTGGGTTCATTGCTATGTAAAGTTTTGACCTCTTCTACCCCACTTTTACCAATTTTTGCATCAAGATCTAAAAACCCCGAATTATTGGGATGCCTTTTAACTAAACTTGACTCATCTCCAGTCCCATCATTATCAAGATTCATATTGCAAAACAAAGATTTAATAGGAGACACGTCAATCACTTTTAGATCTTCATCCCTATTATCATGAAAACTAGAAGAACACGCTTTTACAAAGCAATCTTTCTTAGCACGCATCGTAGTGGTTCTTTCTTTGCATTCATCAATGGAAATTCTCATAGATTTGGGAGACTCATTGATATCATGCTTAGGTGGAATAGATCTAAGTTTCAAATAATCAACATCAAGAGAAATTCTATCCACGTTCCTAGCCAATTCATCAACCTTAAGAAATTTTTCTTCAAGCAAAGCATTGATCTTCTTTTGTGAAACCATAAATTCTTTAACACTAGTCTCAAAATCAGAGGGCAACTTATTAAAATTTCCATAAGAGTTGTTGTTGGAATTACCATAATTATTAGAGGAGTTACAAGGAAACGGCCTAGGATTAAAGTTTCCTCCATACGCGTTGTTACCAAAATTGTTCCTACCAACAAAATTCACATCCATAGAATCATTATTATTCTCAATCAAAGTATACAAAGGCATATCATTTGGATCAATAGGGGAACTCTTATTAGCAAACAATTTCATAAGTTCATCCATCTTTCCACTCAAAACATTAATTTCTTCTATCGCATGAACCTTTTTACTAGTAGATCTCTCGGTGTGCCATTGAGAATAAATAACCATAATGTTGTATAGGAGTTTAGTAGCTTCTCCTAAAGTGATTTCCATAAAGGTGCCTCCCGCGGCGGAATCTAAAAGATTTCTAGAAGCAAAATTCAATCCGTCATAATTTTTTTGTATAATCATCCATAAGTTTAATCCATGTGTAGGGCAATTACGTATCATCAATTTCATCCTCTCCCAAGATTGTGCAACATGCTCATGATGAATTTGCTTAAAATTCATAATATCGCTTCTAAGAGATATGATCTTAGCGGGAGGAAAATACTTAGAGATAAAAGCATCTTTGCACTTATTCCAAGAATCAATACTATTTTTAGGCAAAGACAAAAACAAAGTTAGCACGATCTCTAAGCGAAAACAGAAATAGCTTCAATTTAACAATATCATTGTCCACATCTTTCTTCTTTCGCATATCACACAAATCAACAAATTTGTTTAGATGGGTAGCGGCATCTTCACTAGGAAGGCCAGAGAATTGATCTTTCATGACAAGATTCACCAAAGCAGCATTAATTTCACAAGATTCAGCATCGGTAAGAGGAGCAATCGGAGTGCTAAGGAAATCATTGTTGTTGGTATTGGAAAAGTCACACAATTTAGTATTGTCTTGAGCCATCGTGACAAACAAGCAATCCAACACACAAGCACACAAGAAGCAAGCGAAAAAGAGGCGAACAGAAAAGAGGGCAAATAAAACGGCAAGGGTGAAGTTGGGGAGAGGAAAATGAGAGGCAAATGGCAAATAATTTAATGCGAGGGATAAGAGTTTGTGATGGGTACTTGGTATGTCTTGACTTGTGCGTTGACTCCCCGGCAACGGCGCCAGAAATCCTTCTTGCTACCTCTTGAGCACAGCGTTGGTTTTCCCTTGAAGAGGAAAGGGTGATGCAGCAAAGTAGCGTAAGTATTTCCCTCAGTTTTTGAGAACCAAGGTATCAATCCAGTAGTTGGCCACATGCAAGTCCCTCTTACCTACACAAACAAATAAGAACCTTGCAACCAACGCGATAAAGGGGTTGTCAATCCCTTCACTGCCACTTGCAAAAGTGAGATCTGATAGAGATAATAATATTTTTGGTATTTTTGTTTTATAGATTGGAAAGTAAAGATTGCAAAATAAATGGCGACAGAAATTGGCAAGTTGATGGGAGATTAATATAATGGAAGATAGACCCGGGGGCCATAGGTTTCACTGGTGGCTTCTCTCAAGATAGCATAAGTATTATGGTGGGTGAACAAATTACTGTCGAGCAATTGATAGAAAAGTGCATAGTTATGAGAATATCTAGGCATGATCATGTATATAGGCATCACGTCCGTGACAAGTAGACCGAAACGATTATGCATCTACTACTATTACTCCACACATCGACCGCTATCCAGCATGCATCTAGAGTATTAAGTTCATAAGAACAGAGTAACGCATTAGGCAAGATGACATGATGTAGAGGATAAACTCAAGCAATCTGATATAAACCCCATCTTTTTATCCTCGATGGCAACAATACAATACGTGCCTTACTGCTCATCCTTTGGGAAAGGACACCGCAAGATTGAACCCAAAGCTAAGCACTTCTCCCATTGCAAGAAAGATCAATCTAGTAGGCCAAACCAAACTGATAATTCGAAGAGACTTGCAAAGATAACAAATCATACATACAAGAATCCAGAGGAGATTCAAATATTGTTCATAGATAATCTTGATCGTAAACCCACAATTCATCGGATCTCAAGAAACACACCGCATAAAGAATTACATCGAATATATCTCCAAGAAGATCGAGGAGAACTTTGTATTGAGATCCAAAGAGAGAGAAGAAGCCATCTAGCTAATAACTATGGACCTGAAGGTCTGAGGTAAACTACTCACACATCATCTGAGAGTCTATGTTGTTGATGTAGAAGACCTCCTAGATCAAATCCCCCTCGTGAGGCCGGAAAAAGGCCCCAAGATGGGATCTCACGGGTACAGAAGGTTGCGGTGGTGGAAATAGGTTTTCGTGGTGCTCTCGGATGTTTTCGGGGTACGTGGGTATATCTAGGAGGAAGAAGTAGGTCGGTGGAGCTGCAAGGCGCCCACGAGGGTGGGGGGCGCGCCCAGGGGGGCATGCACGCCTCCCTGCCTCATGGCCTCCTCGCTTCTTTCTTGACATCCACTCTGAGTTCCCTAGATCACGTTTGTTCCAAAAATCACGCTCCTGGCGGTTTCATTCCGTTTGGATTCCGTTTGATATTCCTTTTCTGCGAAACACTGAAATAAGCAAAAAAACAGCAATTTGGTTTGGGCCTCCGGTTAGTAGGTTAGTCCCAAAAATAATATAAAAGTGTATAATAAATCCCATTAAACTTCCAAATCAGACAACATAATAGCATGGAACAATAAAAAATTATAGATACGTTGGAGATGTATCATGTTATGGCATTCAACTCGCGGACTCCCGCGGTGACATTGGGATAATCTATGCATAGGGGTTGATGCACATTTTTTTCCGACGGAAACTTTGGGGTCTCTTTATAGTTCTTTGTGTGGATTGAGTATTATGAATATGAATTTTCTTTGGTGTTATTCTAGTATGAACTCTTGATTAGATCGATCGGGAAGAATAGCTTGCATTATTCTAGTACGAACTCTAGGATAGATTGATCGGAAAGAATAGCTTTAAGGTGGCTTCGTACCCTACAAACAATTCCTATCTTTTGTTCTCTGCTAATAGGAACTCGGGAGTGATTCTTTGCTGCACTTTGAGGGATAATCATATGATCCAACTATTTTAGCACTGTTGAGAAATTGCTAATGCCATGTAATTGCTTTACTTTATCACTATGCGTTAGCGATAGTTGTAGAAGCAATAGTTGGCAAGACGACCATGACGCAACGATGGAGATCAAGGTGTCGAGCCGGTGACAATGGAGATCATGGCGATGCTTTGGAGATGGAGATCAAAAGCATGAGATGATGATGGCCATATCATGTCACATATTTTGATTGCATGTGATGTTTATCTTTTATGCATCTTATTTTTCTTAGTACGACGGTAGCATTATAAGATGATCCCTTAACTAAATTTCAAGGTATAAGTGTTCTCCCTGAGTATGCACTGTTGCGACAGATCCTCATGTTGAGACACCACGTGATGATCAGGTGTGATAGACTCTACGTTCACATACAACGGGTGCAAGACATTTTTGCACATGCATAATACTTGGGTTAAACTTGACGAGCCTAGCATGTACAGACATGGCCTCGGAACACTGGAGACCAAAAGGTCGAATGTGAATCATATAGTAGATATGATCAACATAGAGATGTTCACCATTGATGACTACTCCATCTCGCGTGATGATCGGACATGGATTAGTTGATTTGGATCACGTATCATTTAGATGACTTGAGGGATGTCTATCTAAGTGGGAGTTCTTAAGTAATTTGATTAATTGAACTTAATTTATCATGAACATACTACTGATAGTATTTGCATAACTATGTTGTAGATCAATGGCCTGTGCTACCGTTCCCCTGAATTTTAATGTGTTCCTAGAGAAAGCTAAGTTGAAAAATGATGGTAGCAACTACATGGACTGGGTCCGTAACTTGAGGATTATCCTCATTGCTGCACAGAAGAATTATGTCCTTGATGCACCGCTAGGTGAAAGGCCTGCTGCAGGAGCAGATGTTGATGTTTTGAACGTCTGGCAAGCTCGATCTGATGACTACTCGATAGTTCAGTGTGCCATGCTTTACGGCTTAGAATTGGGACTTCAAAGACGTTTTGAATGTCATGGAGCATATGAGATGTTCCAGGAGTTGAAGTTAATATTTCAGGCAAATGCCCGAGTTGAGAGATATGAAGTCTCCAATGAGTTCTATAGCTGCAAGATGGAGGAGAACAGTTCTATCAGTGAACACATTGTCAGAATGTCTGGATATCATAATCACTTGACTCAGCTGGGAGTTAATCTTCCAGATGATAGTGTTATTGACAGAGTTCTTCAATCACTGCCACCAAGCTACAAAGGCTTCGTGAGGAACTATAATATGCAAGGGATGGAGAAGACAATTCCCGAGCTCTTCGCAATGCTCAAAGCTACAGAGGTAGAAATCAAGAAGGAGCATCAAGTGTTGATGGTTAACAAGACCACTAGTTTTAAGAAAAAGGGCAAGGGAAAGAAGAGGAACTTCAAGAAGAATGGCAAGCAAGTTGCCACTCCCGGGAAGAAGCCCAAAGCTGGACCCAAGCCTGAAACCGAGTGCTTGTACTTCAAAGGGACTGGTCACTGGAAGCGGAACTGCCCCAAGTATTTGGTAGATAAGAAGGATGGCAAAGTGAACAAAGTTATATTTCATATACATGTTACTGATGTGTACCTTACTAATGCTCGTATTAGCGCCTGGGTACTTGATACTGGTTCGGTTGCTCATATTTGTAACTCGAAACAGGAGCTACAAATCAAATGAAGATTGGCTAAGGACGAGGTGACGATGCGCGTCGGGAATGGTTCCAAGGTCGATGTGATCGCTGTCGGCATGCTACCTCTACATCTACCTTCGGGATTAGTTTTAGACCTGAATAATTGTTATTTGGTGCCAGCGTTGAGCATGAACATGAAAGTGCAACTATCCCTGGGTGGTTTTGGTAATTCCTGACAACATATATCTCATTGAGCTAATGCTATTCCAAGATGAATATTTCAGGAAAGCTCAATGATTGGCATGGCATGGATTAGAAAGTGGACCCTTCAAAATGCTAAGGACAAAGGATTGGCTCAAGCTCAAAGCACAAGACTCTACATTTTCTATTTTAGTGATCCAAGATCACAATGAGTCTATAGGAAAAGCCAATACTATTAAGAAGGGATGAGGTGTTGCTTAATGAGGCTCTTGCTCAAAATGCTTAGTGATATGCTCCAAAACACTCCACTACTTTCTCATATCCACATATGTCCTAATCCAAAAAGTCCAACTCGGCCCCACCGAAATTTCATATCCGGAGCCACCGAGTTCAGTTGTCATAGCCACTGCCAGAAACCCTAATCAATTCGGTCTCACCGATAGGGATCTCGGTCCCACCGAGATGGGGTTGTAATCTCTCTGTTTCCTTTTCATAACGTTTCGGTCAAACCAAGATGAGTGATCGGTCCCACCGATATTGCAATGCAAACTCTCTGTTTCCCTTTAGTAACGTTTCGGTCCAACCGAAATGAGCGAATCGGTCCCACCGAGTTTGCCTGACCAACCCTCTGTTTGACTATTACCAAAATCGGTCTCACCGAGTTTGTGTAATCGGTCACACCGAGATTACGTTATGCCCTAACCCTAATGACATCGGTCCCACCGAGTTGATCTAGTTGGTCCCACCGAGAATCCTAACGTTCACATTTTGAACAAAATCGGTCCGACCGAGTTGAATGATTCGGTCCCACCGAGTTTGGTGATTTGTGTGTAACGGTTAGATTTTGTGTGGAGGCTATATATACCCCTCCACCCACTCTTCATTCGTGGAGAGAGCCATCAAAACATGCCTACACTTCCAGTACATATTTTCTGAGAGAGAACCGCCTACACTTGTGTTGAGGTCAAGATATTCCATTCCACCCACATAAATCTTGATCTCTAGCCTTCCCCAAGTTGCTTTCCACTCAAATCTTCTTTCCACCAAATCCAATCCTATGAGAGAGAGTTGAGTGTTGGAGAGACTATCATTTGAAGAACAAGAGCAAGGAGTTCATCATCAACACACCATTTGTTACCTCTTGGAGAGTGGTGTCTCCTAGATTGGCTAGGTGTCACTTGGGAGCCTCCGACAAGATTGTGGAGTTGAACCAAGGAGTTTGTAAGGGCAAGGAGATCGCCTACTTCGTGAAGATCTACCCGAGTGAGGCAAGTCCTTCGTGGGCGACGGCCATGGTGGGATAGACAAGGTTGCTTCTTCGTGGACCCTTCATGGGTGGAGCCCTTCGTGGACTCGTGCAACCATTACCCTTCGTGGGTTGAAGTATCCATCAACGTGGATGTACGATAGCACCACCTATCGGAACCACGGATAAAAAATCTCCGTGTCAACATTGCATTTGCTCCTTCAAACTCATCCCTTTACCTTCATATGCAATTGTTTTACATTCCGCTGCTATACTCTTAGAATTGCATGTGTAGGTTGATTGCTTGACTTGTGCTAAGTTGCTAAAATCAGCCAAGAACTAAAATTGGGAGAAGGCTAGATTTTTATTTGGTCAAGTAGTCTAATCACCCCCCTCTAGACATACTTCCGATCCTACAAGTGGTATCAGAGCTTTGGTCTCCATTTGCTTTGATTTCCATAGATTTTGGTGGTCATAGCCTTGGTTTCACAACCTATGAGAGTATGGCGTCTAGCGAGGGAAATTACCACCGTAGAGGTCCTTACTTTGATGGTACTAATTTTGCTAGTTGGAAGCATAAGATGAAAATGCATATTATTGGACATAACCCCGCCGTTTGGGCTATTGTGTGTATTGGCTTGCAAGGTGAATTCTTTGATGGGAGAGAACCGAACCGTGAAGCTACCACGGAAGAGTTGAAGATGCTAAAATACAATGCTCAAGCTTGTGATATTCTCTTCAACGGATTGTGCCCCGAAGAATTCAACAAAATCAGCCGTCTTGAGAATGCAAAGGAAATTTGGGATACTTTGATTGATATGCACGAAGGTACTGACTCCGTCAAGGAATCCAAATTGGGTGTGCATCAAAGTCAACTTGACAAGTTCAAAATGAAGGATGGTGAAGGTGTCTCTGAAATGTACTCTAGGCTTGCTCTCATCACAAATGAGATTGCCGGCTTAGGAAGTGAAGAGATGACCGATAGATTCATCATCAAGAAGATCCTAAGAGCCTTGGATGGAAAATATGATACCGTGTGCACATTGATCCAAATGATGCCCAATTACAAAGATCTCAAGCCAACGGAAGTCATTGGAAGAATTGTTGCTCATGAGATGTCACTCAAGGATAAGGAAGAGCTTCACAACAAGTCAAGTGGTGCTTACAAAGCCTCGTGTGATGCTCCCACATCATCAAGTGAGAACCAAACCTTCAATTAAGAATTGAGCTTAATGGTGAAGAACTTCAACAAGTTCTACAAGAGTAGAAGCAAAGAAAGAAGCTCCAAGTCAAGGTCCTACAATGACAAAAGATCTTCTAGTCGTGAGCGAAATTGTTACAATTGTGGAAGACCCGGACACTACTCCAATGAGTGTACGACCCCCTACAAAAGAAGAGAAGATTCTCCCAAAATAAGAAGTAAAAGAGAAGAATCACCACCAAGAGAAAGGAGGAGTAGAGATGATCGTTATGAACGAAGACCCTCTCGGAGAAGCAAGGATTCGGAAAGGAAAGAAAAGTCATCAAGGAGCTACACAAAAAGAAGACATCAAGCTCATGTTGGTGAATGGGTATCCGGCTCCGACTCCGACAATCACTCCGAAAGAAGTTATCACTATGACTTCGAATATACTCGAGATGAAGGTGTTGCCGGTCTAGCACTTGTGTCAACCAACTCCTACGACATATTTGACTCACCAAATGAAGGAATTGGAAGATGCTTCAAGGCCAAAGGTCCAAAGGTAACACATCCCGAGTATGTTGATTTCAATAGTGATGAAGATGATTTGCTAGGTGATGATGATTTACTTGTTGACAACTCTAGTGATGAAAACTATGATGAAATGTCAATTAATCATGCTAATCAAGATAAAACGAATGATGATGATAAGAAGGAGATTGAGCGTCTAACTAAAGAACTAAACACTCTTAAGTTAGGTCATGAAACTACCTTGGAAAATCATCGAGAACTTTTAAACACTCATGAAAAGCTACGCTTTGAAAAGCTCAACCTTGAGCAAGAGCATGAGTTTTTAAAGGCAATCAATGATGATCTTCGCAAGAAAAGTTCTTCTTACATTGACAAGCGTTTACTCTTGTCTACTTACATGCCACAAGTTAAATCTAGCAATAAGAACAAGAAAGATTCCTCATCTAGTAGTAACAACAATCATACTAAATCTAATGTTGTTGCTTCTAGTAGTTCTCTTGATTCCACTAATGATTCTCTTAGCCAAGTTACACTTGAGCAAGAAAATAGCTTATTGAAGGGAATCATAGAGAAAGGTGTTTACAAGAGTCTTGCCGAGTAAGCAATTTGAGGAAATTGTGCGCAAGCAAGGAAGACACGGAAGAATCAAGGTGTTGGTTTTGAACGAAAGTTCAATGCCAATGGAGTTGAGTGGGAAGAAGATCAATACCCCAAGACGAAGTTTGTTCCTCAACAAGAGAAGTATGATCCTACTTCTTTCAAAGGAACACATGCTCAAGATGATCTTCCACCACAAGACCACAAGCAAAAAGGCAAGGACAAGCTTCAAGAGGAAATTGATGCATTTGAAGAAGCACCTAAGGTCTTGGTCAAGTGGTTTCGCAAGACTACATCAAGTTCTACTTCATCAAGCACAACTACGATTCCAAGGATTCCCATCAAGATGATGTGGATCCCGAAGAAGAAGAACTAGAGAGTTCTTGAGGGTGACTCCGCCAACATACTTCACTCTTATCATTTTGGCGAGAACAAGTGCAAACAACTTCCATATCTTGCACTAGTTCAAGGAGTCACAAACCCTCTTGTTGGTAAGACAAGGGACAAGGTAACCTAATGCTTTCATGGACATCATCTTGTGTATGCATCACTCTATGTCTATGGATATCCTTGTTTGTTCCTTCGGGACTAACCCGTGTAGGTATTGAAAGTGCAACTCACTCCAAAGGATTGCTCCGAATGATCTACATCAACATTGAGCATCTACATCTTCAACACCTACATGAAGTCATCATCGACAAAACCCAAGGTTAGTTCATCCCTCTTAGGGGGGATATCACATCAAGGGGGAGCTTTACTCAAATCAATGAGCTAAAGCAACTCTAATGGTGTGATCACAACAATGCTTTATGTAAAAGTGGTAACCCCACTTGTGCTTAAACGATGAGTATGACCTATGATCAAGTGTTCTCATTTGACTCCTATGTCAATATACTCATATATAGATGACCTAGTCATCGCCAATTGATTGATAGATGCTAGAATGTTTGTGCATGCTTTGTCACATATTTCATTTTCCATTTTATTGTGTGAGCATGTTGGTTGCATATTTTACTCATTCGAGGACATCCATTTGTTGCTTTGATTGTTTTGCTTTTTCTCTTTTTGCCAAATGGATGGACAAGAATGCCTAAGAACACCCTCTAGCTATCTATGTGTTTCTCGTCTCAAACTCTAGTCATGCTACATCACAAAGTTTGATCAAGTCAGATTCAAACCACTCTGTGTGAGGAGCACTCGGAGATCCCGATTCATCATAGACTTAAACCTTCAAAACCTCTTTGTGCATCTCGGTCTGGCCGATTCATCCTTTTCGGTCTTACCGAGTCACCAAGTTGATCTAGGGTTTTCAATCTCGGTGCAACGATTAGAACTTTTCGGTCACACCGAGTTGCAGTAACTGCTTGCAGTTTTGCATCTTGGTGCCACCGAGCCGTTCCACTCGGTCACACCGACAGGGTCAGGTTATATATACCGCCGGGTCAAATTTTGGAAATTTCTCTGAACCTCTTCGCCCGCGCGTAACCTACTCTGCCTCCTCTGTTCTCTGGATCGTCCTCTTGTCGCCAGCGACCCCCCGCCGCTAGTCTCCGCCGCCATCAACGGAAATCTTCACCGCCGTTGCCGCCGTAGCAAGTTCATCGCCGAACTAGGGTACGAACTTGATCATTGTGCTAAACCTTAACTCTGATCTTAGCACATTGCTTTGCCATGATTCTTACCATGATTGAAATCATCCTGTCCGGTGAAATCATCACGTAGATTAGTTTTGATTTGAAAATTTAGGGTTAGGTCTTCGCCAAACTCATCTCGGACCGATCGAGTTGTAGAAATCGGTCTCACCGATTTTGGCTTAGGCCAGAGCACACACATTTTCGGTCCGACCGAAAAATGCAAATCGGTGTGACCGAATTCGATTCTCTGTGAAACCCTAGCAGTCTCGGTACCACCGAACTGTGACTCGGTCTGACCGAGTTCACTAGTTCAGGTTCCAAAAGCTGCTTCGGTATCACCGAGTTTACAAATCGGTAGATCCGAAATGCTTTCTGTGAAGAACTAAAACTAAGTTTTTAAGTCATCAGTTTTGCAAAAACTCCTGTACTTTATGATGCTCATCTACTCTGCCTCATCTATAACCTATTCACATGGTCTGCTGACAGTTTGCCTGCAAGATGTCTGACCAAAGTGACAGCGTAACAAGTCGAGGAACAGGTTCAGTTGAGTGAGGGCACCAGTCCCTCTAGCAGCTATGATGAAGGCAGCAGGAGCACTCCAAGCAATCTGCCAAAGGCTGCCACCAGGACAAGAAAGAGAGAGAAGGCTAAAGCTGAGAAAGCTGCAAAGATGCCAACTATGGAAGAGGCATCTCAGGTATTCTTGAAGAGCAAGCAAGACCAGCTTGGATATCTGATCCAATCCACTCTGAGGATTGAGCAGGGCTTGGCCACCCTGACCAAAGACCAGGAGAGCTTGGAAAGGATTATTGAGACAAAATTCTGTGACCTTGATGTCAAGGTAACTGAATTCCAAACTGCAGTTGAGCAACTTCAGGAGGAAGCAGAGGAGAAGAAGGGAAAGTCTACCACGGATGCATTTGCTAGAGTGCCCAGAGGACAGAGATCTGCTGCAGTGTCAGTGACTGACACTAGAGCTATAGCTTCAGCACCAGCAGCTACAACTCTAGTTCCAACTCGAGCAGCTACTCCACCAGCTACAGCTACTTCATCAGAAGCATTCGTCCTTGGAGTTCTCTCAACACCACCTCCCGAAGATCAAGCCTGAGAGTCGTTTAGCACTATGCATTTTTAAACTTCTTGGTAACTTGTTGCCAAAGGGGGAGAAAAATGTATAGATCATAGGCTTCGAGAGAGAGAGAGAGAGAGTTTTGGTTTTTATATCTCTTTGCACTTATTTGGTTTGGTTTGAAACTTTATTGTGTGCTTGTGTGATACTACTTTGTGTCCTTGTGAGATACTTGTTTGATCATGTGTTTGATCATATGCTACCCTTAATGCTTGTTGGATAATGTTATCTTTCATATCCTATTATGATCATTCACTTTGCTTGGTGATGAGTACATGTTTTTAATCTCTATCATTTTGAGTGCTCCACCAAGATGTATGTGACATGGAAGAGTAACCCATGATCCTAATCGATTGTGCATTTGCATTCAAAAGCAAATCTTAAATAATGCACAAATTTAGGGGGAGCTCTTGCTTATCACATACTTCTCAAAGCGACGATATTTTTCAATACTATTTATCATTTGTCGAAGCTTTGGTCTATATGTTGTCATGAATTACCAAAAAGGGGGAGATTGAAGGTGCAACTATCCCTGGGTGGTTTTGGTATCCTAACAACATATAGCTCATTGAGCTAATGCTATTCCAAGATGAATATTTCAGGAAAGCTCAATGATTGGCATGGCATGGATTAGAAAGTGGACCCTTCAAAATGCTAAGGACAAAGGATTGGCTCAAGCTCAAAGCACAAGACTCTACATTTTCTATTTTAGTGATCCAAGATCACATTGAGTCTATAGGAAAAGCCAATACTATTAAGAAGGGCTGAGGTGTTGCTTAATGAGGCTCTTGCTCAAAATGCTTAGTGATATGCTCCAAAACCCGCCACTACTTTCTCATATCCACATATGTCCTAATCCAAAAAGTCCAACTCGGCCCCACCGAAATTTCATATCCGGAGCCACCGAGTTCAGTTGTCATAGCCACTGCCAGAAACCCTAATCAATTCGTCTCACCGATAGGGATCTCGGTCCCACCGAGATGGGGTTGTCATCTCTTTGTTTCCTCTTCGTAATGTTTTGGTCAAACCGAGATGAGCGATCGGTCCCACCGAGATTGCAATGCAAACTCTCTGTTTCCCTTTCGCAACGTTTCGGTCCAACCGAGATGAGCGAATCGGTCCCACCGAGTTTGCCTGACCAACTCTCTGTTTGACTATTACCAAAATCGGTCTCACCGAGTTTGTGTAATCGGTCACACCGATATTACGTTATGCCCTAACCCTAATGACATCGGTCCCACCGAGTTGATCCAATCGGTCCCACCGAGAATCCTAACGTTCACATTTTGAACTAAATCGGTCCGACCGAGTTGCATGATTCGGTCCCACCGAGTTTGTTGATTTGTGTGTAACGGTTAGATTTTGTGCGGAGGCTATATATACCCCTCCACCCACTCTTCATTCGTGGAGAGAGCCATCAGAACATGCCTACACTTCCAGTACAAATTTTCTGAGAGAGAACCACCTACACTTGTGTTGAGGTCAAGCTATTCCATTCCAATCACATAAATCTTGATCTCTAGCCTTCCCCAAGTTGCTTTCCACTCAAATCTTCTTTCCACCAAATCCAATCCTATGAGAGAGAGAGTTGAGTGTTGGGGAGACTATCATTTGAAGCACAAGAGCAACGAGTTCATCATCAACACACCATTTGTTACTTCTTGGAGAGTGGTGTCTCCTAGATTGGCTAGGTGTCACTTGGGAGCCTCTGACAAGATTGTGGAGTTGAACCAAGGAGTTTGTAAGGGCAAGGAGATGGCCTACTTCGTGAAGATCTACCCGAGTGAGGCAAGTCCTTCGTTGGCGACAGCCATGGTGGGATAGACAAGGTTGCTTCTTCGTGGACCCTTCGTGGGTGGAGCCCTCCGTGGACTCGCGCAACCGTTACCCTTCGTGGGTTGAAGTCTCCATCAACATGGATGTATGATAGCACCACCTATCGAAACCACATATAAAAAATCTCCGTGTCAACATTGCATTTGCTCCTTCAAACTCATCCCTTTACCTTCATATGCAATTGTTTTACATTCCGCTGCTATACTCTTAGAATTGCATGTGTAGGTTGATTGCTCGACTTGTGCTAAGTTGCTAAAATCAGCCAAGAACTAAAATTGGGAAAATGCTAGATTTTTATTTGGTCAAGTAGTCTAATCACCCCCTCCCCTCTAGACATACTTCCGACCCTACAGAACATTATATCTGGATCTTGTTTAGTGCGAGACGGTTATTCATTTAAATCAGAGAATAATGGTTGTTCTATTTATATGAGTAATATCTTTATGCTCATGCGCCCTCGAAGAGTGGTCTATTTTTGTTGAATCTCGCACTACAAAAAAAAGACACATCCGTGACATTTTGGGCCGAACGAATTTTTTTTTGTCATACATATGACACTTCTATGACAATAATTGTGACAAAACCCGGTATCATCATAGATGTGGTGGGCTCCTACTTCTATGACAAAAATCTTGATGTAAAATGGGCTTTTCGTCACCGGCGGGCCGGAGACGCAGCTGCATGACATTCTTTGGGCCGTCCATGATGGAAAAAACCGTGGTAGAAGCGAGGGGAGGAAAATTTCGGGAGTTGCCGGTTACGGTGGGAGGTCGGGGCCGGCGAAGCTGCTTTCTCGTACACATGCGAGGCGTTGGCTCTAATCGAACCCGAGCGAGGGGTTGGGCTCTAATCGAACCCGGCGACAGACTGCAGCTACGCGTTATCGAACCCGAGCGATCGATCGATGGTCGTTAATCGAACCCGATGGAGCGATTCTTCGCCATCGCTGCTAATCAAGCCGATCGATTGGATGAATAGTGAGCGCTATGGGGGGTTGTTGGATGAACAGTGAGCGGTGGCGTTGCCTCTGGATGAACAGGACCCTGTGGTGTGGAGGGCTGGATGAATAGTAGACGGTGGAGGGGTGGCCGTGGAGGGGTGGTTGAACAGGACCCCGTGGTGTGGAGGGCTGGATGAACAGTAGACAGTGGAGGGATGGATGAATAGTAGACGGTGGAGGGGTGGTTGAACATTAGCCGGTGGTGTAGCGCGCGGTGGAGGCTGGAGGAGGTCGACGGTAGCCCGTGGAGGCTGGAGGAGGTCGACGGTGGAGATGAACAATATCCCGTGGAGTCCCGTTTTGTGGTACGCCACACCCTTCCCGATGAACATGACCCTGTTTGACCAGAAGCGCTCCAACACAAGTCCGTTTCGTCCGTTTTGCGGTACGCCACACCCCTCCCGATCAACAGGACCCCCGTTTCGGCCGTAGGACGCCCGTTTCCTCCGTTTTGCGGTACGCCACAACCCTCCCGATCAACAGGACCCTCGTTTCGACCGTAGGAGGTCTGTTTCCTCCGTTTTGCGGTACGCCACACCCCTCCCGATCAACAGGACCCCGTTCCAAACGTTGGAGGTCTGTTTCCTCCGTTGTGCGGTAGGCCAGGCCTCATTTCCATCGCCTGTTCCGTCCAAGCCCTCCCGATGAACACGACCACACATTCCGTTCCGATCGAGCCGGTTGGCTCCCCATGAACACGAAGACGACGCTGTTTCTCCGTTCCGACCTAGCCATGTACGTATGCGTGAGTACGCGTTCGAGACCCTGCCTGTATGTACGTACATGGCCGTATTTTCTTTCTTGCAACCTCGCCGTTGTACGTACGTGTACATGCTACGTGCGCTCCTCTACATCAAAACGTGCGCGCCTCTACTATGACACGTGCGCGCCTCTACATCGACCAGTATGTACGTACACGTTCGCGACCAGAATGACAACGCTACGTACGCTTCGACCAGGTGGGTCCCGACTGTCAGGCACTTCTTGCATGCGAAGATGTAGCTGGTGGGTCCCAGCAGTCAGGGGGCGAATCGTTTTGTTTTTTTTTTTTTGCCCAGACGCACTTCCTTGCGTGCGAAGATGTAGCTGGTGGGTCCCAGCTGTCAGGAGGGAAACATTTTTTTCGCGAAATACGGTGGCCTGTTTGGTGGGTCCCTGCTGTCAGGTGGAGGAATCATTATTTTCCGCGTAATAAGGAGGCACTTCCTTGCTGCAGCCGTGGACCCAGCTTGTCGACCTCTCGACGACTGATCCATGTCCGATGGAAGTCGTTCCTTGACCACGTTGACCACGCCGCAGAGAGCACCGTGGCGGTGGACGACGGCGAGGCCTAGGAAGGGGACGACGCGAGCCGGTGAAGACGCGGCGGTGGATGCCCACGCGGAGAGGAGTATGAGTATTCACTGCTCGGGTCGGTGTGAGGCTGCCGCCGCTGCAGGCCCGGCCTAAGGTGGGAATAGTAGGGGCGGTGAGGCCTCCGCGGCCTGACACCGACCACGGGAGGTAGGAGCAAAGCACGACCGGCGCTGCTTTGGGCAGCTGGAGCAAGAAGACCAGAGGTTGAAGAAGCACTACGGCCATTGGATGGACATCGTACGATCACTGGAGCTAGAATCGTTCATATTGACTAAGTTGACAAAGCCCTCCGTCCCTGTCAACTTAGTAGGCCCACAAGTCAGCTTCCCACCAAGGTGAGTCCCAGCTAGCAGGGGGAGTATTCATTTTTTTGTGCGTAATAAAGAGACACTTTCGGTGGGTCCGAGCTGACAGTGGGGGGGACGTTTTTTTTCACGAAGTACGGTGGCCCGTTCGATGGGTCCCAGCTCAGGGGGAAACGTTTTTTTCGCGAAATAAGGTGGCCCGTCCGGTGGGTCCCTGTCGGTGTCTAAACCAGCAGATCTCGGGTAGGGGGTCCCGATCTGTGCGTCAAGGCTGATGGTAACAGGAAGCAAGGGACTCAGATGTTTACCCAGGTTCGGGCCCTCTTGATGGAGGTAAAACCCTACTTCCTGCTTGATTAATATTTATGATATGGGTAGTACAAAAGTAGATCTACCACGAGATCGTAGAGGCTAAACCCTAAGAGCTAGCCTATGATGGTATGATTGTAATTGTGATCGGCCTTCTAAGGACCAACCTCTCCGGTTTATATAGACACCGAAGAGGGCTAGGGTTTACATGGAGTCGGTTACAAGGAAGGAAATATAATATCCGGATCGCCAAGCTTGCCTTCCATGCCAAGGAAAGTCCCATTCGGACACGGGCCGAAGTCTTGAGTCTTGTATCTTCATGCTTCAATAGTCCGGACGTTGTACACAGTCCGGCTGTCCGGATACCCCCTAATCCAGGACTCCTTCAGTAGCCCCTGAACCAGGCTTCAATGACGATGAGTCCGGCATGCAGTATTGTCTTCGGCATTGCAAGGTGGGTTCCTTCTCCGAATACTCCAAAGTGCCTGTTATGACGAATAGTGTCCGGCCTCCAATCAATGTTGTGCTCCTCGGCTTCGGTGCCTCTCTCCAAATAATGACCATCTCCACGTGTCGAGCGAATGCGAGGAGTCGAGGCATTTTTGCATTTGCCACCCTCGATCCTCCGGGCTAACCGTCTATTTGAAGGGACGGGAATTATCATATCCAAACCTCACTCTCCCTCCCAGAGCCAGCATCGAACAGAGCGCTCCGTGAAAAGCCATTCCAACATGGCCGGCCGTCGTAGCTCTTCTGCTTGCCCTTTTCGTTGCAAGTCGGGGGATTGGGGAGAGTGTTCAGTTCCTCATAGCCGTTTGATAAAGTTACAAACCCAAGGGTTTCTCCCACCAGCGTTCATGGTCCCCTCCCGAGCTGGAATAGCCACTTATGACGGAGGAGACCAAGCTGAGGGATCTCCTAACCCATCTCCGGAGGAGCGTATATGTCTGATCCCTCATCTGCTGAGGGGCATTGGGTTCCCTATCCACCCGTTTCTTTGCGGGCTCCTGGAGTTCTACGGCCTCCAGTTACACGATCTTACCCCTGGCTCTATTCTGCACATAGCGGGGTATGTTGCCATTCTTTCTCCCTGCTTCACTCTAGCGTTCTTCTGCTAAGATTACTTGCATCAATGCTTCTGGGCAGGAACTAAGGAGGGTCGTAGAAGGAATCTTCAGCCCCTCCCCGCAAACTGTGAGGACCTGGAAGGGCCCTAGATCCGGGACTTAAAGCGGATCCGGATATCACTGTGGAGCTTGTAAACGGGGTATTCTATCAGGCGAGCTGGGATGTCGCCCTAGTGGCCATTACGGCCGACTACCCTATACTGCCCCCCGCTTCGTGTGTAAGCCGAACTAGAAAATCTCATCCTTCGAAGAGGACTCCCCCAGGTGTTATAATTTACCTTTGAGGCGTTGTTCTGTTTGCAGAAACGACGGCCGGAGGGAGGGGCCGAGCCCCTAGGGACTCGTCAACCACGGGTGTCCAGATCGGGCAGGCTCAAGAGGAAGGCCGTGAGGGTTGACAAACCGCTACAGAGGTAAAGCAATAACCTGTCCTGTAATTATAGAATTTAAAATATGACAGCGCCCTTTGTGTCTGGCAGGAAGAGGAATAACCGGACTATATCCAAAGACCCTACCAATCACACCTCCACCAGCCGGGTTGCAGAACCGGCTTCAGGGGCGGAGGCGGACACGAGGCCAGCACCGCATAGCTCTCCAACAGAGAGTGCGAACATGCTCTCAGCCACGAATTCCGTAGTAGAGTGCACCATGAATCACAGGCGTCGACGGTCCGTACTTCAGAACAACATCTTTTCCGAAGAGGCGTTTAATGCCTTCAATTCGGCGGACGCATACGTCCAAGCTGCTCGGGGCGGGCTTGCCCAAGCGACAAAGCAATATACCAAAGACATACGGGTGAGAAATTTTGATAAGTATGTATAGCAGTAGCCCCTGAGACTTGAAACGGTTGAAACAACAGTTTTAAGGATCAATTTATATACAGGTCCTTGTAGAGAAGAACGAGCAATTGTTTCAGGAGCTGGAGGAATGCAAGGCCGAACCGAGGGCCGCAGTTGCCAAATTAGAGGAACCCCAAAATCCCTCATCTGGTAACAATTGTCACAATTGCATGAAAATGCGCCAGTTAGTAAATGGCTGATGTGACAAGTCTAACAGAAAATTCTGCAGACAATTCCGGGGTGAATCCGGAGGGCGTAGGAGAGGACGCATCGCATCTCAAAAAGCAGCTAGAGGCTGGCGAGCGCATTCTTATGCGAGTTAGGCGGGAGAAGAACGATCTTCAAGATGCCAAAGTTCAGCTAGACGTGGAGTTAAAAGATCTCCTCGCTCAGCTGGCGGACTCCGTGAAGGAGAACAAGAAGCTTCGACGCGGCATTTATGGTAAGTGCCTAGACGAACTGTTGTACAGTTCGGCGAGGAAGTATATTGAAAGAATTTTGCTTGCAGGAATGTTAACGGGTCGCCCTGAGGAGGAGATGCCCTCATCTGCAAATGATTTACTACAAGACCTTTCGCAACTGCACGAGCGAGCTCGACAAGTGATGCAGGGTGTTGCTCAGGCTTTGTGGCCATCAAGCCTACTGCCGAATGGCATGGGGGAACTTGCGGACCTGCTTCAAGGAGCCCGGCGGCGCTTCCGTCTATGGAAGATATCAGCATGCCGGCAAGGAGCAAGAGAAGCCTGGGCAATGGTGAAGACGCGCTACACCAAGCTGGACCCGAACCATATGGCCGAAGTGGGACCGGCGGGGCCCGATGGGCAAGAAATTCCCGTTAGTCTGGTGTATGACCAGGTAGCGTTAGCCGCTAAGTATTCTCAACAGGATTGTAAGCTAGATAGCATGTTGGACGGTATAGAAGAGGAATGTAATCAGTCCAAGTGACTGTGTAATTTAATGGGCATGATGAGCCCCTAGCCGAATTAAAATCATTTGTCATGGCGGACCTTTTTGCTTCAGCCCCCAGATCCTATAGTCCGGGGTGTGTCAGAATACCCTCTCAGTTATACAAAACAGGGGTATGCGTGGAAACAAGGAGGTAGGGGTCATAAGTGCTTGAACAGACAAGTACCCAACTAGTTATGTTATATTACATGGATAGTAAGAAACATCTTCCAGAGAGAATAGTTCCTTAGGGGTTCCTTTCCCTGGGTACGCATGCGATGATGCACATGTCCGGACTGCGAACGATGGCGCATGATACAAGACTTCTGGGGATTTATGTTATAATAAACGAATACATATTTTGTTCACCGACCGAATATTCTCTTAAGGAAGCTAGCTTTCGTCTTCACCCCCCGAGGTACACATCCGCTGAACCGCAAGAATAATCGCAGAGGTGCTCCCCTTATGCCCTAGCCGAATTAACGGGAACGTAGGGCATAAACACAAGAGCCAGGCAACCCAGCTTGGCAACATCTTAAGTCATATCGATGCATATAATGGTGAAGAAAAGGCACATATGGAAAAAGAATGCATATGTGATGGGCAGAAAGCCATGTGAGTAATCTTTTTTATCTTCCGTATAGGAAGTCCCCAGGTATTGCTTACACACTTAGTGCGGCCGGAGTGATCCGGCAATCCGCACTGTATTGAATACTTTGTGTGAAGAGAGAAAAAGGCCGAGAAAGGAAAAGGGGATGGGGCATAATTAAAAGGGAGGGGTTAGAGGACGAACACTGTGTTCGGCGCTAGGCGTAGAATCTCCGTAGTCTTGCCGCGTTCCATGGGTTCGGCTCGAGCCTCTTATGGATGCATTACGTAAGCGGTACGCTCCTCCGGTGAGAACTTTGTCAATGACGAAGGGACCCTCCCACTTGGGCTTGAGTTTGTCCTTCTTCTTCTCCGGTAGTCGTAGAACGAGCTCGCCAATATTGTAAGTTTTGGCCCGCACTTCTCTGCTTTGGTATCGTCGAGCCTGCTGCTGATAGAATGCGGAACGAGCTTTTGCGACATCACGCTCCTCCTCCATGGCGTTCAAATTATCCTGCCGATCTAACTCGGCTTCCTTCTCTTTGTACATGCGTACGCATGGCGAATCATGTATTATGTCGCAAGGTAATACTGTTCCGCGCCGTACACCATAAAAAATGGTGTATATCCGGTGGTGCAATTTGGCGTGGTCCATAGCCCCCAGAGTACGGAGTCGAGCTCCTCTACCCAGTGCGTATCCGACTCTGTCAAGGATCACACTAGTCTGGGTTTGATGCCGCTCATAATGAGACCATTTGCCCGCTCTACCTGGCCGTTTGTTTGGGGATGGTAGACGGAAGCGTAATCGAGCTTGATGCCCATTTTTGCACACAAAGTTTTCACTTTGTCGGCTGTGAAATTTGAGCCATTATCAGTGGTGATGCTGTGGGGGACACCGTATCGGTGTACGACCCCGGATATGAAGTCTATTACTGGTCCGGATTCAGCCGTTTTGACTGGTTTAGCTTCTATCCATTTGGTGAATTTTTCCACCATGACCAATAAGTATTTTTTCTTATGGCTTCCCCCTTTAAGAGGTCCAACCATATCCAGCCCCCAGACCGCAAAGGGCCAAGTTATGGGGATTGTTTGGAGAGCGGTAGGGGGCATATGACTCTGATTTGCGAAGAGCTGGCAACGGATGCAATGTTGGACAAGGTCTTGTGCGTCTGCTCGGGCCGTCGGCCAATAGAAACCTATACGAAAGGCCTTGCTGACTAATGCCCGAGCCGTGGCGTGGTGCCCGCCCAGGCCGACATGGATTTCAGCCAAGAGCTGCCACCCTTCCTCTTTGGAGATGCATCTTTGGAGTACTCTGGTAGCGCTTTTCTTGTAGAGTTCCCCTTCGTAGACTATGTAAGCTTTAGAATGCCGAACAATGCAGTGTGCTTCATTTTGGTCACCGGGGAGCTCCTGCCTATTTAGGTAGGCCAAGAAGGGCTCGGTCCACGGGGTGATTACAACCATGATTTCGTGGGCCAAGGATGTTATTTCGGGGGTAGAACCTCCGACTATGTCTGATGGTTCGGAATCTGGGGATGTATTCGGATCCATGCTAGTATTGCCGGACTCCCCTTCCCATACTACGGATGGCTTGAACAGCCGTCCCAAGAATATGTTAGGTGGGACAGGGTCGCGTTTAGCGCCGATGCAAGCGAGGACGTCCGCCGCTTGACTGTTTTCTCGAGCCACATGGTGGAATTCAAGCCCCTCGAACCGAGCTGACATTTTGAGGACGGCATTACGGTAGGCCGCCATTTTCGGGTCCTTGGCTTCAAAATCTCCGTTTATCTGTGATATTGCGAGGTTTGACTCCCCGCGCACTTCTAGGCGTTGAATGCCCATAGAGACTGCCATCCGAAGACCGTGCAACAGGGCCTCATATTCGGCTGCATTGTTGGAGTCTGTGTATAATATTTGGAGGACGTACTGGACCGTGTCTCCGGTGGGAGATGTCCAGGTCATGCTCATCCGCCGGATCCTCCCGTGCCAACAACGGGCTTTCAGCTTGTGGGAGTTTAATCCGGCACAGCACCGAACCTCGAAAGCGTGCTCTTCGACACTACATACGAAGATGCCTGGAAGGTGCTATTCAAGGGCGCCGAGGCTCCCGCATTCGCTACCGAGGATCGCGGATTCAGCGCGCAGCATCAAGCCAACGCGGTAAGATGTTTTACCCTTTACGGGATACTTGTTTTACATAGTTTGACCCTATGCGGGATCTAAACTCCCTTACCTTTCACAGGATTGGCAGGAGACGTCCGGGCGGGTCAACTGTCCGGCTCCCTTGCCTGAAGACCCAGCGGACGCCCGCTTGACGGGGCTGCTGGTTCTGGCACCTTACGTGGCGCCTGGTGGTGTCGGACTCGTCGTCTGATGACTCCGAGGCGGACTCCTCCCAAGAAAACGAGGAGGAGGAAAGAGAGGTCTCTTCCCCAGCGGGGGGAGAGAAGAAAAGGAAGCCCCCCCCCCCCAACTGGGGGGCCGGAGGGTCCAAGAAGGGAAGAACCCTTCCTCCGGACTACTCCACCAACGCCGACGACGGTGAAGAGGAGTGGCCATCCAGGGCCAAGCCCCGGGCCAAATCGTAAGTATCCGGATACAAGAATAACTCATGGCGTTCCTTTATTGCACAATATCTTCTGACGCCGAATATAATCATGCAGTCCGCCCCGAGCCCAGGTCGGCGTGTCGTCGAGCGGCTCCTTAAGCTCGTCGGATGTGAATAGCACTTCACTTCTGGCCGCCTCCTCCCCTCGCCCTGCGGATGATGCCGAGGTGGAGTCCCAAAAGGGTCCAAGCCAGGAGGAGGTGGTCCCGGAGGCGCCCGCAAGGCAACCTCCTGGACTCGCACGCATAAAGGGACAAAACCCCAAGGTCTCCAAGTCCGCCTCGGGCCGGACACCGCACCGGAACCTTCAGTGTTCCGAGTCCCAGACGGCCCCTAGTAAGAAGGGCAAGTTTACGACGCCGGTGACCTCCGGCCCAACCGGAGGCACCGGATAATTTGCTGGAGGTGCTTAACGGCGCCTCCATCGACGAGGAGCACCGCACTATTATGAGTGCAGTGATCCAGAAGGTTCAGTCCGCCAAGAGCGGGCTGACTGAAGCATATGCCAGCCTTCTAATAGGCTTTGAGGTATGTATTTAAGATATGTAAAAATATTACCGCATAGACAGGTAGCCTCGATGCTCGGTTTGGTGTTCGGAAAGAAAAGCCGAATCGAGGATCTAAAAGATATACGCATGAGTCTAACATAAGTATGTCAATATGGGAATGCAGGTTCTTGCCGCGACATCTGCCAGACCGATCATGGAGGTCGATGCATTGAAGCAGAGCCTCGAGCGGTCCGAGAACGAGCTCGGCCTTGCCAAGAAGCAGCTCGAGGACAAGGAAGGTAAGTAATACCTTATGTAAATATATGTAAAATAGATGTGGTTGCAAAAAATGACAGGACCAACGTGAGTATTACAGGGGCCACGACCGAGGTGGCGACCCTGAAGGAAGCGCTGTCCAAGGCCGAAGACAATCGGCTGTGGAGCGCACCGAGCGATAAAAGCAGGAGGCGCGGGTGGCGGAGGTGCAGCAAGAGCTCCAGGCTCTCATGGAAAAACATGAGAGTTTGGAGCTTGACTCAAAGACTCGAGAGTCCGAGCTCGCCTCGGCCCTTGAGAGCGCCTAAGTCTGCCAAGGCGAAGCCCAAAAAGCCCTCCAGAAATTGAGGCGCCAAGAAGATAGCGGCGGTAAGACATTCTTTATGCAAAGAAAGCATGTGAAAGTGAATTACTTGTTACTTACCCGAGTCCGGAGCTCTCCAGAGCATTCGTAGATCTGCTTGATGTGTCCGACGCTGCCGCAGATACTACCGGACCGAGGAGGGAGCTCGACGGAGAAGGTGTTCTGGTCTCAGTATGCTGAGGCTGGACACCCGGTGACCTTGAGCGACCAGCTGAAGCAACTAGTCGAGCTCCACAAGGTGGCCGAACAGGCCATCAAGGGCCTTATGGTCCGGCTATGGCCTGGGGAGGTCATGCCTGGGAGCTACTTTGGGCTGGTGAGGCGGCTAGCGGATGCCTGTCCACGACTTGAAGTCATCAAGCCCTCCGTATGCATCAAAGGCGCCCGTAGGGCCCTTGCCCGTGTTAAAGTGTAGTGGGGCAAGATGGATGCTGACAAGCTGGTGATAGATGGGCCACCGCTGGGCAAGGAGCATCGCAAGCCCGAGATGTATTATGAGGGCGTCCTGAAGGGTGCCCGCCTTATGGCGGATGAATGTTCCAAGGATGTAATTTTTGAGTAAACTCGCTCGTGTTATCCTGTGCGTTGAAAACTTGTTCATATGCGCTAAGCAACGCTTTTTGAATTTAAAATATTACCTTCTGTGCGGCCGTTTATTAAATATGAGAGATGGCGAGTCGCTGCCCCCCATGCCAGAGTCTTTGGGGTGTTCGGGATAAACTGGCGCTCTTGTTCCCATTCTTGGGTCCTTCGAGGAGGCGCCAAAGACAACGAACAAGGCAATCGGACTATAATGCTTATCACTCTCACTTAGCCATAGAATTCTATAATTTTAAATTTCGGTGAAGCCCCTAGTATTTGGAAGACCGAGTTCGGGGTGCTATCCACGCCTAGGACGGATAAAGCCGGCTCCTCGCTCTAAGCGGCATTAGTCTTTAGGGACTCGAAACCTCTCGAACAGCGACCAGCTCTCGCCCTATCATGACGGTCAGTTTTAGCTTTCTCTACTGAGGTGCTTAACCCAGCTCAACCGGGGCACAATCGCAGTAGTTCTCCCAGCGCTACCTTAGCCGATATAACGGAACGTAAGGTACCAAAACATGGGAGCCGGGCAAACCCAACTATTGACCCAAGACATGTTTCGGAGCCGATGCATATAATGCTATAAGTTCGGGGTGCCGCACTCGTGAGAGTGTTCGGAATTCTCACGCCATATTCTGGGGTAATTAAGCCCCTGGTGTATTGGTCGTACCAAAGTGTACGGTTGCATAATGTCATAACTGACCATATTTACATAAAAAAAGGAATGCAATAATAGACAAAAGCTATATTTTGTTTATTCGAAAAGCCTGCGGTAAAAGCAGAACGATACAAATAGTGCGATAAGAAAGAGATGGGACTATTTGACATGTCCCCCTCCAGGGGCGGGCTGCGGGATGGTATGTAAGACAGGTATTTAGCTCGTTATAGAGACCACCTGGACACTCGACGTAGCTTTCTGCCTCCCTGGCTGTTGCATCGTGTGTTCGGCGGTTGTACTGCCGGACAGGGCTTCCGGAGAGTGGAGTCCTGAAAGTAAGAAAAAAAGGAATGACCAAATCGGGAGCCCCTAGTGCGGTTGAGCCGCATTTTGGGCATGCCGTGGTTGTGCCCCTCCCCTTATGCCCATGGTATTTCCAGAGCGTAATTATGTAGGAGTAGTACTGGTTTCGCGATTTCGAGAGGGCTGGGGTTGGGGCCGAATTGCTACGCTTGCTCGGAACGTGCCAGGCCGTCTTGTTGTAGGTTACTCCGGGCGCGCTTGACGGTGTCCGGACGTTTAATAGCCGGATTGGAGAATTGCCTTGAGAGGCTACTTTGTACTTCCACCGTGAGGGTCGCCGTATGTTCCTCCGTTCGGAGAGAGCGTTTGGTGTTTCTATTGACCGTAATTATTCCTCGAGGGCCTGGCATCTTGAGCTTGAGGTATGCGTAGTGCGGCACCGCATTGAACTTTGCAAATGTGGTTCATCCGAGCAGTGCGTGATAGCCACTGCGGAACGGGACTATGTCGAAGATTAACTCCTCGCTTTGGAAACTATCCGGGGATCCGAAGACCACCTCAAGTGTAACTGAGCCTGTACAGTTGGCCTCTACACCTGGTATGACGCCTTTAAAGGTCGTCTTTGTGGGTTAATCCTTGAGGGATCTATGCCCATTTTTCGCCTTTGTATCCTCGATAAAGCAGGTTCAGCTTTGCCGCCGTCCATAAGGACTCTAGTGAGGTGAAATCCGTCAATGATTGGGTCTAGAACCAGTGCGGCGAATCTGCCATGGCAGATGCTAGTGGGGTGGTCCCTTTGATCAAAAGTGATCGGGCAGGAGGACCATTGGTTGAACTTTGGGGCGACTGGCTCCAACGCATATACGTCCCTGAATGCACGCTTCCGCTCCCTTTTGGGGATGTGGGTTGCGTATATCATGTTCACCGTCCGCACTTGTGGGGGAAAGCCCTTCTGTCCCCTATTGTTCGGCGGCCGGGGCTCCTCCTCGTCATTGCTATGCATCCCCTTGTCTTTGTTTTCGGCACTTAACTTGCCTGCCTGCTTGAACACCCAACAATCCCTGTTGGTGTGATTGGCTGGTTTTAAAAGTGTCAAGTATCTGGCACGAGCGATCGAGTATTCGGTCCAAACTAGACGGGCCCGGAGTATTTCTTTTAAATGGCTTTTCCCGCTGACCGGGTTTAGAGCCTCTGAATCCGGCATTAACTGTCGTATCCTCATCATTGTCGCCGTTAATGTGGTGCTTGTGCTTGTTGCGATGCGACCTGCCATAGCTGTCCTTGGCATCCGAATTACCAGGGCTCTTGGTCATGTTATTGCTACGAGCTAGCCAGCTGTCTTCTCCCGCGCAAAAGCGGGTCATGAGTGTTGTGAGGGCTGCCATAGATTTCGGCTTTTCCTGTCCTAGGTGCCGGGCCAGCCACTCATCATGGATGTTATGTTTGAAGGCTGCGAGGGCCTCTGCGTCCGGACAGTCGACTATTTGATTTTTCTTGGTTAGGAATCGTGTCCAGAATTGTCTGGCCGATTCCTCTGGCTGCTGAATTATGTGGCTTAGGTCATCGGCGTCTGGTGGTTGCACATAGGTGCCCTGGAAATTGTCGAGGAATGCGGCTTCCAGGTCCTCCCAGCAACCAATTGACTCTGCTAGCAAGCTGTTAAGCCAATGCCGAGCTGGTCCTTTAAGCTTGAGTGGGAGGTATTTGATGGCGTGTAGATCATCACCGGGGGCCATGTGGATATGAAGGAGATAATCCTCGATCCATACCGCAGGATCTGTTGTGCCATCGTATGATTCGATGTTTCTGAGGTTTGAAACCCTCGGGATTTGATGATCCATTACTTCATCCGTGAAGCATAGTGGGTGTCTTGGCGCCTCAGATCTTTGGGCTATATCACGACGTAGCTCAAATGAGCTTTGTCTATTGTGTTCGTCCCGGCCGGATTTGCCATATCCGGCATGACAGTAATCGTCACGTGTCGTGGGGCGCCCACACGATCCGTAGATCGATCTTGTTTGCCTTGCTTTGTCCTCCAATATATCTCGTAGGTCTGGCTCGTTTCCCCATGCCTTGGTATTTTTCGAGCGACGCCGGGGTGCGGCTTGAGTGGAGGGCCGAGAGGCCTCTCTGTCGCGGCCACGAGGTGGCCGGTCGGCCGCATCATACGTTGGTGATGTAGGTTTAGGTGCTTCCTCCTCTAATCGGGGTAGCAGCCTGCGCTTTGGGTAGCTCTTGGAGGGGCGTTCGAGTTTGTACTCTTCGGCCGCAAGGACTTCAGTCCATCTGTCGGCTACCAAGTCTTGGTCAGCTCTAAGCTGTTGTTGTTTTTTCTTGAGGCTGCTCGCCGTGGCCATAAGCCTGCGTTTGAAACGCTTTTGTTCGACGGGATCCTCAGGCACGACAAATTCGTCGTCATCGAGGCTTGCCTCGTCTTCAGAGGAAGGCATGTAATTGTCGTCCTCTACCTCTCTGTCTGCCGCTCTCTCATGAGGGTTGGCTTCTCCATCCTCTGTCTTTGAATCCTGCTTTGGAGGGGTTGTCTTCGCACTTGTCCGGTGTTATTATCTCCCGTTCGAATCGCCCGTTTTGCTTTGGCGGGATTTAGAGCGGCGCCACGACGCCGGGCGCTTAGGCTGCTTCTTGGAGGGTCATCCTCCGTTGTTCCATCGCCATTCCTTCTTTTGGGGTGTCCACCATGTATATGTAAATGACGACGAGGTGGCCTTCCGGTTCCCTATAGGCGCTGGTTCTTGGTCATCTCCTGCATCGGCGTCCATACCGTCGATGTCTTGAGTCGAAGTCGAGCATGTCGGTTAAATCATCGGCGGTGGCTACGAAGTGGGTGGTGGGTGGGCTTTGAATTTCTTCGTCGTCTGCATCCCAACCTTGCTGACCATAGTCCGGCCAGGGCTCTCCTGATAAAGAGAGAGACTTTAGTGAATTCAGAATGCCGCCGAAGGGCGAGGGCTGAAAGATGTCCGTGGCGGCGAACTCCATAATTGGCGCCCAATCGGATCCGATTGGCTGGGGCACGGAAGGATCGGAGTCCGGAGAGGAGTCCGGCACCTTGGAGTCACGAGCTTCACAGAGGACAAGGCTGGTGTTCGGCTCGATCGCCGTAGAGATTGCAGCCCCCGAGGCGGTGTCCAGCCACCCGCCCTCGACATTGGCGATCGGCTCCGAAGCTAAGGGTCGGAGTGGACACGGTGCGGCCTCCAGGCATCGCTCGTGGCAGACCTAGGTCATGCCCATCGTGATAAAGGCGGCGCTCGGCTGTGGCTCGAACCCGTCGAAGATCAAGTCTCCGTGGACGTCGGCCGTGTAGTTCAAACTTCCAAATCTGGCACGATGGCCGGGGGCGAAGCTTCGATCTGCTCCAGGATGGCTGTTAATTGGCCGGCAGTGCAAAGCCGCCGAATATGAAGATCTGTCCGGGGAGAAAAGTCTCACCCTGAACCGCATCGTTGTTGATGATTGGAGGAGCCATCGGGCCTAAAGATGATGACACAGAGGAACTCTCAATGAAAGCACCAATGTCGGTGTCAAAATCGGCGAATCTCGGGTAGGGGGTCCCAAACTGTGCGTCTAGACGGATGGTAACGGAGACAAGGGACACGATGTTTTACCTGAGTTCGGGCCCTCTCGATGGAGGTAAAACCCTACTCCTGCTTGATTAATATTTATGATATGGGTAGTACAAGAGTAGATCTACCACAAGATCAAAGAGGCTAAACCCTAGAAGCTAGCCTATGGTATGATTGTTGTTCGTCCTACGGACTAAAACCCTCCGGTTTATATAGACACTGGAGAGGGCTAGGGTTTCACAGAGTCGGTTACAATGGGAGGAGATCTACACATCCGTATCGCCAAGCTTGCCTTCCACGCCAAGGAAAGTCCCATCTAGACATGGGACGAAGTCTTCAATCTTGTATCTTCATAGTCCAGGAGTCCGGCCAAAGGTTATAGTCCGGCTATCCGGACACCCCCTAATCCAGGACTCCCTCAATGTCCTCTTCACGGCAGTCCCTGACCTTGTTAAGCGCAAGGAGGAATCTGGCCTAGTAGCGATGTACGGTTTCCTGGGGCTCTTGCCTGATGCGGGAGAGACAGTTTAGGTCCAGTTCAGGGTCCGGATTTTGATCCGATCTAACGCCCAAGGGCGCGGACGGTCCCGAGCTAAACAACTTAGGATCCGGGGCGCCCAATTTCTTCGGCCCGGTGCCCGACTCTATGTCCGGGACCTGGGTCAGGTTTTCCTTTGAGCAGGTCTTTGGCTCAAGGAGTTCGGTGATCCGAACACAACTTGTCCTCGAAGTTGAGGGGCAATCCGCGTGTGGTTCCTCCGCTATCGCTATATCATGGGTGGCCGGCGGGGACCTGATGTCCCTTTGGTCGGGTTTAAGCCCAATCCGGTCGTAGTCTGTAGCAACTCCCAGAGCGGCGATGCGATCCAAGAGTTTGTTAAGGTAGGAGAGCTCCATTGGATCCATCTGTTCGGCAAGTCCCGAACTGACGTGAAGGTTATGATTGATGACCCGAGAAGTCATCGTCGGCGCCACCGCCGATGGGGCGGCCATGATTAAACCGCTGAGCGAGCATCGGCCCACAGCCGAGCCCCTCCAAGTAATGTCGTCCTTGACAATGAGACGAGCCATCGAGCTGTGGCTGACGACCACGGAGGAACTCTCAATGAAAGCACCAATGTCGGTGTCAAAACCGGTGGATCTCGGGTAGGGGGTCCCGATGTGTGCGTCAAGGCTGATGGTAACAGGAAGCAAGGGACACATATGTTTACCCAGGTTCGGGCCCTCTCGATGGAGGTAAAACCCTACTTCCTGCTTGATTAATATTGATGATATGGGTAGTACAAGAGTAGATCTACCACGAGATCATAGAGGCTAAACCCTAAGAGCTAGCCTATGATGGTATGATTGTAATTGTGATCAGCCTTCTAAGGACCAACCTCTCCGGTTTATATAGACACCGGAGAGGGCTAGGGTTTACATGGAGTCGGTTACAAGGAAGGAAATATAATATCCGGATCGCCAAGCTTGCCTTCCACGCCAAGGAAAGTCCAATCCGGACACGGGCCGAAGTCTTGAGTCTTGTATCTTCATGCTTCAATAGTAGGACGTTGTACACGATCCGGCTGTCCGGATACCCCTAATCCAGGACTCCCTCGGTCCCTCGCTGTCGGTGGAGGAATAATTATTTTGCGCATAATAAGGAGGCACTTCCTTGCGACGCCCGTGGACCCAATCGGCCTCTCCACGTCTGATACTTTTTGATGGAAGCTTTGCCGAATTATGTTGACCACGCCGCGCCGAGAGCACCAGGGCGGTGGACGACGGCGACGCCTAGGAAGGGGACGATGCGGAGCCGGGGAAGACGCATCAGTGGAAGTCCACGCGGAGAGGAGTACGAGGGTTCACTGGTTCGGCTGCGGTGTGAGGCTGCCGTCACCGCAGAATAACAGGGGGTGTGGGTGAGTGGAGGGATGGCCTGGCCAGCGGTGGGAGTAGTATGGTGGCGGTGAGGCCTCCGCGGTAGCCTGGCCGGCCACGGAAGGCAGGAGCAAGCGGCACGACCGGCTGCTTTGGGCGGCTGGACCAAGAAGACCAGAGGTTGAAGAAGCACTACGGCCGTTGGATGGACATCGTCTGATCACTTTGAAGCTAGAATCGTTTATATTGACTAAGTTGACAAAGCCCTTGGTACGCTCCAACTTAGTAGGCCCATGGGTCAGCCTCCGAAACGGTGCGCCCCAGATGTCAGGGGGAGGAATCATTTTTTGGGCGGCTGAAGCAAGAATATCCGAGATTGAAGAAGAAGCACGACATCCGTTGGATGGACATCCAACGGCCACTGCTGCTAGAACCGTGTGTTCACTATAATAAGTTGACAAAGCCTTGCATACGCGTCAACTTATTTTTTTAGGGGACGCGTCACTTAGTAGGCCCACAAGTGTGTGGCAGAGAACTTATAGCCCATTTGCATTTTGTAAGGATGTGCAACCCATTTTTTGAATTCTAATGGAATTTACAACAGCCCATTTACAGTTTGTTAAAAGTACATCCCATTTTCTAGCTAGGACAACGATTAATAATTTGAACCAACCATTTAAGACAGAATTCAATAAAATTTCCCACATTTTGATGGGATCCAAAATATTTTTATCCCGAAATTTCTAGTCAGATTAAATATAAATTTGTATTACGTAAAAATCCAACGAAACATTAGCACAAGAACAATGAAAATTTAAGATTTTCAAAATCCATAATGTTTTATAAACTAATTTCGTGTTTGGTGCATTTTTTTATAGTTATTGCCCAGTTTTTATAATTACATCCCATTTATTATTTTTAAAGCCCATTTTCCTGTTAAGCCTAATGCATCCCTCCTAGGAAAGATTTGCAGCCCAGCGGGGCGGAGAATAACAAGTTGACCTTGCCTGGGTATTCCTCAAAAAGACGTATAGCTGGGCTAGCCGTTTTCATCTTGAAAAAAGTAGTATCTGGGCTGGATATCTGGCTCGGGCTAGACGGGCCACAGCCCTTGATTAATACCCTGCTCTCCTATGAACAACAACGAAAACATCGCCAAGAAAAACTCTGAAGTGCTCACGCCTCAAAAACACAAATACTGCTCGAGCTGCTTGGTCCCAACTGTCGGCCGTACCTTGTGCAATTCTCTCGTTTATATTGACTACATAGGTTGACAATGGTGTGGGACCGTGATGTCAGGAAACCAGGAGAAAGCAAAAAATATATAGTTGTACATAATAAGGAGGCACTTGCGTGCGCACGGCTATGGCCCTAGTGGGTCCCTAGTGTCATCGGTCAAAATAAAGTCATCTCCTGAATCCTCATGTTCGTTGACCATGTTAACAATGCTCGGCGCCACGGCGGCGCAACAACTCGAAGGACAACGGAGAGGGCCTCGCGGGCCCTACGGAGGTCTGATACAGCGCCCGCTGCTCATTCAGGAAGCCAGGATCATCGGACACCTATGAGCACCTTCGAGAAACTAAGACGGCATGAAACGGTAAGGCCGCGCTTGGGAGCTCTGGTTTATTTCAAACCTGTATTAACATACAAGTGTAATTTACTCGTCATCGGAAGGCCCGAGGTCTGTAAGTAAAATCAGCGGGTTACGCATGTAATTTGAGAGACCAGTGTATATTTTACTAGCACTGCTATATGGACGACATTACCAGACGATACATGCACGACGTGCGTATATGCCATCCATGGGCAAGGCTGAAACAACAGCTAACAACTGGATTAGCAATCGTCCGAGTGTCGTTTAGCATTTTTATCGTGTGTGAAGTACTTCCGATATTTTACTAGTCGAAATCGACCAACCAAGCACCTTCGCCAGAGACCATCTGCTTTAATTTACAAGCGTCTGTTTTACAAGCGGTTTTGGTTGGAAAACGATGATCCAATCACGGCCTAATATCATGAGTTGGTCGGAAGATCATATGGTTTCACGTCTAAACTACCCGACATGTCGTATAGGCTATGAATGAGGGCCTGTTTGGTTCCAAATAAGTCACCAACTTATAAGTCGAAAAGTGAAAAAAGTGACTTATTTTGCCAAATAGACCTGACTTATAAGTCACCTCAACTTATAAGTCATAAGTTGCTCCACCCCAACTTAAAACTTATAAGTCATCCCCTTTTGCGTGGGTCCCACCACCTGCATGATGTTGATTGGTGTGGGAAGGTTTGTCAGGTGACTTATAAGTCAGGTGACAACCAAACAGGCGTGACTTATAAGTCACTGGTTTTAAGTCACCTGACTTATAAGTCAGGTGACTTATTGGAACCAAACAGGCTCTGAAACATCAGACGATGAACTTCTTACGCACGGAAACAACAGAAGAGGATGATCTTCTTAACAAGCAAATCACTGGCATTAGATCGACATGCAAAACAATACGAAGCATTATTCTCAGGAGGCACGGTGAACAGCTCGTGATGCCGCATGCCACAACATTCCAAACTCAACTTCGCAATCAAACACAAGGCCTGGCATTACATAGACAATATTCATAACAAACTCTTAACACAGGAATATCTCAGCAGAGTAACTATTTACTTCTAAACTTAACACAGGAATAGGAAAAAACACTCGACGCTGCTCACAGCAAGGGCGTCCCACTCAAAAATATCAAATGCATGTCTTCTGGCTAACATCAATGAGCAAATTTTGACAACGTTTTCCAATTCCAATATATTAAACTAACGTCTTCTTGCTAACATCAATGATTAAACTTTCACAAGCTTTTCCCATTCAAAATATGTAATGCCTCTGATCGTGGAGTCTGTCGCTTCTTGCTAACATCAATGATTAAACTTTGACAAGCTTTTCCCATTCAAAATATGTAATGCCTATGATCATGGAGTCCTCTCGCTTCTTGTACTTGTTTGGGCACTTTTTGCCCAGGGCACTCCATGTGTTGTTAAATTTCCAATGGACTCTGCAGACTAGTCATGTCACCGGTGTCTAATATTTATGGCACCGGCTATAGCAATGGAGGGATTCGGTGCCAAACTAAGAAAAGGTGAAATTGGCACCTCTTTTGGCCTACATAGTGGAAGGCCTAATACTCTGTAAAGCTTCTCGGTCATTCCTTCTGTAATGTAGCGCAAACAGTGAGTGCTTCTTTCTGCAAAGTGGAACGACCAACTGGACCCAGTAATGCAGCAGTTTGCCTTGGACACATTGGCTCCTTTTGTGCAGTTGAACTAAAATCAAAGTCGGAATAAAACCGAGCTTTAATTGTGATATCCCTATAAGCAACAAAAGGTATAAGGGAAACAATTACTGAGAAATAACGGTTCATGACTTGTACTCCCAGAAGAAAAACATCTACTGATCTACCTTATCTTAATGGGAAACAAAGCAGGAGAGTAGCAATTCTCAACCAGTGTGATTCATTAATATTAACTGAGACATTATCTTAACAATGCCTTGTTTCAACATGTATAAAGAACGAAAAAGCAGGAAAGTATCATTCCTAAAACAATGCGACTGATTCATTTTAACAGAGACATTATCTTAACAATACCATGGTTAAACATGTAGAAATAACTACATAGCAGGATAGTACCATTCCTAACAAGTGTTGCAGTTTTGAACTAAGATTCAGTAGTTAATTAATTCTGAGAGTGGCATTGCTTAATTTTACTAGCGGCATTAGATTAACGAAAAGCATAAAAAGTTCCAGGGGAGAGTGGGCAACAACGGTATGTGCTTCCATCTACTTATAAAGGGGTGATGCAGAGTTTGTTGTAACAAAGCAACAAGCATCATGTGCAGGTTGGTCCCATTTTTGTTCACTACTTAATGGGAACAGACAGCAATACAATAGCTTCAATTCAACATTTATTTAAAACGGTACCAATACAAGTAGCACAACATCTCAAAGCACACTGCACAATCATGTGGATGAAGGCATGTACTGACCTTTCATGAGACCACCAGGATAAAATACAAATCTGCCAACACGAATAGGAAATCCAATCTCGCTTTTGTGCGGTTACTTGCTGAAATCAAGCAAAGTGTTTCGCATAGCGAAGCAAAATGTCGCAATAGCAACAAGTTGAATAGATATCCCTGTTTAAACAGAGGCAAAAAAGGAATCAATTACTGGCTAATAAAGGAGAATGAAACATGCGGCCACAAAAATGGTAACCCCGCCAATCCCTAACAAGTGTTGCAGTTTTGAAATAAGATTCAGTAGTTAATTACGAGAGTGGCATCAATTCTTGGCTTATAAAGGGGTGATGCTGAATTTGTTGTAACAAAGTAACAAGCATCATGTCTGGGTTGGTCCCATTTTTGTTCACTACTTAATGGGAAAAGACAGCAATACAATAACTTCAACTCAACATTTATTTAAAACAGTACCAAAACAAGTAGCACAACATCTCAAAGCACACTGCACATCATGTGGATGAGACCAAGATTTGAAACAACTCGCCACAAAGAGTGGAAACAAATCTCGATCTCCTTTTGTGCAGTTCCACAAAAATTAAGCAAAGTCACCGGTGTGACATTCAAGTTGAACTGCACAAAACATTCTTAAAACATAAGTGTTTCGAGTAGCGAAGCAAAATGTCGCAATAGCAACAAGTTGAATCGATACCCCTTTTTTAACAGAGGCAAAAAGGAAAAAATTACTTGCCGATAAAGGAGGATGAAACAAACAGGATGAGAAAGAAGCATCTAACTTATCTTGGATGGAAAACAAAGTAGGATAGTAGCATTTCTAAAACGGTTGCATTGATTCATATTAACAGAGACATTCTCTTGAAACAAGATTCGTTAAAAAATGTAATTTACTTTTAACAGTGGCATTGCTTCAATTTTCCGGCGGCATTCTTAGATTAACAACAGCAAAATAGCTGTATGGGACATGCCAGCACCATGTGCGTCCACACGTATAAATGGGTGATGCAGAGTATGTCCAAGCAGCATATATGCGTTGGTCCCATATTTGTTCTCTTTGAACCTTTTTCCTGAGTGAGGGCAGCAAATCTAGTCCTGCACAAACTACCCGACCCCCCAGTTTCATTCCCTTTTCAACAAAGAGATCGGTTCTATGTGTGTACTGGGTTACCCCATTTTTTCCCTTTTCGACATACAAAGCGGCTGGATAGCCAGTCTATACTACTTTTCGCCCCTCCTTTCCTCATTGAACCACGTCCTAGATTCTTGCTCCAGCCCACCGCACCCTTCTTTCCTCTTTGATCCAAGACCTAGATTCGACTACAGATCGAAAAAGATCCACATGCAGCTAGACAAACGACGGTTTCAAAGAAACTTATACCTTAGGGTCGTCGGGATGTGGCAAGGCGTGCGGCGGGAGGCCGGATCTGCCCACACTACATACGGCAGCAAGGAAGAAGGGGTCGGTGGCCCTCCTGCACAGGCGCTGGGTGAAAGAGAACAGCGCAGCCGGCAGTGGATTGCCTCCCTCGCCGAAGGCGATAGAGTGAACGCTGCACCTCCTCCCCTTCCCGATGCGACGGGTACGGACGCCTCCTTCACCAGCTGTGAGGGGGGAGAGAGGACAAGAGGCCAATGCAGTCTTGTTTAGATCTGGTGAAGAGAGGGTGAGAGACTGTGAATATAGCAAACCCTAGCAAATGAACGCTGAGCCTCCAGCGTGTAACATATATGTAGTGCGGCGAGCGTGTGGAGAGTGCAAACCCTAGCGAACAAGCACTGAGGCTCCCGCTTATATATATACTACTGTAGTACAGACTGAGCTCCGGTGCCTTCACTGCACCTGCTTTTGGCTGTATGACAGGTGAGCCAGCCACATTTTGGGCCCACCTGTCATAAACCCAAAGGCAGGTGCACTAAGTCAAGCCGCGTCCATATAGTACTCTCGTGTATACGAGTAATATATACTAGTGGAGTGGTTTTCTTATTCTCTCCATAACAATCATTTTAAATTGTGTAAGTACGAAACGAAACTCTTTATCTAATGTACATTGAAGAAAACTAGTACTACTTCCGATGAACTAACAATCCACGCCCACGCGTCCTGGTCGCACTTCCTGTCCTTCACGTGTGGTACACTACCCTCCCTTAAGTGAACAACCACAAATGCGCAAAATTATCGGAAACGTGTGAGAGTGTGTACAAATAAAGAATTTTAATTTCAATTATCGGAAAGGTTTGAGACTATTATAAAGTTTGACTTGATCAAATCTAATATCTTGAGTAAATAAAAATGGAGGGCTACTACGTCCATCCGGGTTTTTAGTCCACCCCATTTTTTAAATCAAAGCTAATAGCTGGACAAATAAAATTACAGGGGAGCTGGAGACAAAGTTGTGAGAAGGCTTAGAAATCAACACAAAACTTATGCTCTTAGTACCAATGTCAATCCTTCTTCGAGGAAACATTTGGTTCATAGCCAATTGTGTGATAAAATTGCACCAACGTGAAAGACGACTGCGTCTCCAACGCAACCAAGGTGAACTGACGAAGGATGTCATCTTTGTGCGTAACAAGCAAAGAGCACTGATGGAAGACAACTTGTTTTTCATTGAAAATCGATCAGCGTCACCAGCCGACGCAACCACGAGGCGCAACCATGAGCATCGATAGGTTATCATGGTGATGCATCATCCATTTGGCATCAAGTATGGGTGAGGCACCTATGAAGTTCGACAAATCCTCACTGTGGTCTGTTTCTTCTCAGTAATCAAGCTCGAGGAAGGAAGAACCACATGGCAGAGGACAGTGAGGCGGAACAACAATGGCCATCCAATTTTGTGCAGTTCCACTAAAATTGAGGAAGACATGGTCGGGTATGGAGACACGCATCGCTGTTTCCAAAAATATAAAAAAGGGTTAATGAAAAGTACACCAACAAATGAAGCATCATAATTATATCTTGATGGGAACTAAACCAGGATACCCGAGAAAAGAGCATTTCTTCATTTAACGGTGATAGTACTACCACCATATGGACAATGACCGCACAACCACCATGTACTTTTTGTCAAAACAACATGTATACCTCCACCGAGGCATAAATCAGGACAACTTTTCGAGTGGCATTTCCTCTATAATAGTACTAGTAGGTGATGTTGGACCAGCCGACGAACCCTAGCTACTATGCATGGGGAGCTGGGGAGTAGTCGCATAGAAGAAAACCCGCATGCAGCGACCTGGGGAGCTGGACCAGTACAAGAAGTTATACCTCAGGTGGGCGAGATGTCATTTAGGCGGGCAGGCGGGATCTGCCCACACAACGTCAGCGAACAAGGGCGCGGAGGATCTTCGTTCGCGCCAGCGCCCGCTCCGAGAGGATGGTGCGCATCGGCTCCCTCCGTCGCCGACGGCGACAACATCAATGCTGAACTTCCTCACCTCCCGCACCGGACGGGATTCGGGCATTCGGCCAGATCTGTGACCACCGGTGAGGAGAGAGATAGAGTGGACACTGTCATCTTGTTTTGATACGGAGAGGGTGAGAGGGCGAGACGCGAGAAACTCTATCAAACAAGAGGCTATAATGGAGTAAAAAAATCTCACCATAGTAGTGGTTTTAAATAGAATACGCACGTTCCCAGAAAAAAGAAACAAAAACTGGCGGACATTTTTTTAAGGGTCTGTCTAGGACACATCTAGATGTGACATAGTTATGTCACATCTAAGTTGATGTCCACTCTGTTTGTGTTCTATTTTTTTGTCCTAGTTTTTTTTGTTTCTTGTTGCTACATTATATACTTGTGGGAGCTTAGATGTGATATCCTTAAATAACATATAGATGTGGATTAGACAAACAGATTTTCTAACGTACCAAGAAAGAAAACTCGATCAAAAACACGCCCCGCTTCCAGGTCGCGAGAGTCGCCCCTCACACACACATAGACATAGACATGCATATCCGTGTCTACGTAAAATTTCATTTCCATCTCCATCTCCAATCATATTTGTCCAACTAGCACATTATTTACGTTGTTAATTATATACACAGCGATATTAACGTACATCATCTCTTGTGTGCGCATGTCCGGACCGCTGCCACGGTCGATCCTGACCAACCCGAACCCTCTTCATCACCCGCGCATGCTTCCCGCCCGAAACGGTCAGTGCCGCATTCATGCCCCGCCAGAGCGGACGCGACCTCTCACTGGCGCCGGCATTGAAGCGGCGCTCCGGCCGAGAGAGCGTCGCCCGTGCCGCTTCCGGGTGCACGCGGTTGCTCTGTGTTCAAAGGTCGCAATAGCCGGCTACAACATGCATGTAAAAAGTTTGGGAGTCCGTGCTACAGCTAGCTGTCCTCCCCCAACTCGTCAATCTCTTCCAGTAGTGCTAGTAGTACTCCCTGGCGTGATCCATCGACAAGCAGGCGGGAAAGTTATCGTATACTCGGTTTGCGGTGAGTGGCATGCCGAACGACTGTGTGGGGTCGAGCCATCGAGGAGGGTGAGACACGAACATGAAAGGCGTGATTTAAACGTTTGTTTTGCTCGATGGCGCGATCCAACGAAACGAAATATTGGTTTCTCTCTGTTTCCATTTTTTCTCCGAAAAACAGAAACTTTCCACTCCATTTTCATTCCTATTCCAAGGTTGCCCCGTTACAACATTCCATCAAATACAAAGGAAAACTAACACGCATGCTGATGCATCTCAATGATTCACAGATCATAGCCAATATTTACTTCACAACTAAAGACAAAAGTTGTGAGAGCGTGTACGAAAGAAAAACTACTGATGGGGTCACTACGACTTAAACCCTGAACCCTAAACAGGATTTAATTTCCTGGCGATGTTGAACCTGTCAAAGGAAAGACGGCTGGCACCCTCGGATCATACGATGCTTTTGTGCAGTGCACTAAAATCGAGCTGAGCATCCCTGATGGCAAAGATATTGAAGAAGTGTGATTAGAATAATAGTACTGGCACTAGTTCATGAGACATAAACTCGTCACAAGTAGAAGCCGGTAGAAGTAGAGAAAGATCGACATGGAGATGGAGCTACGGCAGTGGAGCAAGCCGGCTCCAAAAGGAAGATGGACTACCTGGGACGTCGGGTTGTAGCTAGAAGGGCGGTTGGGACGCGGCATCGGCCCATACCGCGGTGACCCCCGATTGGGACGCACGGACTGTGGATTTTCTCCCTCGCCGATGTCGACCGCGTCTACGCAAAACATTGTTCCCTTCCCCCAGCTGCGGGATCAGGCCCGTCGTTCTATGCTTCTGAAGAGAGCAACCTTAGCAAGTAGGCTTGTAGCTTAGGCTCCTGCTAGTGTATATATAGTGGTTTTCTTTTTCTCTCCATATCAACCATTTTATATTGCGTACGTGTCATTCAAGAGTGAAATGATGGTTGCTTCTTCCGTCTAACTTACTGTGTGATTTGACTGCTCCTTAGTGGCCCCTACATGTACTCCCCTACGTGTATGCAACAGTCACACGCATACACATGGACGCAAAAAACACGCGCTGACGCCTCTAATGCATGCATGTCCGAGCACACGACGGAACACACACGGTCACGCTAAGTGCTCAACCTACACGTGCATGCACACACATACTCGGTCGGGTGAGCTAGTGACCGTATAAACACCGGAAAATATATATATTGAGCGCAATGAGCGTATTATCAAGTCCATCGACCGTATTTTTACAAATATACTGATGTAGAGCGGTGTATTTATCTCGCTTTGAAATTAATCCATATTAACCGGAGAGGAGGCAGTATGGACTAGCATTACTTGCACGGTGGCTCGCAGGACAAGGAGAAACTTTTGACTAATGCAAGCTCTCCCTCGCCAAAGCGGTGGGCGTGCAATGCTTAATTCGGTGTCGATTGCGAAGCATACACTATACTACTAGTGCTACTATTGTTCGACCTCCCGAATAGGCGAACAACCAAGCGCAAAGTTTACTAGTACTAGTACTACTAATATAGTCTATAAGGCACGTAAGTACTATACTAGTACTAGGAACCGGATGGAGGAGCGTGGGCACTCTTATTATAATTTTAAAATGTGATAAAGCAATCTTCAACACATTTGGTTCTCTTCGAGGGTTCTCGCATGTGATAATGGAAGTTGATTGCATGGAACACTTGCCACAATTCTCGCTTAATTCTGGCTCATATCCTGTTACAAATAGTAGCGCTCGGTAATATTTCCTCTTTTTTGCTATTCAGCATGTAAATAGGTCAGCAAACCTTGCGGCACATCTTCGCATGAACCGTGCTTGCTGCACTTTGAATGTGGCCGAGCTGGCTTGATGAAACACCTCGCTTCCTACTTCTTTTTATGGGTACCTCGCGTCCTAGTGACCAGTGTCTTGGCTGATCGTCCTAAGAATGCTTATATATGAATAAAGCTCTCTCATTTACCCGCAAAAAAGATTAAGCCATATTAACCAGAAAGGAGGGAGTATGGACTAGCACTACTTTTTGGTGTGTCCCGTCAACTCGCAGAACGAGGAGAAGCTTGCAGGACAAGGTGAAGCTCGCTTACGCCTTTTGACTAATGCAACCTACCCTCGGTGGACATGCATCAGTCCATTCGGTGTTAGATTGTCAGAGGCATACACTGTAGTACCCAACATGCGGAGTACCATCATTGTTCGACTTCACGAAGAGGCGAAGAGCCAAGCGCAGTAGTACGAGTAGTACTACTACTAGAACCGCATGGTGGAGTGTCTGTACTCTTTTTTTATCTCTGATAAAGTACACGTTTATTCCGGAGAAGGGTGGAAAACGGCAGCCCAACATGTAATGAATGATATCGATCAACCAACCATGCTCGAATATATCTTGGCCTCCATGCGAACCCGTCTGTGTGTTCTTGCTCCTCGTCTCTCTCAAGGAACGGTGGGTTGGCTCTTTGTCGTCAGTTGAGATTGGTTTGCTCACACTCCTGGCCCACATGTCAGTGATATGCCAAGAGGAGGTGCATTGACCGACTGGCCATACGCGTACTTGGTTTTGAACCTTCATACTACTCCTCCCTCCGTCACAGCTTTATGTATGCGCTTCATTATGATGCATTTCTCTCAATGCATTTCCACCACCAGAGAGAGACTTTAGATGCGTTTGGTTTAATGCTCAATTAATTAGGGCGTGGTAACCGCAATCAAGTCCACAATTTTCTCTCCATGTACTCTGTACTACAGTACTACGGAGTGGAGTAAGTGCTGTGACACCCCAAAAATTTTAGCCTTGTTTTGTTAATTAAAATTTTTGCCAGGAAATAAAATTTTATTTTCTGGGCTCCCTTTTGATTTTTTGGACCATTTATCTCTCTAGTTATTATGGAGTTTTTCCCAAAATAAAACCTTTCAAATATGTTATTGGACTTGTTTAACCTCTCAAGGAAAACTTTTCCTTTATTAGTAGAACTAATTACTTAATTAATTTGCTTGATCCTTATCTTTTGAAAAATTGTTTTTCCAAGATTACATGGCCATATTTGAACTACAACCATTTGATAGATTCACTTAAAATTCCAACCAAAATTTGGAGATGTCATGCGATGTCTCTAAATCACTTTTGTGCAATAATATAGTTATTTCATTGCATATTTTGAGTTTTACACCTGTTTTTCAACTCTGGTCCAGTGGACACTTTTGCACTATAACCTAATTAAATTTTTCCTCAGAGCCTCCACCAAAATTTTGGGAAGTCAGTGGTAACATGACATCCAACTTTATGCAAAAACCTAGTGTTGTTCTTTGGAGAAATTGAGTGTATCAACCTCTTTTTCATTTTGGACCAGACTTGTGTTTTCTACTGCAACCCCATTCTTTCTTGCTTTAGTGACCTTGTGCTTTCTCATGCTTGTAGTCAACCCTGCAAAACCCCTAAGTCCAGGAGCATGCACTCCTTGGAACACTTATGGTCCATGTAATGATGCCATTTACTCCCTGTCCAGAATTGTAGTTTTGCAAAACTTGCACTAGCAAGTTTCTCCTTTTGGCAAACTAACTGCACCAACCTCTCATGCATCCAAGGAGACACTAGCCTGGAGAATTTGGCCACTCCAAGAAATGCCTAAGTACCCTTGGCATTTTGTCAAACACCTTATGGGCATGATCTGTTTTAACATGATTTTTGTTTTGCACTGTGACCTTGCCCCTTTGGGCAATCTAGCATGTATACTAAGCACCTAGACGATCCTAACCTAGATCTGCTAAGTGCCAGCCTCACCCAAGCCCTGTAGCATGCCATGGCATTTCGTTGAGCATGTTAAATGCGTGCTTCGGCGCGTCGAGCGGCGTTTGGCCCAAGACGTGCGCCCGAGCCGACGCTGCCGCCTCGGTTCGCCACCGCTTCGCCGAGCCACGCCACTCGCTATTTCGCCGTCGCGCCAAAGTACCCGCCGCCTCTGCAGCGTTGCCAAAGAAGCCGCTTACGGCACGCCCGTCAAGAACCGCCATCGCCATGAGCAGCACCACCCAAGCCTCGGCGCCGCCACCTGCCTCGGAGCAGCGCGAGCTCATCCGCAGCCATGTCCACTAGCGCTCGTCGCCGCCACGACACCCTAAGCTACAGAATGGCGGTCACCGGTGACCTTATCCCCGGCCACCGCGGAACCGACCTCGAACGCCTATTTAAGGAGGCCCCCGAACCCACCCGAGCACACAGGCGACCTCAGGCCACCCCCATAGCACCCCCACAGCCCGCAATCATCGGGGGAAAGCTGTCTTCCCCAACTCTGGCCGGTTCGGCCACCGCCACGTCCCAGATCCGTTCCCTGCAATCAGAACCCCTCCCGTTTATCCAACGCCACCACCAGACTTCACATGAGCTTGCAGAGCCGCCCCGCTACTCAAAACCGACCGGGAGCCACCGTAGTTCAAATGCCCAAAACTCCCGAAGCCACCGGCCGCCGCGAAGCTCGCCGCCGGTGACTCACTCCGTCCCCGCCGGCAAAACAACTACCGGGAGGACCGCTCTGATCTTGCGGATCCAACCCTGCCCTTGGATCCCCCTGGAGAGCCGCCGTTCGACGGCGGTGGTCGCCGGAGCCCCGCCCCGCTCGGGCAGAGGAGGGAGACGACGCGGACGACTGGT
Organism: Aegilops bicornis; assembly: GCA_021605145.1. Lineage (NCBI taxonomy): Eukaryota > Viridiplantae > Streptophyta > Magnoliopsida > Poales > Poaceae > Aegilops > Aegilops bicornis. The sequence goes on along the minus strand of CM038671.1, from coordinate 692,106,245 downwards.
CAAACCTGACCAGTGGGCCCCCGAGACCCACTGTCAGTGACCCCGCCCAGTCCACGTGGGTTAAGTGGAAGCGCATTTCCAAATTACGCCTTCGACGTGTACGTATATATTCGAAACGTTTTCTTTTCTGTTTCATTTTTTTAATAACAGATTTTTGACCAAAATTTGACCGGTTGTATCTTTTTAAATACAGCTCCAAATAAATTAATTCTTTTTCCTACCTCTCTCAGATATTGTCTAGTTTATTTAAAGATTTATTTGAAAAAAATTCAAAACAACTTTTTGTGCTGTTTTAATTTTTTGTGTTAATTCATATATATTCTTTTTAATAGGATTTTTGAAGATTTCAAGATGTGTTGGAATGCACCCTGCTTTCCCATGACCTGAAGGCAAGCATTCTGAACTCTGGTGAAATTTTTGTGTGTGTTGCATAGCACGGTGGCAACACCACCCCGACACGAGCATACGTCATTTCATGTGAGGATGTGTTCCTACTCATGAGTGCATGTTAATGAATTTCATGCAAATGGAGTTGATATGATTGTGATAGAAATCACCGTCATATGCCTTTCATGCATACCGGGAGGAAAGCCGGAAAGGCCTCTGTCTTGGGTAGACAGGGTCTTGTCCCTAGTCCTCCGTCGAGACGGTCGTGGTCCGTATGACATGAGGGGTATGTCGCGTGGTGTTTCTATCATTGTTTGAAGTATATGCATTGTTATACTAATCTTGCAGGGAATATTACAACCTCCTGAGTCGACCGTAGATCGAGTCTTGTGCCAGTAACCCCCATCCTTGCTTCGTACTACCACTCGTCTCTACAATAAGTAGGGTACGGTTCAGTAAGTTGTCAACCCCTTTCCTAGCACACACCGTACAGAGAGACCATGGTGGAAGATACTGGAGGCATCCGGTAGTCATGCCACCGGGTCCAGGAGCATGGGTGTTTCGGTTGTAGCCGAAGGGGTAGCTCCCCAGTTTGCGCGCGGTATAAATTTTGTGATCCCATGTTACGTCGAGGTTGTAGCCTCCCCACTTTGAGTTTTGCTTGACAGGTGTCGTGGGTGATTCCAGACACATGTGAGTTAAGCTGGTGTGTGCAAGTTAGGTGTGTTTTCAACAAAAAGGCCGTAGACGGAATTAGTCTCGATGGACTAATGAAATCCGTTACTTGTGGGTAAAGAGTACACCCTCTGCAGAGATTAAACCTATTCTAATAGCCGTGTCCATGGTTAAGGATTACAGTCTGGGATGGGTCAAGTGTCGGTCTTAGTGTCGGTCTTCGGAGGTGAAACTGTTAAACCTGGAATCACGATTGTGCTTTTGATAATTATGATTATTATTTTTGATGTGGACTAACCCGTGATATTTTGGTATTATCGAATATCCCTGGGATGGTTCTACCTCCTGGATATTCACTGTATTTATTTATAAGCCCTTTATGTGGTGTCGCTCAGACGCCCGACTGCGGCATTGTTTTTGTTTATTTATAAGCCCTTTATGTGGTGTCGCTAAGACGCCCGACTGTGGCATTTCTTTTAAAGCCCTTTATGTGGTGTCGCTAAGACGCCCGACTGTGGCATTTCTTTTAAAGCCCTTTATGAGGTGTCGCTAAGACGCCCGACTGTGGCATGCTTGTTATTTATTACATAATTTTAATACTACTATGTTATTGCATATTCATAAATAACATGCTTGCACGCATCAGAGATTTATTTATCTTTTGTGACTGACGTCATGAGCATAAAATATTTTCAGCACATCATTGTTATATTATGCATGTGTTCATAATGTTTGCGAGTACATTCTAAGTACTCACTGGCTTGTCCCTGGCTATTGTCTTGGCCAGATATCTTGCATGGAGAGGAGCATTGCGATGACCGCCCCGGAACCTAAGCAGCAGAGACCGCAGCCTCGCGAAGATAGGAGTTATCCTGGTCAGCTGTTCCCGTGGGAAATGGAGTCCCATAGACCCTGATGATCCACAAACCGCTTCCGCCATCCACTCGTAGGCCAGAATGGTCTTGTACTTCATACTTTGTATTTTGCTTGGAATTTCTGTATCAAGTTGGTGCCTCATCAGCTAACAGTTATCCTGGGGCTGGTGAGCACAAGGGCCATTTTCTGGGAATTATTACCCGGAAAACCGGTCGCCACAAGTGCATGCATGGGTGTACCCGGGGTGGAAGCACTGCATGCATGTGTGTATGCATTATTCCCTCTAGTAATAGACGCCGTGCTATAACTACCAATGCTATTTTTCAGGCCAATCGCTAGTCGCCTTGGTCCCACAGATCTTTTTTATTTTTTCTGAAGCGCGTTGTATAAACAGTGACGGATGGAGTATGAGCGGATTCAAAGAAGAGCTATTGAAGGTTGCTTCTTCAGAGCAAATTACAGTGGGAAAGGTGGGGCTTACGATTTGACTATGTCACAGCCCTAGAGCTTGCTTGTAGTTAGTGGCATTGCATCCATGCATCATGTTTAAATTTCTAAGAAAATTGAAATGGGGATTGCCTAAACCCTAGCATTAAAGGAATTCAAATAGGCTCAACCAAAAATATTTTTCAGTGATTTCAAATGGCTTTAGAAAATGTTCATCATTTACGGAAAAATGCTTTAAACCGTAACCAGAGGTGCTGCACATTTTTCATGACATATTTGGTCACTGGATTAATTCATTAAATATTTGCATTTGGGCATTTAAATGCTATAAAATATTTTAAATGCTCAAATAATCATAAACTTAAATGTTTGTTGTTGGATATTTTCCAAACAGTAGGCCCGAGCAAGTTTCATGATTTTTGGGGTAGCATTAGTATTTTTAATAAAGCCCTAAAGACTACAGAAAAATAGAAAACTAAACTAAATAAAAGAGAGAGAGAGAGAGAGAGGACTACCTAGCCCACCTACCTGTAACCGGCCCAGCCCCAGCGGCCCAGCCCACCACCGCCTGGCTCCCTGTCGCCTTCCTCCTCGCGCCAGTAGGCAGGGGCGCGTGCCAGGCACGCGTGGCCACACGCCCGCCACCTCCTCCCTGCCTGGCTGCCTCCTCCTCCCCCTGGACGCTTCCCCGAGCGCCACGCACCCCCCCTGACCCCTCTCTCCCTCGCCCGTGGCCTCTCTCCTCCTCTGGCTCCCTCCCTCTCCCACCGAGCGGAGCTCGTCGCCGCCGCTCGCCACCACCGCGGCCACAGGGCCTCCCTCGCTCCCCCGACTAGCCCACAAGCTCCGCCACTCCATCCTCGCCCTCCCCACCGTCACACGCGACCGTAGAAGCCCCGAGGCGCCGCCCCGCCGCTTTTCCCCTCCTCGGACCCGCCGGTCGCCGTCGCCCCATTCGTCGCCTTCGGACCTTCCCCGCGCCCACTAAACTTCCCATCGTGCTCGCGGTGAGCTACTGAGTTTTTCCCCTCACCTCCCCCTCTCGCTAGCCTCCTCTAGCCACCGTTCCCACCGCGGCCGAAGCTCGCCGCCGCCGTGCCTCGTCGCCCGGCATGGCTAGAGCCACAATGGCTCGGGCCAACCCCACCTGTGCTCGCCAACACCAGAGCCCGCAGACACCCTCCGCACCTCTCCCGCCAGTGCCTCCTAGCGACGCGTCTGAAGCTCGCCCAAGCTCCGGCCGCCAAACACGTCGCCGGGCGCCGATTCACCACCCGACCCCAACCGACTCCACCAAGCTGCGGCTCGACTCGGTACTGCGTAGATGCCCTCCACGACCCATTTGGTCGCCGGAATGGCAAAATTCACTTGCGCCGCCGCGTCGGGCTCGCCGGCGGCTAAACGCCGGCAGCCGACGTTGACTTTGACCACGGTGGGCCCTGGTTGACCCTGTTGACCCTATGACAGGTGGGGCCCAGCCCTGCTAACTAATTAGGATTAGATTTAATCAATATCTTAGTTAAACTAATTATGCTGACAACCTGGACCCACAGTCAGATTTGACCTGGGGTGCCCAGTTGATTTGCTGACGTCACAGTGATGTCATGCTGACGCAATAACCCATTTTCTGGATTTATTATAATTCAGGAAATTTCAGAAAATACCCCAAACTTTAAATATTCATAACTTTTAATCTGTAACTCCAAATTATATAATTTATATATGATAAATGATCAGATAAATATGAAGAATCTGTTTATGCCATGATCATGCATGTTTGAACAAGTTAACCTCACTGAATAGGATGAATCATGATTAGGGCAAATTATGAAATACCATTTGGAGTTGGAATTTGTCCTTGTTTGAGTTCCACTTCAATTAACTTGGCTAGATATTGCATTAGGTGAATTCAGTACCTTAACATGACATGTCATTCATGTGAATGTGCATTGCATTGATTGTGTTCTCTCTTGTTTGCCGGTAATTGTCCCCTCTCGATGAGACGGCGCATCGGCGATGAATTCGATGACACCGATGAAGAACTATATTATCTTCAGAAGTGCTGTGCAAGCAAAACCCCTTGTCCATTCCGATATAATCCCACTCTCTCGCTCCTGCTCTATTTTACTGCATTAGGACAACAACGACTCATGTGTTACTTGCTCATGGTAGCTGAACCCCTTTATCCTCTCGCATGACCTGTCATTCCACAAGAATTAGATGAAACCCACTAGCATGAGTAGGAGTTGTTTGAGCCATGTTGTGCCTAATCATTCATGCTTGTTGTCATGCCCGCCATCGCTTAGAGTTGAGTCAGTCCGATTCATCGGGAATGAATCGCAGGTGTGTGAACATGTCCTACTGTGTGTGAGCTAAGTGTGTGAACATGATTTGGTAAAGGTAGCGGTGAGAGGCCATGTAGGAGTACATGGTGGGTTGTCTCATTGCAGCCGTCCTCAGGAACTGAGTTCTGTATTTATGATCCATGAAACAGTTACTACCACGCATTGGGCCCGAAACCAATGGACCCTCTCGGCTTCTTAATCACTCTTGTCCTCAGTCCGGGAGTTGCAAGTAGTTTCTGGTGTTTGTAGTATGCTGGGGGCTGCACGCAACGCTGACCATAGGGGTGGGTTGTGTTACGGTAGGCACCGTTTTCCGGTGTACCGATTCGCCCGTTTGGTGTCTCGGGAACCCTGCACACATCGTTCGGGGCTGTATGGGAAACCTCGGCCGGACTCCCTGCGGATGGAACCCGAATAGGCGATAAACCTGGACTAGGGACTCGTGTGTTTAGGTAGGTCGTGGCCGACACCCAAGTTGGGCTTCCGCTTGAAGGTTGCCGAGTACATGTCGTGTAAACGGCGGTAAGTGGTGAGAGCGTGTGTGAAGAAGTACACCCCTGCAGGGTTTAATATGATCTATTTGAATAGACGTGTCCACGGAGAAGGACTTCTGGGTTGCCTATATCAGTTCATAGACAAGTGAAAGTGGATACTCTAAAATGCGCAAGATAAGCGTGAGTGCTATGGATGGCGTTCTCATAGGGAGACGGGAGCGGGTCCATAGTGGTGTATTGATATGGTGAATATGTGGACTCGCAGCGCCACCTCAAAAGAGTTACTTGCAATGTAGTTCAGGATAGCCACCGAGTCAAAGCTGGCTTGCTGCAGTCAAACTCCACCACCCCCTTTTGATAATGATGCATATGTAGTTAGTTCGATGTAAGTCTTCTTTGAGTACGCTTTGTACTCACGTTTGCCTATTTTATGTTTTTGCAGAGAGACGTCGGTCCTCGCTTAGTAGTTCCACGTGGACTTGACGCTTAGCTTGTTACCTCAGCTACGATCTTGTGCCCTCGGCAGATCTCGGTAGATAGTCGCTTCTCGGCCTTTTTCATTTATAGCTATACGTACTCGAGACATGTTTTAGCTTCCGTTTGTGCTTTGATTTGTATGCTCTGAGTGTTGGGTCATGAGACCCATGATTGTAATATCTCGCTTCTCGGAGCCTAATGAATAAATACTTTGAGTCGTAGAGTTATGTTGTGATGCCATGTTGTATTTACTCATATCGGGCATATTGCGTGTATGATTGAAATGCTTGGTATGAGTGGGATCCGACAAACTAGTTGTTTATCCTTGGCAGCCTCTCATATGGGGAAATGTAGTCTTGTGCTTCTGAGCGATAGTAGTCCGGTACAGCCCGGGTCACGAGTCTCGCTAGCCCAGCACTACTGCTTGGACACTTGACTGGCGGCATGTGTTTCGCCGTTCCTATATGCATTCTTCGGGAAATGTCACGCGGTGTTATTCGGAGTTCTGCCTTAGCCTGCTACAGCCGGGATACCGGAGTCCTGTTAGCCCAGTGCTACAGCCAATTTATACGTTGATGACCGACATGCTCGATGTGATTCATGTATGCCTGTCCCCATAGGTTAGCGCCGCTTTGGGTTCACGACTAGCCATGTCGGCCCGGGTTCTTTGTCATATGGATGCTAGCGACATTGTCATATACGTGAGCCAAAAGGCGCAAACGGTCCCGGGCCATGGTAAGGCGACACCCGTGGGAATACCGTGCGTGAGGCCGCAAAGCGATATGATGTGTTACCGGCTAGATCGATGTGACTTGGAATCGGGGTCCTGACAGACTACTCATTACTCACTATTAATGCGGCGCAACGACCGGGCTGAGTCTCCCATGCGGTTGTGCACTACCCCCTCGGTTCTTAAATATACTTCGGAGTATATCTGTCTTTCTAGATATTTCAACGAGTGACTACTCAAATATTTGTCTTTTTAGAGATTTCAAATGGACTGGCACATACGGATGTATATACATATTTTAGAGTGTAGATTCTCTCATTTTGCTCTGTATGTAGTCACTTTTTGAAATCTCTAGAAAGACGAATAGAATATTTAGGAACGGAGGGAGTACACATACGAAGCAAAATGAGTGAATCTACACTCTAAAATATGCCCGTTTGAAATTTGTAAAGACACAAATATTTAGGAATGAAGGAGTATAATTTTGTGCATGGCACATGGACCCGAATGATGAAGAGGCTTCTGGAATGCTATCAAGCTTCCATCATTTGTTTACATAATTGACGTACTATACAAATAATTTTCCAGCGAGACATGAAATTGTACAATGGTGTGAGCTTTCAGCTTCATTTGGCGTGTCTTGCCATCGATGCTCATTCGAAACAATAAAAAACTAACTTCCTTGCTAATGCATGTCAATTATTAGCATATCAGAGCTAATAATTACATCACAACTGAAGACAGAGTTGTGAGAAGGTGTTAAATTAAAATTGATCCATGCTTTCATTGGCAGCAACGTCTCCCCAGCTCTGTCTAAATCAACAAGGCATGTTGGGAAAAAAAGTAGCTGTCTGGAGCATGCAACATTCCGGTCATTTTGTCCAGTTCCACTAAAATAGAGCCGAGTGTCCCTGTTCCAAAGATATTAAGTGTGATTACGATAATAGAGGACTGCTGATGAAACAATAAACACATAAATAGAAGCCGGACACCTTTGCAGTCTCTCTTAAGACTAATTAGTTGGAGAAGATTAGGCTCGGAGTTGGATGAGGAGGATACAGCAAAACCAATCTCCCTTTGTGCAACAAGACTGAAATGTAGAGACGTTGCCCATGTGACATTTTAGTACAACTGCACAAAACACTCTTAAGAAAAAGTGATTTGTGCAGTTCACCAAAAGGTCGCAATAGCAACGAGGTGAAATGGATAGCCCTGTTTGCAAAAAAGAGGTAGAAAGGAAACAATTACTGGCCAATAACAGTTGATGACACATGCCACGACAAAAAAGAAGCATATTCCTTGCCCTAAGGGAAGATAACAACACGGTTGTGTTTGTCTAAAACGGTGTGAGGACGAGAATGCAATATGGAAAGTATTTGGGACGAGCTACGCTTTTGGGCAAAGAACTATGGAAGATCCACATGCGGTGGACGTGGGAAGACGGGCGGTGGAGCAAGGCCGGAGGGGATACCTGGAGGTCGTCGGGATGTAACAAGGTGAGCGGCGGTGGGCGGAATCTGCAAGCAGGTGGCGTAGGCCCTGCCGCGCCGGAGCTTGGTCAGAGAGAACGGCGTGTACCGCAGATCGGGACGTGCTGCCTCGGCGCCGTCGAACGGAGAAACAATGCACTTCCTCCCTTTCCCCCGGTGGACGGGATGCGGCCGGATGAGTGACCAACGGTGAGAGAGAGAGAGAGGCCACCGCCCTCCCTTTCCCCCGGCGGACGGGATGCGGCCGGATCAGTGACCAATGGAGAGAGAGAGGCCACCGCAGCCTTGTGTGAGATACTCTGAAAAGCGACAAACCAGGCACGCAAGGCTCCATTGTATATAGTGAGCGGACTACCTTTTTCTCCATAAAAATCGTTTTATATTCTTTGTACGTGCCATTGAGCGCTATAACTTTATTTAAAAATAACGCGGCAACGCGTCAAGTCAAACTTTGTTTCGTGCAGGCGTGGTACACGACCTCCCTAGGTAAACAACCACTACAGGCGTTCAAATTAGCACGTGGGCTGCCATTTTGTAAAGAAATGAGCTCCATCGTGTACCCGCGCGGGTGTGGCTGGGCACGAAGCGTGAGTACGTGCACGGTGCACCTATTCTCTTCTTGTATACGTACACCACCTACGTGGGGTTGTGTGAGAGAGATACAAAACTAGAGAGATATAGTGTGTGGGTACTTGAGAGTTTTTTTTGGGGGGGTGGGGGGTTCAATCAAAAAATGTAACATATGCAATGTGTGGGAAATAGAGTCCTGGATATAACGTATATATAGAGGGGGCGATCGACGAGAAGAGAGTGGAGGTATCACCGGCTTGAGGTGTCCATAGAATCGAAAAGAGGGATGATGTGTGTGTGCGCGCGCAATCGATAAAGAGTGCCATCGAATATGTGTGTGTCCACGTCAAAGATATAGAATGGCTGGCCTACTGGAACGTGAGAGGGGACATGTGCAGTTTGTCTCTGTGGCATGGATACCTACCTGCAGCGCTCGACTATTGGTGTGTGGTGGGGGAAGAGGGAGGCCCAATTAACTATAGAGGTACAATGGCTGGTATATGCGTGGAGGAGGAGAGAGGCCTACCTCATGTATTAAGGAGATTGATCTGCCTCATGTATTAAGGGAGATCGATCGGCATCCGTGCGTATGTGCAGGAGAGGAATAAGGTTGGGAGAGAGACGGAGCTAGAGTGTTGGAGGGGGTGGTAGTGGAGTTGCTTCTAACAAATGGTGGGATAAGCTTGCTAGACAAACGGAGGGCACGCCCGCAATATCAATAAGAGAGGAGATGGCTGCTTGTTGTGCGTGCACGTGCGTGTGAGAGATGGGTCGAGGCATGCACGAATGATGAGGGGGGACGATGTGGCTGTGGTAAGCAGACATAACTACATAGGAAGATCAATCACCCTTTGTTAGAGAAAGGAGAGACATAACTTGTGAGGTACGTCGATCGATGGGGGGTAGTTGAAGTCGATCCAGGTATATGTTGGGAGATCGATCGGTATACATGCATGTGTGTGTTAGAAGCAAATGAGGCACGAGGAGAAGGATAGAGATAGAAGGATGCATGTAGGAGGTGGTACGAGAGGCATACTATATCGAGCGGGGAGGAGTGTGCAAGTACGGGAACAATGAAAAGAGTGGTGGGAGTGAGGCATGGGCGGTGACAAGAGAAGAGGGGAAGCTTGTGTTTGTGCTAGGCACACCTGGCTAGAGAGGCATATCGATCAATGTGTGCCGTAAAGAAGGAGCTCGGGGCCTACACACACCGTGGGTGAACGACCTAAAGGGAAGCAGCATTTAATTTGTGATGGAGCTAGAGAATGCTGAGGGAGGGTGAGAGGGATGCGGGCGTGTGCATGCACAAGAGGAAGTTAGCGCTATCTACAAAGATAAGAGGGTTGTGTGGGTGTAAAAGACGAATAGAGATCATATATACTTCATTATAAAAAGCGAATTCGGATATTTGAAGAATTTATCATAGTGTTTTAAACCTACGCATGTGTGAATATATATATAATGGTGATACACATGGTGTGTTTATGAACATGTTATACTACATTTAATATATTTTATCTCTACTCTTATAAAAAAACAGAGTTGTTGATGATGATGTGCCTGCCATCCCGCATTATAGGCCGTCCGATTTATATCTGGCGGATAGCAAGGAAACTATGATGGTTGAAGTTGGCAACAATCATGATTGTAGATTCTTATTGAAATAGAGAAACGAATTCAAATTTAGTTCAAATTGCAGCGGTAGTATAGACATTGGGAATGCACTAAATGTTGGTATGAGTAGGTTACATGCATTATACAGCAAGCGAAAAAAATTAATCGGACATAACATGAAAATAATTATATCATTGAAAGAACCTTTAACAGACGAATTTAACGGTGTGCTTTGTGTAAGTTGCATGTCATATATTATTGCTCTAATATTTTGTCAATGTTAGCATCGAAAAACGCATTAGGCCCTATATATGGAAGGAGGGAGTAGCTTTGAATAGCATTTGTATAGTAAAACGGGGCAAGACTCTCTCTTTGTGTGGTGTGAATAGTTTTATTTTTTTCGTTTTCTTTTTGGTTGAGGGAAGTGCGAATTGATTTGGTACGTACAAGTATAATATTACTACACGTTAGGCTTGTCCCTAAAATTCAACCCGCGTCTTGTTATATCCCGAAAATTCAGATATCCAGCTCCAAAACTGCCGCCTTCACAACCCGCGCCTTGCTATCCCGAAATTACAACACGCGCGAAAACTCCCTCCAGCTGCCAAATCCCGACACGCGAAATCCCCCTTCTAACCCTGAGCCGAAAGGGCCGCTATTCAAATCGATGGGGGGTACTTTTGTGACACACCCTACATTTTGGACAAGCGCGTCCCTAAGTCATGCTTCACCCCCTCCCATCGCCCCCTTTTCGCCATTCGAAATCCCAGGCCGCCATAACCTCTCCGCTCCAGCCGTGAAACCCCACCCTCCTCCGTCCGCCACGTCACCGCTGCCCAGCCGGAGCCTCTTCCCCGACGACGTCGTCCACCGCAACAGCTCGACGTCCCTCGTCCACCTCCCCGGATGAGGATCCGTCATCCATCTCGTCGTCCCGCCGGTTCAGCCGCCCCGTCCTCCACCTCCAAGGAGCTGCTCCGACGATCGCCTCGTCTATTGCGGCTGCTCCATCCCCACAGCACCGCCTTAACCTGCTCCACCAGAACCGCAGCATCCTCACCGACTCCTCGGACGAAGCCGAGGCCTACTCGGCGCCACCAAAGAGGTTGTACACTCATCGCATCGCACCTTCTCCTTAACTCGACCTCCCGGCACCGACGATGCTCCATCCCGCACCCTCATGGAGCGGCTACCTTGAAGCCGGCTCCGCGGGCGACATCTCCACGTCGGCTCTCCCCTAGTGTGAGGCCCCTTCGGCAGCGGCATCCATACCAGCCAGATCTGCCGCTGCTGCTCCTTTCGCTTCGCTTCGCCGCTTTGTTCTGCTGCTCCGGCTCTCGCTCGATCGCTTTCGCCCGGTAATCTGCTGCTCTCCCCTCGCTCGTCTGCTGCTCTGCTCGATTAAGCCACACTTCACCGACTGAATCGACTTTTCGTCACCAATTTTCGTGGGGTTGGGGGCTCACTGGAGTTAAGGAAGAACCACCCGCGGGGACGGGGCTCACGGAGAGGTACCCCACTATCTATCTTAGGGTTCAGGGTGGGGGGCGGGGGGCCTAAAGGGCTGGTCGGGGCGGCGGTGGCGAGTTCTTTCGAGGCGGCGAGGCGGCACTGGGGCCGGTGGTTCGGCCGGTGGTGGCTGGCGGCTCAGGGGGGTGCAGGTTGAAGATGAACTGCAGGCCCTCCCTAAACTTACATGTCAAGTGCCTCTCTGCTACCATTGCGTTCAATTTTGACAGTAGCATTCAGATTCCACAATAAATTTCAGTTTTGACAGTTAAGTTCAGAGTCAACAGTTTTTGGCTCATCTGTTGTAGTCAGGTGGTTTTTGGTGATGTTAATTTTACATCCATTTTACATCATCTATTGGAGATGCTATTAGAATCCCACTTGAGATTGACGATGTCTGTCTTGTGCTGCTTCAGCCTTGACGTATTATGGCTCACGGAGCTGCTCCAACAACAGAATGATCCATCACAACAGAGCAGTGCCCTGGACACCGTCTACAGATTCCTCAGATCTTCCTCCACACCTCCGACAGCCACCTCTGCCTCAACTGCTTCAGCGACCAACCCAATGATGCTGAGGTCGACACGGCTACGGCAAATAGGTTGTATACTTGTTGCATCACTTATTACTATACATCACGTCGATCCATTAGGGCTATTTTGGTTCAACGGAAAAATGATGATCCACTGGTTGTTACCATCACTCTAAATTTCTGCATGCTCTCCTTACATAATCTCACCATATTTTTTTCGTATGCATGTCAGATATTGTACACAGTCATGCTGAACATGTAGAGAAAAGGAGAAGAGTTTTGCGCGGCAATACAATGTCATGCAGACATCCTCCATGGTGGGTTCAATGGCAAACCCTCCCCACCCCTCTCCAGATTGTAATTCAGAGGAAGATATCTGTTCTGAGGCGTATTCAGACGCCGCTGACCACTCCTATTTACCCCCCAAGGTGTTTTCTCTACCTTGGCATGATGATGCTAGTCATATCATGCATATGTTGCCTTGCAGTGCCTACTTTTGACATCATATATGTCATATGCTTAGTTTAGACATGTTCTGTAATGCCACCTGTTTAGTTTCTATATCATATATGGGAATTATGCAGTCTCATGTATTTTAGCCAGCCATAATACATGTGAAATGTGCAATGCCATCCTGCTTAACCAGGCATCATATATTTGAATGATATCTTGTCCATCCTTTTCTTCATTACCTTTCCATTTGTCGACAATGTTTGTACATTAAACTACTCTTCCTGTGAATCAGCCATTTGGGTGGGAGATGGAAAAATCTGGAGTGAAAACAAGGCCTTCAGAGCATAATGCTACTCCGTCAAGCAGATCTCTTGTTGAGTCCCGATAGCTCCTCGTAGATGGATTCGTAGACAGATGACCGGTACTATTCCCCCACCGAGGTGTATGCTCTAACTTGGCACGGTTATCTTGCTTCATATCATGCATACGGTGTCTTGCATTGCATAGTTTAGACATCATATGCACAATATTCAACACCATGTTCTTAGTTCGGACATCATATCGAATGCCCTCTGCTTAGCATATAAATCACATATGTGAATTAAATGATGCGATCCTGATTACTTAGATAACATGTAGGTGAATTATGTCATGCGATCCTGTTTAGTTATTCATCATATCTTTGAATTATGTTATGCTATGCTATCCAGTTTAGATAGACATCATATATGTGAAATTATGCCATGCTATCTGCTTTTAGTTAAACAATATACATGTCAACTATTTCATGCCCTCTTTTTCCACACTATCTATTGCATCATCTCTCATACAATGTATGTACATTCAACTATGTTTCCTGTTTATCAGCCATTTGAATTGTAGCGGTGATGCCAGATATCTAGCGGAATAAAACACGGTCTTCAAATAAAACAGTGCTACCTCTTGGTGGAGATAGCACCCGGTTGTACATGCACAAGAACCAGCCCTACCACACATAACCCAAACTCTCGAGATTATACCCCTCTGCGATGGACAGAGAACCAGCTTCACCCAATCTAACCCCAACCCCAGCCGATAGTAACCCAGTTCTTGTTGACACAAAGACCATCTCCACCACAGAGCTCCCAAACAAGAGCAGTTAGTAAGGCAGCTCCAAAGTCTCAAAGGGCCAAGATTATCACGGTGAACCCCAACTCCACCAGCTTAGTACGCCTATTTACGTGGAGGAAGCACAACCAGCCAATCGTAGTTTAGCATCTATCGCATTTGATGTTGTTAAATCGTATGTGTGTATCTTCCCATCTTGGAAATATTATATCAAGATGAAGGAAAATACCGATTGCAGTGTGTTTGTCCAGAGTTATGTGTAAGTAATGTTATTCATGGCAATTACTTTGCTTCGTCCCATACATCCTACCTCCATGATGGTTATAATACAGCAAAATTTCCCATTTTTCTCTATAGAGAAGGACCGATTTGGAAACTCAGGATGAGGTAACCTGTGCTAATACCTCTGCTATCTTCAAGAATGCTTGGTGGAATTACCTGAAGAAAACGTACTTCACCGGCAAAGAAACTCATCAAATTCCCTTACGTTCTCCTGAGACACATTTATTGGACGATGACTGGGAACGCCTTTGTTAAGACTTGGTCCGTAACCAAGAATGTGGTAAGGTATATGAGCTCATTTTCTATTTTTAAGTATTTTATTCTTGCGTCTTCACTGTACTCTATTCATGTAGAACAAGTGCCTAAACCTGAAGAACAACTGTTCTAATTTAAGATTCCATTGCTATCATAGTTCAAAAACGCTAGGCGTTAATTGTGCGTTTGCCACCGCCTTTGCGCTTTTATCGACCAAAGCGCATGCTTATGCGCAGTTATGCACAGATTATGCGTAGTTATGCGCAATGCGTTTTGCCAACGCCTAGAGCCTAGGCGCGCTTAAGCGCTCGCTTAGGCGCGCCTTTTTTAACTATGATTGCTTTGCTCTTGTATCACTATATTTACTCATACAAACTTATTTTTAAATTGAAGGATCCAATCAAAACTCCAATGGCACAGCAGGTATGTTCACGCATGTTTCTTTAACAGGTTTGCTCTTATCAATAGCTCTGTTGATTTCAATTTCAATTGTGTATATAGTTGACTTTCATATCATGCACATTACTAGCATCACAACAAAGCCAATAGTGTTGTTGTACATGTAGACCCGTGGTACCCATCTGAAATCTTGTTGTGCCATGTAGTTTCCCACGCTTTGTATTCTTTCACTGTTGCTTTGTCTTGAACTGATATGATTTGAACCGTGTCTCTATTTTGATTTGGCAAGACAATGCAGTGACCATAGGACATAGATATATGTTTGTTTGATGCTTTTATTATGTACTAGTACTTGGCAATAGAAGACTTGGTAGTTTAATCCTGTCCACCTTACTAATGAGCTGGTTCACCGAAATGAGTTTCATATACTAGTATATGCTAAACTTGTTATGTGTCTGCTTGTTTCTTCTTTTAGAATGCTGAAAGAATATTGGGGAAGAGTGCCTTATTAAGCAATGGTAAAGGAAGTAATGCAGATAAGGTTCAGAATAGTGACACATCCTTGTTGGTCTCCAACAAAGCTGATAAAACAGTTAAGGAAGACAATCTTGAAGACAGCGAGACAACCCCAAAGTCCTGTCTTGGTTTAGTGTTCAAGTTACTGGCCACTACCGCATGCACAAGCTATTCAAACTCACTGTCTAAATCAGTTCGGTTTCTTGAGTCTCAACTACAAGTTGAAAGACATCGATCAGCTGTGCTGCGACAAGAAGCGGAAGGACTGCGGAAGTCCCTGGAGCATTCAGATGTATACTTTCTGGTGCAACAGCAAGCGTTGGAGGATTTTAGCACCAAACAGGACAAAGCTAATCAGCTTTCTAAGCTTATTGCCAGCATGGTGGATACCCAAGATAACGTTTCTTGAGCTCTTCTGAAGTTGTTTCAGTTATACTCTTGTTTTGCTGCCGCGTTTATTTGCACTGATGGCCAATTTTGACGGCCAGTGTATGTAATATGCTCTTTGTTCCCTATATTTGCACTGGTGGCGAACTTTGATGCCCAGTGGATGTAATATGTGTAATAGCGGTAATAGGCTAGCCTTAATTGCTTCCTTATTTATTTCCTTATTGTCTTGTTTAGTTGTTTGGTTGTAGTCACTGCAGTTCTTTTTCTGTGTTTTTCTAGTGCCCACAATAGCCTATTTTTGGTAACTAGGCCAAAATAATCATGGCAACACACGGACTGTTGTAACCATGGGCCTTGAGGGAGTTTCGGACTAGGGGTTGTCCGGATAGCCGAACTATCATCATCGGCCGGACTCCAAGACTATGAAGATACAAGATTGAAGACTTCATCCCGTGTCCGGATGGGACTTTCCTTGGCGTGGAAGGCAAGCTTGGCGATAATGGATATGTAGATCTCCTACCATTGTAACCGACTGTGGTAACCCTAACCCTATCCGGTGTCTATATAAACCAGTGGGTTTTAGTCCGTAGGACGAACAACAATCATACCATAGGCTAGCTTCTAGGGTTTAGCCTCTTTGATCTCGTGGTAGATCTACTCTTGTAACACACATCGTCAATATTAATCTAGCAGGACGTAGGGTTTTACCTCCATCAAGAGGGCTCGAACCTGGGTAAAACATCGTGTCCCTTGTCTCATGTTACCATCCGCCTAGACGCACAGTTCGGGACCCCCTACCCAAGATCCGCCGGTTTTGACACGGACATTGGTGCTTTCATTGAGAGTTCCTCTGTCGTCAGCCGATAGGCCCGATGGCTCCTTCGATCATCAACAACGACGCAGCCTGTGGTGAGACTTCTCTCCCAGGCAGATCTTCGTGTCCGGCGGCTTTGCACTGCGGGCCAATTCGCTTGGCCATCCAGAGCAGATCGAAAGCTACGCCCCTGACCGTCAGGTCAGATTCGGAAGTTTAAACTATACGGCCGATATCCGCGGAGGCTTGATCTTCGACGGATTCGAGCCACAGCCAAGCGCGCCGCACTGTCTCGATGGGCATGATCTAGCTCAGCCGAACAAAGGCCTCGAGGCCGCACCAGAATCCACTCCGACCTTTAATCCGGAGCCGGATTCCCCGATCGAGGACGAGTGGTTGGACACCGCCTCGGGGGCTTCAATCTCTACGGCGATCGAGCCGAACTCCATCCATGTCCTTTGCAAAGACCTTGACTCCAGGAAGTCGGACTCCTTTCCGGACTCCGAACCCTCCGCGCCCTTGCCAATCGAATCTGATTGGGCGCCTGTCATGGAATTGTCACGGCAGATGTCCTCATGAAAGGACTTAGTCGCGGGGCCATCGTACGGGTTAACTTAGAGGGGTTAAAGCGGACACAAAGACACGAGAGTTTATACTAGTTCGGCCCCTTCGATGGAGGTAAAAGCCTACGTCTAGTTTGTGATGGGATTGATGTGATTTCGGCGACTAGGGAGCAATAGCTTCGCCTAAGCCTTGAATTGTTGTTGTCTGTCCTCAAACCGCCGCCGGATCTTCCCTTATATACACGGGTTGACGTCCCATTGGTTCATATAGTCCCGAGGCCGGCTCATACAAGTGTCCGGCTCGGTCTCTTCTTTCTCTTAGCTTACAACACAAGTTACATGGTTATGGCGGTTTTACCATTATGGGCCCTAACTCGCCCCTGGGCTCCGGGCCTCTAAGCTCTACAGCAATGGCCACCTTCTGAGTCTTCGTGGGCCCCAATTATGGCCGAGGGTAAACCGGCCCCTTCAGGGCGGTTTATATTTACATCCCCAACATTAGGCTCCAGATTGATTTGAACATGTTCATGTTAATCTTCAACATCTTAGGAAACTCTGAATATCTTCCTTCATATTTCGTAAACCGCCATATGCTTAAACCGCTGTGACGTCATCCTCCGACCACAGCAACAGAGCATCTTGACGTCATCTTTATTAAAAAAGCCCAAACAATAAGATTCCCTTCATTTAATACTATCCCGGAAATCGAGGCGACCGCTGCGTCGTCTGCCGCTTTCAACTCCTCCATTCTCGCGCCTGTTAATTACTCCGTCTCATTATAAATAGACCGGAAGGCCCTTTCTCTTCTTCCTCCTTCCGCGCTTCTTCTTCCTCGCGACGCTCCAGCTCTGAAGCTCCGCCGTCGCCTCCGACCTCCGAACGCCGCGTCAGTGCAAGGCCGCTGCATCAACCTGGTTGTACCAGAGACTCTCGGCGCTCCTCCGCTGTTCTGTGCATCGGGTAAGGCTCCTCCTCATGCCCTAGATCTGCATCTTGAGGCTCCTGTTCATATCGTCGTTCATAGGTGTTCATCCCTAGTCTCTTCATACCTGCTCTGCCATGGCTTTTTAATCCAACCGTAGCATATATCCTGTGTAGTAACTGCTCCGCCTTCAGTTTAGCACTTTGCACATCTTTCTTTTTGTTCGGACCCTCTTGTTAGAACGCACGAACTTCCCTGCCCTTTATAAGGCTTGCATGGGTCGCAGAATTTTTTCCTTACTGAATCTTCGGTAGATCCAAATTAACTCCATTCATATGTGAAACCTGTTTCTGTCCGCACTTAGCAGATTTTCCAGTTCTGTCTCTTCCTCCTAAGGGCGGTTTAATTTTTTGATAGCTAATCCGCCATACTCCATTAGTCCTCAGTTGAACCGGAAATTGGAACTGACTGCCAAATTGCTGGTTTAGCATTGTATAATATGTCTGAACCGTTAACGGTGAACCGCTTTTTACTTTTCCTTTCGCAGCTTTCTTCTTCCGGAATGGCCAAACAATTCTCAGCTTGCAATTGGGTCCGGTCCAAGATCACTGAGACGCAACTCAATGGATATGTCACCACCGGCGCTTTCGCCTCCAAAAATATCCTACAATGGCGTGTTCCGGATGACGAATGCCCTCTGAACCTCAAGAAGGAGAAGTAATTGTATTTATGCAGCACTTAGACCGATTCATGCCGCCGGATCAAAATTCTTCCGGATGTCCTCGCAAGTTTCCAACTCCATCCACAAGATATTGGTCCGAACTACGTGTCGAATATATGCAATTTCCAAGTTTTCTGTGAAGTCTATCTTCAAGAAGAACCATCTGTGGAGCTGTTCCGAGATTTCTTTCATTTGAACCGCCGTACGGAGTTTTCGGATGGTCCTAACACGGAACCGGGTGGCGTTTCAATCCAGAAAAGGAAGGAAGTAGACTTTCCTCACGCAAAACACCATAGCCATCCGAAAGATTGGAACCAAACCTGGTTCTATTGCCGGAATACCGCTCCTAACAGCGAGAACCCCTTGCCGGGCTACCGCCCTCACCGGCTTAGCAACCATCACCCATTGCCTTTACGCTTGACCGTCGCAGAACGGAAGAATTTTGCGCCTCAAATTATCAAACTCCGGGCTCGAATGGCCAATGGCTTAACTGGTATTGACCTTGTTCGATGTTGGGTTTCTTGGGGCATCTTGCCATTAAGCCGCCGCCCCGGATTGATGCATCGAATACACCGGTAGCATCAAAGACCCTCAAAGACGCCACGAGCTACCAATAATCGAGCTTGAAGTCACCGAGACAAAGGAAGAAGATGCTCGATGAGCCGATCACCGTCTGCAGCCAAACCGGGTTGGCCCCATACGTGTTTCCAACAAACCGCTCATGTAAGGCTCCGCTCATCGCTTCTTCTCGATATTAATGCCTTATTGATATATATTAATCCTTGTTACTTCAGGGCTAACAGCTCCTTCTGGAAACGAACCAAACCGGCCCGGGTTCCTCGTGTAAAGTCCAAGACCACCAAGAAAGCTGGTAAGAGGAAAACCGCCGAGTCTTCTGATCCGCCGGAAGAAGAAGATTCAGAAGCTGAAGTAAAGCTTGATTTACTTTGTCCCTTTTTATCCTTCATCCTATTGACAGTTTCAATTCCCAGGATGATGCTGAAGCTAGTCATGCCGATCCTGTTGAGGTAATCCTTCTTTCTTCCGAATCTGATCTTGTGCGGTTAAAAGAATTCACAAGCCTGATCCGGAAAGTGAAAAATCTCACCCCGTGCTCATTTGAATCCGAACCTTTCTTTGAAGACACGAAGGCTGAAGAGCGTCAAATACGACCCGGCTAAGACGCTCAACAAATTACATCGTCCGGTTTACCTGACACCCCAACCCGGAAGCATCGTCCAGAGGTGATTTGTTCTCCTGAAAAGCGTTATCCTTTGAAAGGTTTCTTCCGATGTCCTCTCAATCCGTCTGATCCGAATTATCAGGCCTCTTCCAACTCATCTGGCGGTTCATCAACCACTCAACTGCCTCCTCTTAAAGTTGATGTGGGGTAAGCATAATGCTCTTTTTTGTTTTCTTCGCATTTGTCGGTTCATCACACTCTAACTCTGAATATTGCAGCACCCTTGACCCTACTGTGGATGCTGATCCGGAGAAGACTCCAGAGCACCATGGCGAAAAGCCTGATGTTGCTAAAAACAGTTCTGCCGGGTTGAACCAAGACGACCATGCTAATCCGCCAGAGGTTGAACCGGATGCCCAAGTGGAAACCTCACATCTTGCTCCACCGAGTCCTGCAACGGAACAGGTAGCAGCTTGTCAAACGCCGAGCCTGGGTATGAAAACACCAAGCCCAAGGAAGAATGCCAATCCGCCAGCCCGGCCAAAGATGATGATGTCGTAGTGACGGGCACCGCCTATACCGCCTCGCAATCCGATCGCTTTATCAAAACACAGCGCCAAGGAAGAGTCTCATCGCCATGAGTAAAGAGAAGGGAAAACTGATCTGGCTGCCTTATGATAACTTCTTCGCCCAAGAACTTCACTCCGGCTTCTGAACCGACTCTACACAAGTCGTGACTTGAAGCCGGTCCGGTGAATCGATGAAGGAACGCTATGAGGTAAGGAGTTATGCCTCTCTTGTACTTTTGTTGTGTAGTAGCCCCCAAGGGCCGGTTCAACCGAGCATAGTTAAACCGGGACTTAATATAAAACTCATACGCCTCAAACTTCAAAGGTTGTAGCCCCAAGGGCGGTTCAACTTAGCATAGTTAAACCGGGACTTAACATGTATCACCATAGCAAGATGAGATCAATTAGCCATTAGCCCCAAGTGCCAAGTTGAATACCTGTATTGAGCTTGGGACTTCATAATGAAACAACTAACGTGATCCATTTTTATCGTGAGTGAGATATACCAAAGAAACCGTACAACCCAAGGACCTTCGTGCCAATCTGAAGACTCAACAAGCAGAAGCCACCAAGGCCAAGGATGAATTGAAAACTGCCTTGACCACTATGGAGCAGCTCAAGGAGTGGTATAAATCCGAGCAGGCCAACTGGGACACCGAGAAGGCTGGTTTGCTGAAACGGGCGGAAGATGCTGAAGCGGCTCTTAAGCCGGTGACAGAAGAGCTCACCGGACTAAAGCACCAAATTGATGCCATGACCTCTACGATCTTTGGTAAGAGATTTTTCACTGATTACTATTCCGTTTTGATATTTCCACCAGTTTAACCTGAGCTGTCTTAAACCGGTATAGGGAAGCGTATTGCTCGTCTGGCTCGATATGCGGAAGAAGCTCAAGGCTGCATACACGCTGATTGAGCAGCTGTATACCGCACCCAGCGAGTCATATGCGCTTATGTCGTATGATAACACAGCCCGGCCCTGATCAAAGATACGCTGGACCGGCTATCCATGATTCCGCACAACTTGAAGAGTTGAAACGATCCATGCCCGGCCGGCACTTTATTGGTTTCTAACTCGCGCCAAGGCGTGGATAGCGAACCTTGATACGGCTGACATAGCCAAGGGCTTCCCAAGCGCTCAAGAAAACGGCGAAGACTTTGATAATGACGCCCTCAAACGTATAACAAAGGAGATGCGTCCTTCTGGCGAAGTAATTGGCAGAAGCAGGTTAACCCGGCGGTTTACCGCTCTTTCTATGATGCAAACAACAAGCGGGTGGAATTTGTCATTCCACAAGTGCGTAACCTTGTTCCTCCAATCCGTAAGCACACTTATGCCCCCGACGTTGATCCGCTGAGCTTATAAGTGAAGAGGCTGTCTTCGGGCTTTAAACCGGATTGACCGGGTCTACCGCTGACTTCCGCCATTGGGTGATGAAGAGGAAGAAGCTGAACCGACACCAGACGACCCATCTTCTTCACGTCAACCCGGCGAGGAAGCTTAATCCGTCGAGCCGGTTGATGCATCATAAGCTGCTAGTCATAACGCGATTCGAAATGTTGGGCCTCGGAAGGCCTTGTAATAGAATAGCCAGCACTTTTGTTTTTGAATATGCCTTTATGCCTTCAGTCTGCAACCTTCACGCAGAGGTGCTGATACTTTTGATTGAATAATCGAAACCTTCAATCTATTTTGCCTGCAATCACAAATTCTTAAATTGCCACGGCGACTTGTGTCGCCAGCCGGCTTGTGACGCTCATATGTATATGTAAGGAAATATTGAGGTATATGATCAAAATTTTGTGATACAAAAATACCTGCCAGCGTCGGGCATGCAGTTGGCTTTAGCCAACCTGGAAGCGGAGGTTGTATAAACCATTACCGTCAAAGGAGAAAACAGCTCCTATATTTATAATGCCGATTTACCATGTAAACCATGCCGGGTCATGTTAAGCCCCCTGTTACTCCATAATGGGATGTTAACAGAAAAAATCAAACCGGAAAATTTATTTCCGGGTTAACATAAACCAAAAGCCGTCAATTGACTGGTTGAATCGGTTTGAAAAAATGTTATCGGTTTAAAAACGCAACAAAAAATCAAATAGCAATTTGCAGAAAGAGGCTTTACTGAGCCGATCAGATGGTATTACCATGGTCGGACACGACCAAGCTCCCAATAAGGTGTAGCTATGGTTCAAGTCAGCCAGGTCCCCAATCAAACCGTGGCATTATGCCGATCAAGTGGCGTGGCAATGGTTCGGGTTCGACCAAGCCCCCAAGTGACTCTATGGCCTTAGGCCGATCAAGAGGCGTGACTGGTTCAGACATGACCATGTCCCCAAGTGATCTGGTGGCTTTTGCCTATCAAGAGGTGTGGCGTTGGTTCGGATACGACCAAGCCCCCAAGTGATATCTAAAAGCTTCTGAAGAGCAAGCTCAAGGGATAAACCGGAGGCCGTTTTAAGACAACAACTCCATGTACCCAAGCCGGATTTTTCTGAGCGGATACCCTGCTTTTAGCCGAGGCTCCGGTTTATTGCTTTTATTCATAGTATATACATTGTCATAATATGTACATAAGGAGAGCCGATGGCTCGGTATAATAAGGTCAAGATGAGCTATGTTCCACGGCCTGTTGGTCTCCTCTTCGACGCGGCGTGAGTCTTTATGCTCTCGAATGTCAATCGATAGTATGACCTGTTGTGCAGATTCTTGCTGACCACAAAAGGCCCTTCCCAAGGTGGGGATAGCTTGTGCATATTTGTTCCGGTCTTGAATGAGCCGAAGCACCAAGTCTCCTTCTTGAAAGGTTCTGGTTCTGACCCGTCGACTATGATACCGACGGAGATCCTGCTGGTAAATCGCCGAGCGAGCAGCCGCCATATCTCGTTCTTCATCCAGTCGATCCAAAGCGTCCTGCCGTCTTGCCTCGTTATTCCGCCTCAACATAGGCTGCCACACGAGGCGAGTCATGACGGATATCGCTGGGGAGAACCGCCTCTGCTCCATAGACCATAAAGAACGGTGTGTATCCAGTGGATCTGTTAGGGGTAGTATTTATACTCCATAACACGGATGGTAGCTCTTCTACCCAACAGCCCGGCCCCTCTCAGAAGGGACCATAAGCCGGGCTTGATGCCTCTCAAGATCTCTTGATTGGCTCTTTCCGCTTGACCATTGGACTGTGGGTGAGCTACTGAAGAAACGTCAAGCCGGATGTGCTCACGTTCGCAGAACTCCTTCATGGCACCTTTGGACAAATTGGTACCATTATCTGTAATGATACTGTGTGGAAAACCAAACCGGAAAATCACCTTTTTGATGAACTGAACCGCCGTGGCCGCATCACACTTGCTAACAGGTTCCGCCTCTACCCACTTTGTAAATTTGTCAACCGCCACCAACAGGTGGGTCTTCTTGTCCTTGGACCTTTTGAAAGGTCCAACCATATCCAGCCCCCAAGTCGCAAATGGCCAAGTAATTGGAATCATCCTCAATTCTTGGGCCGGTACATGAGCACGTCTAGAAAACTTCTGGCAACCATCACATCGCCTGACCAGATCTTCCGCATCAGCATGGGCAGTCAACCAATAAAACCCATGGCGGAACGCCTTAGCCACCAAGGATTTTGAACCGGCGTGGTGACCACAATCCCCTTCGTGGATCTCACGCAATATTTCACAGCCTTCCTCAGGGGACACACAGCGTTGAAACGCCCCTGACACACTGCAATGATGCAACTCGCCATTAACAATGGTCATAGACTTAGACCGCCGAACTATCTGTCGGGCCAATATCTCATCTTCTGGTAACTCGCCCCGGCTCATGTACGCCAAATAAGGGAGCGTCCAATCCGGAATGACATGCAGGGCTGCCACCAACAGAGCCTCCGGATCAGGAATAGCCAAATCTGCTTCATCGGGGAGCTTGACTGACGGGTTGTGCAGTACGTCAAGGAAGACATTGGGCGGGACCGGCTTGCGTTGAGAGCCCAACTGCTTAAAGCGTCCGCCGCTTCGTTCTTCCGTCGATCCACATGGTCCACCTGATAGCCTTTGAAATGACCTGCAACAACATCCACCTCCCGACGACGATATGCGGCCATGAGTGGGTCTTTGGAATCCCAAGTGCCGGACACTGGCTGGGCCACCAAGTCCGAAGTCATCAAGCACTTAACCCGGCTTAGATTCATCTCCTTAGCCATCCGAAGACCATGGAGCAAGGCCTCATACTCAACTGCATTGTTAGTACAAGGGAACAGTAAGCGGAGGACGTAGCAAAACTTGTCACCTCGTGGGGAAGTTAACACGACTCCAACCCCCGAGCCTTCCAGCTGCCTGGACCCGTCAAAGTGGATGGTCCAATAAGTATGATCCGGCTTTTCTTCAGGCTCTTGTAACTCCGTCCAATCATTAATGAAATCCACAAGTGCCTGGGATTTTACTGCCGTCCGAGGAATATACTTTAAACCGTGCGTCCCAAGCTCTATCGCCCACTTAGCAATTCGGCCAGTCGCCTCCCGGTTCTGTATGATATCACCTAAGGGAGCTGAACTGACCACCGTGATGGGATGCCCTTGAAAATACTGCTTCAGCTTCCAGCTTGCCATAAAAACTCCATACACCAGCTTCTGCCAATGCGGATATCTCTGCTTGGACTCAATAAGCACCACGCTGATATAATAAACCGGACGTTGAACTGGATGCTCCTTCCCTGCCTCCTTTCGCTCTACCACAATGGCTACGCTAACTGCCCTGGCATTAGCAGCAACATATAGCAGAAGCGGCTCTTTGTCAATGGGAGCGGCGTAGTACGGCGGTTGGCGATTGCCGCTTCAAGTCCTCCAACGCTTCATCGCCAAGACGGGCTGCAGACAAACCGATCTGTCTTCTTCAAAGATTCGGTACAAAGGAATGGCCTTCTCTCCGAGGCTTAATAAACCGCTCAAGCGGCAATCCGACCCGCCAATCGCTGGACATCATTGATACACTTTGGCTTAGCCAGGGAGGTGATAGCTGTAATCTTCTCCGGATTAGCTTCAATCCCCCTGTTGGACACAAGGAAACCCAATAACTTGCCTGCCGGAACATCGAAAACACATTTGGCCGGGTTAAGCATCATCTTGTACACCCGCAAGTTGTCAAAGGTTTCTTTCAAATCCTCAATCAGTGTTTCCTTCTTCCTTGACTTAACCACAATATCATCCACATAAGCATGTACGTTACGGCCGATCTGTTCATCCAAGCAATTTTGTACGCAACGCTGATAAGTTGCTTGGGCGCTCTTGAGCCCAAAAGGCATAGACACATAGCAGAAGGCTCCAAAAGGAGTGATAAACGATGTCTTCTCCTGGTCCTTAACCGCCATTTTAATCTGATGATATCCAGAATATGCATCCAAAAAGCTCAAACACTCACAACCCGCCGTAGCATCAATAATCTGGTCAATGCGGGGGAGGGCAAAAGGATCTGCTGGACAAGCCTTGTTAAGATCTGTGTAATCCACACACATGCGCCAAGTGCCGCTTTTTCTTAAGGACCAAAGACCGGATTAGCAAGCCACTCTGGATGGAAAACTTCAACGATAAAACCTATTGCTAAGAGCCTGGCAACCTCCTCTCCAATGGCCTTACACCTTTCCTCGTTAAACCGGCGAAGGAACTGCTTTACCGGTTTGTACTTGGGATCAACATTAAGAGTGTACTCAGCGAGTTCCCTCGGTACACCTGGCATGTCAGAAGGCTTCCATGCAAAATGTCCCGATTCTCACGGATGAACTCGATGAGCGCGCTTTCCTATTTAGGATCCAAGTTAGCAATCGATGATGAACTGCTTGGACGAATCACCGGGCACAAAGTCAACAAGTTTAGTCTCAAATTACCGATTTAAACTTCAGATCCGGATCGTGCTCTATAGTTGGCTTCTTCAACGGGTCATATCCGCCGGATCAACATTGTCTTTATAGTACTTTAGCTCTTCGGTGGCACAAACCGACTCTGCGTAAGCCGCATCACCTTCCTCACACTCTAAAGCGATCTTGCGGCTGCCATGAACCGTTATCGTCCCTTTGTGACCCGGCATTTTTAGCTGCAAATAGACATAACAAGGTCGCGCCATAAACTTGGCATAAGCCGGCCGCCCAAACAGTATGCGTGGTAAGGGCTTTGAATTTTCACCACTTCAAATGTCAATGTTTCCGATCCGGAGTCATGTTCATCCCCAAAGGCCACCTCGAGCTATTTTACCAACCGGATATGCTGACTTGCCGTGCACCACACCATGAAACACCTGTATTGGACGGCTTGAGATGTTTATCCGTTAACCCCATACGACGGAAGGTCTCATAATACATGTGATGTTGATGCTGCTCCCTCGGTCCATAAGCACCTTGGTGAACTTGTATCCTCCCACCGAGGCGCCACCACTAAGGCTAGATGACCCGGATTGTCAACCCGGGAGGATGATCCTCTCTACTCCACATAATAGGCTGCTCGACCAGCGTAGGTAATGCGGCACGGCGGTTCAACAACGTTGATCGCCTCGCTTCGAAGTTTCGGTCTCGCTTGTCCAAGCTAGTGGTGAAGACGTGATACCGCCCACCATTCAATTGCTTCGATTGCTTTGATAACCCGATCGCTGCTGCCGCCGATAGTAACCACCTTTGGTTGTTCTCGATTGTTACGCCCACCCGGATTACCATTAAACCCTCGGACCGAATTTCCTCCATCAGAATTCCGGGCGGACCACGAACCGCCGTCGGGCCCTTGATCATACCGGAAAGCGTTAGAACTTTTGAACTCCTGCATAATGTAACAATCCTTCCAGAGGTGGTTTGTCGGGCGCCCTTCGTCCCATGCTTCGGACAGGGTTGATTCAAAGACATAATTCAACCGTCCGGATTGTGATTAGGCGCACCACCTCGGTTCGGATGTTTACCCTTGCGCCGTTGACCCTTGTCCTGCACATTGGTGTTGGCTACGAAGCCCATGTTACCATTCGCCTTACGCTTGTTTCCTCCATTACCCGTCGGCTGATGCTGCTGGCCTCTGGAGTTGCCGCTCGCTTTCCCTTCCTCGTTTCATCCTCCTCGGACTCGTGGATCCTTGGTACTATCGTAATCAGCATACTTCACTAAAACGCCCATGAGAGTGCCCATGTCATTGCAAAACGCTTCATGCGACTCCAGCTTCAATTTTAAAGGTTCGAACCGGCAGCTTGCCCTCTAGGGTTAAGATTGCGTAATCGGTGTTGATCCGGTCTCAAGAATGTAGAACTTCAAACGCGGCGCACCCAATGGGTTGTGGATTCTCCCTCAGCCTGGACACAAGCCGCCAAGTCCACCACAGACATGGGCTGCTTACACGTGTCTTTGAAATTCTGAATGAACCGGGTCCGCAACTGGGTTCATGAACTGATGCAATTGGGTGGCAAGTTTTTCAACCAAGTACGGGCCGTGCCTTCAAGCATCATGGTAAAATACTTTGCACATGCAGCTTCATCCACATCCAAAGATCTCCATGGCCATCTCATAGCTTTCTATCCATGCTTCGGAGCCGATCGGCGGTATAATTGGGCACCTTATGCGGCCCCTTGAAATCTTTGGGCAAGCGTATATTGCGTAAAGCGGGACGAGGCAAGGCACCCCAAAGAGCTAGATGTAACTCCAGGCTCGAAGATAGTCGGTCGAACCGGGCGCAAGCTGATAATCTTGATCTTTGTCGCTAACTCGCCCCCCACGCGTTCTGGCCGGTCCACCACCTCTTGAGCGTTTTCGAAACCACCCGCCGGGTTGTTGCCATGAGGTGCACCGCGCTGCGACATTACTTGACACGGCCGGTTCATCTGCATGCTCGCTATAGCTCCGGCTCGGGCGGGGGTGGAGTGGATCCGATCGCGATCGCTTGAATACGCTTCTGTTGGACCAGAGCCGCCCTAAGGAGCTCTTTGACCCGGCGTGTTTCCACACTTTGTGGTGAATCGCCGATTGAATCGCCACCAACCGCGCCGCAGCCGCAACAAGGTTATCCATCGGGTTGGAGTAGTGACACGGAGGTGTTTGCACAGCTTGAGGCGCCGGCATGATGGCGAGGTAGATCTATCACACGAGGCTGTATCGGCGCCGCCTGGCCCTGTGTGCTTCCGCCCGGTTCACCACCGGGCGGCGGATTACCGGTCCTCGCTCTGGGGTGTTGAAGAGGTCTCTTCCTCGAAAACCGAGGGCAAACGGGATCTGTACTTTCTTTCATGACTTCATGCGACGCATTACGATCCAAAGATGAGCCTATAAGCCTGCGCATCCAAAGCGGCCCGCGCTGCCACCATCCTAGCATCTGTAGCTGCCAGATCCGCTTTAGCCTGAGTGATTTGCTCCTTCACCTTTGCAATCTCTGTGTTATGCAGATCTTGATCCGCCGGGTTAGCCTCTGCCATGAGCACAGCCAACGCATCAAATAGTTCTCGATAAAACTTGAGCCGGGCGGGCGACAGGGGCCTCGCCCGGCTGCCACCGCCATTGCCGAATCGGGCGACCGTTGTCGCGCGGCGGTTGAGGAATGAAGCGCCGCCGTGTACCGGCCATGAATATTCCAACCCGGTTGGGCAGATCAAAGGGGTCCGGAATACTGTTACCATCGGAACAGCCCCCGATCTGGCCATCTTGCAGCTGGTACAGAGACTCAGTTTCCCCGGTCGACGACTCGTCATCAGAGTAGACAACGGTTTCGCCACCAGATGCTAATCCGCCCTCATAGTATCCTTCGTGGATGACTCCCACGAAAGCATGCCTGACAACCGGTTTAGCCAGGGCAGGATTCTTTGCCCGCTGAGCCGTCTCGACGAGGTCGGTGCAGATGTCCGGCCTAGGCCCTGGCTCACCGATCTTGCCGATGAACACGTGTATGCCACCAAAGGGGACCCGGTACCCGTACTCAATCGAGCCGCCTCGGGCCCCAGCCTGCATCGTCGATGTAGAGCTTGCGCTGACGACTCTTGGTCATCCGCCCACAAAGATAGCCTTCGAGTCCTTCGAACTTGCCCTCTAAGATCATCAAACCATCGTGCGATAGCCCCACGGTGGGCGCCTAACCGTCGTGGAATTGTCACGGCAGATGTCCTCATGAAAGGACTTAGTCGCGGGGCCATCGTGCGGGTTAACTTAGAGGGGTTAAAGCGGACACAAAGACACGAGAGTTTATACTAGTTCGCCCCTTCGATGAAGGTAAAAGCCTACGCCTAGTTTGTGATGGGATTGATGTGATTTGGCGACTAGGGAGCAATAGCTTCGCCTAAGCCTCGAATTGTTGTTGTCTGTCCTCAAACCGCCACGGATCGTCCCCTTATATACACGGGTTGATGTCCGGCCGGGTTCTCTGAGTCCCGAGGCGGCTCATACAAGTGTCCTGCTCGGTCTCTTCTTTCTCTTAGCTTACAACACAAGTTACATGGTTATGGCGGTTTTACCATTATGGGCCCTAACTCGCCCCTGGGCTCCGGGCCTCTAAGCTCTACAGCAATGGCCACCTTCTGAGTCTTCGTGGGCCCCAATTATGGTCGAGGGTAAACCGGCCCCTTCAGGGCGGTTTATATTCAGTAGTTACATCCCCAACAGCGCCCATTATGGAGTTCACGGCCGCGGACATCTTTCAGCACTCGCCCTTTGGCGACATCCTGAATACACTAAAGTCTCTCTCTTTATCCGGAGAGCCCTGGCCGGACTGCGGTCAGGACGGTTGGGATGCGGACGACGAAGAAATTCAAAGCCCACCCACCACCCACTTCATAGCCACTGTCGAAAGCTTACACGACGTGCTCGATTTCGACTCCGAAGACATCGACGGTATGGACGACGATGTAGGAGACAACAATGAACCAGCACCTATAGGACGCTGGACAACCTCATCCCATGATGTATACATGGTGGATACACCTAAAGGAAATGAAGACGAGGAACAACGGACGCTACAAAGGATAAATCCTCGAAAAGCAGTCAAAGCGGCAACGTAAACGTCGAACAAAGTCCCGCCTCAACAAAGACCCAGCCATAGAGCAGGGGCGAACCGTGGACAACGAACAAGCTATCGGCAATCGTCTCAACAAGACAACTTGGATAAACAATCTGTCCCGGAGAAGACAACAGTCCGGACGACCTCACGCCCGGACAAACCATTGGAGCAAAATGACCTCCAGAAAAGGCTGCGTCGCCATCGCGCGTAGGCTGAAAAAGGTAAGCGGAAGCTCAAAACAGCGGAAGATGCACTCAGGATCGAGATGGAGCAAAGTATTCAGCACCGCAGATAAATGCAGTGGTGACGCGCCGAACAAAGAGCTACCCAAAAAGAAAGCTACTGCCCAAATTCGACGAGGAGGCCTTAGAGCCCCCACAATTAAAAAGTAAGAAGGCCACCCGGTTGGATGGACGACCCCACGGCAAAAAGAGAGCGGTGAATGGCGCCGCACACAAGCCAATATGCGATCCGCATAAGGATTCACACCAAGAGGATGGCCCAGCTTAGGTCCATCTACGGACCAAGAAAGCAGGCTCACAAAACAATGCACACGTCAAAATCTCAAGATCACGGCACACCCAAATATAGGGGTGCCGTGACACCCCTATGTTTCACCGATGAGGTGCCGGATCATGAATTTCCAAATGATTCAAACCCGTAAACATAGAGGCATACGACGGAACAACAAACCCTGGAGTCTGGATCGAGGATTACATCCTCCACATACACATGGCTAGAGGAGAGATCTCCACGCCATAAAATACTTACCCCTTAAACTCAAAGGGCCAGCTCGGCATTGGCTTAAAAGCCTTCCCGAAAATAACATTGGAAGCTGGGAAGAGCTCGAGGACGCATTCCTGCAAATTTTCGGGGGACTTATGTCCGCCCTCCGGATGCGCATTTATCTAAGTCACATAACTCAACAGCCCGGAGAGTCAGCCCGAAAATTCTAGAACAGGTTCCTTACTAAAAGAACCAAATAGTCGATCGTCAGACGCCAAGCCTTAGCAGCTTTCAAACACAACGTCCGAGACGAATGGCTCGCCAGACACCTCGGCCAAGAAAAGCCAAGAACAATGGTCGCATTAACTAGCCTCATGACCCGCTTTTGCGCGGGAGAGGACAGTTGGTTGGCTAGATGCGCATCAATGACCGAGTACATCCGAAACCAGGGATGGAAATGGGAAATCACGATGCGTAAAAAGATCAGCACCGTAATAAAGAAAAATGGCCCAAATAGTACGGCGGTCAACGCCGGATTCAAAAGCTCTCGGCGAACAACAAAACACTGCCCCTAAAGGATAACAGGTGACGAGCTATCCAACCTAAACAAGATTACGGACAGACTGTCAAATACATTGTACTTCCGGGTAGCCTGCAAACCATACCCACAGAGATTGTTGGGTCTTCAAGCATTCCGGCCAACTTAATGCCGAACACAAGGGGCTCGACACACCAAGGGAAAATGATGACGAGCACCACAAGCAAAGCCCCGAAAAACAAAAGAATTTCCCATAAAAGGTTAAAACAAAGAAACTCACTTCACGTGATCAAAGGGAAAACAGAGCGGCGCCCACTAAAAGGCGCGCCGCACATTGGTTGTCAAAACCAATCAGCTTCGACCATCAGGACTATTCCGATAATATCCGGAACGCAGGATGGACTGCCTTGATATTGGATCCTATAATCGACGGATTCCAATTTACACATGTCCTCATGGATGGCGGCGATGACATAAACCTGATATATCAGGACACAATCCGTAGGATGGGGATAAACCCAACCAAAATTAGCCGTAGCAACACCACCTTTAAAGGAGTACTGCCCGGCCCATACGCCCTCTGCACGGGCTCCATACTGCTAGAAGTTGAGTTTGGTTCATCCGACAACTTCCGTCGCGAAGGTTACTCTTCCACGCCGCCCGCTTAAAAGTAGCCATCAAGCACTATTGGGATGCGAGGCTTTCGCCCGCTTTAACGCATAATACCGCATTATGCATCTCTAACACTTAAAATGCCGGTCCACGTGGCATCATCTCCTTAAAAGGAAGTATTAAGTGTTACTCGAGCACGGAAAACGGGAGACTGCCTTTGACAGCCCCACGCCTATCCGGCTCGCTAGGCAAAGAACCCGAATTGGTCATTCAAACCCGGACACGGCTAGACGAGTCCGGCGCCTACTATGCATACCCCCATACGAGGGCCGCATGCATGTATAACAAGAGACAATAAAGCTCCATCTTATTCACTTCTTCGAACTGCATTTCGCTTATTTAATATTAAGTACATTTTTCAGATGATCCTTTTTCTTTCAAACTAAGTTCCTCTCTTTTATAGATGAACAACGTGCTACACCCGTCCGTGATACGGCACATAACGGAGACACAAAGCGCAGACGTGCAGCAGGGACCCGATGCAGGGATTCTTTTCAGATTAAGACCCTGCGTAAACCTTTTTTCACTGTCTCTTGTTGATATACATTCCCCCAGTTCCTTAATTATAACTGAGGAGGAGGCTGGTGCTTTTGCATTGGCCGCACCAGAATTTTTGCGCGTACCTGGACACAAAGGGCTTAGGGCCTTATTTTGCCCATTTTCATAAAGACCAAATACCTTAGGGAGTATTTGGCGTCTCGAGTTAGGCCTTATATGCATCAGCTCCGAATCATTGTCTTTGGTCAAATGTTGGGTTGCCCGGCTCCTATGTTTTGCTGCCTTACGCCCGCTTTTCATGGCTAACGCGGCACCGGAGAACTATTGCGGTTGTGCCCCGGTTCGGCCGGGCGAGCACCTTAGTAGAGAAAGCCGAAAACCGACTGTCATGATATAGCGAGAGACTGGTCAACCACTCGATGACTCACTAGAATGTTTAGAATTCCTCCGCATTAACGAAGGACCGGTTTTCGGTCAGGCACATACGCACCCCGAATTCGGGAGAATGCGGTGCCCCCAGGGGCTATATAGTAGCCCCACCCTCGAACTCCTATGGCTAAGTGAAAGTGATAAAGCATTATAGTCCGGTTGCCTGGTTTGCTACACTACCAACTCCTTAACAGGACCAAGACGTTGGATTAAGTGTGAAAAAGTGCTTTTTTTGCAAACACCCCCGCACTATGTGCGTGGGGGCTGAAGCCAAGGACTGCCATCTTTCAGGTTATATACACATATACATAAACGGCCGACAGGAGTAGTTTACTACTTGAACGCACAAGTATAAAAAGCACTTATATTACATTGAAACATCATTTTCACGAATCATACATGTCATTCAAACATAATATCCTTCGAGCATCGTCTCTATTAAACGAGCGCCGGCAGGACTTCTTCAAAGTAGTGCTCGGCGGTACTCGCCTCCGTCTCAACTCGGGATCCAACGTCAGTGGCCTTCATCTCTGCCAAGTATGTCTTGACACAGGCAAGAGCCATCCGCGCTCCCTCAATACATGTCGATCGCTTCATCGTGTCGATACGCGGCACCGCTCCAAGAAACTGTTGCACTACACCAAAATAGCTCTTCGGCTGGGGTCCGTCCGGCCACAAGTGAGTCAAGACATGTTTCATGGCCAATCCGGACAATCGATTCAGCTCGGCCCACTCGGCCAACCGATCGGTCAGCGGCAGAGGATGCTCCGGGCTACGGAATTGCGACCAGTATAGCTCTTCCCTTTTGTGCCCCTTCTGGCCCCGGAAGTGCTCAACCGCGTCCACAACGCTCGGCGCCAAGTCCATATAAGCATCCTCTGAACTCCATAATTTATCCAACGGAGCATACTTTGAATCTGTATATTTCCTCCGCAGCAGAAACAGTTTTCCAGTCGCAATTACCCTGCCCTGACCCAGCTCCTCCTTGGCAGCTTTCAAAGCCGATTGGGCATTCTTGGTTTCGGCGGCAGCCTTCTTTAGGCCCTCCCGTTCCGCTTGATGCTCTTTTTCAAGAACCTCGCAGTGATCAAGAGCATTCCTTAACCTTTTGGCCATCTCGGCCATCTCCTCTTCTTCACGATGAGCAGCCCGTTCGACTTCTAGCTCTTGACGCCTTTAAAGCAGCCGACATTACTACTCTGGCTTGCTCTTTCGCTCGGGCAAGTTCTGCCCGCAGCTCCTCAACGGCAGCGGCACCATCTGCATTAAAGCATACAAACAAGAAGACATGGGCGTCAAGCTCCCTTAACAGTGTCTGCATAGAAGTCGCATACCTTGTGACTCGTCAAACCGCTTTATTGACCAGCGCGATGTCGCATTCGCCTCGTCAAGTTGCCGCTTCGATTCGGCATATTCATCATCGATCCGGCTGGCCTCCGGACGCCCCGCCACCTGTTTAGGAGCGGCGATATGTTAAAACTGAGAATTTGATCCTCGGCACGTCCTCAATTTTTGATAACATACCGAGTCTCAGGGGCTACTATCTATACATGGCGCATTTTATACATTATTTTTTGTGTACCTCAAACCCCGTCAGTAAGCTTCTGACGGCTTCGTGCAATCCGCTCTCTGCGGATGCAATTCTTTCAATCACTGTACCCATTAGAGCACGGTGATCTTCTGAGATAGCCGCTCACCCGAGCAAATCCCTCAGCTCCTCTGACCGCACACCACTTGGCGTCGGACCTTCCGCCCCCGCCGGACTTGGGGGAACCCTCTGCGACGACACCTCCGGGTCGTCCGCTTCACATGAGGGTGCGACAGGTGGAGGCGTTTCGCTCTCCATCATCTCCGGAAGAAGATTCCCAAGACGCAGCTCACGAGAAGGGCTGAGATCCGAACTACAAGGTACAATTCGGTTATCTTCATAAATAAATACGGGGATGCTCCTTATTTACAAGACCCCTTCTTTCTACTTACGGCTCGCTGGAGGGCTGATCCCCTTGGGGAAATAATGCAGCTGGGTTACTTCCCAGCGCCGGACTCTCTGTCGAAGATTCTCTTCCTTTCTTTGAGGCCTTGACCTCCGGATCTTCTGAAGCGATCCTCTTCTCTCCTCGGAAGGTGGGACTCTTAATCCCTCCTTCCTTGATAGCCTCCTTCGCAGAGGCAGTTGCTCCCCTGCTCCTCCCTTCGCCTTCTTCAAAGGGCGCGACCTTCAACATATTGGTCAACATGGGATCCGGCGTGGTCTCTGGGAGGGGAGCCGGACACCTTATCAACTTTGCCTTGGCTATCCACTCATGTTCAAGAAACGGCTCCTTTAAAGGGCATATATGTATAATAAATGAATGAACAGCTTGTCCGGTTACAGGACTACTTACTTGAGTATCTGGGCGATTGCAGCTTAGTCCTGCGTCCTCGGTCAAGTCCGGACACTTCTCTTGTGATCCGAAGAACAATTTGTACATCTCCGCAGGCCTCGTGCCCATAAAAATTTGGAGAGCTCGTGGTCCCTCCGGATTGAATTCCCACAAGCGGAGGGGGCGACGTTTGCAGGGCTGAAGGCGCCGGATCACAATAACCTGCGCCACTGCAACCAGATTGATCCCTCTTTCCTGGAGATCTCGAATACGGCCCTGCAGCAGGGAACGCCCTTGGACAACCCCAGTCAAGCCCCTTGTTGACCCAGGGGCCTTGGCCGTTGTGGTGGACCTGGCGGAAGGCGGGAGCGCCGCCCATTTGGTGCCCACAGGAGCGATGATATAGAACCACTCCCGTTGCCATAAACCAAGCTCCTCTTGAAAAGAGCCCTCGGGCCACGGAGCACCAGCGCATTTGCTTATGACCGCCCCTCACTTTTCTCTGTTTGCTGCCCCTTGATCGCCTTTGGCTCCACCTTGAAGGTCTTGAGCCACAATCCAAAGTGAGGGGTAATATGGAGGAAGGCCTCACATACAACAATGAATGATGAGATATGGAGGATGGACTCTGGATTCAAGTCATGAAAATCAAGCCCATAATAAAACATGATCCCCCGCACAAAGGGGTCCATCGGGAAGCCTAAACCCCGACGGAAGTGAGACACGAACACCACGTTCTCACCGGGCTTAGGAGTGGGAATGACCTGCCCTGGAGCAGGCAGCCTATGCGAGATCTAGCCGGTTAGATACCTGGCGCCTCGCAGCTTTAGCACGTCTTCTTCTGTGACGGAGGAGGACATCCATCGGCCATGCTGGTTGGAGCCGGACATTGTCGAAAGTCCGAAGCGCCTGAATCTGAAGCTTTGGGTGTTGGAACTCGAAGCACGAGGCGAACTCGATAGATGGTGTAAAAAGGAGAGGGCCTTGGTCTCGTTATAAAGAGGTTGAATACTAAGAGCCCACCCCGTGGTCGACTAGGACTCGCCTTTGATAGAGAAGGCAGGCCAACGGCACGGTTGGGTTACCCGTCCGTATTGATGAGAATCCCGGAATAAGGGGGCACGATCTACGCTTTGATAAGACGTGCCAAGGAAACCGCCTCGCTAAACACGCTGAGGTGGAACAATAAAAAAACGATTCATACAAAAGCCTGGCCGTGGTGTGATGTCACGCCGCGGAATACGTCAGCAGATCTGTGCAAAAATTATTCTCTCTATGGTGTTATGTGGAACTTGTTTTGCAGAGCCGGACACTATCCTGGTGTTCACAATCTTCTATAAATTATTCGGAGGAAGAACCCGCCTTGCCATGCCGAAGACAATATGCGCGCCGGACTCGTCGTCATTGAAGCCTGGTTCAGGGGCTACTGAGGGAGTTCCGGACTAGGGGTGTCCGGATAGCGAACTATCATCATCGGCGGACTCCAAGACTATGAAGATACAAGATTGAAGACTTCGTCCCGTGTCCGGATGGGACTTTCCTTGGCGTGGAAGGCAAGCTTGGCGATACGGATATGTAGATCTCCTACCATTGTAACCGACTCTGTGTAACCCTAACCCTATCCGGTGTCTATATAAACCAGAGGGTTTTAGTCCGTAGGATGAACAACAATCATACCATAGGCTAGCTTCTAGGGTTTAGCCTCTTTGATCTCGTGGTAGATCTACTCTTGTAACACACATCATCAATATTAATCTAGCAGGACGTAGGGTTTTACCTCCATCAAGAGGGCACAAACCTGGGTAAAACATCGTGTCCCTTATCTCCTGTTACCATCCGCCTAGACGCACAGTTCGGGACCCCCTACCCGAGATCCGCCGGTTTTGACACCGACAGGCCTCCTGCAGGCCGTATGATCCATGGGCCTTCGTTCGGCCGTAGGACCATTGGCCTTCTATACGGGCCGTAGGATCCATCGGCCTTCTATACGGGCCTTAGGGATCAATGGGCCTTTTACGGGCCGTAGGGTCCATGGGCCTTCTACGGGCCGTACGATCCATGGGCCTTCTACGGGTCGTACTATCCATGGGCCTCATACGGGCCGTAGGATCCATGGGCCTTCTACGGGGCGTATCATCATTTCGCCAATCATGGGCCATACTATTCATGGACCATAACGGGCCGTTAATAGACCGTATTTGATAACTCTATGAAAACAACCCAACGGGGTTTTTTTACATGAAAACGGCTCAACGTATTAATGGTCCGCAAACGGGCCGACCGTAACGACGGGCTGAATTTGGCCCACAAGCAGAAAATGACAGTAACGGGACGTATGTAACCGAATGCTGCAAATGAGCCCAAGAATCAATGGGCCCTGAGAAGGATGAAAGATAACTTAATGGAAACGGCCCAATGAAATAACGGGCCGTTAATGGGTATAAAGTGATGCACTGTTCATTACGGGCCAGTTTCACCACGGGTCGTTAATGGGCCAAGAGTTACAAAGGTCCTCATATGGGCCGAAAGAAGTCATGGGCCACACATGGGCCGGAAGTTAAAACAGGCTGAATCAATTGGACGGCCCAGATGACGCTACTGGGCCTAATTCGGATAGGGCGTAACGGGCTAAAAGTGCAACTATCCGTAGGTGGTTTTGGTAATTCATAGCAACATATAGCTCATTGAGCTAATGCTATTACAAGACAAATATTTCAGGGAAGCTCAATGAATGGCATGGCATGGATGATGAAAGTGGATCCCTCAAAATATAAGGACAAAGGATTGGCTCAAGCTCAAAAGCTCAAGACTCTACATTTTACATTTTAGTGATCCAAGATCACATTGAGTCTATAGGAAAAGCCAATACTATCAAGGAGGGATGAGGTGTTGCTTAATGAGCCTCTTAATTCATGTGCTTAGTGATATGCTCCAAAACCCTCCACTACTTTCTCACATCCACATATGACCTAAACCTAAAGTCAAACTCGGCCCCACCTATTCTTTCTATCCGCGCCCTTGAAGTTCATATGTCATAGCCATCGCCACAACCCCTAGGCAAATCGGTTTCACCGATAGGGATCTCGGTCTCACCGAGATGGGATTGTAATCTCTCTGTTTCCCTTCATAACGTTTCGGTCTAACCGAAGTGAGCGATCGGTCCCACCGAGATTGCAATGTAAACTCTCTGTTTCCCTTTCATAACTTTTCGATCTCACCGAAAGAGCGAATCGGTCCCACCGAGTTTACCTGACCAACTCTCTGGTTAGCTAATTACCAAAATCGGTCTCGCCGAGTTTGTGTAACCGGTCTCACCGAGATTACGTTATGCCCTAACCCTAACCATATCGGTCCTACCGAGTTGCATGTCAGTCCCACCGAAAACCCTAACGGTCACTAGGTTTACTGAATCGGTCTGACCGAGTTTGTTGATTCGGTCCCACCGAGATTGGTAAATTGTGTGTAACGATTAGATTTTGTGTGGAGGCTATATATACCCCTCCACCTCCTCTTCATTCGTGGAGAGAGCCATCAGAACAAACCTACACTTCCAACTTACCAGTTCTGAGAGAGAACCACCTACTCATGTGTTGAGGCCAAGATATTCCATTCCAACCACATGAATCTTGATATCTAGCCTTCCCCAAGTTGCTTTCCACTCAAATCTTCTTTCCACCAAATCCAAATCCTGTGAGAGAGAGTTGAGTGTTGGGGAGACTATCATTTGAAGCACAAGAGCAAGGAGTTCATCATCAACACACCATTTGTTACTTCTTAGAGAGTGGTGTCTCCTAGATTGGCTAGGTGTCACTTGGGAGCCTCCGACAATATTGTGGAGTTGAACCAAGGAGTTTGTAAGGGCAAGGAGATCGCCTACTTCGTGAAGATCTACCGCTAGTGAGGCAAGTCCTTCGTGGGCGACGGCCATGGTGGGATAGACAAGGTTTCTTCTTCGTGGACCCTTCATGGGTGGAGCCCTCCGTGGACTCGCGCAACCATTACCCTTCGTGGGTTGAAATCTCCATCAACGTGGATGTACGATAGCACCACCTATCGGAACCACGACAAAAACATCTGTGTCTCCAATTGTGTTTGAATCCTTCAAACCCTTCCCTTTACATTCTTGCAAGTTGCATGCTTTAATTTCCGCTGCCTATATACTCTTTGCATGCTTGCTTGAATTGTGTGAAGATTGCTTGACTTGTGCAAAGATAGCTAAAATCTGCCAAAGTCTAAAATTGGGAAAAGGTTAAGTTTTTAATTGGTCAAGTAGTCTAATCACCCCCCCTCTGGACATACTTCAAGGTCCTACATGGGCCCTGGGTTAGCGGGTTGTAAATGGGCTATATGCGAACAGGCCATTAACAGGCTTTCTGTGGGCTGGCCCGCCACCTTTTGACCAAGTCAAACGGGCCGGCCTTTTCACAGGAATGGGCCTCTGTTGGGCCGTGCCACGTGTCGCCATATCATAGGCGCCTTCGGTCGACACGTGTTTCCTCCAGCCAATGATGATTTTACACGTGGAAAATCCCCATTGGTCGGGGCTGTTAACGGGTTATCGGATCCAAAACCCGACCCGATAGCTTAACGGCGTTCCGTTACGGTGGATGCCACGTGTCGGTCACCCTTGACGAAAGCACTTCTATGACGCGCGATTTATCATCATGGAAGTGGACACTTCCGTGATGACAATTTTGGTAATGTCATGGAACACTTCTACGACAGCACAGGTATGACTATTGATTCTGTCATAAATTTGTCATGGATGTACATGCATGACAAAAAACGCGACCTACTGTGGCAAACACGTATCATCACGGAAGTGTATTTTTTTGTAGTGTCAATTGTGGTGATACACATATTCATAATATTGATGCCAAAAGATGCAAAGTTGATAATGATAGTGCAACATATTTGTGGCACTGCCGTTTAGGTCATATTGGTGTAAAGCGCATGAAGAAACTCCATGCGGATGGACTTTTGGAATCACTTGATTATGAATCATTTGATACTTGCGAACCATGCCTCATGGGCAAGATGACTAAAACTCCGTTCTCCGGAACAATGGAGTGAGCCAATGACTTATTGGAAATAATACATACCGATGTATGCGGTCCGATGAGTGTTGAGGCTCGCGGCAGGTATCATTATTTTCTGACCTTCACAGATGATTTGAGCAGATATGGGTATATCTACTTAATGAAACACAAATCTGAAACATTTGAAAAGTTCAAAGAATTTCAGAGTGAAGTGGAGAATCATCGTAACAAGAAAATAAAGTTTCTACGATCTGATCGCAGAGGCGAATATTTGAGTTACAAGTTTGGCATCCATTTAAAACAATGTGGAATAGTTTCACAACTCATGCCACCTGGAACACCACAGCGTAATGGTGTGTCCGAACGTCGTAACCGTACTTTATTAGATACGGTGCAATCTATGATGTCTCTTACCAATTTACCACTATCGTTTTGGGGTTATGCATTAGAGACAGCTGCATTCACGTTAAATAGGGAACCGTCTAAATCCATTGAGACGACACCGTATGAACTGTGGATTGGCAAGAAACCTAAGCTGTCGTTTCTTAAAGTTTGGGGTTGCGACACTTATGTCAAAAGGCTTCAGCCTGATAAGCTCGAACCCAAATTGGAGAAGTATGTCTTCATAGGATACCCTAAGGAAACAATTGGGTACACCTTCTACCACAGATCCGAAGACAAGATCTTTGTTGCCAAGAATGGAACATTTCTAGAGAAGGAGTTTCTCTCGAAAGAAGTGAGTGAGAGGAAAGTAGAACTTGATGAGGTAATTGTACCTTCTCTCGAATTGCAAATTAGCTCATCACAGAAAACCGTTCCAGTGATGCCTACACCAACTAGAGAGGAAGCTAATGATGATGATCATGAAACTTCAGATCAAGTTACTACTGAACCTCGTAGGTCAACCAGAGCACGATCCGCACTAGAGTGGTACGGTAATGTTGTTCTGGAAGTCATGTTACTAGACCATGTCGAACCTACGAACTATGAAGAAGCTATGATGAGCCCAGATTCCGGTAAATGGCTTGAGGACATGAAATCTGAGATAGGAGCCCTGTATGAGAACAAAGTGTGGACTTTGGTGGACTTGCCCGATGATCGGCGAGCCATAGAGAAATATATGGATCTTCAAGAAGAAGACTGACGCTGATGGTAATGTTACTGTCTACAAAGCTCGACTTGTCGCGAAAGGTTTTTGACAAGTTCAAGGAGTTTACTATGATGAGACCTTCTCACCCGTAGCGATGCTTAAGTTTGTCCGGATCTTGTTAGCAATTGCCGCATTTTATGATTATGAAATCTGGCAAATGGACAACAAAACTGCATTCCTTAATGGATTTCTCAAAGAAGAGTTGTATATGATGCAACCAGAAGGTTTTGTCGATCCTAAAGGTGCTAACAAAGTGTGCAAGCTCCAGTGATCCATCTATGGACTGGTGCAAGCATCTCGGAGTTGGAATATACGCTTTGATGAGGTGATCAAAGCATATGGTTTTATCTGAGACTTTCGAGAAGCTTTGTATTTAGTAGAAAGTGAGTGGGAGCTCTGTAGCATTTCTAATATTATATGTGGATGACATATTGTTGATTGGAAATGATGTAGAATTTCTGGATA
The DNA here is from genome assembly GCA_021605145.1 of Aegilops bicornis. NCBI lineage: Eukaryota > Viridiplantae > Streptophyta > Magnoliopsida > Poales > Poaceae > Aegilops > Aegilops bicornis. Next base: position 692,064,045 of record CM038671.1, on the reverse strand, counting down.
GCATAAAAGGATACTTGAATAAAAGTTTTTCAATGAAAGACCTCGGTGAAGTTGCTTATATATTGGGCATCGAGATCTATAGAGATAGATCAAGACACTTAATAGGACTTTCACAAAGCACATACCTTGACAAAGTTTTGAAGAAGTTCAAAATGGATCAGTCAAAGAAAAGGTTCTTGCATGTATTGCAAGGTGTGAAATTGAGTCAGACTCAATGCCCAACCACTGCAGAAGATAGAGAGAAAATGAAAGTCATTCCCTATGCCTCAGCCCATAGGTTCTATCATGTATGCTATGTTGTGTACCAGACTTGATGTGTGCCTTGCCATAAGTCTGGCAGGGAGGTACCAAAGTAATCTAGGAGTGGATCACTGGACAGCGGTCAAGAACATTCTGAAGTACCTGAAAAGAACCAAGGATATGTTTCTCGTTTATGGAGGTGACAAAGAGCTCGTCGTAAATGGTTACGTCGATGCTAGCTCTAAGTCACAAATCGGATACATATTTTTTTTGAATGGTGGAGCTGTCAGTTGGTGCAGTTCCAAGCAAATCGTCGTGGCGGGATCTACGTGTGAAGTGGAGTACATAGCTGCTTCGGAAGCAGCAAATGAAGGAGTCTGGATGAAGGAGTTCATATCCAATCTAGGTGTAATACCTAGTGCATAGGGTCCAATGAAAATATTTTGTGACAATTCTGGAGCAATTGCCTTAGCGAAGGAATCCAGATTTCATAAAAGAACCAAACACATCAAGAGATGCTTCAACTCCATCTGTGATCAAGTCAAGGAGGGAGACATAGAGACTTGCAAAATACATACGGATCTGAATATAGCAGACCCAATTGACTAAGCCTCTTCCACGAGAAAAACATCATCAGCACCAAGACTCCATGGGTGTTAGAATCATTACAATGTAATCTAGATTACTGACTCTAGTGCAAGTGGGAGACTGAAGGAAATATGCCCTAGAGGAAATAATAAAGTTGTTATTTTATATTTCCTTATTCATGATAAATGTTTATTATTCATGTTAGAATTGTTGAAAGATCATGGATGTCGCCTAGAGGGGGGGTGAATAGGTGCTTTAAAATAATTACGGTTTAGGCTAGAACAAATGCGGAATAAACCTAGCGGTTAATTTGTCAAGCACAAAACCTACAACAACTAGGCTCACCTATGTGCACCACCAACTTATGCTAAGCAAGATAAACTACTAGGTGATAGCAAGATATATGACAAGAAACAATATGGCTATCACAAAGTAAAATGCATAAGTAAAGGGCTCGGGTAAGAGATAACCGAGGCACGCGGAGACGACGATGTATCCCGAAGTTCACACCCTTGCGGGTGCTAATCTCCATTTGGAGCGGTGTGGAGGCACAATGCTCCCCCAGAAGCCACTAGGGCCACCATAATCTCCTCACGCCCTCGCACAATGCAAGATGTCGTGATTCCTCTAAGGGACCCTTGAGGGTGGTCAGCTAACCCATACAAATGGCAGCCCTTGGGGGCGGTCACCGAACCCGTACACTTTTTCAACCCTTGGGGGCGGTCACCGGTACCCGTCAAATTGCTCGGGGCGATCTCCACAACCTAATTGGAGACCCGACGCTTGCGAGCTTTACACCACAATGATTGAGCTCCGAACACAACCAACCGTCTAGGGCGCCCAAGCACCCAAGAGGAACAAGCTCAAGGGTACCAAGCACCCAAGAGTAATAAGCTTCTCAACTTGTAACTTCCATGTATCACCGTGGAGAACTCAAACCGATGCACCAAATGCAATGGCAAGGGCACACGGAGTGCAAGAAGTCCTTCTCTCCCAAATCCCACCAAAGCAACTAATGCTAGGGAGGAAAATGAGAGGAAGAACAAGAAGGAGAACACCAAGAAATCCAAGATCTAGATCCAAGGGGTTCCCCTCACATAGAGGAGAAACTGATTGGTGGAAATGTGGATCTAGATATCCTCTCTCCTTTCCCTCAAAAACTAGCAAGAATCCATGGAGGGATTGAGAGTTAGCAAGCTCGAAGAAGGTCAACAATGGGGGAAGAACACGAGCTCAAAGGATTAGGTAAATTGGGGAAGAAGAACCCCTATTATAGGTGGGGAAAATCCAACCGTTATCCTCACAGCCCGCACCGAGCGGTACTGCCGCTCCAAGGAGCAGTACTACGCTAGGGCGTCCGTAGCCAAATAAACACTACTGCAACGGGGCAACAGGATGGTACTACTGTCGGAGCGGTACTACTGCCTGCCCTTGCGGTACTACCGCAGGGGTAGTATTCAACGGCCACACAGGTGTAGCACGCGGCAGTATACACAGTGAGGCAGCGGTACTACCGCTGGGGATAGCGGTACTACCGCGTGTCCACGGATGTAAAAAATTACTGCCGTGCCTACATCCGTTGGAGCTAGCTTCGAGTAGAAAGCCGGCACGGTACTACCGCTCCCAGGGAGCGGTACTACTGCGTAACGGCGGATGTAAAAAATTACATCCGCACCTACTTCTGCATCCATCAGCGTTAGGGATGGAGGCAGCGGTACTACTGCTCACCAGGAGCGGTACTACCGCTGGACCCTGCGGTACTACCGCTCCCTTGATCGGTACTACCGCATGCCACGGAAGCTTTGATGTTTACTACGCAACCTTCTTCTTGTAGACGTTGTTGGGCCTCCAAGTGCAGAGGTTTGTAGGACAGTAGCAAATTTTCCCTCAAGTGGATGACCTAAGGTTTATCAATCCGTGGGAGGCGTAGGATGAAGATGGTCTCTCTCAAACAACCCTGCAACCAAATAACAAAGAGTCTCTTGTGTCCCCAACACACCCAATACAACGGTAAATTGTATAGGTGCACTAGTTCGGCGAAGAGATGGTGATACAAGTGCAATATGGATGGTAGATATAGGTTTTTGTAATCTGAAAATATAAAAACAGCAAGGTAACTAATGATAAAAGTGAGCGTAAATGATATTGCAATGCTAGGAAACAAGGCCTAGGGTTCATACTTTCACTAGTGCAAGTTCTCTCAACAATAATAACATAATTGGATCATATAACTATCCCTCAACATGCAACAAAGAGTCACTCCAAAGTTACTAATAGCGGAGAACAAACGAAGAGATTATGGTAGGTGTCGATGTCAAAACTGGTGGATCTCGGGTAGGGGGTCCCGAACTGTGCGTCTAGGCGGATGGTAACAGGAGACAAGGGACACGATGTTTTTACCCAGGTTCGGGCCCTCTCGATGGAGGTAAAACCCTACTCCTGCTTGATTAATATTGATGATATGGGTAGTACAAGAGTAGATCTACCACGAGATCAGAGAGGCTAAACCCTAGAAGCTAGCCTATGGTATGATTGTTGTTCGTCCTATGGACTAAAACCCTCCGGTTTATATAGACACCAGATAGGGTTAGGATTACACAGAGTCGGTTACAATGGTAGGATATCTATATATCCGTATCGCCAAGCTTGCCTTCCACGCCAAGGAAAGTCCCATCCGGACATGGGACGAAGTCTTCAATCTTGTATCTTCATAGTCCAGGCGTCCGGCCAACGGTGATAGTTCGGCTATCCGGACACCCCCTAATCCAGGACTCCTCGGTAGCCTCGAACCAGGCTTCAATGACGACGAGTCTGGCGCGCATTTTGTCTTCGGCATTGCAAGGCGGGTTCCTCCTTCGAATACTTCATAGAAGATTTTGAACACAAGGATAGTGTCCGCTCTGCAAAACAAGTTCCACATACCACCGTAGAGAGAATAACTTTTGCACAGATCTGCTGACGTATTCCGCGGCGTGAAATCACACCACGACCAGGCATTTATACGAATCATTTTCACTGTTCCACCTCAGCGCATTTAGCGAGGCGGTTTCCTTGGCACGTCTTATCAAAGCGGAGATCGTGCCCCCTTATTCCGGGATTCTCATCAATACGGGCGTGGGTAACCCAACCGCGCCATTGATTATGGCGCTTGGGAGATAAGCGAGTTTTACCAGGCTGGCGGGGGACGCATAGCTTCGTCCGTCCATATAAGGGGATAAGGATCCACCTTTTCACCTACGCCTTCTTCCTCCTTTGCTCATCCATTTCCATGCACTCGAGCTCCAGCGCCCAAGTCCGCACATCCTACCTCAACCTTCTCCAACTATGTCCGGAGCGGGAGGCAAGTGGATGGCCTCCTCCGTCACGGAGGGGCACATCAAAAAGCTGCGGAAGGCCGGATACTTGTCCAGCGACATCGCGCACCGGCTCCCCGACGAGGGGAAGCTCATTCCCACCCCAGGCCCCATGAGAGGGTGGTGTTCCTCACCCACTTCCTCCGCGGACTAGGTTTTCCACTTCACCCATTTGTCCGGGGGCTCATGTTCTACTACGGCCTGGATTTCCACGATCTGGCCCCGAACTTCATCCTCAACATCTCGGCGTTTATCGTCGTGTGCGAGGCCTTCCTCTGCATCCAGCCCCACTTCGGCTTATGGCTGAAGACCTTCAATGTCAAGCCAAGGTAGTGGGCGGCCGCCAAGCGGAGTGCGGAGGTGCCATGGTTGTCAAGATGGCCAAAGTCCTTTGGCTCGTGTTCTCCTTTGTGGAGTCCTTAAAGGTGTGTCAATCGGGGTGGTTCTACATCACCGAGTCGCATGACTCTCAATGGGCGGCGACCCACAATTCGATCTGTCTCCCCACACGGCTCACGTCATGGAAAGAGACGGGCCTGATGTGGGGTGATTCGAAGAGCTGTCCGGACTCCAAACCTGCGTCCGAACCTGGTGGACAAGAATCTCAAGCTTGTCAATGTAATCCGGTGATGCTCATCCACCAGATTCTCCCATGCCAAAGAACGGGCCTTCAAATTGTGGGAGTTCGATCCCACAAAGACCAAACTACGAAAAAGGCTCTTCGACACTACGTGCGAAGATGCCCGGAAGGTGCTGTTCATACGCCGAGGCTCCCACATCCGCTACCAAAGATCGCGGATTCAGCTCGCAGCATCAAGCCAGCAAGGTAAGTTATTTTACCGTTTATGGGACTCTTTTTTCATAGTTTGACTCTATGCGGGATCTAAAACTGCCTAACCTTTGACAGGACTGGTTGAAGACGTCCGGACAGATTAACTGTCCGGCCCCCTTGCCAGAAAACCCAGCGGACGCCCGATTGACGGGGCTGCTAGCTCCGGCACCTCATGTGGTGCCGGAGAAGAAGGCCAAGAAGGAGGCCACGGGAACTCGAAGGAGCTCCCGGCGCCAGGTGCTGTCGGACTCATCGTCCGACGACTCTGAGGCGGAATCCTCCTCTGAGGACGAGGAGGCGGAAAAAGAAGCCTCTCCCCCAGCAGTGGGAGAGAAGAAAAGTAAGGTCGCCTCGACCGGGGAGGCCGAAGGGTCCAAGAAAGGAAGGACCCTTCCTCCGGACTTCTCCACCAACACCGACAACGACGAGGAGGAGTGGCCAACAAGGGCCAAGCCCCTGGCGAGATCGTAAGTGTCCGGACTCCGGAATAGTTCATGACTTTTAATTTGTCGCATAGTGTCTTCTAACGCCGAATATGACCATGTAGCCCGCCCAGGGCAGCTCGCCCGCCGTCGGCGGCTCCTGGGTTCGTTGGATGTGAATAGCACTTCACTTCCGACCGCCTCCTCTCCTCGTGTCGCCGACGACACCGCGGTGGAGTCCCAAAAGGGGCCCAGCCAGGAGGAGGTGGTCCTGGAGGCGCCGCAAGGCGACCTCCGGACTCTGGCGCAAAGGGGCGAAACCCCATAGGGCTCTAAGTCCGCCCTGTGCCGACTCCGCATCGAACCTTCGGTGGTTCGAAGTCCGGTGCGGCCCTTCGCAAGAAGGGTAAGATTGCGACGCCGGTGACCTCCGTCCATCCGGGAGGCACGGATAGCTTGCTGGAGGCGCTTAACGGCGCCTCCATCAACGAGGAGCACCGCCTCATTATGAGTGTGGTGATCCAGAAAGTTTAGTCCGCCAAGAGCGGGCTGACTGAAGCCTGTACCAGCCTTCAAACAGGCTTTGAGGTAAGTTTACAATATGTAAAAATATTACCGCATAGACAGTAGCCCCTGATGCTTAGTTCGGTGTTCGGAAAGAAAAGCCGGACTGAGGATCTAGAAAGATATACGCAGGAGTCTAACATAAGTATGTCAATATGGGAATGCAAGCTGCTTTGGCCTCTGCCCAGACCTTGCTGGAGGTCAATGCATTGAAGCGAGCCTCGGCGGTCCGAGAACGAGCTCAGCCTTGCCAAGAAGCAGCTCGAGGACAAGGAAGGTAAGTAATACCTTATTAAAGTAATTCCTTATAGAAAGGATTTGGTTGCAAAATGACAGGACTAACGTGGGTATTGTAGGGGCCACGAACGAGGTGGCGACCACAAGGAAGCGGTGTCCGCGGCCGAAGCAAAGCTGACGCCAGCGCACTGAAGCGAGAGAAGCAGGAGGCGCGGGTGGCGGAGGTGCGGCAAGAGCTCCAGGCCCTCGTGGAAAAACACGAGAGTTTGGAGCGTGACTCGAAGACTCGAGAGTCCGAGGTCGCCTCGGCTCTTGAGAGTGCCAAAGCCGCTAAGGTCGAAGCCCAAAAAGCCCTCCAAGAAATTGAATCATTAAAGAAGATAGCGGCGGGTAAGGCATTCTTTATGCAAAGCAAGCATGTGAAAGTGAATTACCTATTACTTACCCGAATCCGGAGCTCTCCGGGAGCATTCGCAGATCTGCCTGTAGTGTATGCGATCTGCCGCGTTCTACCACGCCAAGGAGGGGAGCTCGACGAAGAAGGTGTTACGGTCTCGATGTTGAGGCCGAACATCCGTGCCCTGAGCGACCAGTGAAGCAGCTGGTCGAGCTCCACAAAGGTCGCCGAACCGGCCATGAAGGGCCTCATAGTTCGGTGTGGCCATTGGAAGCCATGCACAGGAGCTACTTGAGGCTAGTGCGGCGGTGGTGGGCCTTTGTCCATGGATTGAAGTCATCAAGCGCTCCGTCTGCATTGAAGGTGCCCGTCGGGCCCTTGCCCGTGCTAAAGTGCACCGGGGCAAGCTGGATGCTGAAAAAGCTTGTGACGGACGGGCCACCGAAGGGCAAGGAGCATCGCAAGCCGAAATGTACTATGAGGGCATACTGAAGGGTGCCCGCCGTATAGCAGTGAATGCTCCAAAGATGTAATTTTTGAATAGACCGCATTTGTTATCCTGACGCTGAAAACTTGTTCATATGCGCTTAAGCAACGCTTGTGAATTTAAAATATTACCTTACATGCGGCCGTTTATCAAATTTGAGAGATGGCAAGTCGTTGGCTTCGGCCCCCATGCCACGAGTGCTTGGGCGTTCGGGATAAACTAGAGCGCTCTTCTTCCCATTCTTGGGTCCTTCGAGGGAGGCGCTCAACGCAACGAACAAGGCAACCAGACTTATAGTGCTTGAACACTCTCACTTAGCCATAGAATTCTATAATTTTAAATTTCGGCGAAGCCCCTAGTATTCGGAAGACCGAGTTCGGGGCGCTATCCACGCCTTGGCCGGACAATGCCGACTCCTCGCTCTAAGCGGCATAAGTCTTTAGGGACCTGAAAAATCTCTCGAACAGCGACCGGCTCTCGCCCTATCATGACGGTCAATTTTAGCTTTCTCCACTGAGGTGCTCAACCCAGCTCAACCGGGCACAATCGCAATGGTTCTCCCAGCGCTACCTTAGCCGATATAACGGAACGTAAGGTACCAAAACATGGGAGCCGGGCAAACCCAACTATTGACCCAAGACATGATTCTGAGCCGATGCATATAATGCTATAAGTTCGGGGTGCCGCACTTGTGAAAGTGTTCGGACTTATCACACCATACTTTTGGGGTACTTAAGCCCCTGGTGTATTGGCCGTACCAAAGTGTATGGGTGCAACATGTCATGAAATGGACATATATATAGATAAAGAAAGGAGTGCAATAATAGGCAAAAGCTATGTATTGTTTATTTAAAAAGGTACTGCCATGGAAGCAAAACGATACAAATAGTGCGATAAGCAAGGGATGGGACTATTTAACATGTCCCCCTCCAGGGGTAAGCTGCAGGATGGTATGTAAAACAGGTATAATGCTCGTAGTAGAGACCACCTGGACACTCGACGTAGCTTTACGCTTCTCGGCTGTTGCATCGTGAGTTAGGCAATTCTAGTGCGGACATGACTTCACGGAAAGCGGAGTCCTGAAAGTAAGAAAAAGAAGAAAGAAAAGAATGACACAATCGGGAGCCCACAGTGCGGTTGAGCCGCGTGCAGGTATGCCGTGGTCGTGCCCTCCCTTATGCCCATGGTATCTCCGGGCGTAGTTATGTACGCGTAGTACTGGCTTCGCAGTTTCGCGAGGGCTGGGGTTGGGGCGGATTACTTCTGGCGATGCTTTCCGGATCGTGCGAGCGGTCTTGTTGTAGGTTACTCGGTAGGCGGCTTGGCGGTGGTCGACGTTTAATAGCCGGACTCGAGAATTGTTGTGAGAGGCTGCTTTGCACCTCCGCCGCGAGGGCCGCCGTGTGCTCGCCGTTCGGAGAAGGCGTTCGGTGTTTCCATTGACCGTGATTACTCCTCGAGGGCCTGACATCTTGAGCTTGAGGTATGCGTGAGTGCGGCACCGCATTGAACTTTGCAAATGCGGTTCGTCCAAGCAGTGCATGATAGCCGCTGCGGAACGGGACTATGTCGAAGATTAACTCTTCGCTTCGGAACTTATCTGGGGATCCGAAGACCACTTCGAGTGTAATTGAGCCTGTACAATTGGCCTCTACACCTGGTATGACACCTTTAAAGGTCGTCTTTGTGGGTTTAATCCTTGAGGGTCTATGCCCATTTTGCGCCTTTGTATCACGATAAAGCAGGTTCAGGTTGCTACCGCCGTCCATCGAGGACTCTAGTGAGGTGAAATCTGTCGATGATTGGGTCAAGAACCAATGCCGCGAATCCGCCGTGGCGGATGCTAGTGGGTGGTCCCTTCGATCAAAGGTGATCGGGCGGGAGGACCATGGGTAGAACTTGGGCGGCGGCTCCATCGCATATCGTCCCTTAGTGCACGCTTCCGCTCCCTTTTGGGTATGTGGGTTGCGTATATCATGTTTACCGTCCGCACTTGTGGGGGAAGCCCTTCATCCTCTATTGTTCGGCGGCGGGGCTCCTCCTCGTCATCGCTATGCAGTCCCTTGTCATTGAGTTCGGCATTTAACTTGCCTGCCTGTTTGAAGACCCAACAATCCCTGTTGGTGTGGTTGGCTGGTTTTTCTGGGGTGCCATGTATTTGGCACGAGCGATCGAGTATTCGGTCCAGATTGGACGGGCGGGCCCTGAGTATTTATTTTGAACGGCTTTTTCCGCTGACCGGGTTTAGAGCCTCTGAATCCGGCATTGACTGCCATATCTTCAGCATTATCACCGTTAATGTGGCGCTTGTGCTTGTTGCGACGCGACCTGCCATTGTTGTCCTTGGTATCCGAACTACCAGGGTTTTTGGTCAAGTTGTTGCTACGAGCTAGCCAGCTGTCCTCTCCCGCGCAAAAGCGGGTCATGAGCGTTGTGAGGGCTGCCATGGATTTTGGCTTTTCCTATCCTAGGTGTCGGGCAATCCACTCGTCGCGGATGTTATGTTTAAAGGCTGCAAGGGCCTCTGCATCCGGGCAGTCAACGATTTGATTTTTCTTGGTTAGGAACCGTGTCCAGAATTGTCTGACCGATTCTTCTGGCTGCTGAATTATGTGGCTGAGGTCATCGGCGTCTGGTGGTCGCACGTATGTGCCCTGGAAGTTATCAAGGAATGTGGCTTCCAGGTCCTCCCAACAACCAATTGATTCTGTTGGAAAGCTGTTAAGCCAATGCCGAGCTGGTCCTTTAAGCTTGAGTGGGAGGTATTTGATGGCGTGTAGATCATCGCTGCGGGCCATGTGGATATGGAGGAGGTAGTCCTCGATCCAAACCGCAGGATCTGTTGTGCCATCGTATGATTCGATGTTTACGGGTTTGAAACCCTCGGGGGTTTGATGATCCATCACTTCGTCTGTGAAGCATAGTGGGTGTGCGGCGCCTCTGTATTGAGCTATATCACAACGCAGCTCGAATGAGCTTTGTCTACTGTGTTCGGCCCGACCGGAATTGCTATATCCGGCGTGACGGTTATCATCACGTGTCGTGGGGCGCCCACGCGATCCGTAGATCGATCTTGTTTGCCTTGCCTTGTCCTCCAATATGTCTCGCAGGTCTGGCGCGTTTCCCCGTGCCTTGGTACTTTTCGAGCGACGCCGGAGTGCGGCTTGAATGGAGGGTCTAGAGGCCTCTCTGTCGCGACCACGGGGTGGCCGGTCGGCCGCATCATGCGCTGGTGATGTAGGTTTGGGTGTTGCTTCCTCTAATTGGGGTAGCAGCCTGCGTTTTGGGTATCTCTTGGAGGGGCGTTTGAGTTCATACTCTTCGGCTGCGAGGACTTCAGTCCATCTATCAGCTAGCAGGTCTTGGTCAGCTCTAAGCTGCTGCTGCTTTTTCTTGAGGCTGCTTGCCGTGGCCATAAGCCTGCGTTTGAAACGCTCCTGTTCGGCAGGATCCTCAGGCACGACAAATTCGTCGTCGTCGAGGCTTGCCTCATCTTCGGAGGGAGGCATATAATTATCGTCCTCCACCTCCCTGTCTGCCGCTCTATCATGAGGGCTGGCTTCTCCCTCCTCCTGTGTTGAATCCTGCTGGAGGGGGTTGTCTTCGGCACTGTCCGGGGTGTTATTATCTCCCGTGCCGGAATCACCGTTTTTGCTGTGGCGGGATTTAGAGCGGCGCCGCTGACGCCGGCGCTTGGGCTGGCTGTTTCTTGGAGGTCATCCTTCGCTTCCATTGCCGTTCCCATCTTTTGGGATGTCCACCATGTATATGTCGTATGACGAGGTGGCCTTCGATTGCCATGTAGGTGCTTTGGTTCTTGGTCGTCTCGATCGTCGTCCATACCGTCGATGTCTTCGGAGTCGAAGTCGAGCATGTCGGTTAAATCATCGACAGTGGCTACAAAGTGGGTGGTTGGTGGGCGTTGAATTTCTTCGTCGTCCGCATCCCAACCTTCCTGACCGTAGTCCGGCCAGGGCTCTCCTGATAAAGAGAGAGACTTTAGTGAATACAGGATGTCATCAAAGGGCGAGTGCTGAAAGATGTCCGCGGCAGTGAACTCCATGACCGGCGCCCAATCGGATTCTATTGGCAGGGGCGCGGAGGGTTCGGAGTCCGGAGAGAAAGTCCGGCACCTTGGAGTCACGGTATTCACAAAGGACAGGGATGGAGTTCGGCTCAATCGCCATTGAGATTGTAGCCCCCGAGGCGGTGTCCAACCACTCGTCCTCGATCGGGGGAGTCGGCTCCGAGCTAAGGTTCGGAGCGGACGCTGGTGCGGCCTCCAGGGCACTGTTCGGCGGCAGAGCTAGATCGTGCCCCTCGAGACAGTGCGGCGCGCTTGGCTGTGGCTCGAATCCGTCGAAGATCAAGTCTCCACGGATGTTGGCCGTGTAGTTCAAACTCCCAAATCTGACCTGATGGCCAGGGGCGTAGCTTTCGATCTGCTCCAGATGGCCAAGTGAATTGGCCCGCAGTGCAAAGCCGCCGAATACGAAGATCTGTCCGGGGAGAAAAGTCTCACCTGGACCGCGTCGTTGTTGATGATCGAAGGAGCCATCGGGCCTAAAGATGACGACCACGGAGGAACTCTCAATGAAAGCACCAATGTCGGTGTCAAAACCGGCGGATCTCGGGTAGGGGGTCCCGAACTGTGCGTCTAGGCGGATGGTAACAAGAGACAAGGGACACGATGTTTTTACCCAAGTTTGGGCCCTCTCGATGGAGGTAAACCCTACTCCTGCTTGATTAATATTGATGATATGGGTAGTACAAGAGTAGATCTACCACGAGATCAGGGAGGCTAAACCCTAGAAGCTAGCCTATGGTATGATTGTTGTTTGTCCTACGGACTAAAACCCTCCGGTTATATAGACACCGGATAGGGTTAGGGTTACACAGTCGGGTTACAATGGTAGGAGATCTACATATCCGTATCGCCAAGCTTGCCTTCCACACCAAGGAAAGTCCCATCCGGACACGGGACGAAGTCTTCAATCTTGTATCTTCATAGTCCAGGAGTCCGGCCAACGGTGATAGTTCGGCTATCCGGACACCCCCTAATCCAGGACTCCCGAACTATCCCTCAACATGCAACAAAGAGTCACTCCAAAGTTACTAATAGCGGAGAACAAACGAAGAGATTATGGTAGGGTACGAAACCACCTCAAAGTTATTCTTTCGGATCGATCTATTCAAGAGTCCGTAGTAAAATAACACGAAGCTATTCTTTCCGTTCAATCTATCATAGAGTTTGTACTAGAATAACACCTTAAGACACAAATCAACCAAAACCCTAATGTCACCTAGATACTCCAATGTCACCTCAAGTATTCGTGGGTATGATTATACGATATGCATCACACAATCTCAGATTCATCTATTCAAACCAACACAAAGTACTTCAAAGAGTGCCCCAAAGTTTCTATCAGAGAGTCAAGACGAAAACGTGTGCCAACCTCTATGCATAGGTTCATGGGCGGAACCCGCAAGTTGATCACCAAAACATACATCAAGTGGATCACGTGATATCCCATTGTCACCATAGGTAAGCACGGCAAGACATACATCAAGTGTTCTCAAATCCTTAAAGACTCAATCTGATAAGATAACTTCAAAGGGAAAACTCAATCCATTACAAGAGAGTAGAGGGGGAGGAACATCATAAGATCCAACTATAATAGCAAAGCTCGCGATACATCAAGATCGTATCACCTCAAGAACACGGGAGGGAGAGAGAGAGAGAGATCAAACTCATAGCTACTGGTACATACCCTCATCCCCGAGGGTGAACTACTCCCTCCTCGTCATGGAGAGCGCCGGGATGATGAAGATGGCCACCGATGAGGGATCCCCCCTCCGGCAGGGTGCCGGAACAGGGTCCCGATTGGTTTTTGGTGGCTACAGAGGCTTGCGGCGGCGGAACTCCCAATCTATTCTGTTCCTCGATGTTTTTAGGGTATATAGATATATATAGGCGAAACAAGTCGGTCAGGGGAGCCACGAGGGGCCCACGAGGGTGGAGGGCACGCCCAGGGGGGGTGGGCGCGCCCCCTGCCTCGTGCCTTCCTCGTTGCTTCCCTTACATATACTCCAAGTCTTTTGGATTGCTTCCGTTCCAAAAATAACTTTCCCGAAGGTTTCATTCCGTTTGGACTCCGTTTGATATTCCTTTTTTGCGAAACACTGAAACAAGGGAAAAAACTGGAACTGGCACTGGGCTCTGGGTTAATAGGTTAGTCCCAAAAATAGTATAAAAGTGTATAATAAAGCCCATAAACATCCAAAACAGATAATATAATAGCATGGAACAATCAAAAATTATAGATACGTTGGAGACGTATCAACATCCCCAAGCTTAATTCCTGCTCGTCCTCGAGTAGGTAAATGATAAAAACAGAATTTTTGATGTGGAATGCTACCTGACATATTTATCAATGTAATCTTCTTTATTGTGGCATGAATGTTCAGATCCATAAGATTCAAGACAAAAGTTTAGTGTTGACATAAAAACAATAATACTTCAAGCATACTAACAAAGCAATCATGTCTTCTCAAAATAACATGGCCAAAAAAAGTTATCCCTACAAAATCATATAGTCTGGCTATGCTCTATCTTCATCACACAAAATATTTAAATCATGCACAACCCCGATGACAAGCCAAGCAATTGTTTCATACTTTTGATGTTCTCAAACTTTTTCGATCTTTACGCAATACATGAGCGTGAGCCATGGACATAGCACTATAGGTGGAATAGAATGGTGGTTGTGGAGAAGACAAAAAGGAGAAGATAGTCTCGCATCAACTAGGCGTATCAACAGGCTATGGAGATGCCCATCAATAGATATCAATGTGAGTAAGTAGGGATTGCCATGCAACGGATGCACTAGAGCTATAAGTGTATGAAAGCTCAACAAAAGAAACTGAGTGGGTGTGCATCCAACTCGATTGCTCACGAAGACCTAGGGCATTTTGAGGAAGCCCATCATTGGAATATACAAGCCAAGTTCTATAATGAAAGATTCCCACTAGTATATGAAAGTGACAACATAGGAGACTCTCTATCATGAAGATCATGGTGCTACTTTGAAGCACAAGTGTGGTAAAAGGATAGTAGCATTGTCCCTTCTCTCTTTTTCTCTCATTTTTATTTTATTTTTTTATTTGGGCCTTTTCTCTTTTTTTATGGCCTCTTTTTTTTAGTCCGGAGTCTCATCCTGACTTGTGGGGGAATCATAATCTCCATCATCCTTTCCTCACTGGGACAATGCTCTAATAATGATGATCATCACACTTTTATTTACTTACAACTCAAGAATTACGACTCAATACTTAGAACAAGATATGACTCTATATGAATGCCTCCGGCGGTGTACCGGGATGTGCAATGACTCGTGAGTGACATGTATGAAAGAATTATGAACGGTGGCTTTGCCACAAATACGATGTTAACTACATGATCATGCAAAGCAATATGACAATGATGGAGCGTGTCATAATAAACGGAACGTTGGAAAGTTGCATGGCAGTATATCTCGGAATGGCTATGGAAATGCCATAATAGGTAGGTATGGTGGCTGTTTTGAAGAAGGTATATGGTGGGTGTATTATACCGGCGAAAGGCACGCGGTATTAGAGAGGCCAGCAATGGTGGAAGGGTGAAAGTGCGTATAATCCATGGACTCAACATTAGTCATAAAGAACTCATATACTTATTGCAAAAATCTATTAGTTATCGAAACAAGGTACTACGCGCATGCTCCTAGGGGGATAGATTGGTAGGAAAAGACCATCGCTCGTCCCCGACCGCCACTCATAAGGAGGACAATCAATAAATAAATCATGCTCCGACTTACGTCACATAACGGTTCACCATAATGCATGCTACGGGAATCACAAACTTTAACACAAGTATCTCTCAAATTCACAACTACTCAACTAGCATGACTCTAATATCACCATCTTCATATCTCAAAACAATCGTAAGGAATCAAACTTATCATAGTATTCAATGCACTTTATATGAAAGTTTTTATTATATCCCTCTTGGATGCCCATCATATTAGGACTAAATTCATAACCAAAGAAAATTACCATGCTGTTTAAGACTCTCGAAATAATATAAGTGAAGCATGAGAGTTCATCTATTTCTTCAAAATAAAAACACCATCGTGCTCTAAAAGATATAAGTGAAGCACTAGAGCAAATGACAAACTACTCCGAAAGATATAAGTGAAGATCAATGAGTAGCCGAATAATTATACAACTAAGTGAAGACTCTCTCTCATTTAAGAATTTCAGATCTTGGTATTTTATTCAAACAGCAAGCAAAATGGAAGAAAATAAAATGACGCTCCAAGCAAAACACATATCACGTGGTGAATAAAAATATAGCTCCAAGTAAAGTTATCGATGAATGAAGACGAAAGAGGGGATGCCATCCAGGGCATCCCCAAGCTTAGGATCTTGGTTGTCCTTGTATATTACCTTGGGGTTCCTTGGGCATCCCCAAGCTTAGGCTCTTGCCACTCCTTATTCCGTAGTCCATCGAATCATTACCCAAAACTTGAAAACTTCACAACACAAAACTTAACAGAACATCTCGTGAGCTCCATTAGCGAAAGAAAACAAAACACCACTTCAAGGTACTGTAATTAACTCATTATTTATTTGTATTGGTGTTGAATATACTGTATTCCAACTTCTCTATGGTTTATAAACTATTTTACTAGCCATAGATTCATCAAAATAAGCACACAACACACGAAAAACAGAATCGGTCAAAAACAGAACAGTCTGTGGTAATCTGTAACTAACGCAAACTTATGGAACTCAAAAATTCTACCAAAATAGGAAGACCTAGATAATTTTATTATTGATCTACTGCAATTGGAATCAATATTTTATCACGTTCTGGTGATTTTAAACAATTGTTTTCATGAACAGAAAGTTTCTGGAATTTTCAGCAAGATCAAATAACTATTATCCAAGAAGATCCTATAGGTTTAACTTGGCACAAACACTAATTAAAACACAAAACCACATCTAAACAGAGACTAGATGGATTATTATTCCTAAACAGAACCAAAAAGCAAGAAACTAAAATAAAATTGGGTTGCCTCCTGTCGGCATTCTGGGAACGGGGGTCCCCAGACTTGCACTGCTCATGCTCAAGGCGTGGCTCGAAGGAGACCCAAAGACAGCCCATCTTCGTCAACGCAAGCTCAAGACCCTCGCGAGGGGCCAAGCCTCGTGGGGCGGACGACAAGGAGCTTCCTCGGGCACGGCCTCGTCAGGCTGGCTCATGAGGAGGCGGTGAGTTCAAGGCAAGGTACCTCGCGAGGTGCCCATGACGCAAGCCATGACGACCAAGGGCGCCAGTCGGGCGCCAGCCGCGGAGGTCCTCCTTTCCTCTTTGGTGCAAAGGGAGCAAGCGCAGGCGAGAGCATCAAGCAAAGGCATCTGTTTCGGTGCAACAAGACCAAGACCAGCCCAACGGCAGGAAGGGAGTCATCGTGGAGCCCAAGCAGGCGTCGAGCCTTTGGCAGGCGAGGACCAACTTTAGTCAGGATAAGTGTACCCGTTGTTCCCCTTCAAAATGGCTAATTGTTGGCGCCTTCCCGCTCAATATTTGGGAAGAGGCCCAGTGGCCTTCGCCTATAAATAGGAGTAGCCACACTCGAGCAAGAGGCATCTTGGAGAGGGAGAGAAGAGAGGAGACCGAATCCTCATCAAGGAACCAAGAGCTAGAGCGATCAACACCACCTAGCAGTTCATTACACCCGCCAAGAATGCACCCTCATGAGGCTGTTCTTCCTTGTATTGTTCCTCATCAGCCCAAGAGGCAATCCACCACACCACACACGCGGAGTAGGGTATTACACCACAATGGTGGCCTGAACCAAAGATAAATCTCGTGTCTCTTGTGCTTTATTACATTTTAGTAGTTTAGGTCCCAGCGATTCGGGCGAGGTGCGAGACGGTGGAGGGTTGGATCTCCGCCGCACTCCCAGTGTTCGAACCTCAAGGATCTCGCTGTAACCCGAATTCCGACATTTGGCGCGCTGTAGGTGCGCCGGAATCTGCCTTTTCGCCGCCTCGTTCTTCCTCGACCACCGCATAACCATGTCCGACGCCTGTCAAGGCCGAGCCGCCTCGCCTCCCATGTCGCCCAGACAGCTCCCGTTGGCGGGCGCTCGTTGTTCCGTCGCCGCCGTCAACGCCGCCATCGCCCGGCGGGGAACGAGCAGCAAGCATCGCCCCAAAGACCGTCCATGAGGCGGGACGGCCGCACCGCCACACCTTCGCTCACCCCGCTGGTTCTTCGCCACGCGCGCCCCGCGCGGCCATGGAGGCCCGAGCTGCACTCATCGCGGCAAACGAGCTCCTGCGCTACCACCCCATCGACGAAGTCTACGAAGAATGGCTCGACCGAGTCGCCGAGCTAAATCCGCTGCAGAGGCGCCCCCGCACCGTCCGTCTCGCTGCACCGCACCCCGCCCCGCGCGGGCGATGAAGCTCCCGGGGCGCCTCACCCGCCTCCTCCTCAAGAAGGCGGCCTGGCCCCAAGGTGCGCGGCCCCTGGGCGGAACCCGCTCCGCCAGGCGCCCGGCTGCAAGAGCAGAGCTGTCAAGAAGTTCCTCGCCCACGAGAAGCTGCCCGAAGCGCCTCGCCCCAAAGACGTTGCAGACCTCAAGCGCTGCTCCCAGCCACGGCGCAGGAGGCCCGCAAGACCAAGCTCTCTGTCGTCCGAGGCCTCAAGGGCCACGCAGGCTGCCGCGCTTTCACCTCCGAAGCTACGCAGTCGCGTGGCCCGCCATGTTCAAGCCAGACCTGCCTCCTCGCCACGACGGCACAAATGACCCTACGGAGTTCCTCCAGCTCTCACGAGCCGGGCATCGAGGCTGCCAACGGGATGAAAAGGTCATGGCGAACTGGTTTCCCATGGCGCTCAAGGACGGAGCCCGCACTGCTCTGAATACGCCCCGTGCACGATCTCTTCCTGGGCCGAGATGCGCACCCGCTTCATCGCCAACTTCCAGGGTACTCGCGACCGGCCACCCGCCGTGAGCGACATGCGCCGAATCAAGCAGCAGCCAGGGGAAACCCTGCAAAAGTACATCCAGCGCTTCAACAACGCACGCCTCAAGATCCCCAGGGTAACGGAGGAGGCCATCATCTCTGCCTTTTCCGACGGCGTGCGCGAAGTCAAGATTAAGGAGGAGCTGGCGATGAATGAAGATCTGTGCACCTCCTTGGAGCTGTTCAACTTGGCAACCTAGTGCGCCATGGCTGAGGAGGGCGCCTCCTCCTCGAGCTGCCCGCCGGGATCCCGAAGAAAAGAAGCCCAAGGCCAAGGACGTGAAGAGCAAGGGGTTGCCGTATCAAGGCCGAAACTGACACCAAGTGAGGCGTAGATCAGCCCGAGTCCTCCAAGGGCAGTCGGTATCGCGTGTACCACGACCTCCACACCCACAACACCAATGAATGCGAAGAGCTCCGGCCAGACAAAGAAGGAAGGGTCGGCAGACGCCCGCGCGCAGCGACTGGCTACGGCCGAGGAGGAGGAAGGAATTGTGACGCTGGGAAGACCCGGCCCTGCGCCAAGGGTGGCGCGATCAACCTCGCGAGACCGTTGGCAAGACCCGCCTCGCGAGGGAGGCCGAGGGATCAGCCTCGCGAGGATCGCCTGAGGAGCGCAGCCTCCCTCCGTTGCCGCCGCAGCCAAGGATAATTGAGGACCGTCATCGAGGGGGCTGGGGGCTTCCAGAACTGCGCGGCGATCGCCGCATCTGGGCGGAGCTCAAGCCCCACCTCTCGGCGCATTTTTCAAGCGGTTAAGCCTGCGAAGTGAATGCAGTCCTCCCAAGCTCGAGGCCACGCGCCCTCTCGGGTGGTCGGCGTGCACCATCACGTTCAGCTCGGCGGATCAGCTCAAGTGCGCGGCCCACACGGAGTTCTCCCGATGCTTTGTTCCCCAATCATCAAGAACGTCTTTGGTCACCAAGACCCTCATCGACGGGCGGGCCGGACTCAATGTCCTGTCCGTGGAAACATTCAACAATCTTCAAGTGCCTTATACCAGCTTCAGCCAACCAAGCCTTTCTCCGGAGTCACCGACGGCTCCACGGTCCCGATCGGGCAGGTCCGCCTTCTGTCACCTTCGGGGCTCGCGACAACTACCGCGACCGAGCTCATCGACTTCGACGTCCGCCCACATTCGCTTTGCCAGACAACGCCATCCTCGGGTACCCGGCGCTGGCCAAATTCATGGCCGTAACTCCACCATGGCTACAACATCCTCAAGATGCCAGGAAGCGGCGGGGTCATCACGGTGCCACGTGGAAGAGAGAGACGCAGCAGCTCTCGGAGCGAGCCTTTCAGCCGCATCGCTAGAAGACCTGCACTACAAGCAGCAGGAGGCCTCCGAGGCCGCACCCAAGAAGAAGAAGACATCAACCGCCCGGCTCCTCAAGAGGCAGCCCTCGAGCCCTCGCCGCGGGGGAGCCTCCTTCCATCGCATAGGAAAGCGCCCGGCGCCCTCCTCGAGCCGGGCTCGGGGCTCTCCTCGAGGGCCGCCGACCTCGCCAAGGTCACGAGGGAGGCGCTTGGGCACCACATGGAGGCGTGCTTCAAGCACGTTTCCCTGCAAGGTGGAGCAAGGCAAGGAGGGCCGAACCTCGTGGAGTTCACAAGGCCATTCAGAGCTACAGGAGTCAAGGGTCATGAGGGGCGTCGCCGCCTACGCTGTGGCCCCCATCCAGCGAGGATGGTGGGCTACGCGTTGCATCGACATACTCAGGGCTCAACCGAGCCGCGTCTCAAGAGCGCCTCGCCTCGCAAGTGGGATGTTGCTGTGGCCCTCCCTACAGCTTACAGGCGCATGCCTCACGGCTCGCCAAACGCGGTTGCTGCGCACCAGCATCTCACGAGGGCCATCCCGGAGACTCGAGAGGTCCGCACGCCGCAGCCTCGGGCGGAGATGGAGATGGCCCCGAGGAGCCGCCAGCCTCCGGATCCTCCCGAGGCCCCGGCCCGGGGCTCGTGGAGGATCGGCTCCGCAGCCCACCGAGTCTGCTACACCAACACCCCTTCGTCCCCAACATCCCTGTGTGACATCTTTAAGTTTTATTTCCGGCTGGGAGCGCCTTGAGGTCAAGATTATTCCTGTGCCGCGTGGGTCCGTCTCCTGCGGCATGTATCCCTTTTATTTCATATCATTAGCCTATCCTGTTGGGGGCGCCTCGGTTGCATCATCCACAAGCCGCTCGGGCCTGCCCCAAATGACGTGTGTCCTTCTTACGCTTTTCCTTAGGATTATGCTCTCGCTCCACCATGCTTGTTATTTGGTGCCTTTTCCCGGGTGACGGAATCTTGCACGTTAAAGGGGGTGCCTGAGCATCGCGACTGTGGCTCCTACCGGCTCTCCGCCCTCACCCTCTGGTCTTGTCCATGGCATTGCGACACAGCTTGCCAGTGACGGCCGAGACCAGCCCGAGAGCCGGGACCCGAGGACGAGTTTCGTCATCTAACCCAGCTTGCAGCGTTAAAGGGGGTGCACGAGCATCGCGACTGTGGCTCCTACCGCCTCCGCCCTCACCCTCTGGTCTTGCCCATGGCATCGCTGACCGGCTTGCCGACTACCGAGACCAGCCCGAGAGCCGGGACCCGAGGACGAGTTTCGCCATCTAACCCAGCTTATGAAGTTAAAGGGGGTGCCCGAGCATCGCGACTCAGTGGCTCCTACCGGCTCTTCGCCCTCACCCTCTGGTCTTGTCCATGGCATCGCAACCTGGCTTGCCAAATGACGGCCGAGACCAGCCCGAGAGCCGGACCCGAGGACGAGAGTTTCTCATTATCTAACCCAGCTTATGCGCGTTAAAGGGGGTGCCCGAGCATCGCGACTCGTGGCTCCTACCGGCTCTCCGCCCTCACCCTCCGGTCTTGTCCATGGCATCGCGACTGGCTTGCCTGCGACGGCCGAGACCAGCCCGAGAGCCGGGACCAAGACGAGAGCACCGGCATCCGGCCAAATTTGCAGGAACACACTCAAGATAAGGCCCAGAGCCAGCGCAACCCGCCTTGAGGTAGGGGCCCCGTGAGTCCCGCTACTGGCTCACGGGTGCCCAGATACACCTCGGCCCAGCCCTACCGTGCCAGCCCACGTGTCGTGGTGGGGTCAGATACGCCTGGGCTCCTCCCGGAGGGGAGCCCCTCCCACGCACTCGATGGAAGCACCATGCTCCGCGCTGGCTGACGACACTGCCGAGGAGCGGCTATGCCCGTACGCATGCGGAAGCGCTATGCTCCGCGCTGGTGATAAACAACTGAGGGTGGCCTCCGGGTCGCATCAACCACAGGGAGCCCAGAGCTCAGTGTGCGCCTCATCGCAACGCCTCCCTCAGAGCGCCAGCCGAGGGCTGGGCACGGGGCTGCGCCTGGAGTCACGCCAGACAAGACGCCACCGGCCCAGCCCCCGGCCTGGTTCGTCGTGACGTCACTCCCCGAGCAGAGCCAAGGTACGAATGCCGCTTGAGCGTCAAGGGGACTCTGAGCATCGCGACTCAGAGCCTAATCGATCACGTAGCCCCTCACCCCTTAGTTCCGAAGGCTAACGGTGGTTGAGGTATGCGCGGGCCGGGCTCGCAGACGAGAACGGTAGATCCGCCACGCCTCACCTCCCTACTTGCTGTTCAGGCGCTAAGTGGGACTCCCGAGCATCGCGACTCAGAGCTTAACTTGTCACGTAGCCCTCACTCCTTGGTCCCGTCCCTGGTTTCGGTCGGGGCTAACGGCGAGGTATCGTCGGGCCGGGCTCTGCCGGCGAGAACATAAGCAAGTAGGAAGCGCAAATTTCAAGGAATTCAAAAGCAAATATTACAGTCCACACTGTTATCGCAATACCAAATGCAAGTTTAAACGCCTCCGAGGCATAATACATGTGCAGGAATTAAAGGCGGTGACAAGAGCCACAATGGAGTCACTTGTCGCGGTGGAGCAGCTGGAGTGGGTTCGCCTCGTGGAGTAGCAGGGCGGCAGCGCCGCCCGGCTTGGTGTCAAGGCCCGGAACTTCCTAACAGAGCCTCCGCGACCCTTCACAGCCTCGGCGGCGGCAGCCTGCATGCTCGCCGCTTGTCGGCTCCAAAGAAGCTGTCTGTGTCGACGCTAGGATCGCGAAGGTAGATGTGGGTGAGGACCCGTGTCGCTGTCAGAGAAGACAAGACCGCGGCGCCTCGGCCTCGACCGTGGGGCCAAGGCCAAGGGAGACATCTTCAAGAGCGCGAACCAGGAAGGGAAGCAGCTTGGCGGGACCATCCTCGGCGCCGGCCAGCGGACTCTCCAGGAGCTCGTCAGAAGCGCCTTCAAAGAAAGAGCGAGCCTTCACCTCCATATCCATGAAGGCCACGCGATCTTCCGCAAGAACCCGCGCCTTGTCGTCCAGCTCGACCTTCCTCGCCTCCAGCCTCCTGCTCCAGTGCGGCTTAGCCGGTCGCGGGCGCTTCTTGAGCCTCGGCCTCCCGGTCCTTGACGGCCGCCTCATGAGCCTTCATGCTTTCCTCCCGCCTCTGGCAGAGGCGGGCCTCCTCGGCAAGCTGGTTCTGCAGCCCTTCACCGCTCTCCAGGCGTCTCACACCGACCTTGGATGCTAGCTGCTCCCCGAAGAGCAGCATCGCGGAGCAATCTTCGCCTCACGGACAGCACTGCTTCTCCTCGTCGCATAGCCGTCGAGGCACAGACCAGCGCCGCTGAATCGAAGCATCAGGCGAATCGGCCGAAGCCGGCTCCAAACGCCCAGCCATCAGATGGGAGTTGGCGCCCAGAAGATCCTGCCGCAGGCGGTCCAGTCCGGCAACGGCGCGATCCAGAAGAGCATTCGTAGGAGCAGCGGTCGGTGGAGTAGGAGGAGAAGACGGTTGTGTGACCACTGCGCCCTGAGGCGGAACCAGCGGCGCCACGGCAACAGTGGAGGCAGCGCCAAGCAAGGGCACCTCGGGAGTCGCCTGGGTCAAGGGGCTGAGTCATTTCAAAGAAGCTCGGCCAGCCTCGCGAGGACGCCCGGGCAGGAGAGGCTTGTGCGTCATGATCACCTTCTCTCTCGGGCAGAGGCACCGCCACGGATGGGGCCTCAGGAGCCCCCTTCAGCTTCTTTGCCGCGGGCGCCAGCCTGGCCGAAGGACATGGACATCAGATCTCGTCGACGGAGCAATAATCAAGACGGGAAGCAAGCACTTACAGGTCGTCGCTGGTGGACTCGAGCAGCCTCAGGCCATAATTGAAGCCCGAGAGCCGGCTGCAGGGATCGGCTTCAAGGGGCCCGGGAGCAGGAGGCGCGTCTGCGGATCGCCCCGGGGCCGGGGCGGACCCGCGGGGGACCAGCCCAGTCCGGTCCTTCTTCGGGATCAGGGCGGGCCGCCTCCTGCTCATCCTCATCCTCATCGTCGCCACTGGGGGAGGCGGAGAGTGCGGGACCTGCGCCAAGGGGAGGAGCCCTTGACTCCGCCCGAATCAACCCCTCTCCCGACTCTCTTTCCTCCACCTCTTATTTGGAGTCGGAAGAGGACACGCCCACCAGTCCTCCGGAGCCTCCACGGGCACGGGCCCGTCCCCATTGAAGACAGGCATGGGCCCCACTACCTGCTCCCAATCCTCGCGAAGGAACAAGGGCGCGGGGGCGCCCTCCAGTCTCGCCACGTCGCCCCCAACCAAGGACTGGAGGACCGCCGCCAGATCCTCGCCGGCCAGGACCACGGGGCTCGAGTGAGGCCTCCACATCGGAAGCGAGTACTGACGAAGCGGAGCCAGTTGATGCTCCAGGAACTCCCTCAAGAGCGACAAGACCGTCAGCTCGCCGCCGTGTTGGCCGACTTCAGATCAAGGCCCATCTTCTCCAAAGACCAGCTTGCTGGGGATCCAAGCTCCACTCGGGACCGGTCGTCGGAGCTCATGGGTGCTCGGTGGGCAGGATCAGCCGAGGGTGGATGCGCCCGGCATCCACCAAGACCCACTTGCTCCTCAAGCCCTCAATCCGCTTCCTGTGGTTTGAATGGCGATGGCTCCGTCAGATGCATTTAAGCTCACAGACGCTGGAGGCGGAACCACGGGAGGTTCGGAGGGAGAAATAATGGCGCAGCAAGGCCACCGAGGGCTTCACCCCAACATGGGCCTCACAATAGTCGGCGAAGATTGCCAGAAGAAGGGCGGAGTTGGGATGGAGGTGCATAGCTTGAATGTTGTAGTGACGGAGGACGGAGAAGAAGAACTCGGAAAAGGGAGGCACTGCATCAGCAATGATGGCGCCACGAAGAACGGGTAGAAGGTACTCCCCGACCCTCGGGGCGAAAGAGCCGCCTTGAACGCCTCCGTTTGCTGACGCCCTGCGCCTCCGCCATCCGGCGCACCAGTATGAGGCTCGCCCGACACATTTGGCGGGTCCAAGGCAGGAGAGTACCAAGCTCGCCGGGCTTGGCGAGGAGCCATGATCGCTAGGGCACGCAGCGGAGTGGATCTCAAGATTTTGGAACCGTAAAGGAGAGGCGCAAGAAAGGGGATCCGAGCAGCAATCGGAGAAAGTAAAGGAGGCAAGGAAGATGCCGCTCTGTTATCAACTCACGCGGTTGCAGAGGCGCACGCGTCCAATCAACCGCCACGCGGCGCCCAAGGCCGCAGGCTATTAGGGCCCGCGACACTTCGCACTTGCCCTTTCGCCTCTCTGCTCGGCCAAGTTCGGGCGCGCCGTGGGCCGGGCTCTTGTCGGCGTTCGGGAACGGGGTCCCAGACTTGCTCGCTGCGGCCCGCGGCGTGGCTCAAGGAGGCCCAAGACGCCCATCTTCATCAACGCAAGCTCAAGACCCTCGCGAGGGGCCAAGCCTCACGGGCGGACGACAAGGAGCTTCCTCGTGCACGGCCTCGCCAGCTGGCTCATGAGGAGGCGGAGAGTTCAAGGCAGGTACCTCGCGAGGTGCCCATGATGCAAGCCATGACGACCAAGGGCGCCCGGGCGCCAACCCAGCAGATGTCCTCCTTTCCTCTTTGGTGCAAAGGGAGCAAGCGCAGGCGAGAGCATCAAGCAAAGGCATCCGCTTCGTGCAACAAGACCAAGACCAGCCCAACGGCAGGAAGGGAGTCATTGTGGAGCCCAAGCAAAGGCGTCATCACGGAGCCTTTGGCGGCGAGGACCAACTTTAGTCAGGATAAGTGTACCCGTTGTTCCCCTTCAAAATGGCCAATTGTTGGCGCCCTTCCCGCTCAATATTTGGGAAGAGGCCCAGGGCCTTCGCCTATAAATAGGAGTAGCCACACTCAGAGCAAGAGGCATCTTGGAGAGGGAGAGAAGAGAGGAGACCGGAATCCTCATCAAGGAACCAATAGCTAGAGCGACTGAACACCACCTAGCAGTTCATTACACCCGCCAAGAACAGACCCTCGCGAGGCTGTTCTTCCTTGTATTGTTCCTCATCAGCCCAAGAGGCAATCCACCACACCACACACTGGAGTAGGGTATTACACCACAATGGTGGCCTGGACCAGTATAAATCTCGTGTCTCTTGTGCTGTTCCGTTTAGTAGTTTAGGTCCCAGTGATTCGGCGAGGTGCGAGACGGTGGAGGGTTGGATCTCCGCGCGCACCCCAGTGTTCGAACCTCAAGGGTCTGCCGGAACCCGAAATCCGACACCTCCTAACAAGCGCTAACGTTTAACGCCCCTAGCTAGGCATGATGATTTCAATGATGCTCACAAAAAAGATAAGAATTAAAACATAAAGAGAGCATCATGAAGAATATGACTAGCACATTTAAGTCTAACCCACTTCCTATGCATAGGGATTTTGTGAGCAAACAACTTATGGGAACAACAATCAACTAGCATAGGAAGGCAAAACAAGCATAACTTCAAAACTTCAAGCACATAGAGAGGAAACTTGATATTATTGCAATTCCTACAAGCATATATTCCTCCCTCATAATAATTTTCAGTAGCATCATGAATGAATTCAACAATATAACCAGAACCTAAAGCATTCTTTTCATGATCTACAAGCATAGAATTTTTATTACTCTCCACATAAGAAAATTTATTCTCATGAATAGTAGTGGGAGCAAACTCAACAAAATAACTATCATATGATTGAGAATTAAGGCCAAGATGACAAGTTTCATGGTTATCATTATTCTTTAAAGCATACGTGTCATCACAATAATCATCATAGATAGGAGGCATGCTTTCATCATAGTAAATTTTCTCATCAAAGCTTGGAGGACAAAATATATCATCTTCATCAAACATAGCTTCCCCAAGCTTGTGGCTTTGCATATCATTAGCATCATGGATATTCAAGGAATTCATACTAACAACATTGCAATCATGCTCATCATAAAAAGATCTAGTACCAAACATTTTAATGGATTCTTCTTCTAGCAATTGAGCACAATTTCCTTTCCATCATTTTCACAAAAGATATTAAAAAGATGAAGCATATGAGGCAACCTTAATTCCATTTTTTGTAGTTTTCTTTTACAAACTCAACTAGTGATAAAACAAGAAACTAAAATATTCGATTGCAAGATCTAAAGATATACCTTCAAGCACTCGGCGCCAGAAAAGAGCTTAGTTGTCGGGGTGTGAGTGCCACTTACCTAGCCTCCCCGGCAACGGCGCCAGAAAAGAGCTTGATGTCTACTACGCAACCTTCTTCTTGTAGACGTTGTTGGGCCTCCAAGTGCAGAGATTTGTAGGACAGTAGCAAATTCTCCCTCGAGTGGATGACCTAAGGTTTATCAATCCGTGGGAGGCGTAGGATGAAGATGGTCTCTCTAAAACAACCCTGCAACCAAATAACAAAGAGTCTCTTGTGTCCCCAACACACCCAATACAACGGTTTGTATAGGTGCACTAGTTCGGTGAAGAGATGGTGATACAAGTGCAATATGGATGGTAGATATAGGTTTTTGTAATCTGAAAATGTAAAAATAGCAAGGTAACTAATGATAAAAGTGAGTGTAAACGATATTGCAATGCTAGGAAACAAGGCCTAGGGTTCATACTTTCACTAGTGCAAGTTCTCTCAACAATAATAACATAATTGGATCATATAACTATCCCTCAACATGCAACAAAGAGTCTACTCCAAAGTTACTAATAGCGGAGAACAAACAAAGAGATTATGGTAGGGTACGAAACCACCTCAAAGTTATTCTTTCGGATCGATCTATTCAAGAGTCCGTAGTAAAATAACACGAAGCTATTCTTTCCGTTCAATCTATCATAGAGTTCGTACTAGAATAACACCTTAAGACACAAATCAACCAAAACCCTAATGTCACCTAGATACTCCAATGTCACCTCAAGTATCCGTGGGTATGATTATACGATATGCATCACACAATCTCAGATTCATCTATTCAAACCAACACAAAGTACTTCAAAGAGTGCCCCAAAGTTTCTACCGGAGAGTCAAGACGAAAACGTGTGCCAACCCCTATGCATAGGTTCATGGGCGGAACCCGCAAGTTGATCACTAAGACATATATCAAGTGGATCACGTGATATCCCATTGTCACCACAGATAAGCACGGCAAGACATACATCAAGTGTTCTCAAATCCTTAAAGACTCAATCCGATAAGATAACTTCAAAGGGAAAACTCAATCCATTACAACAGAGTAGTAGAGGGGAGAACATCATAAGATCCAACTATAATAGCAAAGCTCGCGATACATCAATATCGTATCACCTCAAGAACACGAGAGAGAGAGAGAGAGAGAGAGAGAGAGATCAAACACATAGCTACTGGTACATACCCTCAGCCCCGAGGGTGAACTACTCCCTCCTTGTCATGGAGATCGCCGGGATGATGAAGATAGCCACCGGTGAGGGATCCCACCTCCGGCAGGGTGCCGGAACAGGGTCCCAATTGGTTTTTGGTGGCTACAGAGGCTTGTGGCGGCGGAACTCCAGATCTATTCTGTTCCTCGATGTTTTTAGGGTATATGGATATATATAGGCGAAAGAAGTCAGTCGGGGGAGCCACGAGGGGCCCACGAGGGTGGAGGGCGCGCCCAGGGGGTGGGCGCGCCCCCTGCCTCGTGCCTTCCTCGTTGCTTCCCTTACGTATACTCCAAGTCTTTTGGATTGCTTCGTTCCAAAAATAACTTTCCCGAAGGTTTCATTCCGTTTGATATTCCTTTTCTACGAAACACTGAAACAAGGGGAAAAAACAGGAACTGGCACTGGGCTCTGGGTTAATAGGTTAGTCCCAAAAATAATATAAAAGTGTATAATAAAGCCCATAAACATCCAAAACATATAATATAATAGCATGGAACAATCAAAAATTATAGATACGTTGGAGACGTATCAGGCTTTAGCACCTGGCTGCCTTCATATTGCAGCTAAAGACAACAGAAGGATACAATAAAACCAGAACTGACAGAACTTCTGCAAATGAGCTCCGAATTGAGCAAACTCAAGCTTGTTAGATACAAGACGATGAGTAGCATCAAAACAGAGAAGAACCGGCATAACCTCCAACATCGAAAACATCATAGAAGATGCATGTGAACTCCGTTTCTGATGAACTCGAGCTTGTCATCAAGATGACCAAAAGCACTAAGACTCACAAAGAAAACCAAACAAGAACCAAGAAAGATGATGCAAGGAAGCATTGGTTTGAGCTCTCTACGAATGATACGATCAAGCTGCTCATCAAGAGCCCCCCTTGATAGTATGGCAATCGATCCTATAACCTGGTCTCCCAACTACCACCATGAGACGGTAAAATAGAAAACCAACCAGGGACAAACCTTTGCCTTGCACATGGTCCACTTGAGCTAGATGATGACGATCTTGACTCCCTCAAGTCGGACCACCTTTCTTGATTGTGTTGGCTCGATGAAGACTAGTTGATTGCTCCCCCATACTCCACTATGGGTGAGCCACTCTTCCAGACATCTTCACAAGTCCATTATCACCACAATGGATGGCAAGCTTCAAGCATTTGATCTCTTCGTGATGCTCCACTTGAACTTGCACACCGCAACCTAACCCCACAAAGAACTCTCACGAATACCATGGGTTACCACACAAAGTGTAATGGACAATGCTTACCATACCATGGGATCACTTGATCCCTCGGTACATCTTGTATGCTTTGTGTGTTGATCAACTTGATTCACTCTTGACTTAATCTTGATCAACCTTGAATCTTTCCAACTCTCTTCATTTCGATGATGTCTTGAAGGTAGACATGAATGATCACACAATCTTCTTCTTCAAGACATGCTTGCAATAAGCTCAACACTCACATGACCAATCTTTGGATAATTCATTAATAGCACCTTGGTCAACTCATAAACTCCTTGAACCCAATGCATTTACTTCAAGAAATGCCTATGGACAAATCCTTCAAATATAACTCAATGCAACCATTAGTCCATAGAGAATGTCATTAATTACCAAAACCACACATGAGGCACCGCATGTCCTTTCAATTGTATTGATCGGAAACCTAAATACATGTGTGAATACATAGACAAACACTGTGTCCCTAGTGAGCCTCTACTTGACTAGCTCGTTGATCAAAGATGGTTAAGGTTTCCTAACCATGGACATGATAGTTGTCATTTGATAAAATTAGTAGAATGATGTGATGGACAAGACCTATTCATTAGCTTAGCATTATGATCGTTCAGTTTTATTGCTATTGCTTTCTTCATGTCAAATAAATATTCCTTCGACTATGAGATTATGCAACTCCCGGATACCGAAAGAATGCCTCGTGTGCTATCAAACGCCACAACGTAACTGGGTGATTATAAAGATGCTCTACAGGTATCTCCGAAGGTGTTTGTTGAGTTGGCATAGATCAAGATTAGGATTTGTCACTCCGACTATCGGAGAGGTATCTCTGGGCCCTCTCGGTAATACACATCATAAGAAGCCTTGCAAGCAAAGTGACTAATGAGTCAGGATGATGTATTATAGAACGAGTAAAGAGACTTGCCGGTAATGAGATTGAACTAGGTATGAAGATACCAATGACCGAATCTCGGGCAAGTAACATACTGATGGACAAAGGGAATTACGTATATGTTGTCATAAGGGTTCGACCGATAAATATCTTCGTAGAATATGTAGGAGCCAATATGAGCATCCAGGTTCCGCTATTGGTTATTGACCGGAGAGGTGTCTCGGTCATGTCTACATAGTTCTCGAACCCGTAGGGTCCGCACGCTTAACGTTCGATGACGATTTAGTATTATATGAGTTATGTGATTTGGTGACCGAATGTTGTTCAGAGTCCCGGATGAGATCACGGACATGACTAGGAGTCTTGAAATGGTCGAGAGGTAAATATTGATATATAGGATGATAGTATTCGGACACCAGAAGTGTTCCGGAGTGTATTGGGTATTTATCGGAGTACCGGGGAGTTACCGGAACCCCCAGGTGGAAGATATGGGCCATCTGGGCCATGAGAGGGGAGCACACCAGCCCACAAGGGGTGGTGCGCCGCCCCTATGGCATGTGGCCAAATTGGATAAGGAAAGGGGGGGGGTTCGGCCCCCCTTCCTTTCTCTCTTCCCCCTTCCCTTTCTTCTCTGGTGAAAAAAGGAAAGGGGGCGCCTCCTGGCTGCCTCTCTTCCCCTCCCACCTATATATATGTGGGGAGGAGGGCGCCTAGAACACACAACATCACTTGTTATCCGTGTGCGGCGCCCCCCTCCACAGTTTACACCCCCGGTCATGTTCCCACGGTGCTTAGGCGAAGCCCTGCGCGGATCACTTCACCATCACCGTCACCACGTCGTCGTGCTGACGGAGCTCATCTACTTCCTCGACATCTTTCTGGATCAAGAGGACGAGGGACGTCATTGAGCTGAACGTGTGCAGAACTCGGAGGTGTCGTACGTTTGGTACTTGATCGGTCGGAGCTAAAAGAAGTTCGACTACATCAACCGCGTTGTCAAACGCTTCTGCTTACGGTCTACAAGGGTACGTAGACACACTCTCCCCCTCGTTGCTATGCATCTCCTAGATAGTTCTTGCGTGAGCGTAGGAATTTTTTTTGAAATTGCATGCTACATTTCCTGACAACGACCGCACACGGTTGTATTGCCTGATGCTCGTTGCGGATTTGGCTATAACTTCTGCAATTCTTCACCAATTTCATCCCCGTTGCTCCTATGGGATCCTTGGATATCATGTAAGGTATCATGAGAGGTTGATACTCCTCTATAGCCCTTGGGTCAAAGGGGAGGTGGTGGATCCACTGAGTAGATCCGTGGAGAGCGACTATGTATACATCCCCAACCCTAGCCGCCGACTCTCTCTCTCCCATGGGTCTTCACATATCCATATCAAGCCACGACACATCCATTGCAATGCCAAGATCATCTCCATCACATAGGAAGGGCCAAGACTAAGGAGTCTCTGCCAACGCTCTGCATCGGCCAAAGGGTTGGCGCCATCTCCACCGATGCGTCAATCTCACCAGTCACCATCGACACCTCTGCTTCCTCACCATCACCGCCATGCCTCTCACCCCAACATGATATATACTTGTAACCTGTCTCTAACCTTTATCTCCATCTTGACACACCCTTAGGAGAGAGAGCGACACAGGAGTGTTGTCATTGTCGAGGACAATGCCAAGTTAACCAAGCCACCCTCGGTTTTACGGCTCCTGCCGGCACGCCCTCTATTAGGAAACGTAGTAGAAAACAAAAAAATTGCACCTACAATCACCAAGATCAATATGAAGATGCATAACGGGTTGGGATCAACGATTGTTACCAAATCCGGAGTACAACGGAAGAAGAAGAGTTGGTGTAGATTGTGCTCGAAGTCCCTCAAACATTGATGATGATCCCGCGAACCATCCTCGAACGATCCCTCGAACCGAAGAATAAAAGCACGGCCTCTCTACTTGGTTGCAAGCGTACGGTCTTCATGATCCGGCAGCGCTTCATCATCCAGAGCTAATCACCGCCGAAGAATTAGAGGGAGGAGATTAGAACCACACTGGGCTTCTAATTATGAGGATTAGAGGTGGCTAGGGCTAGCTCTAATTAGTCTATGACCAACTAGAACTAGAACTAGCTCAACTAGAAGAGGCACCCAAAACTTGTGCTATTCAAAAGGTCGAAATCCTCTAGTATATATAGGTTAGAGGGGAAGAGGAGGGCTGCCACCAAGGAGGGAAAGCTTCCTTGGAGAGCCACACAAGGGGAGGAGGAGTTGGACTCCTTCCCTAGTAGGATTCGGCCCCCTTCCTTTGGGAAGGGAGGCGCCTACTCCACTTGGGCCCTTGTGGCCCAAGTTTCCTTCCACCTCTTGGCCTTTTTAGGCCCGTTGATATTAAATTAAATATAAATTTGTTCTAAACATTTTCAGAGCATTATATATATATATAATTTAACATCCCGGGAAACATTTTCCACCTATATATATTAATCGATAATACCCGGTATTAACCGATATTCACCTAAACCCTTCCGGTGACCCCGAAACGCTTCCGGAACCTCTCGAAACGATTCCAGATATTAATGAAACAATTCCACATATATATTCTCATCACTCCCATCCTACTAACACTCAGAATATCATGATTACCTTAAGCTTGTGACCCCGTAGGTTCGGTTACCATAGACATGAACGATACCTCTTCGTTCAATGACCGATAGCGGAACCTTTTACAATCCATCAAAATATTTTATCTTTTGATTCATCACCCTTCACTTTTGCTTCTAAAGCAATAATATACTTAGCCTTCTGTTGTAGAATTCACCACAGTAACTTTTTGGACCAATTCCAACTTGTTGTGCCACCATAAACCACTTTTAATTTGAAATCAAAAAATCACTTGGAGCATATATGAAGATTTTATCGATGTACTACTTACAACGAGCCTTCATTGATGTAACTCCTTACAACAATCTCTTCATTTTGTCCGTGTGTGAGAAACATGCCGTTAATCCTTAATGACATTTTCATTGTTGTCCTATGATCAACAATTTGACCATACTAGTAACTTTTACTTACAACTAACTTGGAGTATTGGAAATATCTGGTTGTTTATATACCATGGAATACAAGTGTGGTTGAAATCATATTTCGCTCATCAGTATTTCAGGATACCGAGTCCTTCCATGTGGCATCGGCAAGAAACTCTTATTGACATTTTACATACTAAACTGCTTTAGTATTATGTCAATATGTATTTTGGCTAAGTCTGATTAGACACTATTATCTCCATAGATCATTATGTCTAATACCAAGACTACTGATAGCCTAAGCATTTTATTGAAAAAACTAGTTTCAATAAAGTCTTAATCCGTGTCAAGAAATTTACA
Organism: Aegilops bicornis; assembly: GCA_021605145.1. Classification (NCBI taxonomy): domain Eukaryota; kingdom Viridiplantae; phylum Streptophyta; class Magnoliopsida; order Poales; family Poaceae; genus Aegilops; species Aegilops bicornis. Next base: position 692,030,575 of record CM038671.1, on the reverse strand, counting down.
TAAATTCCAATCAACAATATGTCATGTACATATAGTGTTTAGAAATATTATCATGCTCCCACTTACTTTCTTGTAAATACAAGCATCTTCGCTTTACTCGATGAAATCAATTTATTTGACCATTTCATCAGTACGAAGTTTCCAACTCCACTATGCTTGCTTAAGATCATTATAGGATCTCTTGAAATTTGCATACATACTAGCATCCTCTGGATTGACAAAATTACCTTGGATCGTATCAAACATACAACTTTGGTTCTATTTCCATGATAGAGGCAAAGGTGTCCCGTCTTTCGATGAGATGGGGGCTATCATTCCATCTCATGGAATCATTTTGATATCCATCTGTGTATCTCATAATTGAAATATTTAGTAATTGCTAGTTTAACCCGAACTGACTTTAGGTATTTCTATGATGAGACAATCTCGTCATAGTCAATTGTTTGATCTTGTCATAAACTATTTGTAACAAGTCAAGCATTATAAAACATTTTTATCTTTGTCAGTTTATAGATACATTACCATTCTTTAGACTGTAAGTCTTTCTAAGGGTTCATCAAGTTCTAAGCTTGAATTATGTGAATGGATACTATCTCGGACTATGTTGGCATATAGCCAATTTCCGGAGTCGGGGCCCATCAACGCTTCTCTGTGATTTATAAGTTCATTGTTTGCCCAACAATATTTCGTCTGCATACCATAAAGGTCTGCACAAATTTTCCCAACCTATATAGTTCAGCTGCAAGTTCAACCGTAGTCTCTATATCTCATGTAGAGGCTTCTGTATCAGTCACACTCACAGTAGGAAATTCTAGAATTACTTCCGGTGTTTCTTTTCTTTGAGCTGATTACGAAGATTCCGCAATCTTGTCGAGTTGCACTGTCCTCCCACTCACTCTTTTGTAGAAAAGATTTTCTTCGAAACTTCCGCACTCTGTAGCAATACTTTGCCTCGGCGTAGTGATAGAGGAATACACAACTATTTGGGATAACCTACAAAGTAGCACTTATTCCAATAAATTTGATAGCGCTCATTTTTCAGTGTGAAAGCCATAGTCTCTAAAGCATCACTTTGAAAGTATATTGGTGAAATAATTAATGTTATCTTTGATCTCACCATGTCATACATAGTTTGATTGCATCTATTTAAAACAATCTACTCTCGTTAGTGTTCTAGGAGGTGTAAGCTTATATCTCATCAGACATTCGCTAAATTTGTAACTCAAATATTCTTTTCTGCAATCCAATTGTAGAAACATAATTTTCTTGTTACAATAATTTCTACTTCATTCTGAAAAACTTTTGAAACACTTCAAAAGATCCAGATTTATGTCTCAATTAGTAAATATAAATATCTACTTGAGTCATCCTTGAAGATAGATAAATCCACTGCTTGCAACAACACTTATTGGATGACACACATCAATATGTATATTGCCAATTATTTTGTTGCTCATTCCCTATGGCCTGTGAACGGTATTTTAGTTTACTTCACTAACTGGACGAAACTTGCAAGAGTCAGATGACTTCAGAATTCATCACTATGAAATTTCTCCATGCTAGTTTCTCTAACATGACTAAATGCAATGCCACACAGATGTGGTATTTTTTTAGTCTTGCGACATTTAGCGTCAGTGTTATGGATGTTCAGTTTTATTATCAATATTCATAACATACATCTTATCACAATAAGAGTATTCCCTTTTGTTCATAACATCGAACAACTATGTTCTGTCATGGACAACCTTCTTCATAACATCGAACAACTATTGTTCTGTCATGAAGAACCTCCTTGCAACTTCTATGCAATGGGCTAGAGTGTACTAAAAACTCTAAAATGAATTGTGATAATAAATACAGAGGAAATACACTGATAGAAATATTGTAACCTTTTACAATCCATCAAAATATTTTAACCTCGTTATTTGTTGGTCATTTAGGCCATTTGAAGTTTCTTGCAACGATTTGTTGGTGATATCCTTATGATTAACCTTTTAACCACAGTACCGAAGAGTCAGTGATCAACAAATTGATCATTTTCCCAAGAACTACAGTTTACTTGACCAACCACCTCTCCATCTCATAACTTGTATGCCATTCATACCTAAGCTGGACATTCCAGTCTTCTTTTCTTTCTACCTTTTACTTCTTATATTTTACTTCAATATTTCTCTTACCCTCAGAAGAAAAAACAACTTTAAGAGTGGCGTGAACCCCGAACTTCCCTAGGCGTATAAGTCTCATTACATCCTTTGGTTTTGTTCTTTCTCTACAATTTTTCACCGTCAACACATGACTGGTTTCTTCCGGATCTTACGCATTTCAGTCTTAAACATAGTTGAACAATTCACTAGAATTTGCAAAAAAAAAACACTTCTTTAGATATCTCATATCTTTTAGCCTTTGTTTGTTTCTCAAAACAATTTTCAGTTCCAAGAATATCACATAACTATCCCAAACATTTTGAAGTTCGGGTTTCCTGGAAGCAAGCAGACCGTAACGCAATTCTAGCTTTTGGATCGAAGGACGTGAGTCTCGTCATCCATAGCATCATAAAGAGAGTATTGTAAACATGCAGTAGGACAAAATCCTTCTTGGCACTTTTTAGAGGACGGTCCTCTCAAACATAAAGTTTCAACCAGATAAATAACAGTCAACCAATTTCAACAACAAAGGTGGAACTGTGAGCCATAGTTCTACAACTATAATGCAAACTACAAATAGACATTGTTCATAATTAATTTGCACTAGTTATTAAACATAATTAATACATAATTGTGCTCCCACTCAAATCAACATCTCTTATAATTGATAGTGAGTGATTCAAGATCCAAGCCTAGTTCTCAGCCATTGATGTGTGCATCACTGATGACGATAATTTTGACTGGTAGGCAATCTTTTGCCGATCATATCTCCATATGACTCTTGTTCATCTTTCGATGCTTTGTGCTCCAAGCTCAGAACTATTCTGCCAGAACTTCAAGACAACTGAGTGTTATCTGCATGTATGGTCTGACCATTCCCGCCTTACACCTCACGATCCGTTTGTACTCATGTGTACATGACGCACTCCAGAATGCTATGTGTTATAGACGGTTGCAACATTGGGAAGAGCACCTTTTAACTTGATATTTACTGTGAGAGATCACCCTAATAATTGACTACAGCATAATCAAAGGGTGCAAACAACAAAGGGATAAACATATCAGGCAATTTATAATAGCATGATATGGTATAGCCCTGGGCACCGGGAGTTCTCCGTGATCGTTTTCAATCTCCAGTTGAAGCGACGTGACGGCCAATATTTCATTGCCATGGCATGTTTAAAAAATGTTGTCGTGGCGGCAATCTCAGAAAACGTTGACATGGCGACTGTTTCAGAAAACGTTGTCGTGGCACCAAAATCTGAAATTCCGTCGTGGCACGAAATTATAGCTCCGCGTCCCGCGCCTTGGTACACCTTCTCCTCGTCGGGGTCCTTCGTGTACATCTTGCCACCGTCACCTGTAACCTATCTCTACGATATTTACATTAAGGTGGCAATCTCATGGCTCCAACCATCATGTCGTGACGCGCAGGCCACTTAACATTACAACATATAACCATCTCATACATAAACTCATTATCATGACGAAGGCTATACCACATCATATGCAAACCCTGCAAAACCAAGTTAGGCGTCCTCTAACCGGTTTTAGCAAAAAAAACGTGGTTAACCAGTTTTATCAATTAAGACTAGCTACCTATGCAAGCACAACAAGGCGATGTTCTTGATGCTAGATTAAGTTTCGGGGTGTGTGAAAGAGAGACTTAATTAAAAGTCTCGTCCCCCACACTAAACTTCATCAATACGCGTGACCTCCTAGAAGATCATCCATCTTCGGCACCCGCTTGTGTACGCGATGGTTTACTATTCCCGACTATGATGTAGCCCAAGGAACTGTTAGCAGATCGTTAACAGCCAGAGCCGATCGACTGTCAGAACCTTGTAGCAAAACTACATCATTCTGTCGATGAACTGAATCGAAGCAACACTTATGAGAAGCATAGCAAGAGCATCAACCCTCACATATCAGAGTGATCTAGATAGCAATCTGAATCTACTCATAAACCTGTTCATGATGCCACCGTTGAGAAACGTAGTAGAAAACAAAAAAATCGCACCTACGATCACCAAGATCAATATGAAGATGCATAACGGGTTGGGATCAACGATCGTTACCAACTCCGTAGTGCAGCGGAAGAAGAAGAGACGGTGTAGATCGTGCTCGAAGTCCCTTGAACGTCGATGACGATCCCGCGAACTGCCCTCGAACGATCCCTCGAACCGAAGATCGAAAGCACGGCCTCTCTACTTGGTTGCAAGCGTACGGTCTTCACGATCCGGCAACGCTTCGTCGTCCAGAGCTAATTAATCATCGCCGAAGAATTAGATGGAGGAGATTAGAAACACATTGGAGTTCTAATTATGAGTATTAGAGGTGGCTAGGGCTAGCTCTAATTAGTCTAGGACCAACTAGAACTAGAATTAGCTCAACTAGAAGAGGCACCTAAAACTTGTGTTATTCAAAAGGTGGAAATATTCTAGTATATATAGGTTAGAGGGGAAGAGGAGGGCTGCCACCAAGGAGGGAAAGCCTCCTTGGGGCGCCACACAAGGGGCGGAGGAGTTGGACTCCTCCCCTAGTAGGATTCGGCGCCCTTCCTTAGGGAAGGGAGGCGCCTACTCCACTTGGGCCCTTGTGGCCCGTTTCCTTCCACCTCTTGACCTTTTTAGGCCTGTTGATATTAAATTAAATATATATTTGTTCTAAACATTTTCAGAGCATTATATATATATATATATATATATATATATATATATATAATTTAACATCCCTGGAAACATTTTGCACCTATATATATTAATCGGTAATACCCGGTATTACCCGATATTCACCGTAACCCTTCCGGTGACCGCAAAACACTTCCGGAACCTCTCGAAACTATTCCGGATATTAATGAAACAATTCCAAAAATATATTCTCATCACTCCCATACTACTAACACTTAGCAGATCGTATTACCTTAAGCTTGTGACCCCGTAGGTTCGGTAACCATAAACATGAGCGAAACCCCTTCATTCAATGACCGATAGAGGAACCGTGGACATCCATATCGGTCCCTATGATTACACGGATGATATTCGAGTGAACCTTTGGTTATCATGTGATTTTCCCTTTCCTTCGCGATACTTTACAAAACCCGGTGTGCATCGGTATCCTCCAGAGTCATCATCATGCTCACTATACCGTTGCTCCCGTTACTGGTTTTGTTCTTCTTTCTCGTTGACGTGTTCCGTCATCCCCATGACGTAGTCACCTGTGTCTGGCCAGACGGTGATGGATGCCGTCACACCGAGAGGTCCCTAAGAATATCTCTCCATCGTCGGAGGAGCAAATCCCACTCTTGAGCTATTCGGACACTTGTCAAACTTTCCGGTGAGCCTGAAAGTTGTCGTTATGATCACCTTGTTATAGATGACGTTTGAGCAATCGCAAAGCCCACCGTCCGGTAGGAAGTGACCGAGGAACTCTCATGGTTTGAGGAACTAAAACACATGCTAACACTCCGTGTTATAACAGATGATTTCAGGTGATATGATCACATAGTATAACAGACAAGTATTGCGTCGATTCGATATGATCGTTCTTCTAACATCATACCCTCAATGGTGTATTAGGACTATTGTTACACTTAACGATATCCTAAGATCCGGAAAACGTGATCAGCAACAACACTTGAGCCGGTCTTAGAGGCGTGACCGGGAACCTATTGTTTACTGTTTATCATTTCAAGCGTGCATATGAGTTTTCCACTGAATCGCTTATTCAAGGATCATAGCAGTTATAGCATGAAATATAAACTCTTAATTATGAATAACGAAAATATAATAACATAATATTATTGCCTCTAGGACATATTTCCAACACCCTCAACTATCGGATCTAGCAATCCGGATGGACCAAATCCAAGTCGATGAGGAAGGAAAACTATGAGGAAGAGGATTCCAAAAAATAGATCTGACACAGCCACTGGAGCGGCATGCAACAACGAGAAACCTCCACCTCCCTAGTCCCTAACGCTGCTCACAACGCCGGTAGGGTCGGCCAATACCAGCAGTTCCATCCATCGGAAGAGATCGACGCTGCCAACTCAACCCGGGGTCGTCGCTCCAGTTTCTAAGGTCCCTACAGAGGGGAGGAGCAAGGGAAACAGGGCTTGCCGCCGCCACAAGCACTGGAGGCAACACATTGCACTGGCGAGTTCCTGGGGTGGCAGCGGGGAAGGGATAGAGGGGCAAGTGGGGCTTGAGTACCTCGAGGACGACGCGAGAGCGTTGGGGATCTCTCTGGCAAGGTGAAAGTAGTAGAGAATAGCTACAATTTACTATGTTGATACTAACCTTAAGAGGATGGTGAAGTCAGCTAGCCCCTAGTTATTCCAAAGCCATGCACTTGGATCCATCTCTTCCTTCCCTTTTTTTTTATAAAGAGCGTTTTTTTGTTAACTGAAAATATAGCATCAAGCGGATAAAAAGCATAATGAGTAATACCCGACTTTTGCATAGTTAGGATGCACACAACCAAACATGGACGAACTGACAGGAGAAAAAAATAAAAGGCGACATATTAGCACCCGTAAAGTTGTAAAAGACTGACACTATGCCTATGTCTAAGGAGGTAGTAAACCACTCCAAAGATTATGCTGCCATCCATCTTGGGTAAAAAAACCTCCCTGGCCACCAGCTCCAATTGCATACACATAACTTTGAACAGTGGCTGGTACTCCGTTCGGTGTAGCGTAGAGCATATATGAAGCCGGTGCGTATAATGGAAAATTACCTGCAAAGGAGTAGAGTTTTTGGAATTGAAAACCAAATCATTTCTACATGGCCATAGCGACCATAATAAGGCAGAGGCTATCACCCTTATTAGGGTGCTAAACCTATTTGGATCATCCAACTACTGACCATAAATATTGGCAACGCTTGTGGACGGATATAAGTTGGACGTTATTTGGATGTCTGGCCATGTAGAACACACAAACTTGCACCGGGAAAAGAGGTATTTGATTATCTCATGGTAAGTACAAAGCTACACTTCTTACTTGCTTGTCAGTTGCGATGAGTAAAATTGTCCTTAGTTAGCACAGCTCCTCTTCAGATATACCACATAAAAATCTTGACTTTTAGTGGAATCTTCTATTCCATATTTGCCTATTATTTTCCACTAGGATCTCAGAATGTGTAAGAGCATGTACATAAATTCGACTGTGAATGATCCTGAAGGAGTGAGATTTCAACGAAAAACATTCCGTCTTTCTATCAGGTTAATCAAATATAATACGGATAGAAGATTTTGTCATGACAAGCAAGTGTATCGTTTTTATCAAGTACAATGCAGTATAAGTCTGAACATTATTTCCGGAGAATGGTATTGCGTAGCCATTTATCCTCTGGAGAGGCTGAGTTTTTCCGAAAAGGAGGATGATCATGCATATAGCCATTTTATTAATTATTCATTATGACCTTATAAAGTAATACATCAATAAATTTAAAGTCAGCATCTCGGCAACATCTGTGCTACTCCTATTAACTTAATGAAGGGGTGCAGATTGTCTGAGCTGCATACCCATATCTCACACCAAAGCCCAACATCTAAAGCTGGAGGCCCCAACCAAGCCGCATTATAGGATCTAGCCCAATTTCAGTGGTCACCGCATGCACGCTACAGAGGCCGCCGCCACCATCTTCCACCGATTCATCTTCAGAGTAGGTACTGAGTACATCGACCTTGTTAGGACTACCATCGACGCTACCACGGTGCCAGACAATGCCACCATCCTACGTGCGTCCATCATCACACGTCCATCATCGAGACCCTGCTGTGCCACGCCGCCGCGACTCCACACCATTGATGCGTCATATGAAATGCCGATCCATCGCTGAAACTGTCCACTAGTCCCTCGAGCCAATGCACCTCCAAGAATGACGCCCCCGAGGGGGGAAACACAAGAACGTCGCCGTCATCCCATCGACTGATTTAGGGTTTTCCCCGAAGGTAGCGGACAGAGGTCTTGAGCTTCTCCCAAGCGATGCCTTCAAGGAGGGGACGACACATAAGAACGCCGACATCGCCAGCCTTGGCAACTAGCGAGAGCGGGGTTTTCACCTGGATCTGCTCGACGAGCCTCAGTCCAGCATCTTGTGCACCGGATCGCTCGCCGCAGTGCTGCCACCCCCACGCCGCTCGCCCAGATCCAGACACGCACGTCTCGCCGCCGTCGAACCGCCGAATCATCGTCCATGGCCGCCATGACCGTGCCGACGCCTCGAGCGGCCACCAAGGCACCCCAAGGCCTCGGCCACACTGGATCTCGGACGAGGCCCAGCCAGCCGGCGGCGGCATAGTAGAGTCCCGGTCAGTCCATCCCTCCGCAACCCGAACGAGCGTTCAAACCAGTCCAGGCGCCGTCACACCCTGGGTTGGCACCGCGCCATCACCCAACCGCCATCCCGTGCCGCGTGGCTCAAGCGTGGAGAGGAGCGAGCCCTGCCGCCACCTGCACCAACCGGGCTTTGCCCGGCGGCGAGGGGAGGACACGCGCGAAGATAACCTAGTCCCGGTAGTTAAGTTTCCCTGCCTCCCCAATTCCCAGCTGTTCAATACATCTTTGGCATAGGATCCAAGTCCTCGTGTCACCCACCGGCCAGTTCATCTCTTTCTAGGCACGCCCGCCATTCGTTTGCCCACATGTCAGCCATGGGTCAGCTGTCCTACGTTAGCTGGGACCGAAAACGATCGACCTATTATTATATATAAAGACCGGGAGCGTCGCTTAGCTTCAGTCGTCACCAGACCACTCACCACCCACCACTACCATCTCCGGCTAGCGAACACTGCCTCTAGCGGCAGGTGAGCGCGGCGGGGGCCTGCCGACCGAGGTAGCAAGATGTCGACGGCCGCGGATTACAACATGTCCGTTGGGTACTCGCCCAACGGCATAGTGGTGCCGCCATGGCTGAACAAGGGCGACAACGCATGGCAGATGATCGCCGCGACGCTGGTGGGACTTCAGAGCATGCCCGGCCTGGTGATCCTCTACGGAAGCATCGTGAAGAAGAAGTGGGCCGTGAACTCGGCCTTCATGGCGCTCTACGCCTTCGCCGCCGTGTGGCTGTGCTGGGTCACCTGGGGCTACAACATGTCCTTCGGCCACCAGCTGCTCCCCTTCTGGGGCAAGGCCCGGCCGGCGCTCGGGCAGAAGTTCCTCCTCATGCAGGCCGTGCTGCCGGAGTCCACCCACTTCTTCAAGGACGGCAGCCAAGAGACGGCCTGGATCAATCCGAATTACCCCATGGCCACCATGGTCTACTTCCAGTGCGTCTTCGCCGCCATCACGCTCATCCTCCTCGCCGGCTCACTGCTGGGCCGCATGAACATCAGGGCCTGGATGATCTTCGTCCCGCTCTGGCTCACCTTCTCCTACACCATCGGCGCCTTCTCGCTCTGGGGCGGAGGCTTCCTCTTCCAGTGGGGCGTCATGGACTACTCCGGCGGCTACGTCATCCACCTCTCCTCCGGGATCGCCGGGTTCACCGCCGCGTACTGGGTCGGGCCCAGGTCCACCAAGGACAGGGAGAGGTTCCCGCCCAACAACGTGCTCCTCATGCTCGCCGGCGCCGGCATACTCTGGATGGGGTGGGCCGGGTTCAACGGCGGTGACCCTTACGCCGCCAACCTCGACTCCTCCATCGCCGTGCTCAACACCAACATCTGCGCCGCGACCAGCCTCCTCGTCTGGACCTCCCTGGACGTCATCTTCTTCAAGAAGCCCTCCGTCATCGGCGCGGTCCAGGGCATGATCACCGGCCTCGTCTGCATTACGCCCGGCGCGGGTCTCGTCCAGGGGTGGGCGGCGATCGTGATGGGCATCCTGTCCGGCAGCATCCCGTGGTTCACCATGATGGTCGTGCACAAGCGGTCCAAGCTGCTGCAGCGCGTGGACGACACGCTGGGCGTGTTCCACACCCACGCCGTGGCGGGGTTCCTCGGCGGCGTGACCACGGGGCTCTTCGCGGAGCCGACGCTGTGCAGCATGTTCGTGCCGGTGACCAACTCGCGCGGCGCCTTCTACGGCGGCAGCGGCGGCATGCAGCTCCTGAAGCAGGTGGTGGGCGCGCTCTTCATCGTCGGCTGGAACGTGGTGGTCACCAGCATCATCTGCCTCGTCGTCCGGCTCATCGTGCCGCTGCGGATGCCGGAGGAGGAGCTCGTCATCGGGGACGACGCGGTGCACGGCGAGGAGGCCTACGCGCTCTGGGGCGACGGCGAAAAGTACGACTCCTCCAAGCACGGGTGGTACTCCGACAACGAGACCAACCAGCCGCGCAACAGGGCGCCCAGCGGCGTCACGCAGGACGTCTAGGTCGCCGGCCGCTTCGCTTCCTGGCTGTGGCTGGAGTTTTGTCGTACGTTTTTGTTGTTACAAACGTGCACAACGAGTGTTGTGGAATAAGCTATTCATTTTGCTGTTTTTGAGACGTCGGCTTGTTAATTACTGACATGTCGCTGAGAATCTCCCTACCTTACCATTTGTCATCCGCATTAGAATCTTCCAAGTTTGTATCCACTCCAGGTCCTGGAAGATTCAGTACACATACATCAGATACTGTGACATTTGGCAAAGTTATTTTCACCATATTGTCAGATTGCCATGAAACTGTGCTTTGTTCCCACTCTCTGCACCTACTGTATATGTGCACTGCCTAGTGTATATGCTATAAACTGGCCATTTGGGTTTTGCAATGAAAATTCGGGTGTGGGAAAAACCGATTTTCAAGGAACTGTAGCTTCTTGCCATACGATATCTATATACAAACCCCACTGCGAAAGTATTAATAGCTATCGCCACAAAAAGAAGTACTATAGCTATTTTCCTTTTTCTTTTTGCAGGAAAATTTTCAATCTATTTATCTCCAATTGTGGCAATACAATACAATGAATGCCAGAAATAATAAAAATTACATCCAGATTCATAGACCACCTAACGGCATTTACTACAAAGATCAAGCGAAAGAAGGCGTGTCATCGCCTCCTCACCGGAGCAAGAAAACTCGTTGTACTAGACAGTCGGGAAGTCGCCGGAGTCAGGGAGTATTATAGCTATTTTCTATCACCACAATAAGGCACATCATCAAAATTGTTATGATAGTTGGATTTGCTAGCTTGGTCCACCAGTAGTTGCCTGATCCACACATAAGAATGTCTCTACCATACAACATGCATTAATGCATAGTGGGTTTTTATTTCCATCGTATTTATCCCCGACACGTTTTGCTTTTTATGTTTAAGATTTTTTTTCTTTATACAAGTTCCTCGCATATTTTAATTCTCTAAATATTAAGGATTAAATTTATTTGACATAATTATAAAATTCAAATCTCCAATAGCCTTCAAAGAGCACTTTTGGCCTTGAGACTCGCCCATTTCTTACCAACACCTCAACTTCGTACATTGTTTTCGGCAACTATAAAGGAGATCGAACTTGCTAGGTCATAGACAGACCGGCCTTCTCCTTATTCATTGGATAGGGCACGGGGGAAAGTCAAGTCAAGCACTAGTTGGGTGGGACGCACCAAAGCAGCGTTCATTGCTCTAAGTACTTTAACTTTTGAAGTTATAAACAGAAGCGTCCGAAGATCGTTGGCTGCCTTTTTGTAGTGCGCAAGTCAGAGTGAACTATCATATCTTCAGTTCTTCAGCAACGCAACGCTGAAGAACTATCTAGTGCAACCCCCTTGAAAAATGATGCACGTCAGAAATTTTGCATGAAGACGGCCTACGGGTAGTAAGTAGCAACACATGGCACGAGGCCGGGTGACCTGGTAATCTTGATGACTTCAGAGTGTATGCGGTTCGTTGAAAAACAACGCATCCCATTTTGCTGCGGCCGCTGCTTTCATCTGATGCTTACAGCAAGTCAACATCACCATCTTAACTCGACAAGTTGCGTGCATGGTTACAGAAAAACAGAGGGCGACATCTGATGTCAGTTGCAAGGCCGGCAGAAATAGAGCATTGCCAGTGGGCAGCGGCCTGCACCTCCCTTTCGCAGGTTGATTGTACCACAGTTCTAGTGCTACATCATGTGATGCTATGCTCCACTAGAATAACAGCAGCTCATAAAAGAATGGCAAAATGCTAGAGCGGCTGAGAAATGACAAGCGACATTCCGACAACGATTACAAAGACAGGGTGCGTATCTTCCTAGGAATGAACAAGAAACACCAGCTGGGGGCACAAGAAACTGCGAGGGAATCCAAAGCGATTAGGTACGATTAATCAGACAGCTAGAAGCTTGGGTAGAGAACTCACAGACAAAATTTATGTGGGAAACATGCGAAGATCACAGCATCAAATGAGATGTTTTTTGGTAACAAGGTTTCTCATAGTGCTAGGCGGCGTGATGAACAAAAGACAATGGGCTGGGCATATATTAGTACATAAATAACAGTTTTGACCTAGGCTGAAACACTTGGTGAATGATTCCACGAAACCAGCCAAACAGTTGGCCCTGAAAAAATCAACAAGTTGAATTTATAACCTACTCCTTCTGTTCCAAAATAGATGACTCAACTTTGTACTAACTTTATATTAAAGTTAGCACAAAGTTGGGTCATCTATTTTGGAACGGAGGGAGTATTTATGTTCAACCTGGATCATATCCCCCGTACCAGTATACCCTATAATCTTAAGTACCCCAGTTTCTGGGGCTCAGGACAAGTCCTAAACTACATTATAATCTGTAAAATCCCTAGGAACAGAGGAAGCGACATGTATGATGGCGCCATCAGGGTTGCTCGAATATGGGCTGTTAGATGACTAGGAAGGCCATACCAGCTGAAACACGGGCACCTCTTGAGCATATCAACTTTGGGTTCTCCCTCTCACCTTCTGATGTTAAGTTAAACAGCAAGTCTACTGCCTAATGACCATAGAAAGAAAAATAGAACGTTACGAACTTCGGAAAAAAATTGAACAGACATTTGAATAAGATTTGAATGACATCAGTACAAAACAACCGTTAGTGGTTCAGACAATATAAAGAAGCCAGACTTACATTTCCCAGGAACAATGTAAATTATACTGTCAGGCCCTATCATGTGATCATGCCGTGCCAAATATCAAAAGACAGCACAAACGGTTACCTGATCAAAAAACCAATCACATTCAGGATTTAAAAATGCGACTTCTTCTGTTAATAGTGCAACAATGGTGTTCTGTCAGCCTATGTTTGGGTTTTAGTGTGAAAATTAGTCTCTTGCAACAACCAACAAAGTATGAGTGTATGGTTAAATCATGGCAATTGTGCAATCAGTCAGGGGAAAACGGCAACCTTCAAATGGATATCCCTATTGCTTTAGGGTTCTGTGCCATATAATACCAGAGAACCAAGATAGAGATATTACCTAAGCATGTCCCGTACATACATTTATCACAGATCACAACAGCTCTGTCAGGAGGTCGGAAGGCTTCACTGTATAAGGCCAACACCATCCTGATTGTTGGAAAGGAATCATCTAAGCTAAGACAGACATGGAAGTTGGACAAATTGATAAGGAAACTAGAAATAGAAAAGGAAAATAAGACTCAGGAGCTTACATCCTTGATATAAAACTTCTCTTTTGAGCTCAGGGAAGGCTGCACCCACTCACAAGTATGTACAGAAAGCATTTCATTTTCCTGCTCAGAGAAAAACCCTGCTTCTTGTGCTGTAAAGGACAATCCAATAAGTTTGCAGTAATTAGATAATTTATACTCCCTCCGTAAACTAATATAAGAGTGTTTAGATCACTATTTTAGTTATCTAAACACTCTTATATAGTTATATTAGTTTACAGAGGGAGTAATATATAAGTGACACTGGATGGGGGGAAAACCCTCCACAGCCAGTGTCCTTAAAGAGGTCGTGAGGGTCGAACCCTGCTGGCTAGGGACCAACTTGTTACACTAAATGAATCGTAGAGAAGTGCATTTACCAACCTAAATCTTGCAACTTTATCCTGTGTGTAACAAATGCCTGTAAAACGCAAATTTAGAAAGCTTTTAGATCATTATGTATTTATCAGTACTCATAGATTAGTAGAGATCACCTAGCAACATAAAGATGTGTGCGCAGCAACGAATGAAAAGTAACTGAAGCTAACTGGTAATTTGCTGGAGAGTTTATCTTATGACATCAAACTAGCTTTTTAGTGAGGAAAGGATGAAACGAACCTGCCATGCAGATGGCATGTATTCGCGACATGAACCATTTCTTTCTTCTTCCCGTTTTGGATATCTCAAACCTGTTGAATCCTCTGACATGTACTTTGAAGAACCCCTAAATACCATTAAAAGGACAATATATTTCAGGCTTCCTAGCAATACAAGGCAGTGACACGTGTTGATTTTTAACATAGAAATTCATAGTACCTAGCAACAAAACATTTAACAACACGGGCCATCACATGAAATAAACTCTGCCAATTCAAACAGTGCTCCCAACTCAAATGGAAATGTTTAATGTCTTGGTAGAAACACACATGCCCAGATAGTATAGTTTTAGCGTTCTATGATGGGAATAAATTTATATATTGCGAATGATTACATAACAAATATAGGAAAAATATTGAAATTTTGATCACTATTTGCAAATTTCAGCTTCGCAATTCATTAGGTCCCAGCATCTTGCGATTAATAAAGCACAACAACAAAAAGCACATTCTACTATCATTGCAGACATGGAAGGGGTTGTAAGCCAAGAGATAGGCATGACTCAAAAAATTGTCGAATGTGTGGAAGGGGTAGCTCAAATTATAGATTCTGAAAAGAGGAAAAGGCACTAAGGTTTTGCCCTGGAAACAATTATTTTGCTTAAATGTTTTGATACTAGCAAGGAGCTACTCAAAAGAGAAGTTTTATATTAAGGAACTACTCAACAGAGTGTGGTACGTAAGTACGTTGAAATACCTAATTCAAAATGTTGGTGATACACTGATCGTGGATGGAGTATGATTTTTTTTAATATACCGCAACATGTTGAATTAGGTAAAATGAAGTTAAGGTGAACAAACTGAAACCACAATCAGTGTATCACCACCTGTCAGTGAAGAGTGCCTATTTTGCTCTGCTTTTCCATATTCAAGCCACGGCAATGGTTTACAACATGAATCGACTTTACCATATCTGATTACTGAATTCCAAGGTCCAAACACTACAGAAAAGGGTTTTCATTTACGGAAAACAGTACTCTTGTACTGCATATATTCATAAATCTATAGAAAAGGTTTTGACTGTTCAGTACAAGAAAACATAATCTTAATATTCTATAATCTCAAGTTATCAAGTTCAACCTCCACGAATGATCAACGAGATTCAAGCTGATTCGGTCAGTCCTAGCATCCAACATATACATTTACACAACAGCCGCAGAAATAGATTGCACATTCTTAAATATCAAGTAGCTAACAGTGTTAGTGATAACAGATCATGGATTACCTTTGGAAGTCGTTTGATGTTGTGATTCCTTCACCATAAATAGGTGCCTTTGTGACCAACACCAAAATAGGTTGAACTTGCAAAAACTTGTGTATCTCCTGGACAACAGTTTCACTGATACTCTGAAATGATAGAGTTTTCCTGCGAAGACAGGTGTGAAAAGTCTGGCCAAGAAGCAGAGAGGTGTAACTGAGGGAGTGCTCAAGCATGGAAACGAGAAAAGGAATTATCAGTTGAAAATGGAATTTGGTGGTTTTTCCTGCATAGAGACATGATTCCTGAAAAATGCATGAAGCACTGAGGCACCATTGCGCTAGCAAAATACATATCCTTAATTAATTGAACCAGCTATTGTCCTGTTTTTGACACCCATGATGCACTTCTAAGATAAGCATAAATACGCTGGAAATTTCTGGATTTGAAACAATTGGGAGTATTCCCAGCACCGACATGTTTCTGACTTGGTTCATAACTCATAAGCACCATGATTACTATATATGTATATTCTGGCAATCTACACTGTTGGCATTGTTCCACTAGTTGCCTAGTTGGTCGTCGAAATGAAAATCAAATGTACATTGTATTCTGTACTTTTCATGATGCTTTCTTTCTGCATTGATGATGCTTCTGATATTAGTTAAAAAATATTATTGTATTTCAACTATTACAACTTAAGTGTTAGTTAACTGAATCCACTAACTTGTTGGTGTGTATATACCATGTTGTATTTTATGTTTACTACCTATATGCCACACAGTATGAGTGACTAATTTCATACAACATTCTACTCTTCAGTAGCATGTATGTGAGATAATTCCTTAAACCAAAGTAGAGATAAAGCCTTTTCTAATAGTCACAAGTATACAGTGACTTGCACATAATACATGAAGCAATAACTAAATAAAGCATACATGCCGAACCAACTGTTACTGAAGATATGCGCATGATAAGATCAGGAGGCTATGAAACTAGTATTGCATGTAATGTTTGTTGTGATCACCCTTTAGTCTCTCGAGTAGGTTGAAGAGCACGATCTATCCAGTAGAATGCGCCAATGCTGTAAAAGGGGATATGTTAAGAGTCGAAAACAGTTAACCAGCAACATGATTGAAAAATACAGAAAAGAAGTTGATAAACAAACACTACAGTTCTACGGGAATGGAGCATAATTTGGTGATAACAATTTAAAGTATACAAGGAGAAGCACCACTTTGATACAGTAGCTATAACTTCAATTCGACCAGGTAAAACAAAACCGAATAAATTCCAGTAAGGCAGCAACATACCTGTCTAACATAAGGAAATATATACCAATACCAAAAACTTTGCTCCTTGCTTCAGATTGAGATTTTAGACTCTGTGAAGTCACCAACAAGATATAAGAAATACATCCATCTTACATAAACATGAAGATATAGCTTATCTATGTATGGTATACCCCCAAAACTGTTGCAAGAGACAAACATAAGTGTCTTGTTTGTAACTCATACCACACACAGCAACCAATAACTTTCTCTCTGTTTTGTTCACTATGACAAGTATCTTATTTCTGAACAATCAAGCTCCAAGCATCAAACACCTACATGACAATCCTATGGTGTGTTGTCATGTTGTACACACCACACATATACTCCCTCCGTCCCGAATTACTTGTCGCAGAAATGGATGTATCTAGAACTAAAAATACGTCCAAATACAACCATTTTTGCGACAAGTAATTCGGGGCGGAGGGAGTAGTATTTATCAGTAATGATTTGTGCTTATTCCCAAATGTGTGTGCTGCTACATGCCCAAGTTCTATCATTCTCGATTCTCATCATATGTCATGTCACCTTTTCAGCCAACATCCAATGGACTAAAAGGGTACCAAAAAACAAAATAACATGTAAGTTGCATGATTGGGCAGACAATGGAAATGAGAAAAACTATATAGTTCTCTCTAGCCAGCAATAGAACCTTTGGCCACATCGCAATAATGCAACATGGATAAACAAAATAATTTAACTAGTTATCAATAGCTCTAAGGGTCAGCCATAGCTTATTTATATGTTTCATTTAATTTCTAAATCAAGTAAACCAAGGAACAGACAACAAAAATATGAACACATCAAAGAGTACTAACGTGCTCAGGTGTATATATCACAAACATATAGAACTTGCCTTCAGAGCAGCTATAAGTTCGGAACTATTGTAACAACGGACATACAGGAAACGCTTCATGCAATCAGAAAACAGTGTACTTTCAAACAAATGGAATTTATCTTTCGAGCCAGCAGTCTCAAATTCTTCATTTGTTGGATGCACCGAACCTGCAGAATATAAAAAAAATGAAGACATTAAGAATGAGAAATCAAATAGTACAATTTTTAGCACATCTCTGCTCCATGAAACTGGACATTATATAGTGTAGATTATGAGCACAGAGAGGCTAAAAGCAATGGCGCAAAATCCAACAACCAAACCACTGGTAATACAACAGAGAAACAATGCCCATTAATCCAGTTCTACTCCAACCCCATGGGCAAAAAAAAGCATGGGCAGTCAATTCACTGTACACACTATTGTAGGCACTATACAGATTGTTTTTTGGTGAGGAAAGATTTCTATATTTTAGCTTGACCTAAACTGGATAAGCATCAAATTGACAAATTGTAACGCAAATTTAACAATTTAAGCACAATGTACCACAACCCGCCGCAATGCGCTTCCTGAGGATCTGAGCCAGCCGCAGCACATCAAATCGGCAGTCCAAGTCAATGTACATGACTGCTTTCCCCAGGCCACCAAAATAGACACCTTCCCACTCCTTTGGTAGTATGCACTGCACTGCAGACTAACATACCAGCAATCACACACTGAGCTGAGATATTCCTTGCTGATCACAGCATTTTGCATCATTTCATATGAAAAAAAAAATAGGTGTTAAAACAGCATTGATTTAATCCAAATTTGCATGTACCAAACACTGAAAGATTGCGGGTGTGCTAGTTCCAAGCATATGAAGCACTGAAGGTATTGTTTCTTCCTTTTCTGCACGCCACCAATATGTTTCAGCAATGCCATGAACTTGTTTACTCTATACAAAATTGCCCTGGATTCCTAAAGTCCTCGAGATTTTTGGCGCTACATATATGTCACATTTATGTTACAGTATAGGTTACATTATGGAGTCTGAACTGATATTATAGATGCAGATTGCCCGTGTTTACGCGACTTAAGCTTGAGGTGAACTGCTACTCCCTCTGATCCGAATTAAAGACTGCGTCAATTAATTCGGGTCGGAGGCAGTATTTCCAGCCATAGATATGAACTTCTCCAAGTGCGCAGTGTACTACCCTGTGGCGCTAAATGCAAACATTTCTTTGGGGAAAAAAGGTGTGTAAGCGCTGGAGTTTCGCTTACCATGAGGAGCAGCTGGGACTTCCCGGAGCCAGACGGGCCAGCGATCTCAACAACGTTGCCCGGGCGGAGCGGCGCGCGGTGGAGCGGCGGCGGGAGGAGGATGGGGGGCCGCGTGGAGAGGGAGCGGGAGAGGAAGGCCGCCGCCGTCTCGTCTACGGAGAGCCAGTCGCGGGGCCGCCCCCCTCCTGCCTCCCCGGCCATGGCTAGGGTTCTGGAGCTCTCCTCCCCTTCTTTCCACCGGATTTTTGGGCGCTCGGCTGGATTGAGTTTGGCGCCCGTGGATGTGTGAGTTTTGTGTTTGCGCGCGCTAGTCGATGTGGGGGGTCGTACAGGAGACCGGCGGAGGGCGCGTGCCTCGCCGGTAGAGCATCATCTTGGATCCCCGAAATTTCAAAAACAAAACTGATTTTTACAAGTTAAAAAAACTAAGGAAATCTTATCTGGATGACATTTGCTGGGAGAGCATGGCATTTTGAATGTTTTTTTTGACGACTTTAGTTGTGTCGGGGGATGGCAGTTTCTTCAGACCAACATTGCATTTTCTGAGAGGATGACAGTTTTGAGCAATACTAGACATATATGGATGGAAATTTGTATGCAATATACTAGACATATATGAGAACATACATAAATTTTCACAAATTTTAGGGTCTAAAAAGATGGACGCGGAAATGTGAAACATGGTTCCACGCGCCCATTATGAATAGTAAATTCAAAAACAAATACTAGGAAAAATAAGATAGGAAAACTAGTTATTTTTTATGCGACATACATGGTTAAATGGCATACTCGCAAATGAAGTGTTCACAGAAAAAATGACATCCTTGGTATTCTGAGCAAAATGACAAAATCGAAAAGTGTATTCAAAAACACTCTTTGATGGAATAACAAGGTTGGATTGTGTTCTCTTTATTAAGAATGCCTCTAGTGTTATTCTTTCATGAAACTTTTTAAAAATGGATGCAAATTCTTTGCCTCAACCATTAATTCAGAGAAACAGAGTGTTTCGTTTACAAATACGACACTCAAGTGCCCAACAGTGAAAGAAAAAGACCACTACTCTCCCAGACATTATTAGTCCCAAATGTCTGCACCCGCGATGAACCAAAGCTTTGTGTCTTCCTTGATACCCTCAAGGAGGATTGCTGGCGTGCAAACTTGTGGCGGAAGACCCTAACATTTCTTTCATTCTAAAAGGTCCAACTTAAAACATGGTGAGGGAGGCCATGGCGCTCTTATTCAGGATGTTGCTTTCAGGCATGTTGGTCCACTACTCTTCGGTAGAGCGCTCCAAGTTGGAACCACTCCCTCACCAACCCCTATAGCCTCAAGGTGTGCCGACATTTGTGAAGTGTGAAGTGATTTCTTGCTCTTTTGTGCACAAAGGGCATGCTGTAATTTGGTCAACTGTGCTTAGCCAACCTATCCGTCGTTTAAATCCTATTTTGGATGGCAAATTAACCTTCCCGACTGCCCGAGCTTTTCAAACCGTCCTTTCCATAGAGGTGCGGGTTGCACACCCAAGAAATTACACCTTATCGGCAGACCAACGAGTAGTGGCCGCTCGTCGTGTGCTTCCAAGTGATGTCATTGTCGGTGTCATCTTGTCGTCGGAGGCCGGCGAGTAGTGGCCACTGATCACGTGCTTCCAAGTGATGTCGTATTCGGTGCCCTCTTGAAGTTGGACATCTCAGAATATATAACTCTACACGTGAGTAGAATGGTCGACCAAGTTTGATACCCCAACTTTGATTGTTTTTTTCTAGTATGTTTTTCAGACTTATTATTCATATGGATCGCATGGAACCATGTTTATTTTTGTATTTTTGCTAAAAGTATGTTTTAACTTTTTGTGGACAAAAGGAGCTAGTTGTAGCACGCACACCAAATGGCTTTTCTGCACTTTTTGTTAGTAGCTAGGACGAGCATGCTCTAGCCATGTTGTGCACTTTATTTGGTTGCCTACATTGCACCATTGGATCGTTTGTTACATGTTGTTTGGTTGATCACTTGTGAGGGATGTGGCTATGAAAGATGCAATTACATAATGTTTGGTTGCCCCCAGCCTAATGTTGTGGTCACCCTTCTTACTTGTAGCGACAACCTTACCACAAAGTACAATACATTGGTAGTATGAAATCACATCATTTTTGTCCTAGCTAGTAAACAAATGGCAATTCGTCCTAGCTACTCATAATCGACAATACCAAATTAAGAGTCTTATGGATAGAGGGGGAAGTTCATCACTACGATAAAAGGGGGAGTTCACCATCCCTGTCTTATCTTCTTCACCTTCTCATGTTTCTTCTTCTTCGTCTTCCTCTTCCCCTTTTTCTTCAGAACCTTGTGTTGCCTCTGTTAGCCCATATTGTCTCAGCCCACTCTAATATTTTGTTCTGTCAAGATTCATTTTCGATTGTATCCACACCATGGACGAAGTCAACATCATCAGTCGTCACTTTTTCCGACACGTACTCATCAAGACTCTAGTCTAAGATCCAAATTATGAAGAATATGCAAAAAAAACAAGCTTAGTCTGTGTGGGGAAAGGATGGAATGCCTTCTAACCATGGATCTTAAATCTTTTATTCAAAGCATCAAATGTCCTTGAAAGTGCAACTATCCCTAGGTGGTTTTGGTAATTCCTAACAACATATAGCTCATTGAGCTAACATTATTCCAAGATAAATATTTCAGAAAAAGCTCAATGAATGGCATGGCATGGATGAGGAAAGTGGACCCCTCAAAATACTAAGGATAAAAGGATTCGCTCAAGCTCAAAGCTCAAGACTCTATATTTTATATTTTAGTGATCCAAGATCACATTGAGTCTATAGGAAAAGCCAATACTATCAAGGAGGGATGAGGTGTTGCTTAATTGCTTGCTTGCTCAAAGTGCTTAGTGATATGCTCCAAAACCCTCAACTACTTTCTCACATCCACATATGACCTAAACCAAAAGTCAAACTCAGCCCCACTGATTCTTTCTATCCGGCGCCACCGAGTTCAGATGTCATAGCCACTGCCACAAACCCTAGGCAAATCGGTCTCACCGATAGGGATCTCGATCTCACCGAGATGGGATTGTAATCTCTCTGTTTCCCTTCGTAACATTTTGGTCCCACCGAGATGAGCGATCGGTCCTATCGAGATTGCAATGTAAACTCTATGTTTCCTTTTTGTAACATTTCGGTCTCACCGAAATGAGCGAATCGGTCCCACCGAGTTTACCTGACCAACTCTCTGGTTAGCTTATTACCAAAATCGGTCCCACCGAGTTTGTGTAATCGGTCTCACCGAGATTACGTTATGCCCTAACCCTAACCATATCGGTGTTGGAAATATGCCCTAGAGGCAATAATAAAAGGATTATTATTATATTTCCTTGTTCATGATAATTGTATTTTATTCATGCTATAATTGTATTATCCGGAAATCGTAATACACGTGTGAATACATAGACCACAATATGTCCCTAGTGAGCCTCTAGTTGACTAGCTCGTTGATCAATAGATAGTCATGGTTTCACGACTATGGACATTGGATGTCGTTGATAACGGGATCACATCATTAGGAGAATGATGTGATGGACAAGACCCAATCCTAAGCATAGCACAAGATCGTGTAGTTCGTTTTGCTAGAGCTTTTTCAATGTCAAGTATCTCTTCCTTAGACCATGAGATCGTGTAACTCCCGGATACCGTAGGAGTGCTTTGGGTGTACCAAACGTCATAACGAATCGGGTGACTATAAAGGTGCATTACGGTATCTCCGAAAGTGTACATTGGGTTGACACGGATCGAGATTGGGATTTGTCACTCCGTATGACGGAGAGGTATCATCGGGCCCACTCGGTAGTGCATCATCATAATGAGCTCAAAGTGACCAAGTGTTTGGTCACGCGATCATGCATTACAGATGAGTAAAGTGACTTGCCGCAGAACGAGATTGAACGAGGTATTGGGATACCGACAATCGAATCTCGCAAGTAACATACCGATTGACAAAGGGAATTATATACGGGGTTGTTTGAATCCTCGACATCGTGGTTCATCCGATGAGATCATCGAGGAGCATGTGGGAGCCAACATGGGTATCCAGATCCCGCTGTTAGTTATTGCCCGAGAGCCGTCTCGGTCATGTCTACGTGTCTCCCGAACCCGTAGGGTCTACACACTTAAGGTTCGGTGACGCTTAGGGTTGTATGAATATGAGTATGCAGTATACCGAATGTTGTTCGGAGTCCAGGATGAGATCCCGGACGTCACGAGGAGTTTCGGAATGGTCTGGAGGTAAAGAATTATATATAGGAAGTGGTATTTCGGCCATCGGGAAAGTTTCGGGGTCACCCGGTATTGTACCGGGACCACCGGAAGGGTCCCGGGGATCCACCGGGTGGGGCCACCCATCCCGGAGGGCCCCATGGGCTGAAGTGGGAGGGGAACCAGCCCATAGTGGGCTGGTGCGCCCCCCTAGGCCCACCCCCTGTGCCTAGGGTTGAAACCCTAGGGTGGGGGGGGGGGCGCACCACATGCCTTGGGGGGGCACTCCACCCCCTTGGCCGCCGCCCCCCTTGGGAGATGGGATCCCCAAGGGCCGGCGCCTGAGGGCCTATATAGGGTGGGGAGGGGCAGCCGCACTGTGCATTGGCGCCTCCCTCGCTACACCTCGCCCTCCTCCCGCAGCAGCTTGGCGAAGCTCGCCGAGTTCTGCTGCATCCACCACCACGCCGTCGTGCTGCTGGATCATCATCAACCTCTCCTTCCCCCTTGCTGGATCAAGAAGGAGGAGACGTCTCCCGTCCCGTACGTGTGTTTAACACGGAGGTGCCGTCCGTTCGGCACTCGGTCATCGGTGATTTGGATCACGGCGAGTACGACTCCATCATCCACGTTCTAGTGAACGCTTCCGCACGCGATCTACAAGTGGTATGTAGATGCAATCTCTCTCCCATGACTCGTTGCTTAGATGAACTCATAGATGGATCTTGGTGAAACCGTAGGAAAAATTTTAATTTTCTGCAACGTTCCCCAACAATCGGTCCTACCGAGTTGCATGTCGGTCCCACCGAAAATCCTAACGGTCACTAGATTTGCTGAATCGGTCCGACCGAGTTTCTCAATTCGGTCTCACCGAGACACTACTAGGGAAAACCTTATACACATAATCTTAGCAGCAGCGCGGCACAAAAAGAAGCGCTACTGCTAATTAGCAGTAGCGCGGGTTTTTAACCCTCACTACTACTAAGTTGATAGTAGTGGCGCGGGTTTTTAACCCTCGCTACTACTAAGCGGTCTCTACCGTGCCCCCCGACACATGCCATAGTAGTAGCGAGGGGTATAAACCCGCGCTACTACTAAGTTGATAGTAGTAGCGTGGTTTTATACCCCTCGCTACTACTAAGTACGAGGTAGGTGAAGTCGCCATATCCTCGGCCGAATCCCCATCTCCTCCCCCAAATCCCTCCTCTCTTCCACCACTCTCTCCTCTCACTTTCCATACGCTCTCACATGGACCTCTTGCCCATGCACCCATCCTCCTCCATGGCGCCGAAAGAGGTCGCCGCCTCGCGCCACCGGCGTCTAAGAGCTCGCCGGTCTTCCACCGACGTCTAGGAGGCCGCCGCCCCGCGCCACCACACCGGAGCACCTCGCCACCGGTGACTAGCTCCGCTGCTCCCTACATTACCTTCCTCTCTCCCTCGGTTTTCCTTTTCTCTCTCCTCTGGTTTGACTCACCCTCCCATGTCCATGCCCGCAGGTGTCATCGCCATGGATGACCCGAGCTATCCGGCATGGTCGGGAAGAGGAGCCCCACGCCGCTCGGCTCGCCATAGAACGGGCCCTCTCCAACAGCCCACTGTTGGATCTGGTCTTCCGCCATTCGTTTCATGCCTCGGCGATGCCAATCATCGCTAGATCTTACCATTGCTGCCATTGATGACGCACAGATCAAGATTTTTTGTTTTTTAAAGTAATAGCGATGAGCGCTGGGTATAAGACCCGCTTCTGACTAATTAGCGATAGCGCTGTTTAACGCACGCCATGCCTAACCATGTATAGCGATAGCATGTGTTAACACGCGCCATCGCTACAAGTTAAGCTAATGGCGCCCGTGTCGATAGCGCGGACACCAAGACTATCGACATGCCAAAACTCCAGCCGCTGCTAGGCTTTTCCCTAGTAGTGAGATTGGTAAATTGTGTGTAACGGTTAGTTTTTGTGTGGATGCTATATATACCCCTCCACCTACTCTTCATTCGTGGAGAGAGCCATCAGAATGAACCTACACTTCCAATACACATTTTCTGAGAGAGAACCACCTACCCTTGTGTTGAGGCCAAGATATTCCATTCCTATAATATGAATCTTGATCTCTAGCCTTCCCCAAGTTGCTTTCCACTCAAATCTTCTTTCCACCAAATCCAAATCATGTGAGAGAGAGTTGAGTGTTGGGGGGACTATCATTTGAAGCACAAGAGCAAGGAGTTCATCATCAACACACAATTTGTTACTTCTTGGAGAGTGGTGTCTCCTAGATTGGCTAGGTGTCACTTGGGAGCCTCCGACAAGATTGTGGAGTTGAACCAAGGAGTTTGTAAGGGCAAGGAGATCGCCTACTTCGTGAAGATCTACCGCTAGTGAGGCAAGTCCTTCGTGGGCGGCGACCATGGTGGGATAGACAAGGTTGCTTCTTCATGGACCCTTCGTGGGTGGAGCCCTCCGTGGACTCACAAGAACTGCTACCCTTCGTGGGTTGAAGTCTCCATCAACATGGATGTACGATAGCACCACCTAACGGAACCACGACAAAAACATCCGTGTCTCCAATTGCGTTTGAATTCTCCAAACCCTTCCCTTTACATTCTTGCAAGTTGCATGCTTTACTTTCCGCTGCTCATATACTCTTTGCATGCTTGCTTGAATTGTGTTAAGAGTGCTTAACTTGTGCTAAGATAGCTAAAATCTGCCAAAGACTAAAATTGGGAAAAGGATAAGTTTTTATTTGGTCAAGTAGTCTAATCACCACCCCTCTAGACATACTTTCGATCCTACAGTCCTCTTAATCGTAACTCTAAGGCTAGAGTGTGTGAGACTGGACAATTCAGCATCAGTCTTAGAATAGTTCCCATCAGAGAACTCATTAAGATGGTACTTGGTTTTCCCAAAGGGTGGAAGAACCCCCTGCGGACATGCATATCCAACATCTCCTAGATACAGGGATATTGATCGCATCACGTCGATCCATGTTGTTAGCAGGAATGCTAACATCGTGAGTCGATCCTTCCCAGCCCACTAACGGGTATGTGAACTTAAGATCGAAATCAACAGCAGCAATAACATTTTGGCCTGTGTAGTGCTTTTCTACTCCTATATGTTGTAGCATGGGATCTTGACGCTCCAGCGGTCAAATTCTTTGCACACGGTCGACTGCTTGAAATTTCCATTGACCACTAGCTTCGTATCGCTATTTCACACGACTTTTATGTTGTATGCTTCTATTTCGATGGTTGCGTATGAGTAGATCTATGTCTCCCTACTGTTGGGGAACATAGTATTTCAAAAAAAATCATACGATCACGTAAGATCTATCTAGGAGATGCATAGCAACAAGCGGGGAGAATGTGTCTACGTACCCTCGTAGACCAAAAGCGAAAGCGTTTAGTAACGCGGTTGATGTAGTCGAACGTCTTCGCGATCCAACCGATCCAAGCACCGAACGTACGACACCTCCGCGTTCAGCACACGTTCAGCTCAATGACGTCCCTTGATCTCTTGATCCAGTTGAGGACGAGGGAGAGTTCCGTCAGCACGACGGTGTGGCGACGGTGATGATGAAGTTACCGGTGCAAGGCTTCGCCTAAGCACTACGACGTTATGACCGAGGTGTGTAACTATGGACGGGGGCACCGCACACGGCTAAGAGAAGGCTTGGTGTGTCTTTGGGGTGCTCTCCTCCCACATATATAAAGGGGGAGAGGAGAGGAGTCCGTCCCTAGAGGAGGCGCGCCAAGGGGGGGAGTCCTACTTGGACTCCCGGTCCAAGTAGAATTCGCCCTCCCCTTTCCTATTCCAACTAGGAGAAGGAAGGGAAGGGAGAAGGAAAGGAGGGGGGCGCCGCCCCCTCCTAGTCCAATTCGGACCATCCCATGGGGGGGCGTGCGGCCACCCCTCGAGGCCCTCCTCTCCTTTCCACTAAAGCCCATTAAGGCCCATTACTTCCCCGAGGGGTTCCGGTACTCCGAAATTCACCCGAAACAACCCGAACCATTCCGGTGTCTGAATGTAACCTTCCAATATATGAATCTTTACCTCTCGACCATTTCGAGACTCCTCGTCATGTCTGTGATCTCATCCGGGACTCCGAACAAACTTCGGTTCATCAAATCACATAACTCATAATACAAATCGTCATCGAACGTCAAGCGTGCGGACCCTACGGGTTCGAGAACTATGTAGACATGACCGAGACACATCTCCGGTCAATAACCAATAGCGGAACCTGGATGCTCATATTGGTTCCTACATATTCTATGAAGATCTTTATCAGTCAAACCGCATAACAACATACGTTGTTCCCTTTGTCATCGGTATGTTACTTGCCCAAGATTCGATCATCGGTATCATCATACCTAGTTCAATCTCGTTACCGGAAAGTCTCTTTACTCGTTCCGTAATGCATCATCCTGTGATTAACTCATTAGTCACATTGCTTGCAAGGCTCATAGTGATGTGCATTACCGAGAGGGCCCGGAGATACCTCTCCGATACACGGAGTGACAAATCCTAATCTCGATCTATCCGTACTCAACAAACACCATCGGAGACACCTGTAGAGCATCTTTATAATCACCCAGTTACGTTGTGATGTTTGATAGAACACAAGGTGTTCCTCCGATATTCGGGAGTTGCACAATCTCATAGTCCGAGGAACATGTATAAGTCATGATGAAAGCAATAACAGTAAAACTAAACGATCATTATGCTAAGCTAATGGATGAGTCTTGTCCATCACATCATTCTCTAATGATGTGATCCCGTTCATCAAAAGACAACATATGTCTATGGCTAGGAAACTTAGCCATCTTTGATTAACGAGCTAGTCAAGTAGAAGCATACTAGGGACACTCTGTTTGTCTATGTATTCACACATGTGCTAAGTTTTTGGTTAATACAATTCTAGCATAAATATGTTGGAAATATGCCCTAGAGGAAATAATAAAATGGTTATTATTATATTTCTTTGTTCATGATAATTGTCTATTATTCATGCTATAATTGTGTTATCCGGAAATCGTAATACATGTGTGAATACATAGACCACAACATGTCCCTAGTGAGCCTCTAGTTGACTAGCTCGTTGATCAACAGATAGTCATGGTTTCCTGACTATGGATATTGGATGTCATTGATAACGGGATCACACCATTAGGAAAATGATGTGATGGACAAGACCCAATCCTAAGCATAGCACAAGATCGTGTAGTTCGTTTTGCTAGAGCTTTTCCAAATGTCAAATATCATTTCCTTAGACCATGAGATTGTGCAACTCCTGACACCGTAGGAGTGCTTTGGGTGTGCCAAACGTCCACAACGAATCGGGTGGCTATAAAGGTGCCCTACAGGTATCTCCGAAAGTGTCTGTTGGGTTGGCACGAATCGAGACTGGGATTTGTCACTCCGTATGACGGAGAGGTATCTGTGGGCCCACTCGGTAATGCATCATCATAATAAGCTCAATGTGACCAAGTTTCTGGTCACGGGATCATGCATTACGGTACGAGTAAAGTGACTTGCTAGAACGAGATTGAACGAGGTATTGGGATACCGACGATCGAAGTCTCGGCAAGTAACGCATCACCGACAAAGGGAATTGTATCTGGATTGATTGAATCCTCGACATCGTGGTTCATCCGATGAGATCATCGAGGAGCATGTGGGAGCCAACATGGGTATCCAGAACTCGCTGTTGGTTATTGACCGGAGAGTCATCTCGGTCATGTCTGCATGTCTCCCGAACCCGTAGGGTCTACACACTCAAGGTTCAGTGACGCTAGGGTTGTAGACATATTAGTATGCAGTAACCCGAAAGTTGTTCGGAGTCCCGGATGAGATCCCGGACGTCACGAGGAGTTCCGGAATGGTCCGGAGGTAAAGATTTATATATAGGAAGTCAAGTTTCGGCCATCGGGAAAGCTTCGGGGGTCACCGGTATTGTACCGGGACCACCGGAAGGGTCCCGGGGGTCCACCGGGTGGGGCCACCTATCCCGGAGGGCCCCATGGGCTGAAGTGGGAGGGGAACCAGCCCCTGGTGGGCTGGTGCGCCCCCCTTGGGCCTCCCCCTGCGCCTAGGGCAGGAAACCCTAGGGGCGGGCGCCTTGGCTTGGGGGGCAAGCCACCCCCTTGGCCGCCGCCCCCCTTGGAGATCCCATCTCCTAGGGCCGGCGCCCCCCCAGGGGCCCTATATATAGTGGGGGGAGGGAGGGCAGCCGCACCCTAGCCCCTGGCGCCTCCCTCTCCCTCCCAACACCTCCTCCTCCTCCGTAGAGCTTGGCAAACTTGATCTATTTATCTTGCAATGGGAAGAGGTGCCCGGTAGTGGGTTCGATCTTACGGTGCTCGATCCCAGTGACAGAAGGGGAAACGACACGTATGTATCGTTGCTACTAAGGATAAAAAGACGATATCTATATCTACCGCCATATAGATAAACGGATCTTGTCTACATCATGTCATCATTCTTATTGCATTACTCCATTTTTCATGAACTTAATACACTAGATGCATGCTGGATAGCGGTCAATGTGTGGAGTAATAGTAGTAGATGTAGGCAGGAGTCGGTCTACTAATCTTGGACATGATGCCTATGTAATGATCATTGCCTGGATATCGTCATAATTATTTGAAGTTCTATCAATTGCCCAACATTAATTTGTTTACCCACCGTTTGCTATTTTTCTCGAGAGAAGCCACTAGTGAAACCTACGGCCCCCGGGTCTTCTTCCTCATATATTTTCCTTGCGGTCTACTTTTCCTTTGCATTTTTATTCAGGTCTATTAAACCAAAAATACAAAAATACCTTGCTACACTTTATTTATTTGCGATCTATTATTTCAATCTACTACAATTTACCTCACGTCCGCTTGCCAATTTCTGGCGCCATTACCCGAAAGGGATTGACAACCCCTTTAACACGTCGGGTTGTGAGGTGTTGTTATTTGTGTGCAGGTGCTGTTTACGTTGTGTTGCTTGGTTCTCCTACTGGTTCGATACCTTGGTTTCATAACTGAGGGAAATACTCTACCATCGCTGTGCTACATCATCCCTCCCTCTCCGGGGAAATACCGACGTAGTTCTAGCTACCATCAAGGAGAATTTCTGGCGCCGTTGCCGGGGAGGATCTTCAACATAACCAGGTTCCTAATCACAAATCTCATCTCCATGAAATTTACATTATTTGCCATTCGCCTCTCGTTTTCCTCTCCTCCACTTCACAAAAATTTGCCGTTTTTATTGGCCCTCTTTTTCGTTCGTCGTTTTCTCGTCAGATCTCATGTTTGCTTGTGTTGCCATGTGTCTTCTATTTGCTTGCATCTTCGCTTGCTAAAAATCTATTCATATGGATCCTCAACCACTTGCTAATCTTTTCAAAAGATCCAATTATGATGAACCCACTGCTAGTGAATTGAGTTCACTAGATTATCTTTATGAAGTTTTGCTTGAGATTCATGAATCTGAAAATTGTGATGAAGAAATTTATGAAGTGATTCATGATAGCTCCTTGAATGAAAAGCATGATTGCAATGATTTTACTATAAATTCTATTAATGTCAATTGTGCTAATAATATGCAAAACCCCAAGCTTGGGGATGCTAATTTTGCTATGTCCACTACTTATTGCGATGATCATGATTGGGGTGATTCTTCTTATGATCTTGAAAATTTATTTAAGCCTCATGATGAATATGTTTGCAATAATATTAAAAGTGGGTTTGGAAGAGCGTCAACTTTAGGTAAAAATAGTCCCACGTATTTGGAGAGTGTTCAATCTTATGATTTTTTTTTATGAAAGTGGGTTTGGAGAGGTCACGACTTTAGTTGATGTTAATCCCACTATCTCCGAAGATTATAAAACTTGTATGCATGTGGATCATGAAGAGAACATTTTATATGATAGCTATATTGTTGAATTTGATTATGATCCTACATATAATTATTATGAGATAGGAAAATATGGTTGTAGAAATTTTCATGTTACTAAATTACCTCTCGTTGTGTTGTGATTGTCAATGTTTTATTCCTCTTCTTTGCTTATGTTAGATGTTTTTTGTCTTGATAATTTGTTTGCTTATAAAATTTCTATGCATAGTAAGTATGCTAGATAAATGTGTTTGTCATATGTTGCATGATGCTCTCTTTGTGTTTCAATTCTTATCTTTCGTGTGAGCATCGTTGAAATCTTATGCCTACCTAAGGGCGTAAAACTATAGCGCTTGTTGGGAGGCAACCCAATGAATAAAATTTATTTTTTATTTTTGCTTTATGTTCTTGTGTGTTTACAAAATTATGCTACTGTTATTATTGTGTTTTTTGTGTTTTAATTAGTGTTTGTGCCAAATAGAACCGATAGGATCTTCTTGGGTGATAGTTGTTTGATCTTGCTGAAAAAGACTGAAACTTTGCGCTCACAAAATTAATTATCATTTTTATTCAGAAAGATATTTTGCCATTATTATTTTTGAAGAATATTAATATACAAATTACCCTGGTCTTCCTATTTTTGTAGAATTTTTGGAGTTCCATAAGTATTCGTTTAAATCAGATTGCTACAGACTGTTCTGTTTTGACAAATTCTGTTTTCTTTGTGTTGTGTGCTTATTTTGATGGCTCTATGGTTTTATTTGATGAGTTTTTGCCATAGAAAAGTTGGAATACAATAGATATAATACAAAAACAAAATATGAATTGGTTTGATACAACACTTATAGTAGTGGTTTATTTTCTTATGCTAACGGATCTCACAAAGGTTTTGTTGAGTTTTGTGTGATTGAAGTTTTCAAGTTTTGGGTTATCTTATGATGGATGAAGGAAGGATGTAAGAGCCTAAGCTTGGGGATGCCCCGGCATCCCAAGATATTATCCAAGAATTATCAACCAACTAAGCTTGGGGATGCCCCCGAGTGGCATCCCCGCTTTCTTCCAACAACTATCGGTATTTTACTCGAGGCTATATTTTTATTTGTCACATGATATGTGTTTTGCTTGGAGCGTCTTGTATGATATGTGTCTTTGCTTGTTTTATTTTGTGTTTTAAGTCATCAATCCTTGCTGGACACACCTTTTTGAGAGAGCCAAAATTATATCATGACTTGTTAGAATTGCTCTCTATGCTTCACTTAAATCTTTTATGAGCTACGACTTGCTCTGGTGCTTCATTTGTATCTTTTTGAGCACGGCGTGCTTTGTTATTTTTGAAGAAAATGCTCTCTTGCTTCACTTAAATTTATTTGAGAGTTAGTAGAATTTTTAAGAAATTCTCTCTTGCTTCACTTAGATTATTTTGAGAGAAAGAAAATTTGTTATGCTCATGATCTTCACTTATATTTGTTTGAGCTTATGAAAAGCAACACATGAAAATTAGTCCCAAAGTGATAGGTATCCAAAAAGGATAAAGTAAAAGAAAATGTCATGAAGATCATTGGACAAAATAAACTTGATTCTTAGTAATAGTTTTGAGATATGATGATGTGATATGTGAGTTATGTTGATGAGTAATTGTGCTCTAGTAAGAATCTCGGTGTTAAGGTTTGTGATTCCCTATGCATGCACGAAAGTCAATAATCATGCAATGAAAATTATATCCTGCTTGTGGTGCACTATTCAGTGTTAATTATGCTTAATGCTTGCTTATGAGATTATTCGTTTCTTGGTTGGTCGCTTCCCAATCTTTTGCCAGCCTTCATTTGGCACTAAGTATGACCTCTACTTGTGCATCCAAAATCCTCTAAACCAGTTTTGCCACATGAGTCCACTATATCTACCTATATGCGGTATTCTTTTGCCATTCTAAGCAAATATGCACGTGCCATCTCGAATTTTCAAAAATAAACTTCTCTTTTGTGTGTTTGTTTCGCTAGCGGAACAGTAACGGGTGGCTAATATTTTCCATGCTAGATGCGTTATTCTCAAGATGAGTGTTTATTCACTTGTCATTGCACGAGAGTAAGGCAAAAGTCTTAGGGATGCCCAGTCCCGAAATGCAAAAAAAATGAATTTACTTTATGTTGCCAAATAATAAATTCCTTGGAAAGTGTTGGTATGGAGGGCACCCGTGGATACGGCTAGCCATGGAAAGTGAAAGAATGGTGGAAAAGGAATGAACTTTATTTTCTGTTTGGTAACCGCCTATGGCATATCTAGCATGGAAAGTGTTCGTAGCTCTAAGTCGTTTTCGTTGGTGGGATGGATACACCTCCCAAAATGTTTTTATCTCTAATTTTTTGCTTTGAGCTCTGGCACATCTACAAATCCCTACTTCCCTCTGCGTAGGGCCTTTCTTTTGTTTATGCAATTTGAGTCTCCATCTTCTCTCATAAAAATCACCAACTAGGAGGCAAAATGATTGTGCTCAAGTATTGGGTATAGTTAATATTCGAGTGTGTTTCATGAATGGATCAATGTTTGAGCATGATGGGCTAGGGATAACTTATTTTAGCGTTGATATTTTGAAAGACATGGTTGCTTGTTGATATGCTTGAGTATCTAAATTATTATGTCAAAACTAGACTATTGCTTTGAATTACATAAAAGTCCAAATGTCCATGCTATAAAGAAAAGAATATGTTATGACTTGATGAACAACACTCCACATCAACAATTCTGTTTTTATCACTTACCTACTCGAGGACGAGTAGGAGTTAAGCTTGGGGATGCTGATACGTATCTATAAATTTTTATTGTTCCATGTTGTTTTATTATCAATCTTGGATGTTTTATAATCATCTTATAGTCATTTTATATCCTTTTTGGTACTAACCTATTGACATAGTGCCAAGTGCAAGTTGCTGTTTTTTCCATGTTTTTACATTGCAGGAAATCAATATCAAACAGAGTCCAAATGCCACGAAACTCCATGATGATTTTTTATGGGCCAGAAGGAAGGCAATGGGCCCTGGTTGCACTGGGGTGCCCACAACCCATCGGCGCGCCAGAGGCCCAGCGCGCGCATACAGTGGGTTGTGCCCACCTCGGGTGCCCCCGGGACCACCTCTTTGCTCTATAAATACCACAATATTCCAGAAACCCTAGAACAAGCGTCGAAATATTCTTTTGCGGTGTGTGTTGTTGGGATCTGATGAACTTTGAGTTTATGATCAGTTATATCTTTTTATATCCATGAAAGTTATTTGAGTTTCTTTGATCTCTTATAGCCTCGTATTTCTTCTCCGATATTTGGGTTTTGTTTGGCCAACTTGATCTATTTATCTTGCAATTTGAAGAGGTGCCCGGTAGTGGGTTCGATCTTACGGTGCTCGATCCCAAAGGATGTGAAGGGGAAAGCGACTGCGTATGTATCGTTGCTACTAAGGATAAAAAAGACGAGATCTATATCTACCGCCATATAGATAAACGGATCTTGTCTACATCATGTCATCGTTCTTATTGCATTACTCCATTTTTTCATGAACTTAATACACTAGATGCATGCTGGATAGGGGTCAATGTGTGGAGTAATAGTAGTAGATGTAGGCTGGAGTCGGTCTACTAATCTTGGATGTGATGCCTATGTAATGATCATTGCCTGGATATCGTCATAATTATTTGAAGTTCTATCAATTGCCCAACAGTAATTTGTTTACCCACCGTTTGCTATTTTTCTCGAGAGAAGCCACTAGTGAAACCTACGGCCCCCGGGTCTTCTTCCTCATATATTAGCCTTGCGATCTACTTTTCCTTTGCATTTTTTATTCAGATCTGTTAAACCAAAAAATACAAAAATACCTTGCTGCACTTTATTTATTTGCGATCTATTATTTCAATCTACTACAATTTACCTCACGTCCGCTTGCCAATTTCTGGCGCCGTTACCCGAAAGGGTTTGACAACCCCTTTAACACGTTGGGTTGCGAGGTGTTGTTATTTGTGTGCAGGTGTTGTTTACGTTGTGTTGCTTGGTTCTCCTACTGGTTCGATACCTTGGTTTCATAACTGAGGGAAATACTCTACCATCGCTGTGCTACATCATCGCTCCCTCTCCGGGGAAATACCGACGTAGTTCTAGCTACCATCGGAGAGGCTTAGTCAACGGGTCTGCAACATTCAGATCAGTATGTATCTTGCAAATCTTTATGTCTCCCTTCTTGACTTGATCGCAGATGGAATTGAAGCATCTCTAGATGTGTTTGGTTCTCTTGTGAAATCTGGATTCCTTTGCCAAGGCAATTGCTCCAGTATTGTCACAAAAGATTTTCATTGGACCCGATGCACTAGGTATTACACCTAGATCAGATATGAACTCCTTCATCCAGACTCCTTCATTTGCTGCTTCCGAAGTAGCTATGTACTCCGCTTCACACGTAGATCCCGCCATGATGCTCTGCTTGGGACTGCACCAACTAACAACTCCACCATTCAATATAAATAGTCTTCGGTTTGCGACTTAGAGTGATCCAGATCAGTGTCAAAGCTTGCGTCGACGTAACCATTTACGACGAGCTCTTTATCACCTCCATAAATGAGAAACATATCCTTAGTCCTTTTCGTGTATTTCAGGATGTTCTTGACCGTTGTCCAGTTGATCCACTTCGGATTACTTTGGTACCTCCTCGCTAAACTAATAGCAAGGCACACATCAGTCCGGTACATAGCATTGCATACATGATAGAACCTATGGCTGAGGCATAGGGAATGACTTTCATTTTCTCTCTATCTTCTGTAGTGGTCGGGCATTGAGTCTGACTGAACTTCACACCTTGTAACACAGGCAAGAACCCTTTCTTTGACTGATCCATTTTGAAATTATTCAAAACTTTATCAAGGTATCACTACTCCAAGATGCTGCTAACGCGACACTACAATCAGAGACCCTTCGAGAAACTGTGTGCGATGCCATAATCGCAAACAGTGCTATATGAAAACCATCAGAAATATATAAAACGTTTGCGATGATAGATGCATCAAACACGGTTCAGGTTTTAGTTGCGTGTGCGATGAAGGGCATACAGTTCAATTCAATTAACTGTTTGCGATGAGGAGGAACAAAAGAAATGGGCAGCCAGATGAAGGCGTGTGCGATACACAGCATATGGTTCACTCACATGAACTGTTTGTGATTAGGCAACACAAAAGAAACGGGCAGCCAGATGAAGGTGTGTGCAATATACAACATACAGTTCACTCAGATGAACTATTTGTGATTAGGCAACACAAAATAAACGGTCAGCCATATCAAGGTATGTGGGATATACGACATGCGGTTCACTCGGATGAACTGTTTGCATTGACACAAGAGTACAGAAACGGTTCAACTTAACAAGACATGTGTGTTGTGAGATGGGATTGCATGCGGTTCACTCGGCCCTTGTCGTCAGTGTGTGATCTCTGTGGCAACCGTTCGCTCCCTATGCGCCTCTTCGTGTACCGTGGCAACCGTCCACTGACTCTTCGCCTTTCCCTCTTGATTTGGAACTGCTGTAGCACGCTAGCTCTTCCTCCCTCCTCCATTTGCCTTCACCCTTCCTTCTGCCATTGTTTGATCATCTTCTCCAT
Source organism: Aegilops bicornis (assembly GCA_021605145.1). Classification (NCBI taxonomy): domain Eukaryota; kingdom Viridiplantae; phylum Streptophyta; class Magnoliopsida; order Poales; family Poaceae; genus Aegilops; species Aegilops bicornis. Next base: position 691,993,818 of record CM038671.1, on the reverse strand, counting down.
GGAGGGAACAAGCCGGAAACGACCCCGTTATTCTTGCCCCGGTCTGAATGATGACGCGGTGGAGGAACTCATTGATCGGTGCGACATCATCACCTCGGCTAGCATGGTAGGTTCGTTCAAGACCATTCTCGACTCAACTAATAACATCATTACAAGGAACCCAAGGGTTCAGGAGTGGTTTGATCTCCCCTATCTTCTTCGCCGTGACCTTGCTGACTGGTGCGGGGACGAGGGAAGCCTCGCCTTGTGTAAGTTGATGCCGCTTGATAATGGTACATATGATGTTAAGATGCCATCGCTTGAGGGCAAGGCTTGGGCAAAGTAAATGGAGATTGGGTTGTTTATATTGGGTACAAGCATGCAGTGGGAACTTGTGAATGTGTACACTCGCCACCGGGTTCCACTTTGAAAAATCTCGCACGATCGCCCAGAGGTTGAGTACACCGTATTCTACGTGAGTTCAAATACGATCATGCCGATCGATCGTAGGATCGAAAGTATGTCTAGAGGGGGGTGATTAGACTACTTGACCAAATAAAAACTTATCCTTTTCCCAATTTTAGTCTTTGGCAGATTTTAGCTATCTTAGCACAAGTCAAGCAATCTTAACACAATTCAAGCAAGCATGCAAAGAGTATATGAGCAGCGGAAAGTAAAGCATGCAACTTGCAAGAATGTAAAGGGAAGGGTTTGGAGAATTCAAACGCAATTGGAGACACAGATGTTTTTGTTGTGGTTCCGATAGGTGGTGCTATCGTACATCAACGTTGATGGAGACTTCAACCCATGAAGGGTAACGGTTGCGCGAGTTCACGAAGGGCTCCACCCACGAAGGGTCCACGAAGAAGCAACCTTGTCTATCCCACCATGGCCGTCGCCCACGAAGGACTTGCCTCACTAGCGGTAGATCTTCACGAATTAGGCGATCTCCTTGCCCTTACAAACTCATTGGTTCAACTCCACAATCTTGTCGGAGGCTCCCAAGTGACACCTAGCCAATCTAGGAGACACCACTCTCCAAGAAGTAACAAATGGTGTGTTGATGATGAACTCCTTGCTCTTGTGCTTCAAATAATAGTCTCCCCAACACTCAACTCTCTCTCACAGGATTTGGATTTGGTGGAAAGAAGATTTGAGTGGAAAGCAACTTGGGGAAGGCTAGAGATCACGATTTATGTGGTAGGAATGGAATATCTTGGTCTCAACACAAGGGTAGGTGGTTCTCTCTCAGAAAATGTGTATTGGAAGTGTAGGTTCGTCCTGATGGCTCTCTCCATGAATGGAGAGTGGGTGGAGGGGTATATATAGCCTCCACACAAAATCTAACCGTTACACACAACTTACCAAACTCGGTGGGACCGAATTGTTAAACTCGGTCGGACCGATTCAACAAATCTAGCGACCGTTAGGATTTTCGTTGGGACCGACATGCAACTCGGTAGGACCGATATGGTTAGGGTTAGGGCATAACGTAATCTCAGTGAGACCGATTACACAAACTCGGTGGGACTGATTTTGGTAATAAGCTAACCAGAGAGTTGGTCAGGTAAACTCGGTGGGACCGGTTTGCTCATTTTGGTGAGACCGAAATGTTACAAAAAGGAAACAGAGAGTTTACATTGCAACCTTGGTGGGACCAATCGCTCACCTCGGTGGGACCGAAACGTTACAAAGGGAAATAGAGAGATTACAATCCCATCTCGGTGAGACCGAGATCCCTATCAGTGAGACCGATTTGCCTAGGGTTTGTGGCAGTGGCTATGACATCTGAACTCGGTGTCGCCGGATAGAAAGAATCGGTGGGGCCGAGTTTGACTTTTGGTTTAGGTCATATGTGGATGTGGGAAAGTAGTTGAGGGTTTTGGAGCATATCACTAAGCACTTTGAGCAAGCAAGCCATTAAGCAACACCTCATCCCTCCTTGATAGTATTGGCTTTTCTTATAGACTCAATGTGATCTTGGATCACTAAAATATAAAATGTAGAGTCTTGAGCCTTGAGCTTGAGCCAATCCTTTTATTCTTAGTATTTTGAGGGGTCCACTTTCCTCATCCATGCCATGCCATTCATTGAGCTTTTCCTGAAATATTTATCTTGGAATAATGTTAGCTCAATGAGCTATATGTTGTTTGGAATTACCAAAATCACCTAGGGATAGTTGCACTTTCAATCTCCCCCTTTTTGGTAATTGATGACAACATATAGATCAATGCTTCGGCAAATGATAATAAGAGTGAAAAACATTGTCGCTTTGAGAAGTATGTGATAAGCAAGAGCTCCCCCTAAATTTGTGCATAGTTTAAGATTTGCTTTAGACTGCAAATGCACAAAGAGTTAGGCTCATGGCTTACTCTTCCTTGTCACATACATCTTGGTGGAGCGCTCAAAATGATAACAATAGAATACATGCACTCATCACCAAGCAAAGTGAATGATCATATAGAGATAAAGGATAATGTCATCCAACAAGCATTAATGTAGCATATGATCAAACACATGATCATCCAAGTATCACATGCATGTAAAGTATCTCAATCAAGCAAATAAAGTTCAACCACCAAAGCAAGAGAGAATAAAAGCGACGCCTCTCTCGAAGACTATGATCTATACATTTTTCTCCCCTTTGGCAACAAGTTACCAAAAGTTCATAGAAAATGCATAGCACTAAATCGTCTCTCGTGCTTGATCTCCGTGTGGTGGTGTAGACAGTAACGCCAAGGACGAAGGCATCAGTTGATGTAGATGGAGCTGGTAGAGTAGGTCTTTGGAGCTGGTGGCTTGAAGGCTGTGGCTGGTGCGTATGAAGTGGCTCGTGTCTGCATCGCACTGCACTGGCTGATCTCCGAGCTCTAGGCACTCTGGAAAATGCCTTAGTGGTTGCCTTGCCCTTCCTCTCCTACATATCATCCTGAAGTTGCTCAACAACAGATCTGTATCTCGCCACCTTCACATCCATGTCATAGAACTTACGCTCCATGATCCTCTCCGTGCTCTCTTGGTTTTGAGTCAAGGTGGCCAGCCCCTTCTCAATCCTCAGAGTGGATGCAATCAAGTAGCCAAGTTGATCCTGTTTGCTCTTCAAGAAGTACTGAGATGCTTCTTCCATTGTTGGCATCTTGGCAGCCTTCTCCTTCTTCGCTTGTGCTTGCACAGAAGATGGTTCATCTTCATTCATAACCACTTGGTTGTCCTCAAAGTCTGGATAGATAGGCATGTGCTCCTTGTCCAACAAGTATGTTCTAGTGCCCATCTTGGAGTTAATCATCTCCTGGATCTGTGGGGCATACCCACAACTTCTCTTCCGGTCAGCAGTTGTCCTCTTGATAGTTTCTACTATAAGACTCATGACCTTGAACTTTTGTGGCACATCAAATAAGTGTAGCAGATTTATTGCATGGCCTCTGATCATGCTGTGATCACCTGACTTGGGCAAGAGAGTGTGCCTGAGGATCCAGTTAATGGTTGGCAGTCCGATAAGGTAATGTCTTGATCCAAACTTGTGTGATTCTATAGCAAGATCTGGGATCTCCTTGTACATATGTGCCATAGTGTTGTGATCCATCTTCTTCTTGGCATAGATATCCAAGTCATCCTCTTCCTCCTTAGGTGCATTGATCAGATTAGCCCATTCTTCAATTGATGATTGGTACCTAGTACCTTCAGGCATCCATACTATCCTGCCATCTGGATAGAAGTGCGTTGTGGAGTAGAAATGCATTATTAGCTCATTATTCCACTTTGTGAGCTTCTGCCCAACAAAGTCTGCCACTCCACAAGCACTGAAGTTGTCATACACACCAGGATAGTGTTCTTCATTCTCCTTGATGTATTCCCAGTTGACCCATCTCATGTCACACACTATGGGCTTCTTGTCCAGCAGAATTGTATCATATAAGTCTTGTTGTTCCTTTGTGTGGAACATGTAGTCTACATCAGTTCTCCTACTGGTGGCATATGGATCTGACTCTCTCCATAGCCTCAATCCCGAGTCCTTCCTGATCTTCATGTTCTCAGCTACAGGATGGGCATCATTATGATATGGAATTTTAGGCTTCAATTTTCTCAAAACATGTGACTCATCATCTTCTTCTTCAAAGAATAGCCAGTAATCGGGGCCTTGTTCTTCTCAAATGGTGGAATGTTCTGGTACTCCTCTTGGGTGCAATCTTGGGTTTGGAGGCAGCCTTGGGTGCTACTTTGGGCTTTGATGAAGCAGCCCCTGACCTAATGGCATCACCCATAAGCTTCTGAGCTTTGGGTGCTGGTGCAACATCCTCTTCTTCTTCCTCCTCTTCCATCATGTAAGGCTTTCCAATTACTCTGGCCATGGTCTTCTTGACCCTTCCCTTCCTCTTCTTCCCTTCTGCAGCAGCCTCTTTGGGTTCAGCTTCCAAAGATGCTTGAGTGGAGGCTCTGGCTTTAGACATGGGTTGTCTTCCTGCTGGCCTTTTGGTCTTCGGACTGGGTTGAATTCTGCGGTGAGCCATATTCTTTCTTGAGCACCTTCTTCTTGGAAGTGGCCTCATCCTCAACTGCCACATAGTCTTCATCCTCAGATTCTGAGGTTCTCTTCTTTTTGGCCCTGGTGGAAGCTTTGGGTAGATTGCTTGGGGTGCTCCTGCTGCCCTCATCATAGCTGCTAGAGGGGCTAGTGCCCTCACTCATGTGAACCTGCTCCTCTTCCCTGTTTTGGCGGTCACTTTGATCAGACATATTGCAAACACTGACAACAGACCCTGTGAGTAGATATAGATGAGATAGAGTGGACGAGCATCACAAAATACAGAGGTTTTTGCAAAAGAATGAGTCAAAAACTTAGTTTTAGTTTTCCACAGAAAGCATTTCGGATCTACCGATTTGTAAACTTGGTGATACCGAAGCAGCTTTTGGAACCTAAACTAGTGAACTCGGTCAGACCGAGTCATAGTTTGGTGGCACCGAGACTGCTAGGGTTTCACAAAGTCCTGAACTCGGTCACACCGATTTGCAATTCTCGGTCAGACCGAGAATTACATGTGCAATGGCCTTAGCCGAATCGGTGGTACCTAGTTCTACAACTTGGTTGGTCCGAGATGGTTTCGGAGGAAACCTAACACTAAATTTTCAATTCATCTCTAATCTACGAAGTGTTTTGACTGGATAAGATATTTTCAATCGTGGCAAGATTCATGGCGAACACAATGTGCTAGGAATCAGATAGGGATAGCACAGTGATCAAGTTCATACCCTGGTTCGGCGATGAACTCGCTATGGCGGCAACGGCGGGGATGATTCCCGTTGATGGCGGCGGAGACTAGAGGCAGGAGGTAGCTGGCGACGAGGAGGACGATCCGGAGACCCTGGAGGCAGAGCGGGTTGAGCGCGGGCGAAAGAGTTCGGAGAAAATTTCCAAAATTTTGCCCGTAGGTATATATAGCCCGACCCTGTCGGTGTGACCGAGTGGAACAACTCGGTGGCACTGAGATGCATAATCGCAAGCGATTACTGACAACTCGGTGTGACCAAAAAGTTTAAATCGGTTGCACCGAGATTGAAAACCTAGATCGACTTAGTGATATCGGTATGACCGAAATGGAAGAATCGGTCAGACCAAAACGCACAAAGAAGTTTTGGAAGTTTAAGTCTATGATTTAATCGGGGACTCGAGTGCTCCTCATACAGTGGTTCGAATCTGACTTGATCAAATTTTGTGATGTAGCATGAATAGAGTTTGAGACGAGAAGAGCATAGATAGCTAGAGAAGGTTCTTAGGCATTCTTGTCCATCCACTTGGCAAAAGAAAAGAAAAAATCAATCAAAACAACAAGTGGATGTCCTCGAATGAGTAAAATATGCAACCAACATGCTCACACAATAAAATGGCAAATGAAATATGTGGCGAAGCATGCACAACCAATTCTAGCATCTATCAAGCAATTGGCGATGACTAGGTCATCTATATATGAGTATATTGACTTAGGAGTCAAATGAGAACATTTGATCATAGGTCATACTCATCGTTTAAGCTCAAGTTGGGTTACCACTTTTACATAATGCATTGTTGTGTTCACACCATTAGAGTTGCTTCGACTCAATTCTTAGAGTAAAGCTCCCCCTAGATGTGAGATCCCCCCTTAGAGGGATGAACTAACCTTGTGTTTTGTCGATGATGACTTCATGTAGGTGTTGAAGATGTGGATGCTCAATGTTGATGTAGATCATTTGGAGCAATCCTTTGGAGTGAGTTGCACTTTCAATACCTACACGGTTTAGTCCCACAAGGAACAAACAAGGATATCCATAGAGTGATGCACACACAAGATAATGTCTATGAGAGCATTAGGTTACCTTGTCCCGTGTCTTACCAACAAGAGGGTTTGTGACTCCTTGAACGTGCAAGATGTGGAAGTTGATTGCACTTGTTCTTGCCAAAATGATATGAGTGAAATATGTTGGCGGAGTCACCCTCAAGAACTCTCTAATTCTTCTTCTTCGGGATCCACATCATCTTGATGGGAATCCTTGGAGTTGTAGTCGTACTTGATGTAGTCTTGGGAACCCACTTGACCAAGGCCTTAGGAGCTTCTTCAAATGCATCAATTTCTTCTTGAAGCTTGTCCTTGCCTTTTTGCTTGTGGTCTTGTGGTGGAAGATCATCTTGAGCTTGTGTCCCCTTTGAAAGAAGTAGGATCATACTTCTCTTGTTGAGGAACAAACTTCGTCTTGGGGTATTGATCTTCTTCCCACTCAACTCCATTGGCATTGAACTTTCGTTCAAATCCAACACCTTGATTCTCCCGGTGCCTTCCTTGCTTGCGTACAATTTCTTCAAATTGCTTACTCCCGGCAAGGCTCTTGTAAACACCTTTCTCTATAATTCCCTTTAATAAGCTATTTTCTTGCTCAAGTGTAACTTGGCTAAGAGAATCATTAGTGGAATCAAGAGAACTACTAGAAGCAACAACATTGGATTTAGCATGATAATTGTTACTACTAGAGGAAGAATCCTTCTTGTTCTTGTTACTAGACTTGACTTGAGGCATGTAAGTATATAAGAGTAAACGCTTGGCAATGTAAGAAGAACTTTTCTTGCAAAGATCATCATTGATTGCCTTTAAGAACTCATGCTCTTGCTCAAGGTTGAGCTTTTCAAAGCGTAACTTCTCATGAGTCCTTAAAAGTTCTCGATGATCTCCTAAGACATTTTCATGAGCTAACTTAAGAGTGTTTAGTTCTTTAGTTAGAAGCTCAATCTTCTCCTTATCATTGTCATTCGTTTTATCTTGATTAGCATGATTAATTGATGTTTCATCATAGTATCCATCACTAGAGTGTCAACAAGTAAATCATCATCACCTAACAAGTCATCTTCATCACTATTGAAATCAACATACTCGGGGTGTGTTACCTTTGGACCTTTGGCCATGAAGAATCTTCCAATTCCTTCATTTGGTGAATCAAATATGTCGTAGGAGTTGGTTGACACAAGTGCTAGGCCGGCAACACCTTCATCTTGAGTATATTCGGAGTCGGAGTGATAGGTTCTCTCGGAGTGAATTTCGGAGTCGGAGCCGGATACCCATTCACCAACATGAGCTTGATGTCTTTGTTGTGTGTAGCTCTTTGATGACTTGTTCTTCCTTTCCGAATCCTTGCTTCTCCAGGATGTTCTTTGTTCATAACGATCATCTCTACTCCTTCTCTCTCTTGGTGGTGATTCTTCTCTTCTACTTCTTCTTTTTGGAGAATCTTCTCTTCTTTTGTAGGGTGTCGTACACTCATTGGAATAGTGTCCGGGTCTTCCACAATTGTAGCAATTACGCTCTCGACTAGAAGATCTTTTGTCATTGTAGGACCTTGACTTGGAGCTCTCTCTTTGCTTCTACTCTTGTAGAATTTGTTTAAGTTCTTCACCATTAAGCTCAATTCTTCATTGAAGGTTTGTTTCTAACTTGATGATGTGGGGGCTTCACATGAGGCTTTGTAAGCACCACTTGATTTGTTGTGAAGTTCCTCCTTATTCTTGAGTGACATCTCATGAGCAAAAATTCTTCCAATGACTCCCGTTGGCTTGAGATCTTTGTAATTGGGCATCATTTGGATCAATGTGCACACGGTATCATATTTTCCATCCAAGGCTCTTAGGATCTTCTCGATGATGAATCTGTCGGTCATCTCTTCAATTCCTAAGCCGACAATCTCATTTGTGATAAGAGCAAGCCTAGAGTACATTTCAGCGACACCTTCACCATCCTTCATTTTGAACTTGTCAAGTTGACTTTGAAGCACATCCAACTTGGATTCCTTGACGGAGTCGGTACCTTCATGAATATCAATCAAAGTATCCCAAATTTCCTTTGCATTCTCAAGGCGGCTGATTTTGTTGAATTCTTCGGGGCACAATCCATTGAAGAGGATATCACAAGCTTGAGCGTTGTATTGCAGCATCTTCAACTCTTCCGCGGTAGCTTCACGGTTCGGTTCTCTCCCATCAAAGAATTCACCTTGCAAGCCAATACACACAATAGCCCAAACGGCGGGGTTATGTCCAAGAATATGCATTTTCATCTTATGCTTCCAACTAGCAAAATTAGTACCATCAAAGTAAGGGCCTCTACGATGATAATTTCCCTCGCTAGACGCCATACTCTCCTAGGTTGTGAAACCAAGGCTATGACCACCAAAAGCTATGGAAATCAAAGCAAATGGAGACCAAAGCTCTGATACCACTTGTAGGATCGAAAGTATGTCTAGAGGGGGTGATTAGACTACTTGACCAAATAAAAACTTATCCTTTTCCCAATTTTAGTCTTTGGCAGATTTTAGCTATCTTAGCACAAGTCAAGCAATCTTAACACAATTCAAGCAAGCATGCAAAGAGTATATGAGCAGCGGAAAGTAAAGCATGCAACTTACAAGAATGTAAAGGGAAGGGTTTGGAGAATTCAAACGCAATTGGAGACACGGATGTTTTTGTCGTGGTTCCGATAGGTGGTGCTATCGTACATCCACATTGATGGAGACTTCAACCCACGAAGGGTAGCAGTTGCTTGTGAGTCCACGGAGGGCTCCACCCACGAAGGGTCCACGAAGAAGCAACCTTGTCTATCCCACCATGGCCGCCGCCCACGAAGGACTTGCCTCACTAGCGGTAGATCTTCACAGTAGGCGATCTCCTTGCCCTTACGAACTCCTTGGTTCAACTCCACAATCTTGTCGGAGGCTCCCAAGTGACACCTAGCCAATCTAGGAGACACCACTCTCCAAGAAGTAACAGATGGTGTGTTGATGATGAACTCCTTGCTCTTGTGCTTCAAATGATAGTCTCCCCAACACTCAACTCTCTCTCACAGGATTTGGATTTGGTGGAAAGAAGATTTGAGTGGAAAGCAACTTGGGGAAGGCTAGAGATCAAGATTCATATGGTAGGAATGGAATATCTTGGTCTCAACACAAGGGTAGGTGGTTCTCTCTCAGAAAATGTGTATTGGAAGTTTAGGTTCATTCTGATGGCTCTCTCCATGAATGAAGAGTGTGTGGAGGGGTATATATAGCCTCCACACAAAATCTAACCGTTACACACAACTTACCAAACTCGGTGGGACCGAATTGTTAAACTCGGTCGGACCGATTCAGCAAATCTAGTGACCGTTAGGATTTTCGGTGGGATCGACATGCAACTCGGTAGGACCGATATGGTTAGGGTTAGGCCATAACGTAATCTCAGTGAGACCGATTACACAAACTCAGTGGGACCGATTTTGGTAATAAGCTAACTAGAGAGTTGGTCAGGTAAACTCGGTGGGACCGGTTCGCTCATTTCGGTGAGACCGAAATGTTACAAAATGGAAACAGAGAGTTTACATTGCAATCTCGGTGGGACCGATCGCTCATCTAGGTGGGACCAAAACATTACGAAGGGAAATAGAGAGATTACAATCCCATCTCGGTGAGACCGAGATCCCTATCGGTGAGACCGATTTGCCTAGGGTTTGTGGCAGTGGCTATGACATCTGAACTCGGTGGCGCCGGATAGAAAGAATCGGTGGGGCCGAGTTTGACTTTTGGTTTAGGTCATATGTGGATGTGGGAAAGTAGTTGAGGGTTTTGGAGCATATCACTAAGCACTTTGAGCAAACAAGCCATTAAGCAACACCTCATCCCTCCTTGATAGTATTGGCTTTTTCCTATATACTCAATGTGATCTTGGATCACTAAAATATAAAATGTAGAGTCTTGAGCTTTGAGCTTGAGCCAATCCTTTTATCCTTAGTCTTTTGAGGGGTCCACTTTCCTCATCCATGCCATGCCATTCATTGAGCTTTTCCTGAAATATTTATCTTGGAATAATGTTAGCTCAATGAGCTATATGTTGTTAGGAATTACCAAAACCACCTAGAGATAGTTGCACTTTCACTGTCGTCTACGGAAGATAGCAATTTGTCGAGTTCCCAACCGCTCTTGGGGTTATAGGAATGCTTATGTTGTCGCTATCTTGGACAAGCTTGTTGCCGTACTTCATGGTTCGACTCGATGGATATTGCTCAAAAATCAGTTTCTATACACGGATGAGTACTGTGATGCAATTCAATACGAGGGTCTTGTGTTTGCTGCCACCACTCGTGGCACTGTTTTTGCATGGAATCCTCATGATTTCAGTACGTTTTTCTTCCACCGTAATTATAATTTTTCATCCACATGCACACGGGTTAGCTAGTTTCCCTTTACTAATTAACCTTCTTGTGTTTCCAAGGTCCTGTGAAAATTCCACCACCTATACTTGAAAATTTTATTCACGAGCATGAGGACGAGCAGGACCCATATACTCAGTCGCTACCGCAACTTATTCCGATGGATCACCTCTTCTTGTCTCAGATCACGGGCACTGCTGATGTTACTAAGGAAGCAGGTGTTGTCTCGTATGGTCGCACTCTCCGAACCTATTCCAACATCCGTTGCAGGGTATTCGGGATGGATACTGGTGTACTTGCACCAACACCTTCTCCCTGGTTCAGTATTGAAAGTCTTGGAGGAAACTTGCTCTTCCTTGGACAAAACTATCCAATGATGGTGGAAGGCGATCCAGCGCTTTATTGACACAACGTTACTACCATTTATGAGAAGCAATTGTATCTATACCTCGGACATTACTATGCTTCCCTACCATCCCAATATGGGTATTGAAATAGGCCGCTTCAGCCTGGATGATCAGTCCTGCGTTGGTCTCGAGATTGACAGTAGCTGGCCCTTCCCAGAGAATCACTTCTGGTTCAAAGCAAGCATTACCAACGCCGAAGAGTGGTTGAGCTGAAGTTCTGTGTGAGAAAAACTTTACTAGAACGTTTTGTTGGAAATGATCTATAATCCAACGTGTATCCTCGTTGTCGTTGTGGATTGATGACTTGTATGTAATCAATGGTACATTTGCATATGCGTCCATGAACTCATGCCTGCTAGTGGTGTCCATATGAACAGTGCTAGTGATTTTAGTTGCAAAAATTAGATAGTGCTAGTGATTTGTAGCTGCATATTTTGACAAATCGTAGTGTTACAACGTTGACAAATGGCAATGTTACTAGATAAACAAATGTCAATCTTTCCAGTTTGAGAAATGGCAACATACCCAAAATGACGGATATGCAAATCTTGCCCAATTGTTTGTACGTGGTTGCACACGGGTCATGCAAAACAACCGCTTATGCGTTGAAGGGATGCAGAAATCCTGCTCGACACATTTTCCCTTGGCTTCCTGGGGAAGCTGTCGGTTTGCATACAGGTGTTCTAACTAAAACGTTTGCGATGAGTGTTTTATATTTAAAAACCGTTGATGTTTTTTGCAAAAGAAAATCGTTTGATAAGTCTGTACATTAAGAGAGAAAACCGCAAGTTCGTTCAAACCATATCTTTCATTCAGTCACGCTGCAAATTTATATTCATATGATCGAGAATTCGAGATACAGTATTAAACCCCAAAAAAAATATTTCCGGCGGTGGCGCAGGCGGCGTGCCGCACCGTCGTTGTCATTGTCGTCCTCCGGGACGCCGTTGTTGAAGTCTTCAAGGCAGCACAAAATGTTCTTCACTTGTAAATCAAACATCATGTCGTCGTGCGATTGACGGGCGGGGCGCGGGAGGATGGCAACTGGCGCCACTGAGAGGCAGCGGTCGACGGCAGCGTCCCATGCCGCTGAGGGGGGGCACGCACGGGAACGGGCACGGGTCGCGGAGGGTGCAGCCAAACGCACGGGGACCGGCGCCGCGGTGGGTGGAGGGGCGCGCACGGGCGCGGCGGATGCAGCCAAACGCATGGGGCCGGCGGCACGGTGGGTGGAGGGGCGTGCACGGGCACGGGCACGGGCGTTGGCACTGATGTCTACTACACAACCTTCTTCTTGTAGACGTTGTTGGGCCTCCAAGTGCAGAGGTTTGTAGGACAGTTGCAAATTTCCCTCAAGTGGATGACCTAAGGTTTATCAATCCGTGGGAGGCATAGGATGAAGATGGTCTCTCTCAAGCAAGCCTGCAACCAAATAACAAAGAGTCTCTTGTGTCCCCAACACACCTAATACAATGGTAAATTGTATAGGCGCACTAGTTCGGTGAAGAGATGGTGATACAAGTGCAATATGGATGGTATATATAGGTTTTTGTAATCTGAAAATATAAAAACAGCAAGGTAACTAATGATAAAAGTGAGCGTCAACGGTATTGCAATGCGTTGAAACAAGGCCTAGGGTTCATACTTTCACTAGTGCAAGTTCTCTCAACAATAATAACATAATTGGATCATATAACTATCCCTCAACATGCAACAAAGAGTCACTCCAAAGACACTAATAGCGGAGAACAAACGAAGAGATTATTGTAGGGTACGAAACCACCTCAAAGTTATTCTTTCGGACCGATCTATTCAAGAGTTCATACTAGAATAACACCTTAAGACACATATCAACTAAAACCCTAATGTCACCAAGGATGGCAATTTTACCCATGGGTATGGATACCCGCGGATAACTGACCCGCATGGGCAGGGTATGGGTACAATTTTATACCCATCGGTAGTACCCATACCCTACCCGTTATGTCGTGGGTAGGGCACCCGTGGATATACCCATACCCTACCCATTTATACTCATATGTAGACCTTACCCTCGTGGAGGTCCAACATACGCGCAAGGGTCCGTAGCGGCAAAGGAGTTGGGTGACCCAACTACTCCAGTAATTAAGCCTCACACCATCACACGAAATCCTGTCATCTCCATCAAATGTTTTTTTGTCAAATGTGTTATCAATGAATGTGAAATTGTGAACAACTTGTGTACTATTTGATCTACCCGTTGGATACCCAATGAGTATGGGCACCCATCGGGTATGGGTACGAATAAAGTTTCATACCCATGGGTACAGGTATGGGTAGAATTTTGTACCCATTAACTACATGGGTATGGGTATGATATTACTCTACCCACCCCATGCCCTACCCATTGCCATCCTTAAATGTCACCTAGATACTCCAATGTCACCTCAAGTATTCGTGGGTATGATTATACGATATGCATCACACAATCTCAGATTCATCTATTCAAACCAACACAAAGTACTTCAAAGAGTGTCCCAAAGTTTCTAGGAGAGTCAAGGCAAAACGTGTGCCAACCCCTATGCATAGGTTCATGGACGGAACCCGCAAGTTGATCACCAAAACATACATCAAGTGAATCAATAGAATAACCTATTGTCACCACGGTTATCCCACGCAAGACACACATCAAGTGTTCTCAAATCATTAAAGACTCAATCCGATAAGATAACTTCAAAGGGAAAACTCAATCCATTACAAGAGAGTAGAGGGGGAGAAACATCATAAGATCCAACTATAATAGCAAAGCTCGCGATACATCAACATCGTATCACCTCAAGAACACGAGGGAGAGAGATCGAACACATAGCTACTGGTACATACCCTCAGCCCCGAGGGTGAACTACTCCCTCCTCGTCATGGAGAGCGCCATGATGATGAAGATGGCCACCGGTGAGGGATCCCCCCTCCGGCAAGGTGCCGGAACAGGGTCTCGATTAGTTTTTGGTGGCTACAGAGGCTTGCAGCGGCGGAACTCCCGATCTATTTTGTGTCCCCGATGTTTTTAGGGTATATGGACATATATAGGTGAAAGAAGTCGGTTAGGGGAGCCAAGAGGGGCCCATGAGGGTGGAGGGTGCGCCCAGGGGGGTGGGCGCCCCCCTGCCTCGTGCTCTCCTCGTTGATCCCCTGACGTGCACTCCAAGTCTCCTGGATTGCTTTCTTTCCAAAAATAACTTCTCCGAAGGTTTCATTCCGTTTGGACTCCATTTGATATTCCTTTTCTTGAAACATCTTTGAAACAAGGGAAAAACAGGAGGCGCTTTGGGCTCAGGTTAATAGGTTAGTCCCAGAAATAATATAAAAGTGCATAGTAAAGCCCATTAAACATCCAAGATGGATAATATAATAGCATGAATACTTCATAAAATATAGATACGTTGGATACGTATCAGGCGCTGGCATGTACACGAGCTCGCGCGGGTCCGTGGAGACCTCGCTGACGCCCGCGGCTTCCAGCTCTGCGATAGTGCTCGGCGACCAGCCCGTCAATGCTACGGGGATGGTCGCGCTAGCTGGTGCGTGGATGGGAGCTGGGGCGGAGCGGGGCAGCAACCGCCGCAACCCGGCTCGTTACAGGCCATGTCCATGAGGCCCCATTCCTCCTTATTTTCTATCTCCTCTGGCTCGGAGTCGACTTCACCAAACCTGAAGACTAGTGGCAGATGATCATTCTGCGACATGGCGGTGGAGGTTTGCAGGGGGGAGGGGAATGGGAGGCGAACAGTAAGGCCACCCGTATTAAACAGCGGCTCGGGCGCCATTAATGGAGAGGAAGGCGGGCGGCCATGGAAGTCAAAGGGCTTGCTTCCCAGTGAGCCTACGCAGCAGAAAGCTCGCACGCTTCCCGGTGAGCCTGCGCATTGGAGGACAGCTTGCACGCTCTCGGTCAGCCTGCGCACCGGATCAAGGCCAGACGCCTCCCATTCGATCCAAGGTCGAGCAGCTATCCGCACGACACCTCCTACAGCCATTAAAACCAAGACATTGGCGTCACGTGAATGGTTAACAGAACGCACACGTTTTGAATTATACAAACATTTGAGATATTAAGTGGCAGCTATTTTTTCAAAATGCCTTTGTTGGCTGTCATTATTCGAGTGTGCCTTCTCTCAAAATGGACACGAAAAATACCACGTCATGTCGGGCGCCATTCCATAATAGCATGCCAAGTTTCATGAATTTCAGACGAGTTTTGGATTTACTAGAATTTAAAAACCAGGCATCTCAATATTTTGTCGGTAATCAACGGTGCCCTGGTGTTTGAAATTCATTCCCACTTATTGCATGGGACCTAAGCATGCACCCAAGGATACATATTTGATTTTTCAACCAATTTATATGCACTGGAGCATGTGCATGTAGTTCAAATTTGAATTATGCACATAAATGCATTGAAAACTCAATTAATGCATAAAAATGTCCAAAAGAACCCCGAAAAATCACAAAAATTGAAACAACACTCCTGTTGTTCTATGTTGAGACGAGAAAATTTTTGGAAGCAATAAGAGGAAGTGGATATCGTTCCGTCCCCAAAGGTGGGATGTTCCCTACCGAAACCATGATGCTCGTTGTGAGAAGCTCTGGTTTGTGAGAAGCATATACCCAAACCTGCCCAAACGGGACAAAAATTTTACCACGACATGTTGATGCCGCTCCATGAAAGCAAGCCAAGTTTCATGAATTTCAGACGAGTTTTGGATTTACTAGAATTTAAAAACGAGGCATCTCAATGTTTTGCCGGCAATCAACGGTGCTCTGGTGTTTGAAATTCATTCCCATTTCTTGCATGGGACCTAAGCTTGCACCGAAGGACACATATTTGATTTTTCAACCAATTTATATGCACTGGAGCATGTGCATGTAGTTCAAATTTGAATTATGCACATAAATGCATTGAAAACTCAGTTAATGCATAAAAATGTCCAAACGAACCCCAAAAAATCCCAAAAATTGACACAACACTCCTGTTGTTCTATGTTGACACGAGAATTTTTTTGAAAGCAATAAGAGGCAATGGATATCGTTTCGTCCCCAAAGGTGGGACGTTCCCTACTGAAACCATCATGCTTGTTGTGAGAAGCTCTAGTTTGTGAGAAGCATATACCCGAACCTGCCCCAAATGGGATAATTTTTTTAACACGGCATGTTGATGCTGCTCCATGATAGCATGCCAAGTTTCATGAATTTCATTTAGTTTTGGATTTACTAGAATTTTAAAACCAGGCATCTCAATGTTTTGTCGGGAATCAATAAAGGTTCGGTGTTTGAATTTCATTCCCATCTCTTGCATGGGACCTAGAAATTCACCCAAGGACACATATTAGATTTTTCAACCAACCTTAGTGCATTGGAGCATGTGCTTGTAGTTCACATTTGAATTATGCACATAAAATGCCTAGAAACCCAGTTAATGCATAAAAATGTCCAAAAGAACCCCGAAAAATCACAAAAATTGACACAACACTCCTGTTGTTCTATGTTGACACTAGAAAATATTTGAAAGCAATAAGAGGCAATGGATATCGTTTCGTCCCCAAAGGTGGGATGTTCCCTATCGAAACCTTGTTGCGAGAAGCTCTGGGGATAAGCTTATACCCGAACCTGCCCCAAACGGGACAATGTTTTTACCATGGCATGTTGATGCCTGAAAGGATCGAGAAGAGGGGTCTAGAGGGGGGGGGGGGGGTGAATAGACTCTAATCAAGAAAAGTTGCAGTTTTTAATCTCTTGAGTTGAAGTGGAGTATTAGCACAAGTTTAAACATTCACAATACATATCAAGCAAGCATGCAAGCATACAAAGAGTATATGAGCAGCGGAAAGTAAAGCATGCAAGTTGCAAGAATGTAAAGAGAAGGGATTGGAGTGTGCAAGCGCAATTTGGAGACACGGAGATTTTTTATCCGTGGTTCCGATAGGTGGTGCTATCGTACATCCACGTTGATGGAGACTTCAACCCACGAAGGGTAACGGTTGCGCGAGTCCACGGAAGGCTCCACCCATGAAGGGTCCACGAAGACGCAACCTTGTCTATCCCACCATGGCCGTCGCCCACGAAGTACTTGACTCACTCAGGTAGGTCTTCACGAAGTAGGCGATCTCCTTGCCCTTACAAACTCCTTGGTTCAACTCCACAATCTTGTCGGAGGCTCCCAAGTGACACCTAGCCAATCTAGGAGACACCACTCTCCAAGAAGTAACAAATGGTGTGTTGATGATGAACTCCTTGCTCTTGTGCTTCAAATGATAGTCTCCCCAACACTCAACTCTCTCTCATAGGATTGGATTTGGTGGAAAGAAGATTTGAGTGGAAAGCAACTTGGGAAGGCTAGAGATCAAGATTTATGTGGTTGGAATGGAATATCTTGATCTCAACACAAGTGTAGGTGGTTCTCTCTCAGAAAATGTGTATTGGAAGTGTAGGCATGTTCTGATGGCTCTCTCCATGAATGAAATGTGGGTGGAGGGGTATATATAGCCTCCACACAAAATCTAACCGTTACACACAAATCACCAAACTCGGTGGGACCGATTCAGAGAACTCGGTCGGACCGATTTGGTTCAGAATGTGACCGTTAGGCATTTTGGTGGGACCGACTGGATCAACTCGGTGGGACCGATGTGCTAGGGTTAGGGTAAATCCAAAACTCGGTTTGACCGATTACTCAAACTCGGTGGGACCAATTTGGGTAATAAGTGAAACAGAATGTTGGCCAAGCAAACTCGGTGGGGCCGGTTGTAAATCTCGGTGGGACCGAAATTATTGCAACAGACAACGGAGAGTTTGCAAGCCCATCTCGGTGAGACCGAGATCCCATCGGTGAGATCGAACTGATTAGGGTTTCTGGCAGTGGCTATGTCAACTAAACTCGGTGGCTCCGGATATGAAATTTCGGTGGGGCTGAGTTGGACTTTTTGGTTTAGGACATATGTGGAAGTGAGAAAGTGGTTGAGGGCTTTGGTGCATATCACTAAGCACTTTGAGCAAGCAAGCTGTTAAGCAACACCTCATCCCTTCTTAATAGTATTGGCTTTTCCTATGGACTCAATGTGATCTTGGATCACTAAATAGAACATGTAGAGTCCTGAGCTTTGAGCTTGAGCCAATCCTTCGTCCTTAGCATCTTGAAGGGGTTCCACATCCTCTTGTCCATGCCACTCCATTATTGAACTTATCTGAAACATACTAGGTAGAAGCATTAGTCCAACAAGAGATATGTTGACATTAATTACCAAAACCACCCAGGGAGCACTTGTGCTTTCGATCTCTCCCTTTTTGGTAATTTATGACAACATACATCAAAGCTTTAGATAAAGATATAGAGAGCAATAAGCAAAGCTTTTGAAAAACATGTAACATGAATAGGCCCCCCCTTCATGACTGTGATGCATATACTTACCTTGTGGTCTTGAGTTGGCTTAGGAGGGAATGAACCTGAGTAAACAAGGTTAGACAACACAGATACACCTACTAGCCAGAGCAAACAAAAGAAACCACAACAGAACCAACACTGGGATGACATGTAGAGAGTGAGTACAGAGTACCCCATTGGGTATAGACATGTCCCCAAAGGTAAATATGTGCAATAAAATCAGATATTTCCTTCCCTTAGATGTCCCCCTGAATCTTGCATGGGATATTGGGAGAAGATAAGGAACAGAAAATCAGAGCAAAAGAAAAACAACATAATTAATGCAAGCAATCAAATATGATCAAATATGAACATGTCTTTCCCCTCTTAAATACATGTAGTTTCTCTCCTCTTGATCACCAAGCATATGAGGTTTGAGGTTTCTTACACACACTCCCCCTGAGTATCCTCTCCCCCTATAGAAATGATTAAGCATAGAGCCATAGAGCTTTGATGTGATCCCTCTCTCCCCCTTTGACATCAATTTCCAAGAAGGGCTCTTCTGGATTTTTTTATTGAAAAAGGGTTTGGTCCTTGAGTCACAAAGCAAAGAGACTGTGATGCTGGTAGAGAACAAGAGTCATTGAGTGGAGCTGGAGCAAAAAGACTGCAGAAATAAGTGGCAAGTTGTCTTTTCTGTAGTGAAATCGGTAGCACCGAGTTGTGTGCTTTGGTGGCACCGAGAGAATTCGGTTGGGCCTAAGAAAATAGACCAGTGTGACCGTGTTCATTACAGTAAAACACTTGTCACCTATGCTCACTAGGAACTTTAAGATATCACAAGGATTTGCAAGGAATTTGATGCAGAACAGAAAAGAGAAGAAAAGATCTAGATGAAGTTTTTTTTGAAAGAGGAAACACAAATGCATGAGACAAATGCAAGAGGAAACACAAGAGAACTTCATCTAGAATTGGGTGGTGACAAACTCACCTATGTTAGAGTATATTGACTTAGGAGTCAAGTGAGATCACTTGATCTTTGGTCACACTCATCGTTTAAGCTCAAAATGGGGTTACCATTTTTTGTTTAAGCTTCTTGATGTATTCACATCTTGTTGAGTTGCTTTATCCCATGACTTGGAGTAAAGCTTCTCTAAGATGGAATGACATACCTTGGGTGGTGGTGTTGATCTTGATCATGTAGTCGAACTTGTGTGGGTTGCTCAAGGTTGATGTAGCTCATCAAAAGTTGGGAGCACCACTTGGAGTTTGAGTTCATCTTCCTACATGGGTTAGTTTTGCAAGGAAGAGCACTTGTGTGTCCAAAATGACAAACATAAAAATTTAACTTAGAATGAGTCAAAGGATATATTTGAGGGGTTTTGTGCTTCCTTGACTTCAACTACCATTGTATAGAGACTTGGTGATGTAGAGATTGCTCAAGATGTGAGTGAGTTGCAATCTCATGGATTTAGATTCATCCAAGTACCTGCAAGGGTTAGATAGCATGCAAGGGTGTGAAAGTATCTAGGACATATAGATAGCATCATGAAAGAATTATCAAGGATTAGTCAAAGGCTCATGCCTTGCATGTATCCAAATGGAGTTCCTACTCCAAGTTTGAAGCATCAATGATTTTCAATTCACCTCTCAAACGGCAAAAGACTTTCTCATCAAGTGGTTTGGTAAATATATCCGCTAATTGCTTATCGGTGCGAACATGCTTAAGATTAATGTCCCCTTTGCCAACATGGTCTCGAATGAAATGATGACGAACTTCAATATGTTTAGTTCGAGAATGTTGCACGGGATTGTGAGCAATCTAAATAGCACTTTCATTGTCACACTGCAATTGAACATGTTTCACATATATCCCATAATCTTTAAGAGTTTGGATCATCCAAAGTAATTGAGCACAACATGATCCAACAGCAATGTATTCCGCTTAGGTGGTGGATAAGGAAACCGAGTTTTGTTTCTTGGATGACCAAGACACAAGAGATCTACCAAGATCAAAGGAAGACCTCTTAGGATACCAAATGCCAAAATTTGGTGTATGTATTAGGTATCTCACTATCCTTTTCACAGCCTTAAGATGACATTCTTTAGGTACCGCTTGATATCGTGCACACATGCACACACTTAGCATAATATCGGGACGAGAGGCACATAGATATAACAATGAACCAATCACAGAGCGGTAAACTTTTTGATCCACCGGATCACCATCTTTGGCAAAATCAAGATGTCCACTAGTAGGCATGGGTGTAGACATACCTTTGCATTCTTGCATATTGAACTTCTTGAATAAGTCCTTGGTGTACTTTGTTTGAGAGACAAAGGTACCTTCCTTAGTTTTCTTGATTTGCAAACCGAGAAAGAATTTGAGTTCACTCATCATAGACATCTCAAACTTCTCCGACATTAGCTTTCCAAACTTCTCACTAAAATGAGGGTTAGTCGAGCCAAATATAATATCATCAACATAAATTTGGCACACAATAGTTCTCCATTAACCCTTTTAGTAAAAAGAGTAGAATCAATTTTACCAATTTCAAAGCCTTTTTCAATAAGGAACTTGGTCAAGCATTTATACCATGCTCTAGGGGCTTGTTTAAGACCATACAGGGCTTTGTGAAGTTTGTAGACACGATTAGGTTTCTTAGGATTGACAAAGCCGGGAGGTTTCTTAACATAAACTTCCTCCTCAATTTCACCATTTAGAAAAGCAATTTTGATGCCCATTTGATACAAGGTGATATCATGGTGATTAGCATAAGCAAGTAAGATGCGAATGGACTCAAGTCTAGCAACGGGAGCATATGTCTCACCATAGTCCATACCTTCGACTTGAGTGTAGCCTTGGGCGACTAGGGCGTGCTTTGTTGCGACGACTTGACCATCTTCATCTTGCTTGTTGCGAAACACCCATTTGGTACTAATGATGTTGTGGTTGTTGTCGGGCTTCTCGACCAATGTCCATACTTGATTTCTCTCAAAGTTGTGTAGTCTTCATGCATAACATTTATCCAATCCGGATCTTCCAATGCTTCTTCAACCTTCATAGGTTCAATGCTAGATATGAATGAGTAATGTTCACAAAAATTAGCCAAACGAGTTTTAGAGCGAGTTATTCTCCCGGTTTGGATATCATTGTAGATTTGCTCGACGGGATGATCTTTGGCGATCCTTGCTCGAACTCGTGGGAGCTTTGGCTTGGCCCGGGATGGAACATCTTCTTCATCTTGTTCTTCTTCTTGGCCTTCTTCATTGTTGACATTGTCATTCTCTTGTCGTGGTGGAGAAGGAGGTTGTTGATGTTCATCTTGGTGTGCTTCCTCATTTTCTTCATCTTGGTGTGTCCCACTTGTGGATGCTTCCGTATCAACTCTTGGTTCACCTTGTAGTGAGGTAGAAGCTTCCACTTGGACGGACGAGGTACTCTCCTTCACCTCCGTTGGACAAATCTTGCCAATAGACAAGTCTTGGATAGCTTCCGAAGGGTCTTTGTCTCCTACATCAATTGGCAATTGCTCTACTTGCGAGCCGTTAGATTCATCAAACTTCACATCTACCGTCTCTTCAACTTTTCGGGTGAAATTGTTGTAGACACGGTAAGTGTGAGAGTTTGAGCCATAACCAAGTAGGAAACCTTCATGAGATTTAGGAGCAAATTTAGAACGATGATGCTTATCAAGAATGTAGCATTTTGAGCCAAATACTTGAAAGTATCCAACTTGGGGTTTGTTACCGGTAAGGAGCTCATATGCCGTCTTGCCAAGTAGCTTGTGAAGATACAAGCGATTTTTTGCATGACAAGCTTTCTCAACCGCTTCCGCCCAAAAGTGTTTTGGAGTCTTGTACTCATCAAGCATCGTTCTTGCCATCTCAATAAGAGTCCGGTTCTTCCTATCAACGACTCCATTTTGTTGAGGTGTGTACGTAGCCGAGAACTCATGTGAAATCCCCTCTTCGTCAAGAAAGGTATCCACATTTGCGTTCTTGAACTCCGTTCCGTTGTCGCTTCGAACCTTCTTGATCTTCACGTCAAATTGATTTTGGGCCTTCCTAGCAAAGTTTTTGTAGATCTTTTGGACCTGCGATTTGTCATCAAGAAAGAACACCCACATAAATCTTGAAAAATCATCAACTATGACTAGTCCAAACGAGTTACCACCGAGACTCTTGTAGGCATTTGGACCCAAGAGATCCATGTGAAGTAGCTCGAGTGGTCTTCTCGTGGTCATGATGTTCTTGGCGATGACTTCCTCCAACTTGTTTCCTGCACGACAAGCACTACAAAGTCTATCCTTGTCAAATATGACATCTTTACTCCAAGGATATGATCACCTTTAATAAGCTTATCAAGATTTCGCATGCCCACATGACCTAGCCTTCTATGCCACAACCAACCCTTAGAAGATTTAGCAATTAAGCAAGTTCTAGGTTGAGCCTTTTAGTGAAATCAACAATGTAAAGATCACCTCTCATTATACCGGTAAAGACCATTTTATGATTGTCTCTTTGAAACACTTGGCAATCTACCTCAAGAAATGTAACATTGAAACCGAAATCAGCAAGTCTAGATACTGAAAGTAAATTGTACCCAAGGGATTCAACGATCATGACATTTTGTATGGAGCTATCATGTGAGATGGCCACCTTACCAAGGCCAACCACCTTACCCTTTGAGTTATCACCAGAAGTGACATATTATCGAGGGCCGTCGTTTTCAGCAAGCTCACGGAACATATCTTTATCTGCGGTCATATGATCAGTACATCCACTATCAAGGACCCATTCCTTTCCTCTAGCCATGTAGCCGCAAAGATTTTCCATAATACCAAAGTGTCTCATTGCATCATCAAGATCATAGTCACTATCATCATCATCCTCATCATAGTATCCATGTTCAACATCATCTTGTGATTGATCAATTCCTAGAGATGGTAATTCATTAGAAAAATGATCACTTCTATGGTTATCTTTATGGATTCTAATAGCTTCAGAAATGATATTGCTAATGATCTCAACATCTCCTATGGCACGCATGAGATTTGTAAGCTCAAATAGACAATCACCAAAGCTAGGATCACTAGAATTCATCTTACTCAAGGCTATAGACTTATGGAGAATTTCGTCTAAATTTTACAGGGAATAATCTGGAAATCGTTCCTCAAGAAATCTCCATATAGTATAGGCACAATCAAGAGTAGGCAAACTAGCAATCAAATTTTTGGGCAATCCACTTATGATAAGATTGATAGTTCTAAGATTGCGAATCATGTCAAGATCCTCTTCAGGTGTGGGATGCAAAGGATCAATATGAGGTGCACAAGGGCTAGTAATGTACTTGTTCAAATGATATTCATTGAAAATCTCAAGCACTTCATTTTTCCACTCATGAAA
This sequence comes from Aegilops bicornis, assembly GCA_021605145.1. Lineage (NCBI taxonomy): Eukaryota > Viridiplantae > Streptophyta > Magnoliopsida > Poales > Poaceae > Aegilops > Aegilops bicornis. The sequence goes on along the minus strand of CM038671.1, from coordinate 691,969,939 downwards.
ATATTCTCCATCAAGAATAGGCACTCTACGTCTAAGACTCCCCAATGTAGACACATCCATCTTCCTCCAATGGTGATTAAACCAAAGCAATGGAGACCAAAGATCTGATACCAATTTAAAGGATTGAGAAGAGGGGTCTAGAGGGGGGTGAATAGACTCTAATCAAGAAAAGTTGTAGTTTTTAATCTCTTGAGTTGAAGTGGAGTATTAGCACAAGTTTAAACATTCACAATACATATCAAGCAAGCATGCAAGCATACAAAGAGTATATGAGAAGTGGAAAGTAAAGCATGCAAGTTGCAAGAATGTAAAGAGAAGGGATTGGAGTGTGCAAACGCAATTTGGAGACACGGAGATTTTTTATCCGTGGTTCCGATAGGTGGTGCTATCGTACGTCCATGTTGATGGAGACTTCAACCCACGAAGGGTAACGGTTGCGCGAGTCCACGGAGGGCTCCACCCACGAAGGGTCCACGAAGAAGCAACCTTGTCTATCCCACCATGGCCGTCGCCCACGAAGGACTTGCCTCACTCAGGTAGATCTTCACGAAGTAGGCGATCTCCTTGCCCTTACAAACTCCTTCGTTCAACTCCACAATCTTGTCGGAGGCTCCCAAGTGACACCTAGCCAATCTAGGAGACACCACTCTCCAAGAAGTAACAAATGGTGTGTTGATGATGAACTCCTTGCTCTTGTGCTTCAAATGATAGTCTCCTTGAGGGAGTCCTGGATTAGGGGGTGTCCGGATGGCCAGACTATGACCTTTGGCCGGACTCCTGGACTATGAAGATACAAGATTGAAGACTTCGTCCCGTGTCCGGATGGGACTTTCCTTGGCGTGAAAGGCAAGCTTGGCGATACGGATATGTAGATCTCCTCCCGTTGTAACCGACTCTGTGTAACCCTAACCCTCTTGATTGTCTATATAAACCGGAGGGTTTTAGTCCGTAGGGCGAACAACAATCATACCATAGGCTAGCTTCTAGGGTTTAGCCTCTCACGATCTCGTGGTAGATCTACTCTTGTACTACCCATATCATCAATATTAATCAAGCGGAGTAGGGTTTTACCTCCATCGAGAGGGTCCGAACACAGGTAAAAACATCGTGTCCCTTGTCTCCTGTTACCATCCGCCTAGACGCACAGTTCGGGACCCCCTACCGAGATCCGCGGTTTTGACACCGACATTGGTGCTTTCATTGAGAGTTCCTACGTGTCGTCATCTTTAGGCCCGATGGCTCCTCCGATCGTCAACAACGATGCGGTCCAAAGGCGAGACTTTTCTCCCGGACAGATCTTCAGATTCGGGCGGCTTTGCTGCGGGCCAATTAAGCAGCCATCCGGAAGCAGATCAAAAGCTACGCCCCTGGACATCAGGTCAGATTTTGAAGTTTGAACTACACGGCCGACGTCCGCGGAGACTTGATCTTCGACGGGTTCGAGCCACAGCCAAGCGCGCCGCACCGTCATGATGGGCATGATCTAGCTCTGCCGCCGAACAGTGCCCTGGAGGCCGCACTAGTGTCCGCTCCGACCCTTAGCTCGGAGCCGACTGCGCCAATCGAGGACGGATGGCTGGACACCGCCTTGGGGGCTGCAATCTCTACGGCGATCGAGCCGAACACCATACCTGTCCTTTGCGAAGCTCATGACTCCAAGGTGCCGGACTCCTCTCCGCACTCCGAACCTTCCGCGCCCCTGCCAATCGAATCCGATTGGCGCCCGATCATGGAGTTCACCGCCACGGACATCTTTTCAAGACTCGCCTTTCGGTGACATTCTGAATTCACTAAAGTCTCTCTCTTTATCGGAGAGCCTGGCCGGACTATGGTCGGCAAGGTTGGGATGCGACGACGAAGAAATTCAAAGCCCACCCACCACCCACTTCGTAGCCACTTGTCGATGACTTAAGCGACATGCTCGACTTGACTCAAGACATCGGCGGTATGGACGCCCGATGCGAGGCGACCAAGAACCGGCACCTACAGGGCAATCGGAAGGCCACCTCGTCGTATGACATATACATGGTGGACACCCCAAAAGAAGGAACGGCGATGGAACAGCGGAGGATAACCCTCCAAGAAACAGCCTAAGCGCCGGCGTCAGCGGCGCCGCTCTAAATCCCGCCACAGCAAAAACGGCGATTCCGGCACGGGAGATAATAACACCCCGGACAGTGCCGAAGACAATCCCCTCCAGCAGGATTTAGCGTAGGAGGATGGAGAAACCAGCCCTCATGAGAGAGTGGCAGATAGAGAGGTAGAGGACGATAATTACATGCCTCTCTCCGAAGACGAGGAAAGCCTCGACGACGACGAATTTGTCGTGCCTGGGGATCTTGTCGAACAAGAGCGTTTCAAACGCAGGCTTATGGCCACGGCGAGCAGCCTCAAGAAAAAACAGCAACAGCTCAGAGCTGACCAAGACTTGCTAGCCGACAGATGGACTGAAGTCCTCGCAGCCGAAGAGTACGAACTCGAACGCCCCTCCAAGAGCTACCCAAAACGCACGCTGCTATCCCGATTAGAGGAGGAAGCACCTAGACCTACATCACCAGCGCATGATACGGACGACCGGCCACCCCATGGCCGCGGCAGAGAGGCCTCTCGGCCCTCCGCTCAAACCGCACCCCGGTGTCGCTCCAAAAATACCAAGGCACGGGGAAACGCGCCAGACCTGCGAGATATGTTGGAGGACAAGGCAAGACAAACAAGGTCGATCTACGGATCGCGTGGGCTCCCCACGACACATGACGATAACCGTCATGCCGGATATGATAAATCCGGCAGGGCCGAACATAGTAGACAAAGCTCATTTGATCTACGTCGTGATATAGCCCAATACAGAGGCACCGCACACCCACTATGCTTCACAGATGAAGTAATGGATCATCAAATCCCCGAGGGTTTCAAACCCGTAAACATCGAATCATATGATGGTACAACAGATCCTGCGGTATGGATCGAGGATTATCTCCTTCATATCCACATGGCCCGCGGTGATGATCTACACGCCATCAAATGTTGGAAATATGCCCTAGAGGCAATAATAAAAGGATTATTATTATATTTCCTTGTTTGTGATAATTGTCTTCTATTCATGCTATAACTAGACCATAATGGCGCACGTTGTCGCGCCCGACAGGTTTTACAATGAAATGATAGGTACTGCTAAAAATATATATTTGCAGCCATAAAATATAAATTTGTTCATAGAAAAACTATATGTTGCTTATTTTTAAGCTGGTTTGTTTTTCATTGCTGATATCATCAGGCACATTTTGATGGTAGTAACAAGAAATATTAAATAGAAGGATCTGGCAAGAATGCATTTGATCAAGCCGAGTGGTACACATCCATCAGCCAAGAAACCATACGTGGTGCCTCACCGCCTCTCCAGGAGGAAAAAAAATTCATTTATGAAAGAGCACACACAATTTCTGCAAAGTAGATTAACGCAAACTTTTAACAACTCATGAAAAGAACAACTGGATCTAGAGAAAAATCATGCATAGAAATAACACGAGAAAATGTCCGGAGTTTATTACCTTTTGCGCCCACTTTGCGATGCTAACGATGCTACCCACGGTACTCGTCTTTACTACTGATCCTTCCTTCCGCCCTCATCTCGGTCTTCTTGACTGAAGCAAGAGGTGGGAGTGGCTACATCAGGAGTTGAATAACATACAGCTTACGGTGGAGCAGCAACTGAAGATGAAGTACTACCTACATAGGTAACCACAATACCATTGAAGACCAAAAAAGTGCAATATGTAGTAAGCATGAGAACATATTTACCGAAACTTGGACTTGATCTGTTTGACACCCAAATCAATTAGAATCCATCATAAGTTAGATGGAAAGCTGATACTTCAGGCTTGGAAACTGGGCATGAATTTTGTTGGATATAACAGAACATGCAGACAGCTTTGAAAATTCTCCAGATGAAGCCGCAACTACCAAAGGTTCTAAAAAACAAGACATAGAAAACAGAAAAAGGACTGTTCGTTGAGGAACTGATGTAAGAAGTCACCTCGATTGCATGTCTACTGGTCTTTTCCTCCCAAACCTGCATGATGTGAATAGTTTAGTTAATCTGAATGATTTTTTGTATGTGGAGGGTGAGAACCTGGAACAGGGAATGGAACACATACAGAGACACCAAAGACTTACGCCCAATATCGTCCCCTCGCCCGCCATTGCCGCCGCACCATGTCTTGGGCCTCTGCCCGTGTATGGCGGCTCGTTACAGGAGGGAAGGGCGTGCGGTAGAGAGGACGATGTAGCAGGAAGGGGCTACAGAGGAAGAGTGGGGGTTGGGGGGGGGGGAGGGGGGTACCGGCGCGTGGGCAATTGCGCAGCATAATCTCACCCACGGCGGATCGCCGACACATCGAGGACGAAGGAACGCCGCCGCATCGAGAGGACCAAGGAACGGCTGCACGCATTTAACTGTTCGCTCGGGTTGGGATAGCGCCAAACATGGGCAAGATGGGCTGTTCGCGTCGAGTCGGAATAAGTGGGCCTTCATGGCCCGGACATCGGCAGGAACCGGAGGTAGTTCCATGAGCGAGGCCCAAGAGACGGTGTGCAACGTGCGAGGGCGACCAGGGACGCCCGACTTTGATCTGCATCGTTCGTTCGAGGATCCGACGGCCGAGACAGTCAAATCGTTGTGGAGGCTTATAGCTTGCCTAGTTATACTGTTTCTCAATTGTATTATCCGGAAATCATAATACACGTGTGAATACGTAGACTACTATATGTCCCTAGTGAGCCTCTAGTTGACTAGCTCGTTGATCAACAGATAGTCATGGTTTCCTGACTATGGACATTAGATGTCATTGATAACGGGATCACATCATTAGGAGAATGATGTGATGGACAAGACCCAATCCTAAGCATAGCACAAGATCGTGTAGTTCGTTTTGCTAGAGCTTTTCCAATGTCAAGTATCTTTTCCTTAGACCATGAGATCGTGTAAATCCCGGATACCGTAGGAGTGCTTTGGGTGTACCAAACGTCACAATGTAACTGGGTGACTATAAAGGTGCACTACAGGTATCTCCGAAAGTGTCTGTTGGGTTGTCACGGATTGAGACAGGGATTTGTAACTCAGTACACGGAGAGGTATCACTGGGCCCACTCGGTAATGCATCATCAGAATGAGCTCAAAGTAACCAAGTGTTTGCTCACGGGATCAAGCATTACGGTACGAGTAAAGTGACTTGCCGGTAACGAGATTGAACGAGGTATTGGGATACCGACGATCGAATCTCGGGCAAGTAACATACAGATTGACAAAGGGAATTTTATACGGGGTTGCTTGAATCCTCGACATCGTGGTTCATCCGATGAGATCATCGAGGAGCATGTGGGAGACAACATGGGTATCCAGATCCCGCTGTTGGTTATTGACCGGAGAGCCGTCTGGGTCATGTCTACGTGTCTCCCGAACCCGTAGGGTCTACACACTTAAGGTTCGGTGACGCTAGGGTTGTATGAATATGAGTATGCAACAAACCAAAAGTTGTTGGGAGTCCCGGATGAGATCCTGGACGTCACGAGGAGTTCCAGAATGGTTCGGAGGTAAAGAATTATATATGGGAAGTCAAGTTTCGGCCATCGGGAAAGTTTCGGGGTCCAGCGGTATTGTACCGGGACCACCGGAAGGGTCCCGGGGGTCCACCGGGTGGGGCCACCTATCCCGGAGGGCCCCATGGGCTGAAGTGGGAGGGAACCAGCCTGGTGGGCTGGTGCGCCCCTTGGGCCCCTCTGCGCCTAGGGTTGGGAACCCTAGGGGGGGCGCCCACTGCCTTGGGGGCACTCTACCCCTTGGCCGCCCCTAGGAGATCCCATCTCCTAGGGGCGGCGCCTGAGGGACCCTATATAGAGGGGGAGGAGGGCAGCCGCACCTTGCACTTGGCGCCTCCCTTCCCCTTGCTACACCTCCTCCTCCCGTGAGTCGCTTGGCGAAGCCCCTGGGAACTCTCTGCATCCACCACCACGCCGTCAGGTCGCTAGATCTTCATCAACCTCTCCCTCCTCCTTGCTGGATCAAGGCATGGGAGATGTCATCCGCTCGTCACGTGTGTTGAACGCGGAGGTGTTGTCCGTTCGGCACTTGGTCATCGGTGATTTGGATCACGGCAGCACGACTCCCTCAACCCCGTTCACTTGAACGCTTCCGCTCGCGATCTACAAAGGTATGTAGATGCACTCCTATCACGCGTTGCTAGATGAACTCATAGATGGATCTTGGTGAAACCGTAGGAAAATTTTTATTTTCTGCAACGTTCCCCAATATCAAATACCTCCCACTCAAGCTTAAAGGACCAGCTCGGCATTGGCTTAACAGCTTGCCAGCAGAATCAATTGGTTGTGGGGAGGACCTGGAAGCCGCATTCCTCGACAACTTCCAGGGCACCTATGTGCGACCACCCGACGCCGATGACCTAAGCCACATAATCCAACAGCCAGAGGAATCGGCCAGACAATTCTGGACACGGTTCCTAACCAAGAAAAATCAAATAGTCGACTGTCCGGACGCAGAGGCCCTTGCAGCCTTCAAGCATAACATCCGTGACGATTGGCTTGCCCGACACCTAGGACAGGAAAAGCCAAAATCTATGGCAGCCCTCACAGCACTCATGACCCGCTTTTGCGCAGGAGAAGACAGCTGGCTAGCTCGTAGTAATAACATGACCAAGAGCCCTGGTAATTCGGATACCAAGGACAACACTGGCAGGTCGCGTCGCAACAAGCAAAAGCGCCGCATTAACGGCGACAATGCTGAGGATATGGCAGTTAATGCCGGATTCAGAGGCTCTAAACCCGGTCAACGGAAAAAGCCATTCAAAAGAAATACTCCGGGCCCGTCCAATTTGGACTAAATACTCGATCGCTCATGCCAGATACACGGCACCCCCGAAAAACCAGCCAACCACACCAACAGGGATTGTTGGGTGTTCAAGCAGGCAGGCAAGTTAAACGCCGAAAACAATGACAAGGGGCTGCATAGCGATGAAGAGGAGGAGCCCCGGCCGCCGAACAATAGGGGACAGAAGGGTTTCCCCCACAAGTGCGGACGGTGAACATGATATCGCAACCCACATACCCAAAAGGGAGCGGAAGCGTGCACTCGAGGACGCATATGCGTTGGAGCGATCGCCCCAAAGTTCAACCCATGGTCCTCCTGCCCGATCACTTCGATCAAGGGACCACCCCACTAGCATCCGCCATGGCGGATTCGCGCATTGGTTCTAGACCCAATCATTGACGGATTTCACCTCACTAGAGTCCTTATGGAATGGCGGCGGCCTTTGAACCTGCTTTATCGGGATACAGTCACGAAAAATGGGCATAGATCCCTCAAGGATTAAACCCACAAAGACGACCTTTAAAGGCGTCATACCAGGTGTAGAGGCCAAGCTATGACAGCTCGATTACACTTGAGGTGGTCTTCGGATCCCGGATAATTTCGAGCGAGGAGTTAATCTTTGACATAGTCCCATTCCGCAGTGGCTATCACGCACTGCTCGAACGAACCGCATTTGCAAAGTTCAATGCGGTGCCGCACTACGCATACCTCAAGCTCAAGATGCCAGGCCCTCGAGGAGTCATTACGGTCAATGGAAACACCGAACGCTCTCTCCGAACGGAGGAGCATACGGCGGCCCTTGCGGCGGAAGTGGAAAGCAGCCTCTCAAGGCAATTCTCGAGTCCGGCTATTAAACGTCCGGACACCGTCAAGCGCGCCCGGAGTAACCTACAACAAGACCGCCTGGCACGTTCCGAGCACGCATAGCAATGCGGCCCCAACCCCAGCCCTCGTGAAATTGCAAAACCAGTACTACGCGTACATAATTACGCTCTGGAAATACCATGGGCATAGGGGGAGAGGCACGACCACGGCATGCCCAAAATGCGGCTCAACCGCACTATGGGCTCCCGAGTTTGTCATTCCTTTTTTTTCTTACTTTCAGGAATCCGCTCTCCGGAAGGCCTGTCCGGCAGTAGAATCGCCGAACACACGATGCAACAGCCAGGGAAGCAGAAAGCTACGTCGAGTGTCCAGGTGGTCACTATAACGAGCAATATACTTGTTTCACATATCATCCCGCAGCTCGCCTCGGAGGGGACATGTCAAATAGTCCCATCTCTTGCTTATCGCACTATTTGTATCGCTCGCTTTTACCGCAGCCTTTTCAAATAAACAATGCATAGCTTTTGTCTATTATTGCATTCCTTTTTTCTGTATATGTTCATTAATGACATGTTGCACCGTACACTTTAGTGCGGCCAAATACACCAGGGCTTAAGTACCCCAAAATACGGTGTGATAAGTCCAAACAATTTCACAAGTGCGGCACCCCGAACTTATAGCATTATATGCATCGGCTCCGAATCATGTCTTGGGTCAATAGTTGGGTTTGCCCGGCTCCCATGTTTTGGTACCTTACGCTCTGTTATATCGGCTAAGGTAGCGCTGGGAGAACCACTGCGATTGTGCCCCGGTTGAGCTGGGCTAAGCACCTCAGTGGAGAGAGCTAAAACTGACCGTCTTGATAGGGCGAGAGCTGGTCGCTGTTCGAGAGGTTTTCGAGTCCCTAAAGACTTATGCCGCTTAGAGCGAGGAGTCGGCTTTGTCCGGCCTAGGCGTGGATAGCGCCCCGAACTCGGTCTTCCGAATACTAGGGGCTTCGCTGAAATTTAAAATTACAGAATTCTATGGCTAAGTGAGAGTGTTCAAGCATTATAGTCCGATTGCCTTGTTCGTTGTGTTGAGCGCCTCCCTCGAAGGACCCAAGAATGGGAAAAAGAGTGCTCAAGTTTATCCCAAACACCCCAGCACTCGTGGCATGGGGGCAGAAGCCAACGACTTGCCATCTCTCAAATTTAATAAACGGCCGCACAGAAGGTAATATTTTAAATTCACAAGCGTTGCTTAGCGCACATGAACAAATTTTCAGCGTACATGATCACAAATGCGAGTTTACTAAAAAATTACATCTTTGGAGCACTCATCCGCTATAAGGCTGGCACCCTTCAGGACGCCCTCATAATACATCTTGGGCTTGCGATGCTCCTTGCCTGGCGGTGGTCCGTCCGTCACAAGCTTCTCAGCGTCCATCTTGCCCCAGTTCACTTTAGCACGGGCAAGGGCCCTGCGGGCACCGTCGATGCATACGGAGCGCTTGATGACTTCAATCCATGGACAAGCGTCCACCAGCCGCCTCACCAGCCCAAAGTAGCTCCCAGGCATGGCTTCCCCAGGCCACAGCCGGACTACGAGACCCTTCATGGCCTGTTCGGCCACTTTATGGAGCTCGACCAGCTTCAATTTGGTCGCTCAAGGGCACTGGGTGTCCGGCCTCGATATCGAGACCAGAACACCTTCTCCGTCGAGCTCCCCTCCTCGGCTCGGTAGAATGCGGCGGCATCGGACACACTGCAGGGAAGATCTGCGAATGCTCCTGGAGAGCTCCGGAGTCGGGTAAGTAACAAGTAATTCACTTTCACGTGCTTGCTTTGCATAAAGAATGCCTTACCCGCCGCTATCTTCTTCATCGCCTCAATTTCCTGGAGGGCTTTTTGGGCTTCGGCCTTAGCAGATTTGGCGCTCTCAAGAGCCGAGGCGAGCTCGGACTCTCGAGTCTTTGAGTCAAGCTCCAACCTCTCGTGTTTTTCCACGAGAGCCTGGAGCTCTTGCCGCACCTCCGCCACCCACGCCTCCTGCTTCTCTCGCTCGGTGCGCTCCACGGCCGCATTGTTTTCGGCCTTGGACAACGCTTCCTTCAGGGTCGCCACCTCGGTTGTGGCCCCTGCAATACTCACGTTAGTCCTGTCATTTTTGCAACCACATCTTTTTATATACTTACATAAGGTATTACTTACCTTCCTTGTCCTCGAGCTGCTTCTTGGCAAGGCCGAGCTCGTTCTCGGACCGCTCGAGGCTCGCTTCAATGCATCGACCTCCGATCCAAGGTCTGGCAGAGGTCAGCAGCACAGCCTGCATTCCCATATTGACATACTTATGTTAGACTCCTGCGTATATCTTTTTGATCCTTAGTTCGGCTTTTCTTCCCGAACACCAAACTGAGCATCAGGGGCTATTGTCTATGCGGTAATATTTTTACATATCTTAAATACATACCTCAAAGACTGTTAGAAGGCTGGCACAGGCTTCAGTCAGCCCGTTCTTGGCGGACTGAACCTTCTGGATCACCACACTCATAATAGTGCGGTGCTCCTCGTCGATGGAGGCGCCGTTAAGCACCTCAAGCAGATTATCCGGTGCCTCCGGTTGGACGGAGGTCACCGGCGTCGTAGGCTTGCCCTTCTTAGTAGGGGGCCGCCTGCCGGATTCCAGAACCGTTGAAGGTTCCTGGGTGGTGTCCGGCCCAGGGCCGGACTTGGAGCCCTTGGTGGTCTTATCCCCTTTGTGCCTGGAGTCCGGGAGGTCGCCTTGCCGCGCCTCCAGGACCACCTCCTCCTGGCTTGGACCCTTTTGGCACTCCCCCTCGGCATCATCCGCTGGGCAAGGGGAGGAGGCGGCCGGAAGTGAAGTGCTATTCACATCCGACGAACCCAGTGAGCCGCTCGATGAAGCATCGAGCCCGGCCTTGGGCGGACTGCATGATTATATTCAGAGTCAGAAGATACTGTGCAACAGAGGAACGCCGTGAGTTGTTCTGGTATCCGGATACTTACAATTTCGCCAGGGGCTTGGCCCTGGATGGCCACTCCTCTTCGCCGTCGTCGGCGTTGGTGGGGTGGTCCGGAGGAAGGGTTCTTCCCTTTTTGGACTCTTCGCCCCCCCCCCAGTCGGGGCGGCCTTCCTTTTCGTTCCTCCCCCGTTGGAGGGGGAGAGGCCTCTTCTTCCTCCTCCTTGTTTTCACGGGAGGAGTCCGCCTCGGAGTCATCGGACGATGAGTCCGGCACCACCAGGCGCCGGGAACTCTTTCGAGTTCCTGTGGCCTTCTTCTTGGCCTTTTTCTCCGGCGCCACATAAGGTGCCGGAACCAGCAGCCCCGTCAAGAGGGCGTCCGCTGGGTCTTCGGGCAAAGGAGTCGGGCAGTCGATCTGCCCGGTCATCTTCTGCCATTCCTGTCAAAGGAACGGGAGTTTAGATCCCGCATAGAGTTAAACTATGAGAAACAAGTATCTCGTAAAGGGTAAAATAAGCTTACTACGCTGGCTTGGCGCTTCGCGCAGAATCCGCGATCCTCGGTGATGGGAGGGGGAACCTCGGCACCCTTGAATAGCACCTTCCAGGCATCCTTGTGCGTTGTGTCAAAGAGCCTGGTCAGAGTTTGGTGCTGGGCCGGGTTGAACTCCCACAAGTTAAAGGCCCGTCATTGACACGGAGGATCCGGCGGATGAGCATGACTGGACTACGTTGACGAAGTTTAACCTCTTTGTCCACCAGGTCTTGGACGCAGGTTTGGAGTCTGGTCCGCTCTTCCGAATTACCCCACGACAGGCCCTTCTCTTTCCAGGAGGTGAGCCGTGTGGGGATGCCAAATCAGAATTCGGGGGCCGCTTCCCATTCAGGGTCACGCGGCTTGGTGATGTAGAACCACCCCGATTGCCACCCCTTTATGGTCTCCACGAAGGAGCCCTCGAGCCATGTAACATTGGGCATCTTGCCCACCATGGTGCCTCCGCACTCCGCTTGCTGGCCGCCCACTACCTTCGGCTTGACATTGAAGGTCTTCAGCCATAAGCTGAAGTGGGGCTTGATGCGGAGGAAGGCTTCGCACACGACGATAAACGCCGAGATGTTGAGGATGAAGTTCGGGGCCAGATCATGGAAATCCAGGCCGTGGTAGAACATGAGCCCCGGACAAATGGGTGAAGTGGGAAACCTAGTCCGTGGAGGAAATGGGTGAGGAACACCACCCTCTCATGGGGCCTGGGGGTGGGGATGAGCTGCCCCTTATCCGGGAGCCGGTGCGCGATGTCGTTAGACAAGTATCCGGCCTCCCTCGGCTTTTTGATGTGTCCCTCCGTGACGGAGGAGACCATCCACTTGCCTCTGCCCGGACATGGCTGGATAAGGTTGAGGTAGGATGTGCGGGCTTGGTATTTGGAGCTCGAGTCTTGTGAAAAGGGATAAGCAAAGGAGGAAGAAGGTGTAGATGGAAAAGGTGGATCCTTATCCCTTATATGGGCGGACGAAACTATGTGCCCCCACCAGCCTAGTAAAACTCGTATCTCCCAAGCTACCAGAATTAATGGCATGGTTGGGTTACCCACGCCGTATTGATGAGAATCACGGAATAAGGGGACACGATCTCTGCTTCAACAAGACGTGCCAAGGAAACCGCCTCGCTAAGTGCGCTTGAGGTGGGACGATAAAACGATTCAAGGCTTGGCTGTGGTGTGATGTCATCTTTGTGAAATACGTCGTTGAGGTTGGATTTGTGTAAATATTATTCTCTCTACGGTGGTATGTCGGACACTATCCTTGTGTTCAAAATCTTCTATGAAGTATTCGGAGGAGGAACCCGCCTTGCAATGCCGAAGACAATCTGCGCGCCGGACTCGTCGTCATTGAAGCCTGGTTCAGGGGCTACTAAGGGAGTCCTGGATTACGGGGTGTCCGGATGGCCGGACTCCTAGACTATGAAGATACAAGATTGAAGATTTCGTCCCGTGTCTAGATGGGACTTTCCTTGGCGTGAAAGGCAAGCTTGGTGATACGGATATGTAGATCTCCTCCCATTGTAACTGACTCTATGTAACCCTAACCCTCTCCGGTGTCTATATAAACCGGAGGGTTTTAGTCCGTAGGACGAACAACAATCATACCATAGGCTAGCTTCTAGGGTTTAGCCTCTCAGATATCATGGTAGATCTGCTCTTGTACTACCCATCAAGCAGGAGTAGGGTTTTACCTCCATCGAGAGGGCCCGAACCTGGGTAAAAACATCGTGTCCCTTGTCTCCTGTTACCATCCGCCTAGACGCACAGTTCGGGACCCCCTACCCGAGATCTGCCGGTTTTGACACCGACACTCCCCAACACTCAACTCTCTCTCATAGGATTGGATTTGGTGGAAAGAAGATTTGAGTGGAAAGCAACTTGGGAAGGCTAGAGATCGAGATTTATGTGGTTGGAATGGAATATCTTGATCTCAACACAAGTGTAGGTGGTTCTCTCTCAGAAAATGTGTATTGGAAGTGTAGGCATGTTATGCTGGCTCTCTCCATGAATGAAGAGTGGGTGGAGGGGTATATATATAGCCTCCACACAAAATCTAACCGTTACACACAAATCACCAAACTCGGTGGGACCGATTCAGAGAACTCGGTCGGACCGATTTGGTTCATAATGTGACTGTTAGGCATTTCGGTGGGTCCGACTGGATCAACTCGGTGGGACCGATGTGCTAGGGTTAGGGTAAATCCAAAACTCGGTTTGACCGATTACTCAAACTCGGTAGGACCGATTTGGGTAATAAGTGAAACAGAATGTTGGCCAAGCAAACTCGGCGGGGCTGGTTGTAAATCTCGGTGGGACCGAAATTATTGCAACAGACAACAGAGAGTTTGCAAGCCCATCTCGGTGAGACCGAGATCCCATCGGTGAGATCGAACTGATTAGGGTTTCTGGCAGTGGCTATGTCAACTGAACTCGGTGGCTCCGGATATGAAATTTCGGTGGGGCCGAGTTGGACTTTTTGGTTTAGGACATATGTGGAAGTGAGAAAGTGGTTGAGGGCTTTGGAGCATATCACTAAGCACTTTGAGCAAGCAAGCCCTTAAGCAACACCTCATCCCTTCTTAACAGTATTGGCTTTTCCTATGGACTCAATGTGATCTTGGATCACTAAATAGAAAATGTAGAGTCGTGAGCTTTGAGCTTGAGCCAATCCTTTGTCCTTAACATCTTGAAGGGGTTCCACATCCTCTTGTCCATGCCACTCCATTGTTGAACTTATCTGAAACTTACTAGGTAGAAGCATTAGTCCAACAAGAGATATGTTGACATTAATTACCAAAACCACCCAGGGAGCACTTGTGCTTTCAATGCCGCTCCATGATAGCATGCCAAGTTTCATGAATTTCATACGAGTTTTGGATTTACTAGAATTTAAAAACCAGGCATCTCAATGTTTTGCCGGCAATCAACAGTGCCTTGGTGTTTGAATTTCATTCTCATCTCTTGCATGGGACCAAGAAATTCTCCCAAGGACACACATGTGAATTTTCAACCAACTTTGGTGCATTGGAGCATGTGCTTGTAGTTCAAATTTGAATTATGCACATAAAATGCCTAGAAAACCCAGTTAATGTATAAAAAGGCCAAACGAACCCCGAAAATTCCAAGATCGAACACAACACTCCTGTTGTTCTATGTTGACACTAGAAAGTTTTTGAAAGCAATAAGAGGCAACGAATATCGTCTCGTCCCCAAAGGTGGTCATTCCCTATCGAAACCATCATGCTTGTTGTGAGAAGCTCTGATTTGTGAGAAGCTTATACCCAAACCTGGCCCAAATGGGACAAAATTTTCACCACGGCATGTTGATGCCGCTCCATGATACCATGCCAAGTCTCATGAATTTCAGACGGGTTTTGGATTTACTAGAATTTAAAAATCAAGCATCTCAACATTTTGCCGGTAATCAACAATGCCCTAGTGTTTGAAATTCATTCCCATCTGTTGCATGGGACCTAGAAATTCACCCAAGGACACACATGTGATTTTCAACCAACTTTGGTGCATTGGAGCATGTGCTTGTAGTTCAAATTTGAATTATGCACATAAAATGCCTAGAAAACCCAGTTAATGTATAAAAAAGGCCAAACAAACCCCGAAAAATTCCAAGATTGAACACAACACTCCTGTTGTTCCATGTTGACACGAGAAATTTTTTGAAAGCAATAAGAGGCGACGGATATCGTCTCGTCCCCAAAGGTGGTACGTTCCCTATCGAAATCATCATGCTTGTTGTGAGAAGCTCTGGTTTGTGAGAATCTTATACCCAAACCTGCCCCAAATGGGACAAAATTTTCACCACAGCATGTTGATGCCACTTCATGATAGCATGCCAAGTTTCATGAATTTCAGACGAGTTTTGGATTTACTAGAATTTAAAATCCAGGTATCTCAATGTTTTGTCGGCACTCAACAGTGCCTTGGTGTTTGAAATTCATTCCCATCTCTTGCATGGGACCTATAAATTCACCCAAGGACACACATGCGATTTTTGAACCAACTTTAGTGCATTGGAGCATGTGCTTGTAGTTCAAATTTGAATTATGCACATAAAATTCCTAGAAAACCTAGTTAATGTATAAAAAAGGCCAAACGAACCCCGAAAAATTCATTCACATTTCTTCCATGGGACCTAAGCATGCACTGAAGGACACAAATTTGATTTGTCAACCAATTTGTATGCAGCGGAGCATGTGCATTTAGTTTAATTTTGAATTGTGCACCTGAAATGGCGAGAAAACCAGTTTAATGTATGAAATGTCCAAACGAACCCTGAATAATTCCAATTCTTTTACGACACACATACAGTTGCATGTTCACTGCAGATAAAAGGTCCAGAAATTCAAACACCATCCATTGCCGCTGTGACCCCATTTTGTAATTCAAATCAAGTAGATCCCACACAGTTTACTCTTACCAACCGTGTGAGATGTAGTACAAATTATCTTGGAGCACCGTTGGTGTATAGTACGCCTATGGCTTACGCGAGAAGGTGCGTCGGCTACAGTCCACAGCCGGCGTGTCAAGCACACTAGCTCGCTCCTCCAAAACTCCCGCCTCTGCATCCCTCTCTGCTTTAGTCCCTTGATTCAAATTTTCAGTAGCCCCGGCATTTTACTCCCGCCTCTGCATCCCTCACAATCTCAAAAAGATCTGCTTGCCTTTGATCCAAATTTTCAGTAGCCCCGCCTTGTTACTCCCGCCTAGTAAAATCTTCAGTTGCCGCAGCATTTCCTCGAACACAACCTCCGCTCACACAGACACACACAACCCTTGAAACCATTGGTAGGTCGCCGCCATCGCTGGCGCCTCCATCCTCAACCTCTGCCTGTGTGCCGGGGAGCTCGAGTAGGCAATGGCCAAATAGAGGTTTATCGCGGCCTTTTCAGCTGACGCCGACGAGGTGGCCGCCGAGGTGTCCCCGTCGTCTTTCGCAGGCCCGATCCGCCGTTGCCGGTCCCCCGATCCGCCCACCGCCACGCCCCTACGCCGGTTCGAGGACTTCCCCGTCCTCCCCCGGACCCGACAGCCGATGAAGTCCTACCTCGGGGTCCGGCAGCGGCGGTGGGGGATGTGGGTCGCCGAGATTACAGATCGAGAGACCCACACCCGCCGGTGGCTCGGTAGCTTCCACACGGCCGAGCTCGCGGCCATGGAGTACGACCACTGGCAGGTCCGCTACCACGGCGCGGTGGCTAGGCTCAATTTCCCCTTCGGCACACATCCGGTCCATCTCGTTCCGCCGGAGCCATGGGTGGTGAGCTCGGCTATGGCGTGGGAGGACTGCGAGGCGTGGGAGCGTCTCGAGGCTGAGGCCGCCGACGAGGCCTACATACAAGAGCTCCGTCGGCAGCACCCGGAGCTCATGGAGGCGGAGCGGGCGATATTTGCCGGCACGGAGGGCGCTGAGGTTATCGCGCTCTCCTCTGATGACGAGGTCGAAGGCGGCGAGGACGGCGATGCGGAGGGCGGCGAGGTTATCGCGCTCTCCTCTGATGACGAGGTCAAAGGCGGCGGCGACGGCAGCGCGGAGGGCGTTGAGATGGGCCCCCAGGATGAGGAGATCAACGTCTACGAGTGGAGGAGTGCCTTCCCCAACGACCCCGGACCCGGCTCGCGCCACACCGTACATGACGAGGAAGGATTGGCTCGACCTCTACTTCGACCGAAAGTAGTTTAGCTTAGTTTAAATTTATGTTTTATGTTCGGTTATGCAAAATTTTCTATGTTTATGTTTGAATGCATGCTACTTTTGGTTGAACCTGCTTTGAACTTGATCAAATTGAAGTTTACAACCTTAAGTTTAGGGGATCAACTAGAAAAGGCCAAAAATTGCTGGAGTATATATATCCACTAAGGGTTTAGTCCTTTAACTTTTTAAGGGTCGCCTAGAGATGTCCTTATGACTTGTTTATTTCAGTTCTTCACAATGTGATGCTCTATATGTGCAACTATTTGCTGTGCAGTTCAATTTCATCAATAACAGTTTCAACAATACCACTATGAATTACGATATTTGGTTGCTGTTAAGGATATTGCAGTTTACATGCCTTTTCATGAACCACTATCAAGTGAGGAAACTGATGAAGATTGTTACTAAAATGGGTCAAAAGATGTCAATCGAACTATTTGTTTACACTTTATGCAAGACATTAGTGAACTGCATGATGGTAAGTAAGAACCCTGTAGCCTTCTTTTTACTGCCCGTAATGAGTTGTGTTAGATGCCAATATTTGGATCTTTTTTCTTTTGAAGTGGATCCTGAAGCAGTTTACTCAAGATTACCTCTCAAACTACATGATTGGCGGCCGACCATCACAAGGGGTTGGACTAGAGTCCTGCATCCTTCTGCATCCAGGAGAGCACAATAGGGCCATTCCGCTTCACCTTGTTCAGCAACTGGAATGTCTGTCGCCTCTTTCTTTACCATCTGTAATAGTTCAAGTATAGAACCCTGGTACATCATTCTTTATTTGGTGCTTCTGTAATTCTTAAACATATGTACGTGTGAATCGAATAATGCATTGGTTGTTTGAACCTTATGCATATGAATAAAGCTATAGCCTACTTTCAAGTTTAAATTAGGTACAATTTTAAATAGCAGCTATTAAATTAGGGAGAAATTACGTTGTGCGGGTCATTACGGCACACACGGTTAGTAAAACACAAACGTTTGCGATATACACCATAATCTAAGACGGTTCACAGAGAGGAAAGGTGTGCAAGCATGCACACAGTTGCCGTTTGCAAAGCACGTGTGATGTCAAACACTGTCACATACTGTGCGGGAAAACTAAATATGTGTGATTGTCTACCTATCGTACACGGTTTATAATCATGAACTATTTGTGATGTGCTGGGCATCGTAAATCTCCCGTGCCTGAAATCTGCCTAGAATCTGCCTGGAAAGGTCCCGTGCCTAGAATCTGCTTGGTTTTAGGCAGAACCACAAAACTCCGACTGTGATGGCAATGCGAGCACAAACGAGTAGCAAGGATGAAGCGTTTGGGATATTCGAGATATCAAAAACGGTTATATAGGGACAATCAGTATGCATCAAGGCTCCCTATCCCCGACGGTTTACGGTCGTGTGGAAGGACCCCCCTATCGCCCACACTCACTTGGCGATGGTTCCAAATGCCGTCGCGGAAAGGGGTAAAAAACAGTTTGTTTAGGACCGACGCGCACCAGTGTATGTGCTTTTTGAAAGTCCAATTAAGCGTCTTGATCTATCTCTATAGATCTTGATGCCTGATATATAAGCAACTTCACCGAGGTCTTCCATTGAAAAATTCTTATTCAAGTATCCTTTTATGCTATCCAAAAATTATGTATTATTTCCAATCAACAATATGTCATCCACATATAATATTAGAAATGCTACAGAGCTCCCACTCACTTTCTTGTAAATACAAGCTTCTCCAAAAGTCTATATAAAACCATATGCTTTGATCACACTATCAAGGCATTTATTCCAACTCCGAGAGGCTTGCACCAGTCCATAAATGGATCGCTGGAGCTTGCACACTTTGTTAGCACCTTTAGGATCGAAAAAACCTTCTGGTTGCATCATATACAACTCCTCTTTAAGATATCCATTAAGGAATGCAGTTTTCACATCCATTTGCCAAATTTCATAATCATAAAATGCGACAATTGCTAACATGATTCGGACAGACTTAAGCATTGCTAAGGATGAGAAAGTCTCATCGTAGTCAACTCCTTGAACTTGTCGAAAACCTTTCGCAACAAGTCGAGCTTTGTAGACAGTAACATTACTGTCAGCGTCAGTCTTCTTCTTGAAGATCCATTTATTCTCTATAGCTTGCCGATCATTGGACAAGTCAACCAAAGTCCTCACTTTGTTATCATACATGGATCCCATCTCAGAATTCATGGCCTCAAGCCATTTCTAGAATCTGGGCTCATCATCGCTTCCTCATAGTTCGTAGGTTCGTCATGGTCAAGTAACATGACCTCCAGAATAGGATTACCGTACCACTCTCGTGCGGATCGTACTCTGGTTGACCTACGAGGTTTGGTAGTAACTTGATCAGAAGTTTCATGATCATCATCATTAACTTCCTCACTGATTGGTGTAGGAATCACTGGAACTGATTTCTATGATGAACTACTTTCCAATAAGGGAGAAGGTACAATTACCTCATCAATTTCTACTTTCCTCGCACTCACTTCTTTTGAGAGAAACTCCTTCTCTAGAAAGGATCCATTCTTAGCAACAAATATCTTGCCTTTGGATCTGTGATAGAAGGTGTACCCAACAGTCTCTTTTGGGTATCCTATGAAGACACATTTCTCCGATTTGGGTTCAAGCTTATCAGGTTGAAGCTTTTTCACATAAGCATCGCAACCCCAAACTTTAAGAAACAATAGCTTAGGTTTCTTGCCAAACCACAGTTCATATGGTGTCGTCTCAACGGATTTAGATGGTGCCCTATTTAACGTGAATGCAGCCGTCTCTAAAGCATAACCCCAAAATGATAGCGGTAAATCAGTAAGAGACATCATAGATCGCACCATATCTAATGAAGTACGATTATGACGTTCGGACACACCATTACGCTGTGGTGTTCCAGGTGGCGTGAGTTGCGAAACTATTCCACATTGTTTCAAATGAAGACCAAACTCGTAACTCAAATATTCACCTCCACGATCAGATTGTAGAAACTTTATTTTCTTGTTACGATGATTTTCCACTTCAATCTGAAATTCTTTGAACTTTTCAAATGTTTCAGACTTATGTTTCATCAAGTAGATATACCCATATCTGCTCAAATCAATTATGAAGGTCAGGAAATAACGATACCCGCCGCGAGCCTCAACACTCACCGGACTGCATACATCAGTATGTATTATTTCCAATAAGTCAGTTGCTCGCTCCATTGTTCCGGAGAATGGAGTCTTAGTCATCTTGCCCATGAGGCATGGTTCGCAAGCATCAAGCGATTCATAATCAAGCGATTCCGAAAGCCCATCAGCATGGAGTTTCTTCATGCGCTTTGCACCAATATGACCTAAACGATAATGCCACAAATAAGTTGCACTATCATTATTAACCTTGCATCTTTTGGCTTCAATATTATGAATATGTGTATCACTTCTATCGAGATTCAACAAAAATAGACCACTCATCAAGGGTGCATGACCATAAAATATATTACTCATATAAATAGAACAACCATTATTCTTTGATTTAAATGAACAACCGTCTCACATTAAACAAGATCTAGATATAATGTTCATGCTTAATGCTGGCACCAAATAACAATTATTTTGGTCTAAAACTAATCCCGACAGTAGATGTAGAGGTAGCGTGCCGACGGTGATCACATCGACTTTGGAACCATTTCCCACGCGCATTGTCACCTTGTACTTAGCCAATCTACGTTTAATCCGTAGCCCCTGTTTCGAGTTGCAAACGTGAGCAACAGAACCAGTATCAAATACCCAGGCGCTACTACGAGCATTAGTAAGGTATACATCAATAACATGTATATCAAATATACCTTTCACTTTTCCATCCTTCTTATCCGCCAAATACTTGGGGCAGTTCCGCTTCGATGACGGTCCCTTTGCAGTAGAAGCACTCAGTCTCAGGCTTAGGTCCAGACTTGGGCTTCTTCACTTGAGCAGCAACTTGCTTGTCGTTCTTCTTTAAGTTCCCCTTCTAACCTTTGCCCTTCTTCTTGAAACTAGTGGTCTTGTTAACCATCAGCACTTGATGCTCCTTCTTGATTTCTACCTCTGCAGCCTTTAGCATTGCGAAGAGCTCGAGAATTGTCTTATCCTAGTTCATCACGAAGCTTTTGTAGCTTGGTGGCAGTGATTGAAGAACTCTGTCAATGACACTATCATCAGGAAGATTAACTCCCAGTTGAGTCAAGTGGTTGTGGTACCCAGACATTCTGAGTATATGTTCACTGATGATACGTCTCCAACGTATCTATAATTTATGAAGTAATCATGCTGTTATTTTATCATTCTTGGATGTTTTACAATCATTTCATCGCAACTTTATATCATTTTTTGGGACTAACCTATTGACCCAGTGCCCAGTGCCAATTGCTGTTTTTTGCTTGTTTTTTTTACATCGCATGAAATCAATACCAAACGGAGTCCAAACGCAACGAAACTCCACAGAGATTTTTTATGGACCAGAAGGAACCCAATGGGCCAGAGCTGCACCTGGGGGGTGCCCCGAGGGGGGCACAACCCACCAGGGCGCGCCAGGCCCCCCTGGCGCGCCCAGGTGGGTTGTGCCCACCTCGGTGGACTCCAGCACCCCCTCTTTACACTATAAATTCCAAAATATATAGAAACCATCGGGGGTTAACCTAGATCAGAAGTTCCGCCTCCGCAGGGCTCTGTAGCCACCGACAACCAATCTAGACCCGTTCCGGCACCCTGCCGGAGGGGGGAATCATCTCCGGTGGCCTTCTTCATCATCCCGGTAGCCACCACAATGAGGAGGGAGTAGTCCACCCTCGGGGCTGAGGGTTTGTACCAGTAGCTATGTGTTATCTCTCTCTCTCTCTCTCTCTCTCTCTCTCTCTCTCTGTCTCTCTCGTGATCTATATCACGGGCTTTGTTAATAGATCATATGATGTTTCTCCCCTCTATACTCTTGTTGTGATGAATTGAATCTTTACCCTTTGAGGTTTTGTCATGTCAGATTAAATGTTCAGATTTGGGAACACATGATGTATGTCTTGCAATATGAATACTTGAGGTGACAATTGGGGTATCATATTGATTCACTTGATATGTGTCTTGGCATTCAACTCGCGGATTCCTGTGGTGATATTGGGGTAATTTATGCATAGGGGTTGATGCACGTTTTTATTATCTTTTCTCCGATAGAAACCTCGGGGTCTCCTTGTAGTTCTTTGTGTGGATTGAGTATTATGAATATGAATTTGCTTTGGTGTTATTCTAGTATGAACTCTAGGATACATCGAACGGAAAAATAGCTTTGTGTTATTTTAGTACGAACTCTTGAATAGATCGAACGGAAAGAATAGCTTTGAGGTGGTTTCATACCCTAGAAACAATTCCTATCTTTTTTTCTCCACTAATAGGAACTCAGGAGTGATTCTTTATTGTACTTTGGGGGATAATCATATGATCCAACTATGTTAGTGATGTCTACTACGCAACCTTCTTCTTGTAGACGTTGTTGGGCCTCCAAGTGCAGAGGTTTGTAGGACAGTAGCAAATTTACCTCAAGTGGATGACCTAAGGTCTATCAATCTGTGGGAGGCATATGATGAAGATGGTCTCTCTCAAGCAACCCTGCAACCAAATAGCAAAGAGTCTCTTGTGTCCCCAACACACCCAATACAATGGAAAATTGTATAGATGCACTAGTTCGGTGAAGAGATGGTGATACAAGTGCAATATGGATGGTAGATATAGGTTTTTGTAATGTGAAAATATAAAAACAACAAGGTAACAAGTGGTAAAAGGTATCACAAACGATATTGCAATGCTAGGAAACAAGGCCTAGGGTTCATACTTTCACTAGTGCAAGTTCTCTCAACAATAATAACATAACTGGATCATATAACTATCCCTCAACATGCAACAAAGAGTCACTCCAAAGTCACTAATAGCAGAGAACAAACGAAGATATTATGGTAGGGTACGAAACCACCTCAAAGTTATTCTTTCCGATCAATCCATTGGGCTATTCCTATAAGTGTCACAAACATACCTAGAGTTCGTAGTAAAATAACACCTTAAGACACACATCAACCAAAACCCTAATGTCACCTAGATACTCCAATGTCACCTCATGTATCCGTGGGTATGATTATACGATATGCATCACACAATTCATCTATTCAACCAACACACAGAACCTCAAAGAGTGCCCCAAAGTTTCCACCAGAGAGTCAAGACGAAAACGTGTGCCAACCCCTATGCATAGGTTCATGGGCGGAACCCGCAAGTTGATCACCAAAACATACATCAAGTGAATCAATAGAATAACCCATTGTCACCACGATTATTCCACGCAAGACACACATCAAGTGTTCTCAAATCATTAAAGACTCAATCCGATAAGATAACTTCAAAGGGAAAACTCAATCCATTACAAGAGAGTAGAGGGGGAGAAACATCATAAGATCCAACTATAATAGCAAAGCTCGCGATACATCAAGATCGTATCACCTCAAGAACACGAGAGAGAGAGAGAGAGAGAGAGAGATCAAACACATAGCTACTGGTACATACCCTCAGCCCCGAGGGTGAACTACTCCCTCCTCATCATGGAGAGCGCCGGGATGATGAAGATGGCGACCGATGAGGGATCCCCCCCTCCGGCAGGGTGCTGGAACAGGGTCCCGATTGGTTTTTGGTGGCTACAGAGGCTTGCGGCAGCGGAACTCCCGATCTATTATGTTCCCCGAAGGTTTTAGGATATATTGGTATATATAGGAGGAAGAAATACGTCAGGGGAGCCACGAGGGTGGAGGGCGCGCCCAGGGGTGGGGGTGGTGGGCGCGCGCCCCCTGCCTCGTGCCCTCCTCGTTGATCCCCTAACGTGCACTCCAAGTCTCCCGTATTGCTTTCTTTCCAAAAATAACTTTTCCGAAGGTTTCATTTCGTTTGGACTCCATTTGATATTCCTTTTCCGCGAAACACTAAAACAAGGGAAAAAACAGGAACTGGCACTGGGCTCTGGGTCAATAGGTTAGTCCCAAAAATCATATAAAAGTGCTTAGCAAAGCCCATTAATCATCCAAAATAGAATATAATATAGCATGAAGCAATAAAAAATTATAGATACGTTGGAGACGTATCAAGCATCCCCAAGCTTAATTCCTGCTCGTCCTCGAGTAGGTAAATGATAAAAACAGACTTTTTGATGTGGAATGCTACTTGGCATAATTTCAATGTAATTCTTCTTAATTGTGGTATGAATATTCAGATCCGAAAGATTCAAGATAAAAGTTCAATATTGACATAAAAATAATAATACTTCAAGCATACTAACTAAGCAATTATGTCCTCTCAAAATAACATGGCCAAAGAAAGTTCATCCCTACAAAATCATATAGTTTAGTCATGCTCCATTTTCGTCACACAAATGCTCTCATCATGCACAACCCCGACGACAAGCCAAGCAATTGTTTCATACTTTAGTAATCTCAAACTTTTTTCAACTTTCACGCAATACATGAGCGTGAGCCATGGATATAGCACTATGGGTGGAATAGAATATGATGATGGGGGTTATGTGGAGAAGACAAAAAAGGAGAAATTCTCACATCAACGAGGCTAATCAATGAGCTACGGATATGCCCATCGATTGATGTTAATGCAAGGAGTAGGGATTGCCATGCAACGGATGCACTAGAGCTATAAATATATGAAAGCTCAACAAAATAAACTACGTGGGTGTGCATCCAACTTGCTTGCTCACGAAGACCTAGGGCACTTGAGGAGGCCTATTGTTGGAATATACAAGCCAAGTTCTATAATGAAAAATTCCCACTAGTATATGAAAGTGACAAAACAAGAGACTCTCTATCATGAAGATTATGGTGCTACTTTGAAGCACAAGTGTGGTAAAAGGATAGTAAAACTGTCCCTTCTCTCTTTTTCTCTCATTTTTTTGGGCTTTCTCTTTTTTATGGCCTTTCTCTCTCTTTTTTTTATTCCTCACTTGGGACAATGCTCTAGAAAAATGATGATCATCACACTTATATTTATTTACAACTCAATGATTACAACTCGATACTAGAACAAAGTATGACTCTATATGAATGCCTCCATGTGTACCAGGATATGCAATGAACCAAGAGTGACATGTATGAAAGAATTATGAATGGTGGCTTTGCCAAAAATACTATGTCAACTACATGATCATGCAAAGCAATATGACAATGATGAACGTGTCATGATAAACGGGATGGTGGAAAGTTGCATGGCAATATATCTCGGAATGGCTATGGAAATGCCATAATAGGTAGGTATGGTGGCTGTTTTGAGGAAGATATATGGAGGTTTATGTGTGAAAGAGCGTTTCATATCACGGGGTTTGGATGCACCGACGAAGTTTGCATCAACTCTCAATGTGAGAAAGGGCAATGCACGGTACCGAAGAGGCTAGCAATGATGGAAAGGTGAGAGTGCGTATAATCCATGGACTCAACATTAGTCATAAAGAACTCACATACTTATTGCAAAAATCTACAAGTCATCAAAACCAAACACTACACGCATGCTCCTAGGGGATAGATTGGTAGGAAAAGACCATCGCCGTCCCCGACCGCCACTCATAAGGAGGACAATCAAAGAACACCTCATGTTTCAAATTTGTTACACAACGTTTACCATACGTGCATGCTACGGGACTTGCAAACTTCAACACAAGTATTTCTCAAATTCACAACTACTAAACTAGCACAACTTTGATATCACTACCTCCATGTCTCAAAACAATCATCAAGCATCAAACTTCTCTTAGTATTAAACACACTCATAAGAAAGTTTTTACTATTCTTGAATACCTAGCATATTAGGATTATTTAAGAAAATTACCATGCTATTTAAGACTCTCAAAATAATATAAGTGAATCATGAGAGATCAATAGTTTCTATAAAACAAAGCCACCACCCTGCTCTAAAAGATATAAGTGAAGTACTAGAGCAAAAATTATATAACTCAAAAGATATAAGTGAAGCACATAGAGTATTCTAATAATTTCCGAATCATGTTTGTCTCTCTCAAAAGATGTGTATAGAAAGGATGATTGTGGTAAAATAAAATCAAAGACTCAAATCATACAAGACGCTCCAAGCAAAACACATATCATGTGGTGAATAAAAATATAGCTCCAAATAAAGTTACCGATGGAAGTAGATTTAAAGAGGGGATGCCTTCCGGGGCATCCCCAAGCTTTGGCTTTTAGGTGTCCTTATATTATCTTGGGGGTGACATGGGAATCCCCAAGCTTAGGCTCTTGCCACTCCTTGTTCCATAATCCATCAAATCTTTCACCCAAAACTTGAAAACTTCACAACACAAAACTCAACCGAAAACTCGTAAGCTCCGTTAGCGAAAGAAAACAAACACCACTTCAAGGTACTGTAATGAACTCATTATTTATTTATATTGGTGTTAAAACTACTGTATTCCAACTTCTCTATGGTTTATAAACTATTTTACTGGCCATAGAGTCATCAAAATAAGCAAACAACACACGAAAAACAGAATCTGTCAAAAACAGAACAGTCTGTAGTAATCTGTAACTAACGCAAGCTTCTGGAACTCAAAAAAATTCTAAAATAAATTGGGGGAACTGATGAATTTGTCTAGTAATCATCTTAAAAAAGAATCAACTAAATATCACTCTCCAGTAAAAAGTTTTAGCTAATCTCGTGAGCGCTAAAGTTTCTGTTTTTTTTACAGCATGATCATAAAGACTTCACCCAAGTCTTCCCAAAGGTTCTACTTGGCACAAACACTAATTAAAACACAAAACCACATATAAAAAGAATCTAGATAGATTATTTATTACTAAACATAACCAAAAAGTAAGAAAGTAAAATAAAATTGGGTTGCCTCCCAACAAGCGCTATCGTTTAACGCCCCTAGCTAGGCATGATGATTTCAATTATGCTTACATAAAAGATAAGAATTGAAACATAAAGAGAGCATCATGAAGAATATGACTAGCACATTTAAGTCTAACCCACTTCCTATGCATAGAGATTTTGTGAGCAAACAACCTATGGGAACAAGAATCATCCAGCATAGGAAGGCAAAACAAGCATAACTTCAAAACTTTAAGCACATAGAGAGGAAACTTGATATTATTGCAATTCCTACAAGCATATATTCCTCCCTCATAATAATTTTCAGTAGCATAATGAATGAATTCAAAAATATAACCAGCACCTAAATCATTCTTTTCATGATCTACTTGCACAGAAATTTTACTACTCTCCACATAAGCAAAATTCTTCTCATTCGAAATAGTGGGAGTATCATAAGAGACTTGAATACTATAAATTGTTTCAACATTAAAATAGTAATGTTCAGCAAAAGTGTAATCATAATCATGACAAGTTTTATAAATATAATCATCACTACTTTTTATAGCATAAGTTTCATCACAATAATCATCATAAGTAGCAACTTTGTTCTCATCATAACAAATTTGCATATCAAAACTTGGGAGACTAAAAATATCATATTCATTAAACATAGCATCCCCAAGCTTGGTAAAAAACATTAATTGCAGCAAATATATTCTCAAAAACATTATCTTCATCAAATATAGCATCCCCAAGCTTGGGCCTTTTCATATCATAAGCATAATCACTCTCATCATTAATAGTATGGATAGCACCAATAGTATAGCAAACATTACTATCATATTCTTCCAAGCAAGTTCCAAAAAGATTTTCAAGATCATAAGAAGTATCATTATCTTCCCAATCATAATCATCACAACAAGCAATAGGCATCACGAGATCATCATCAAGTGCATCATCTTCCACAATTATTTTTGATTCATTTTCATGAGGCACAAAAATAATAGGAGCAACATTATTTGGGAGAGATATCTTTTTACCTCTCTTCCTTTTTCTTTTCTTCTTCTTCAACACATAATGTGTAGGTTCAATCCTCTTTTTGGAGCTCCTTATTAATGAGATTGGTTGAATAGAAGGCTCCTCCTCGTTACCTGATTAATCATAAGAAATAATAGGAGGATATTGGGAAGTCTCTTCCCTTTCGTTAGTATTCTCTTCATATTCTATTTGTTTTCTTTTCTTTATGTAATTGGCAATATAAGGATTTTCAACGCAATTCACCGCACAATACATATAAATTTCTTCTAGATAAAAATGAAGAACTCTATCAAGGGCAAATTCTGGAATAACCTTAGTTATACGTTTCATTTCTTCATAACCCAAGAGCAACCTAAGTTCATTATGATGTGCAAGGGAAATCAAGTCATCACAATTTTTGGACACGATACGATCAAGAAACAATTTGCATTGGGTACTGAAATGATCATGTTCATTGCAAAGTTCACAAGTACGGCTAAGAAAATTTAAATTTTCAGCACAAACATCTAGCCTTTCTTGCGACCATTTAGTTTCTAAATGCTTATGCCTCTTGCAATATCTATCTTCCCTATTTGGTGTGTACTTGCAAACCCAATGCACTCCACAAAAATTGACATGCTTATAAGAGATATTTTCATCATGACTAGTGCAATCATCATTAGTACTATGGATATTCAAGGAGTTCATACTAACAACATTGCAATCATGCTCATCATTCAAAGATTTAGAGCCAAACATTTAATGCATTCTTCTTCTAACTCTTTGGCACAATTTTCCTTTCCATCATTCTCACGAAAGATATTAAAAAGATGAAGCGTATGAGACAAACCCAATTCCATTTTTTTGTAGTTTTAAACTAACTAGTGATAAAACAAGAAACTAAAAGATTCGATTGCAAGATCTAAAGATATACCTTCAAGCACTCACCTCCCAGGCAACGACGCCTGAAACTGCTTGATGTCTACTACGCAACCTTCTTCTTGTAGACGTTGTTGGGCCTCCAAGTGCAGAGGTTTGTAGGACAGTAGCAAATTTCCCTCAAGTGGATGACCTAAGGTTTATCAATCCGTGGGAGGCATAGGATGAAGATGGTCTCTCTCAAGCAACCCTGCAACCAAATAGCAAAGAGTCTCTTGTGTCCCCAACACACCCAATACAATGGTAAATTGTATAGGTGCACTTGTTCGGCGAAGAGATGGTGATACAAGTGCAATATGGATGGTAGGTATAGGTTTTTGTAATCTGAAAATATAGAAACAGCAAGGTAACAAGTGGTAAAAGTGAGCACAAACGGTATTGCAATGCTAGGAAACAAGACATAGGGTTCATACTTTCACTACTGCACATTCTCTCAACAATAATAACATAATTGGATCATATAACTATCCCTCAACATGCAACAAAGAGTCACTCCAAAGTCACTAATAGCGGAGAACAAACGAAGATATTATGGTAGGGTACGAAACCACCTCAAAGTTATTCTTTCCGATCAATCCATTGGGCTATTCCTATAAGTGTCACAAACAGCCCTAGAGTTTGTAGTAAAATAACACCTTAAGAGACACATCAACAAAAGCCCTAATGTCACCTAGATACTCCAATGTCACCTCAAGTATACG
This sequence comes from Aegilops bicornis, assembly GCA_021605145.1. Taxonomy (NCBI): domain Eukaryota; kingdom Viridiplantae; phylum Streptophyta; class Magnoliopsida; order Poales; family Poaceae; genus Aegilops; species Aegilops bicornis. The sequence goes on along the minus strand of CM038671.1, from coordinate 691,940,483 downwards.
TGGGTATGATTATACGATATGCATCACACAATCTCAGATTCATCTATTCAACCAACACATAGAACCTCAAAGAGTGCCCCAAAGTTTCCACCGGAGAGTCAAGACGAAAACGTGTGCCAACCCCTATGCATAGGTTCATGGGCGGAACCCGCAAGTTGATCACCAAAACATACATCAAGTGAATCAATAGAATGACCCATTGTCACCACGGTTATCCCACGCAAGACATACATCAAGTGTTCTCAAATCATTAAAGACTCAATCCGATAAGATAACTTCGAAGGGAAAACTCAATCCATTACAAGAGAGTAGAGGGGGAGAAACATCATAAGATCCAACTATAATATCAAAGCTCACGATACATCAAGATCGTATCACCTCAAGAACACGAGAGAGAGAGATCAAACACATAGCTACTGGTACATACCCTCAGCCTCGAGGGTGAACTACTCCCTCATCATCATGGAGAGCGTCGGGATGATGAAGATGGCCACCGGTGAGGGATACCCCCCTCCGGCAGGGTGCCGGAACAGGGTCCCGATAGGTTTTTGGTGGCTACAGAGGCTTGCGCCGGTGGAACTCCCGATCTATTCTGTTCCCCGAAGGTTTTAGGGTATATTGGTATATATAGGAGGAAGAAATACATCAGGGGAGCCACGAGGGGCCCACGAGGGTGGAGGGCGCGCCCAGGGGGGGTGGGCGCACCCCCTGCCTCGTGCCCTCCTTGTTGATCCCCTAACGTGCACTCCAAGTCTCCCGTATTGCTTTCTTTCCAAAAATAACTTTTCCGAAGGTTTCATTCCGTTTGGACTCCGTTTGATATTCCTTTTCTGCGAAACACTGAAACAAGGGGAAAAAACAGGAACTGGCACTGGGCTCTGGGTCAATAGGTTAGTCCCAAAAATCATATAAAAGTGCTTAGTAAAGCCCATTAATCATCCAAAATAGAATATAATATAGCATGAAGCAATTAAAAATTATAGATACGCTGGAGACGTATCAGTTAGCACTGTTGGGAGATTGAACTAGTGAAAGTACGAACCCCAAGCCTCCTTTTTAAGTATTGCAACACCGTTTTTATGCCCATTTACTATTTGTTGCCTTGCTGTTTTTATTTATTCAGATTATAAAAACATATTGCTACCATCCATATTGCACTTTTATCACCATCTCTTCGCTGAACTAGTGCACCTATACAATTTGCCATTGTATTGGGTGTGTTGGGGACACAAGAGATTTCTTGTATTTGGTTGCACAGTCGTTTGAGATAGACCATCTTCATCCTACACCTCTCATGGATTGATAAACCTTAGGTCATCCACTTGAGGGAAAATTGCTACTGTCCTACAAATTGGAGGCCCAACACGTGTCTACAAGAATAAAGTTGCATAGTAGACATCAAGCTATTTTCTGGCGCCGTTGCCGGGGAGGTGAGTGCTTGAAGGTATATCTTTAGATCTTGCAATTGGATCTTTTATTTTCTTGTTTTATCACTAGTTTGGTTTATAAAAAGAAAAACTACAAAAAAATGGAATTTAGGTTGCATCCTATTATTGATCATCTTTATAATATCTTTCTTGAAAATGATGGTTCGGAAAATTGTGCTCAATTGCTAGAATAAGAAGTCAATAAAATGCTTGGCACAAAATATTTGAATGATGAGCATGATTGCAATGTTGTTAGTGTGAATTCTTTGAATATCCAAAATACTAATGATGATTGCACAAGTCGTGACAAAAATGTTTCTTATAAGCATGTCACTTTTTGCGGAGTGAATTGGGAGTGCCTTCACACCAAAAAGGGAAGATAGATTTTGTAAGAAGCATAAATATTTAGAAACAAAAAGGTTGCAAGAGAGGCTAGATGATTGTGCTGAAAGATGTAATCTTTTGGCCGTCCTTGTGAAGTTTGCAATGAACATGGTCATTTAAATCTCCAATGCAAATTATTTCATGATCAAATCGTGTCCAAAAATTGTGATAACTTGATTACCCTTGAGCATCATAAAGAGCTTAGTCTTCTTTTGGGGTATGAAGAAATGAAACGTATAACTAAGAGTATTCCAAAATTTAATCTTGGGACAATTTTTGATTTTGATCTAGAGGAAATTTATATGTTTTGTGCGGTAAATTGCATTAAGAATCCTTATATTGCCAACTACTTAAAGACAAGAAAGCAAATGGAGTATGAAGAGAGTACTAATGATATGGAAAATGTTTCCCAAAGCCCTCCTAGTGTTTATTATGATGAATTAGGTAACGAGGAGGAGCTTCCTATCGAATCAATCTCTTCAACAAGAAGCTTGAAAAAATTAATTAAACCCACACATGGTGTGGTGAAGAAGAAGAAAAGAAGAAAGAAGAGAGGTAAAAAGGCATCTCTCCCAAATAATGTTGCTCCCATCGCCATCGTGCCTCATGAAAGTGAATCAAATATGTTGATGGAGGATGATGATATTGATGATGATTTTGTTATGCCTATTGCTTGTTATGATGATTATGATTAGGAAGACAAAGATATCCCTTATGATCTTGAAAATATTTTTAGCACTTGCTTGGAAGAATATGATAATAATGTTTGCTATACTATTGGTGCCATTCATGCTATTGATAAGAATGATTGTGATGATATGCAAAACCACAAGCTTGGGGATGCTATGTTTGATGAGTATGATATGTTTGAAGATTTATTTGCTAGAAATAATGCTTGTCCTAAGCTTGGGGATGCTTTTCTTAATGAATATGATCCTTTGATTCCTTCTACTTTTGATAAGAAAATTTATTATGATGATAGCAAGCCTCCTATTTATTATGATTACATTGATGAAAGTGGGTTTGGAAGAGTGTCAACTTTAGGTAGTAGTGATCCCACTATTTTGGAGGGTGTTGAATCTTATTACAATATTGATGAAAGTGGATTTGGAGAGGTCATGACTTCATTTAGTGATACATCCACTATTTTGGAAGAGGTTTCAATTGACTATGACAATAAAGTTGCTATCTATGATGATTATTATGATGACATGTATGCCATAAAGAGTCATAAATCTTCTATGCTTGTGCATCATGAAACGAGTGCTGTATGTGATAGTTATATTGTTGAATCCATTCATGATCCTCTGAAAATTATTATGAGAAAGGAACTTATGCCCTTACATATCTCAATAATATCAAGTTTCTTCTCTATGTGTTGATTGTTTTAAAGTTGCACTTGTGTTGCCTTCGTATGCTAGTTGATTCTTGTTCCCATAAGTTGTTTTCTCACAAAATCCCTATGCATATGAAGTGGGTTAGACCTAAATGTGCTAGTCATATGCTTCATGATGCTCTCTTCATGTTTCAATTCTTATCTTTTATGCGAGCATCGTTGAAATCATCATGCCTAGCTTAAAAGGCATAAAAGAAAAGTGCTTGTTGGGAGACAACACAACACTTTTACCTACTGTTTTTGTGTGTTCACATGATTATGCTACTGTAGTAATCATGTTTTATATCCTTTGTTTCAATAAAGTGCCAAGTAAAGCCTTTGGGATCATGTTGGGTGATAGTTGATTTGATCTTGCTGAAAAACAGAAACTTTTGCGCTCACGAAAATAATTCTTATATACAAATTTCTCACGTGGTCCTAAATTTTCAGAATTTCTGGAATAGCAGAAGTATGGTTTGAGTACAGATCATTACAGACTATTCTGTTTTTGACAGATTCTGTTTTCAATGCATAGTTTGCTTGTTGCCTAGTTTCTATGGCTTATATTGCTCAATATAAATTGTGAAAATGATATGCTACAGTAGGCATTGTGTGGAAACAATCATGAATCTTGTCTTTGACAGTACCAAAAGTGGAATGGTTTGCTCTTTATCATACTAACCTATCTCACAAAGTTCCCTTAAGTTTTGTGTGATTGAAGTTTTCAAGTTTTGGGTGAGATGTTGATATGAGGAGAATAAGGAGTGACAAGACCCTAAGCTTGGGGATGCCCAAGGCACCCCAAGGTAATATCCAAGGAAGATCCAAGCAACTAAGCTTGGGGATGCCCCGAAAGGCATCCCCTCTTTCGTGTCCAACAATATCGGTAACCTTACTTAGAGCTATGTTTTCATTCGTCACATGATATGTGTTTTACTTGGAGCGTCAATTTATTTTTTTAGGATTTGCTTTCTGTTATTTAGAATAAGGTTTTTTTTGCATCTTTTATTTCAATAAAAATGTCAAGGATAGCCTTTACTATGCTTATTTTACATGTATACATGATGCTGTTTGAAAACAGAAAGTTTACCGCTGTTGCAAAAATTCCCTAGAAAAGTCAGAGTGTGATAAAATGTTGAAACTTTTTGCATAATAAGCTCTGATAAATTATCTACAGTGTGGTAATTTTTCATAATGTTTGGAGTTGAATAAGTATTGATACTCTTGCATTATTTACAGACTGTATTGTTTTGGCAGATTGCTGTTATGTTTGCATTGTTTGCATATGTTTACTTGTTAATGATTCTATTTGAGGATAGGAGTATTAAATATGCAGAGGCATTTAGTATGCAATGTTGAATAATAATTTTTGTGATTTGCTACAGTAGAGAATGATAAGGTTTTTGCATTGGTTTATACTAACTTATCTCCCCCGACTCCCTCCAATGGCGCTGGACCTCTTCTGCCACCTACTCAACCAGCTCTTGTTAGCAGGTGCTTTTCCTTGGCGTCTGTCAGGACTCTCACTGGCGGCTCACATGGAAGCCATGGGCTCCCCTCCGCATAAAATTCTTCATGTGGCTTGCCTTGCAAGATCGATGTTGGACGGCCGAACAACTCGCTCGACATGGCCTTCCGCACGAGGACTCTTGCACCTTCTGCGATCAAGAAGAAGAGACGATGCAACATATCTTGGCGGGCTGCCCCTTCTCCCACCAAATATGGCACGAGGTCCTTAGTTGGGTTCGCTCAACCACCGACATTCCGAGCAGTGATGCTGACTTCTTCACCTGGTGGGAGACGTCCTGCAACCGTACACCATCCCCTACGCGCAAGGTTTGGCCTCCCTCATCATCCTCACGGCCTGGTGGCTTTGGAAGCACCGGAACGCCTGCATCTTCGACGGCGAGCAGCCTTCCATCACCCGGATTTTCGACATCATCTGAGACGAAGCACGCATGTGGGCCAAGGCCGGCGCCAACGGACTGCATAACATCATTCCCGAGAGATAGCACCATGAGAGTTTCTGGGGCTGAGCAAGCCCATGTCTGTTTTGCTCCTGGCTCGCTTCCATGCCTTCCTATGTACATGGCTTAGTGAGCTCTTGTAATCCCATGTTGTACAAAATCTTCTCCTATCAATGAAAAGATATGCATCCTCTGCGTATTCGCGAAAAAAATATACTAACTTATCTCATGAGTTCTTGTTGAGTTTTGTGTGGATGAAGCTTTTGTGATTTAGGAAAACCGTGATATGAGAGGAATAAAGGAGACAAAAAAGCTCAAGCTTGGGGATTCCCAAGGCATCCCAAGATAATATTCAAGAAGTCTCAAGCATCCAAGCTTGGGGATGCCCAAGGCATCCCACCTTTCTTCTTCAAAAATTATCGGTTAGTATCGGTTGAGCCTAAGTTTTTGCTTCCTCACATGATGTGTGTTATCCTTGAAATGTTATTTTGTTTTGTTTTGCTTGATGTTTAATAAAATACTTAGATCTGAAAGTTTTAAATAAGAGAGAGTCCTCACATAGCTATCTATTTACTTAACTACTCATTTGATCTTCACTTATATCTTTTTGGAGTAGCTTGTCATTTACTCTTGTGCTTCACTTATATCCTATGAGTAAATTGTTGAATAAATTGAATATCATAAAGTTGAAACCATATCATGCCTAGTGGTAGCTTCACATTGGGTTTAGAAAGTGAAATCTTTTGAGGCTTGACAATCACGATATTAGTCATACAAGCAATTCACGAATAATTAGTACAAGGAAGAGAACTTTCACATATAAATATACTATCCTAGAAATCTTTTGTGATTGTGAGCCCCCATCAAAATATTATATGCCAAAAATGGTTGACTTGGACAAGGAAGACAACGTAATGATTTATGTTTGCTCATATTCACATAGAAGTCATATTGTCATAGATCCTTCAACATGTGGTGCTTGCCCCCCATCTTTGCTACCCAAAAATTCCGCACCAAGTAGAGATACTACTTGTGCATCCAAAAACCCTTAAACCCAAATCTTATTTTCAAGAGTCCACCATACCTACCTATATGCGGTATTACCCTGCCATCCTAAGTAAATTTGCATGTGCCACCTCTAAAAACTTCTAAATAAATATCCTTTTTGTGTTCCTGGATCGTTCATGGAATGACAGGAGATGGTCGGTATCTTCCCTGCTAAGCGGGTTATTCTCAGGTCGAGTGTTTATTCACTTGCCATCGCACGAGAAAAGGGCGGTAATAGGGATTCCCAGTCCTTAACTCAAAAATGCAAACATAATTAAACAAAACTCCCCTAGGACCGTTGTTGGTTTGGACGACATCCGTTGTTTCGGACAAGCCGTGGAATGTGATTGTTGGTGGAAGGGGAGTAAACCTTTACTTTTATCGCTTGGGAACCGCCACTAACATGCTTAGCATGGAAGATATTGATAATTGATGGTCGTGAAGTAAATGAGAAGGGTGCATGTCTCAAAATATCATTTACCTCTGTTTTAGAAATTTGAGCTTTGGCACCTCTGCAAATCCCTACTTCCCTCTATGAAGGGCCTATCTTTTACTTTTCAGTATTTACTTTTATGCAAAGAGTCAAAGTTTTTCTCTCTATTCCTTTTTATTTTTCTCTTTTGGCAAGCATCATGTGGCAAGGAAAGATCTAGGCACATATGTCCAGTTGAATATGGGTAGCATGAGTTATTATTGTTGACATCACCCTTGAGGTGAATACGTTGGGAGGCAAAATAATAAGCCCCTATCTTTCTATGTGTCTGGTTGAAACGTTTTGCTCATGTGTACGCAGTGAGTGTTAGCAATCATAGAAGACTATAAGATGGTTGAGTATGTGGAGCTCTTACTTAAACTCTGTTGAATAAGTTGAATTGCAATTGCTTGGTGACTAAGAACATAGGTGGTTGAGTTTCAAGAGAGTTCATTGTTTGAACCTTAACATGTGAATTGGTTGCCACTATAACATGAGAAGTTTATAAGAAAGAATTGTTGTTATGATGCTAGGAAAAGTGATTGAAATTGTCATTGATCAAACTTGTGCACTTTGCTAGCATTCACACTTCATAAATTATTTCTTTTATCATTTACCTACTCGAGGACGAGTAGGAATTAAGCTTGCGGATGCTGATACGTCTCCAACGTATCTATAATTTATGAAGTATTCATGTTGTTATTTTATCCTTGGATGTTTTACAATCATTTTATAGCAACTTTATATCATTTTTTGGGACTAACCTATTGACCGAGTGCCCAGTGCCAATTGAGGGAGTCCTGGACTAAGGGGTCCTCGGGCGTCCGGCCTGTTATCCATGGGCCTGACTGATGGGTTGTGAAGACATGAAGGCCGAAGACTGCACCGTGTCCGGATTGGACTCTACTTGGCGTGGAGGGCAAGCTTGGCGACCAACTATGAAGATTCCTTCTTATGTAACCGACTCCATGTAAACCCTAGACCCCCTGGTGTCTATATAAACCGGAGGGGTTAGTCCGGAAAGGGGACATTCATTACCATATACACATAGGCTAGACTTCTAGGGTTTAGCCATTATGATCTCGTGGTAGATCAACTCTTGTAACACTCATATTCATCAAGATCAATCACACAGGAAGTAGGGTATTACCTCCATAGAGAGGGCCCGAACCTGGGTAAACATCGTGTCCCCCGTCTCCTGTTACCATCGATCCTAGACGCACAGTTCGGGACCCCCCACCCGAGATCCGCCGGTTTTGACACCGATATTGGTGCTTTTATTGAGAGTTCCAGTGTGCCGTCGCCAAGAGGGTTGATGGCTCGCCTTGTTCTCAAGGATAATATCATCTCCGTAGGAATTCTGGCTCCAGGCCAAACCCTCCGGCTGGGCGGCTTCATCATGATGGGTCGGCCCTTAAGCCGACGATGACCTCTCAAGTCATCGAAAACCGCCTCCGCGCCGACCCCGAATATTCTGCCCGGTTGGACCCAACGGAGTTATCGTCGTTGAACGAACTCCTGGATCGCATGGCCGCTTTGGGGGTCGCTACAGACTACGATCAGGTTGGGCTTAAACCCGACCAGAGAGAAATTAAAACTCCACCGATCACCCACCAGATAGCAGTAATCGAGGAGCGGAGCAACTCTTATACTATATTGAAGACGAACTATGTTCGGATCTCCGATCTTGAAGGGCCGGATATTCTCCTGCAGAAAGGCATGTTACGTCCCCCGAACACGGAGTTGGACGATGAGCCTAAAAAATCAGTCGATATCTCGGAGCCCGAACTGCCAGGGCCGGTAGATCTTCAAACTCCGGATCCAAAATCGGGTCAGGGTTCGGATTTCGTTCCACCCACCCACCCGGACAAAGACGCTCTCATGAGCATCAAACAGCATCCTCAGGAAACGGTCCACCACTTCTAGGCCAGATTCCTCCTTGTCAAAGATAAGGTAACGGATTGCCGTGACGAATACGCGATAGCAGCATTGTGCAACAACTGCACGGACGAAGGCATCCTAAATGCCATCAATCGCCGCCGCATTCTAAAGTTCGCTAACTTAGCAACTATCGTACAAAAGTACAGCGTGATGGAAAGTGCCTGGAAAATTCAGGCAACTCGCTGGAAACCGTCGGTGCCAACCCAACTCATCCCACAGGCGAAAAGGACGCACCCCCGCGGTACGCCCAGCCGAACAATCAAAAAACATAAACCCATCACGCTGCACGGCACTGTTCTGGAGGGATGGCTAAATGGCCCGTGCAAAATACACATGACGCCGGATACCGTGGCAACCCACAGCCTTAGAGCATGTTGGATACTTTGGCAGGTAGCCAAGAGCGGCGAGGACATCTTTATCAAGGACACCTCATAACAGCACCCTCCAGCAAACGACGACAATAGAGTATTGACAGTCTTCGATACATTCGCTTCAAACAATAAGCGTAAAAGGGCACTGCGCGATCTCGCCGAAGTTTGCCAGGTCGCCACAATTGACCGCTGGAACGACACGGCCATAACCTTTAACGCCAGTGATGAACCCAAATACAGAACAATCCGAGCGCCAACTGCATTAGTCCTCAGTCCCATCGTGGACGGTTTTCGACTTACAAAGGTCCTCATGGACGGCGGCAGCAGACTAAACCTCATCTACGAGGACACGCTCCACAAGATGGAAATAGACAGGAGCCGCATCGAGAAAAGCAACACGACCTTTCGAGGTATCATTCCCAGTCGGGAAGCGCAGTGTGCAGAAAAAATTACACTCGATGTGGTATTCGGCACGCCGGAGAATTATCGATCTGAAGAAATAACTTTCCAGGTGGCCCCTTTCAACAGCGGATACCACGCCCTGTTAGGGCGAGAGGCCTTCATGCACTTTCAAGCCATATCCCATTACGGGTATATGAAGCTAAAAATGCCCGAGCCTAATGGAATAATCACCCTCGTCAGCGATCCGGATATAGCACTCCGCGCCGAGAACAAAACTGCATCCTTGGCCCTCGAGGCATTATCTGAGGCCCTTGCGTCTGAGGAACTAATCACACTGCGCTCCACTGTGGACAGAGATGATGTTATCCTGGACAAACGAACCAAATCTACCTCCTTCAAGCCAGCAGAAGAAACGGTCAAATTTCAGGTCCATCCAACAGACCTGAAGAAGACAGCCTCTATCGGAGTGCAACTCAGCCCCTCAGTCGATTTAGCACTACGAGACTTCCTGCGCGAAAACAGGGATATATTCGTCTGGCACCCATCAGATATGCCAGGAATCCCACGCGAGTTGGCCGAACACAGCCTCAACATACTAAAGGGATATAAGCCGATCAAACAAACCCTAGGCGCTTTTGCGAACCCAAACGACAAGCTATGGGGGAGGAGCTAGCCAAACTCATCGAGGCCGGATTCATCAAAGATATTAAACATCCGGACTGGCTGGCAAACTTGGTAATGGTACCAAAGAAGGATAAATCCTGGCACCTATGCGTCGATTTCAAAGACCTTAACAAGGCTTGCCCTAAAGATCCCTTCCCCCTTCCTCGCATTGATCAAATCATTGATGCTACCGTAGGACACGACTCGCTATGCTTCCTCGATGCATATTCCGGATACCATCAAATCAAAATGAAGGAGTCCGATCAAGCTGCAACAGCATTCATTACACCATACGCGCCGTTTTGCTTCAACACCATGCCTTTCGGGCTCAAGAACGCTGGCGCCACCTACCAGCGCATGATCCAAACATGCCTCGAGAAACAGATAGGCAAGACAGTGGAGGCCTACGTGGACGACGTCGTCATCAAAACCAGACACATCAAAACACTAATAGACGACTTGCATCTGACATTCGACAACCTCCGCGCATACGACATCAAGCTTAACCCGGAAAAATGCGTCTTCAGCGTCCCCGCCGGTAAACTACTGGGCTTCATCGTTTCCAATAGAGGAATTGAGGCAAATCCAGCCAAAATCCAAGCTCTGTCACAATTGGCCACGCCAACCGAACTCAAACAGGTCCAAAAACTCGCCGGGTGCGTGGCAGACTTAAGCCGCTTTATCTCCAGGTTGGGGGAAAAGGCGCTGCCCCTTTATCGCCTTCTACGGCGCACCGATAACTTCGAGTGGACAGATGCAGCGACAGCCAGACTGGAAGAAATAAAAGCCCTTTTGGCAAGCAACCTAATCCTGGCCGCGCCAAACGTCGGCGAACCAATGCTCCTATATATATCGGCAACACACCAGGTGGTGAGCGCCGTACTCGTTGTCGAGCGAGAACAGGACGGACACAAATTTCCGCTCCAAAAGCCGGTATACTACGCATCCACCATCCTCACACCATGCAAATCCCGGTACCCTCACTATCAAAAGATAGCATATGCAGTCTTCATGGCATCTCGAAAATTGCGACACTACTTTCAGGAGTTCTCGATCACGGTGGCTTCAGAAGTGCCCCTCAATGATATTATCAACAACCGGGATGCGACGGGCCGGATTGCCAAATGGGCCATTGAGCTCCTGCCATTTGACATCACGTACAAACCACGTCGAGCCATCAAGTCCCAGGTACGGGCTGACTTCGTCGCCGAATGGACAGAGGCCGAACTCCCTAAAGAGTACGACGCGTATTCCAACTGGGTTATGCACTTTGACGGCTCCAAAATGTTGGCAGGACTAGGGCGGGCGTCGTATTAACGTCCCCCATAGGAGATATCGTCCAGTACGTACTCCAAATATTATACACAGACTCCAACAACGCAGCCGAATACGAGGCCTTGCTACATGGCCTTCGGATGGCCGTATCAATGGGCATACAACGCCTGGAGGTGTGCGGGGACTCAAACCTCGCAATCTCCCAAATTAATGGAGACTTTGATGCCAAAGATCCAAAGATGGCAGCTTATCGCAATGCCGTCTTGAAGATGTCGGCTCGGTTCAAGGGGCTCGAATTTCATCATGTCGCCGAGAAAGTAATCAGACGGCAGACGTCCTTGCTTGCATCGGTGCTAAGCGCGACCCCGTCCCACCTAACATCTTCCTTGAAAGGCTCTTTAAGCCATCCGTGGTGTGGCAAGGGGGAGATAGAAATGACAGTCCCGCTCTAAACACAAACATAGATAGTGAACACACCGATATCATCAGTGGCTCAGCCACCAAAATAACACCCTCGACCCACCTCATCATGGCAATAATTGCCGCGTGGACCGAACCATTCTTGGCCTACCTTCATAGGAAGGAGCTCCCAGGAGATCAGAACGAGGCTCGCCGCATTGTCAGGCGTTCGAAGGCCTATAAAGTTCACGAAGGAGAGCTCTACAAGAAAAGCACTACCGGAGTCCTTCAAAGGTGCATCTCCGAGGAGGAAGGGCGGCAACTCTTGGCAGAAATTCACGCCGGTCTCAGTGGGCACCACGCCGCAGCCCGGGCACTTGTCAGCAAGGCCTTCCGGACATAATTTTATTGGCCTACGGCCCGAAAGGCCTGACGGGGCGTCGTCGGCGCTGCGTTGGATGCCAACTCTTCGCCAACCAAAGCCATATGCCCCCAACCGCCCTACAAACAATCCCCATTACATGGCCCTTCACGGTCTGGGGCCTGGACATGGTCGGACTCCTTAAAGGGGGAAGCCAGAATAAAAAAATATCTGCTGGTCATGGTGGACAAATTCACCAAGTGGATAGAGGCTAAACCAGTTAAAACGGCCGAGTCCGGACCGGTGATTGCATTTATATCCGATGTGGTGCACCACTATGGTGTCCTGCACAACATCATCACTGATAACGGTTCCAATTTCACAGCCAATGAGGTGAAAACCTGGTGTGCTAATCTGGGATTACGCCTCTGTCTACCACACGCAAACAAACGGTCAAGTCGAGCGAGCCAATGGTCTTATTATGAGCGGCATCAATCCCAGGCTAGTGCGGTCTTTGAAAGAATCAGACAAGCACAGGGTCGAGGAGCTCGACTCCGTACTCTAGGGGCTGCGGACCACGCCCAACCGTACTACCGGATACACACCTTTCTTCATGGTATACGGTGCAGAGGCCAGATGTTCCTGCGATATTATACATGACTCACCTCGAGTGCGTATGTACAAAGAGAAAGAGGCTGAGTTGGATCGGCAGGACAGCCTAGACGCCCTGGAGGAGGAGCACGACGTCGCCAAAGCCCGTTGAACATTTTATCAACAGCAGGCTCGAAGATTTTCACATCACAATTCAGACATGTCTACTAATGCATGCACACCCAGGGAAAGGAACCCTTAACGGAACTATTCTCCCTGGAAGATGTTTCTTACAATCTCAATGCAATATAACATAACTAGCCGGATACAACTTGTCTGTTCAAGCAGTTATGACCCCTATGCTTAGTTTTCCACGCATACCCCGGCCTATTCGGTTGTGATGGTATTCGGAAACACTCCGCACCTTCGGGTCCGGAGGTTGAAGCGAAAAGGTCCGCCATGACAAATGATATACAATTCAGCTAGAATTCCACATGGTGAGGAAAGTACATAGTCACTTGGACTCAAACACTTCTGCCTCTATACCATCTAACAATCAGTCTAACTTACAATCCTGTTGGGAATATTTATGCCACCTCTACTTGGTCATATACTAAACTAACGGGAATTTCTTCCCCATTTGGCCCCAACGGTCCAACCCGGGCCATGTGATTAGGATTCAGCTTGGTATACCGCATCTTCACCATGGCCCAGGCTTCTCGCGCACCCTCTCGGCAGGATGATATCTTCCATAATCGGATACGCCGCCGTGCTCCCTTGAACAGCTCTACAAGCTCCTCCATACTTCCCGGAGGGGAGGCGGATGGTCGTAAGGCCTTGGCAACACTCCACATGGCCAGCCGAGCATGCTCATGCACTTGCGACAGTCTTTGCAGCAGATCACTTGCTGATCCGGACACCTCCTCTTCAGGACGGCCCATCAATATACCTCCAAGCATAGCTATATCAGTTCCATTTATCTCCGAACTACTAAAAAACAACAAGTTCGGAAACATACTGAACATGCCACCCCACAGCTTCTTGTTCTCCTTTACGGAGTCGGCTAGCTGGGCCCGCACATCTTTCAACTCTTCACCCAACTTAGTGTTGGAATCCTATAGCTTGTTTTTCTCATCCCTAACGCGGGTCAGCACACGCTCGCCTGCGGCGTGTTGCCTCTTTGCCTCTTTTTCTCCCTCTTGGGCGATCTTCAACTTCTTCTCAAGTTGATCAGGCGACCCTATTATGCGATCAGTGGCAGTATTAGCACAGTTGGTATACATTTACTGTTCCTCGATGGAGGGGAACGTTACCAGTGGACGACTTCTTCAAGTCTCCCAGTTCGGCGGTAGCAGCTTTTAGCTGCGCCCGACACTGCTCCAGCTCTTGGGCTAGCCGACTATTCTTCTCTGCGAGGACCTGGTTGTTCAACAATCCTTAAATCAGTTGTGCCAACTGCTTTCAGTCTTGGGGGCTACGGGTATAGGGCTATCCTTTTTTGACAAAGAAAACTTACCTGCACATCTGTCAGATATTGCCTCGTGGCTTTTCTAAGCCCGTCTCGAGCAGCTCGGATGTATGCGTTGCTCGAGCTAAAGGCATTAAATGCCTCGTCCGAGAACTTCGGGTCTCATAAAACAGCTCTGCAGCGCCGATGATTCATGGCGCTCTCTACTTCCGAGTTGGTAATACACATATTGTCCGAACCCTCGGCCGAAGGGTAGTCCGGCTTTGTTCCTACATCGACCCCCGTCTCCCCGACTGGATCTAAATCTTGGTTGTTGGGAGCGCGGCCGGCTGGACCCCCGGACATAGTTCGGCGAACCTTTTTCCTGTAATCAAACAAGCGCATAGGTCACAGTTGGACACGGCCACTGAAAAATATATTTATCCGTACCTCCTCGATGAGGGCCGGCGGTGCCTTCACCGGCCCTCCTTTTCGAAGGCCTGCCCGGCGCAGGAACCGATTTCCTCGGTATCGTCAAATGCCTCCCCTGTAGAACGCGCGACAATGCGGTGGGTGAGGCAGAGTAAGAGCACCCTTTCAGAGAAGGTGTTTCTTGATTACTTACCTGTGAAGCGGGAAGAAGACCAGGGTAGTCGGCAATGATGGCCACTTCTGTGCCATCGTAGCTCGTCTGGTAAAACACCCCCTCCGCGAGCACCACAAATATATCCGGATCCTCTTCAAACCCAGGATCAAGCTCCCGGTTGTGGTCCTCTGGCTGTGGGGCGGACTATAAAATCCCCCGGTGACCTTTCGCCAGTGTTTTCATAAGCAAACAAACTAGAAAGTTATCAAAGGCAATTCGGAGATGGAAGGAGTAAAAACCGAGGGGTCGGGCCTTACCCAACTTGGTGGGTTATACATAGAGTACCCGTCTCTGAGTTTGATGCGAAGAAATTCCTTTTCTTCCCCTTTGAACAGTTCGGCTAATATCTTAGCCAAAGTGGCAGGGGTATCCGTACCTTTCCGGCCGCAGCGAGAGGCGTCGTCCTCCCCATTGTAGTGCCAAATTGGAAGCCCTCTGTATTGGAGCGGCTGAACCCCTCGCACTATGGAGATCGCCATAACCTCGATTACTATGAGTCCGGACTGAGTGAGCTCTTTTATCCTGCCCATCAGCTAACGAACCTCTGCGCCATCCTCCTCTTCAAGACTCCTGGGACGCCAACTGTGGCGTTTCTTCAGCGGGACGCGCGCAAATTCAGGAAGACCCTTTCGAACCGGGCCAGGAAGCGCAACGTCCCCTGTAAAAAACCATTCAGAGGGCCATTCATCAGGTGCCTTCCTTGGTGTGCGAGGTGGATATCCGGTATCAGCGATGCGCCATACTTCGGCTCCGCCCACTTCAAATATTGGCCCTTCGTGATTGCGCGGGACAAGACAAAACAATTTTCTCCATAGTTCGAAATGAGCCTCGACGCCCAAGAATAACTCGCATAGAGCGACGTAACCTGCGGTGTGCATGATAGAGGCCATAGTACTCCAGAAGCCCCCGGAGGAACTGATGGACGGGAGATCCAACACCTCTTAGCAGGTAGGGGACGAAGCACACTCGCTCTCCCCCGGATGGATTATGGAAGTCCTCCGCCTGAGTCATGCCATTGAAGGAGGCCAACCCTACTCGGACAGGGACCAGATCCGCGGGAGGAAGAAATCCCTGCGTTTGCAACTTTGCTAGTTGACTATGAGTCAGTAACACTTCTCCCACTTGCTTCTCTTTGGGCCGGAGCGGAGGAGGAGCTGGGAATGCTAGCCATGGTGGAATGGTTTCTCCTGGCAGTTTTTTGGGGATTTTCTCGGCGTGGTATCGCCTGGATCTAAGATCCAGTATCTTTAAATAGGCGTTCTGCCTTGCGTGGACGAGGTGTTATTCGCGAAAATACCCGGACTCTCCGCATTCGCTCGACACGTGGAAGATGAAGTTATTGGCGCACTGAAGCCAAGGGGAGCGATATGGGATCAATGGTCGAATACATTACTTGGAGATCATTAAAGGGGGAAACCGCCTTGCAATTCCGAAGACAATACGTGTGCCGAGCACCTCGCTATTGAAGACTGGTTCAGAGGCTACTGAGGGAGTCCTGGACTAAGGGGTCCTCAGGCGTCCGGCCTATTATCCATGGGCCAAACTGATGGGCTGTGAAGACATGAAGGCCGAAGACTGCACCGTGTCCGGATTGGACTCTACTTGGCTTGGAGGGCAAGCTTGGCGACCAACTATGAAGATTCCTTCTTATGTAACCGACTCCATGTAAACCCTAGATCCCCCCGTTGTCTATATAAACCGGAGGGGTTAGTCCGGAAAGGGGACATTCATTACCATATACACATAGGGTAGACTTCTAGGGTTTAGCCATTACGATCTCGTGGTAGATCAACTCTTGTAACACTCATATTCATCAAGATCAATCACACAGGAAGTAGGGTATTACCTCCATAGAGAGGGCCCGAACCTGGGTAAACATCGTGTCCCCCGTCTCCTGTTACCATTGATCCTAGACGCACAGTTCGGGACCCCCTACCCGAGATCCGCCGGTTTTGACACCGACACCAGTTGCTGTTTTTGCTAGTTTTTTTACATCGCAAGAAATTAATACCAAACGGAGTTCAAACGCAACGAAACTCCACGGAGATTTTTTTGGACCAGAAGGAACCCAATGGGCCAGAGCTGCACCTGGGGGGTGCCCAATGGGGGGCACAACCACCAGGGCGTGCTAGGCCCCCCTGGCATGCCCAAGTGGGTTGTGCCCACCTCGGTGGCCTCCCGCACCCCCTCTTTACACTATAAATTCCCAAAAATAGAGAAACCATCGGGGGTTAACCTAGATCAGAAGTTCCGCCGCCGCAGGGCTTTGTAGCCACCAAAAACCAATCTAGACCCGTTCCGGCACCCTGCCGGAGGGGGAATCATCTATGGTGGCCTTCTTCATCATCCCGGTGGCCACCACGATGAGGAGGGAGTAGTCCACCCTCAGGGCTGAGGGTTTGTACCAGTAGCTATGTGTTTTATCTCTCTCTCTCTCTCTCTCGTGATCTATATCATGGGCTTTGTTAATATAGTCGGATCATATGATGTTTCTCCCCTCTATACTCTTGTTGTGATGAATTCAATCTTTACCCTTTGAGGTTTTGTCATGTCGGATTGAATGTTCAGATTTGGGAACACATGATGTATGTCTTGCAATATGAATACTTGAGGTCACAACTGGGGTATCATATAAATTCATTTGATATGTGTCTTGGCATTTAACTCGCGGATTCCCGCGGTGATATTGGGGTAATCTATGCATAGGGGTTGATGCATGTTTTTATTATCTTTTCTCCGATAGAAACCTTGGGGTCTCCTTGTAGTTCTTTGTGTGGATTGAGTATTATGAATATGAATTTGCTTTGGTGTTATTCTAGTACGAACTCTAGGATAGATTGAACGGAAACAATAGCTTTGTGTTATTTTAGTACGAACTCTTGAATAGATCGAACGGAAAGAATAGCTTTGAGGTGGTTTCATACCCTACAAACAATTCCTTTCTTTTGTTCTCCGCTAATAGGAACTCGGGAGTGATTCTTTATTGTACTTTGGGGGATAATCATATGATCCAACTATGTTAGCACTGTTGAGAGATTGCACTAGTGAAAGTACGGACCCTAGGCCTCCTTTTTAAGCATTGCAACACTATTTTTGTGCCCGTTTACTACTTTTTACCTTGCTGTTTTTATTTATTCAGATTATAAAAACATATTTCTACCATCCATATTACACTTTTATCACCATCTCTTCGCCGAACTAGTGCACCTATATAATTTGCCATTGTATTGGGTGTGTTGGGGACACAAGAGATTTCTTGTATTTGGTCGCAGGGTCGTTTGAGAGAGACCATCTTCATCCTACACCTCTAACGGATTGATAAACCTTAGGTCATCTACTTGAGGGAAAATTGCTACTGTCCTACAAAACTCTGCGCTTGGAGGCCCAACACGTATCTACAAGAATAAAGTTGCGTAGTAGACATCAACTGAGAGAAGTATTCTCCTCCATTTTGCAGCTGTAGAACTTATTGGAGACTTCATATCTCTCAACCGGGCATTTGCTTGAAATATTAACTTCAACTCCTGGAACATCTCATATGCTCCGTGACGTTCAAAACGTCGTTGAAGTCCCGATTCTAAGCCGTAAAGCATGGCACACTGAACAATCGAGTAGTCATCAGCTTTGCTCTGCCAGACGTTCATAACGTCTGGAGTTGCTCCTGCAGGGGGTCTTGCACCTAGAGCTGCTTCCAGGACGTAATTCTTCTGTGTAGCAGTGAGAATAATCCGCAAGTTACGGACCTAGCCCATGTAGTTGCTACCATCATCTTTCAACTTAGCTTTCTCTAGGAACGCATTAAAATTCAAAGGAACGGTAGCATGGGCCATTGATCTACAACAACATAGACATGCAAAATACTATCAGGTACTAAGTTCATGATAAATTAAAGTTCAATTAATCATATTACTTAGAACTCCCACTTAGATAGACATCCCTCTAGTCATCTAAATGATCACGTGATCCATATCAACTAAACCATGTACGATCATCACGTGAGATGGAGTAGTTTTCAATGGTGAACATCACTATGTTGATAATATCTACTATATGATTCACGCTCGACCTTTTGGTCTCAGTGTTCCGAGGCCATATCAGCATATGCTAGGCTCGTCAAGTTTAACCAGAGTATTCTGCGTGTGCAAAACTGGCTTGCACCCGTTGTATGTGAACGTAGAGCTTATCATACCCGATCATCACATGGTGTCTCAAGACGCATTTAATCAGAAAGTAATGGTGCATACTCAGGGAGAATACTTATACCTTGAAATTTAGTGAGGGATCATCTTATAATGCTACCGCCGTACTAAGCAAAATAAGATGCATAAAGTATAAACATCACGTGCAATCAAAATAAGTGATATGATATGGCCATCATCATCTTGTGCCTTTGATCTCTATCTCCAAAGCACCGTCATGATCACCATCGTCACTGGCTTGAAACCTTGATCTCCATCGTAGCATCGTTGTCGTCTCGCCAACTATTGCTTCCACGACTATCGCTACCGCTTAGTGATAAAGTAAAGCAATTACATGGCGATTGCATTTCATAAAATCAAGCGACAACCATAAGGCTCCTGCCAGTTGCCGATAACTTTTACAAAACATGATCATCTCATACAACAATTTATATATCATCACGTCTTGACCATATCATATCACAACAAACCCTGCAAAAACAAGTTAGACGTTCTCTACTTTGTTGTTGCAAGTTTTACGTGGCTGCTACGGGCTTCTAGCAAGAACCGTCCTTACCTACGCATCAAAACCACAACGATTTTTTTATCAAGTGTGCTGTTTTAGCCTTCAACAAAGACCGGGCGTAGTCAAACTCGATTCAACTAAAGTTGGAGAAACAGACACCCGCCAGCCACCTGTGTGCGAAGCACGGCGGTAGAACCAGTCTCATGAACACGGTCATGTAATGTCGGTCCGGGCCGCTTCATCCCACAATACCGCCGAATCAAAGTAAGGCGTTGCTGGTAAGCGGTATGACTATTATCGCCCACAACTCTTTGTGTTCTACTCGTGCATATAACATCTACGCATAAACCTGGCTCTGATACCATTGTTGGGGAACACATTATTTCAAAAAAATTCCTACGATCACGCAAGATCTATCTAGGAGATGCATAGCAACGCACGAGGAGAGTGTGTCTATGTACCTGTTTAGTAACGTCTTCGTGATCCATCCGGTCCAAGCACCGAACGTACGACACCTCCGCGTTCAGCACATGTTTAGCTCGATGACGTCCCTTGATCTCTTGATCCAGTTGAGGACGAGGGAGAGTTCCGTCAGCATGACGGCGTGACGACGGTGATGATGAAGTTATCGGCGCAGGGCTTCGCCTAAGCACTACGATGATATGACCGAGGTGTGTAACTGTGGAGGGGGGCACCGCACACGGCTAAGAGAAGTCTTGGTGTGTCTTTGGGGTGCCCCCCTCCCACGTATATAAAGGAGGAGAGGAGAGGAGGCCAACCCTAGAGGGGGCGCGCCAAGGGGGGGAGTACTAACTCCCCTGTCCAAGTAGGATTCGCCCCCCCCCCCCTTTCCTATTCCAACTAGGAGAAGAAAGGGAGGGAGAAGGGGGGAGAAGGAAAGAGGGGGGGCGCCGCCCCCTCCTAGTCCAATTCGGACCAGCCCATGGGGGGCGCGCGGCCACCCCTTGAGTCCCTCCTCTCCTTTCCACTAAAGCCCATTAAGGCCCATTACTTCCCCGGGGGGTTCCGATAACCTCCCTGTACTACGAAATTCACCCGAAATAACCCGAACCATTCCGGTGTCCGAATGTAACCTTCCAATATATGATTCTTTATCTCTCGACCATTTCGACACTCCTCGTCATGTCCGTGATCTCAGCCGGGACTCCAAACAAACTTCGGTTCATCAAATCACATAACTCATAATACAAATCATCATCGAACGTTAAGCGTGTGGACCCTACGGGTTCGAGAATTATGTAGACATGACCGAGACGCATCTCTGGTCAATAGCCAATAGCGGAACCTGGATGCTCATATTGGTTCCTACATATTCGATGAAGATCTTTATCGGTCAAACCGCATAACAACATATGTTGTTCCCTTTGTCATCGGTATGTTACTTGCTAGAGATTCGATCGTCGGTATCATCATACCTAGTTCAATCTCGTTACCGGCAAGTCTCTTTACTCGTTCCATAATGCATCATCCCGTGATTAACTCATTAGTCACATTGCTTGCAAGGCTCATAGTGATGTGCATTACCGAGAGGCCCGTAGATACCTCTCCGATACACAGAGTGACAAATCCTAATCTCGATCTATGCCAACTCAACAAACACCATCGAGACACACAGAGAGCATCTTTATAATCATCCAGTTAAGTTGTGACGTTTGATAGCACAAAAGGTGTTCCCCCGGTATTCGGGAGTTGCATAATCTCATAGTTTCGAGGAACATGTATAAGTCATGATGAAAGCAATAACAGTAAAACTAAACGATCATTATGCTAAGCTAACGGATGGGTCTTGTCCGTCACATCACTCTCTAATGACGTGATCCCGTTTATCAAATGACAACACATGTCTATGGCTAGGAAACTTAACTATCATTGATTAACGAGCTAGTCAAGTAGAGGCATACTAGGGACACTCTGTTTGTCTATGTATTCACACATGTACTAAGTTTCCGGTTAATACAATTCTAGCATGAATAATAAACATTTATCATGACATAAGAAAATATAAATAACAACTTTATTATTGCCTCTAGGGCATATTTTCTTCACCTACTAGATATGTGTGCATGTTTCTTTGGACGAATTTCGGCAATTCTTCGCACATGGTCGACTGTTTGAAATTTCCTTTAACCACTAGCTTCATCTCGCCATTTCACATGAATTTCGTGTTGTAAGTTTTCTATTTCGACACACATGTTCACCTATTGTATTGTGCTATAAGAGACTAGCTAGGCGTTAGTCGCCTGAAAAATGACTCACGCCAGTTGATTTTGTGACCGTTAGATGAGCATCACAGGGCTGTCACACCTTTTACCTTGAGCCGGCCCTTCTCTTCTTCATTCAACTCCCGATCCCACGTGAAGTAAGTATATCACGTGAATAAGAGGTGAGATTAATCATTTGTGCGCACGTAATCAAACAACATCACATGCATCCAGAGAACAAAATGTTTGCAACCAAACCCATGCGTGTGTTTCTTCTTAGTCACTGGAAAGGATGCATGCAACCAAACTAAGTGAAAACATATGTTTTTTTTTTGCCCTTATTACCTTTCAACCATAGATGTAGGGAGGCGTAAAAACGATGCACACAACCAAACATGCCTGTAGTACATCAAGTGAGGCACCAAACTCCTTTTTCATGAAAAAGCGTTGAGCTTGACTTGTTTGGACACCGGCAAGCGAAAATTGCTTTTGTAGGTCGAGCTTCATGAAGATCGTTTTATGAAAAATTCAAACTTCAATTTTTTATGTCAAAAAATATAGATATACTACATGGAGGCATAATGTACATGTGTGTGAATTTTCATGATGAAATACGTTGAAACAAGGGTTGTGCAGAAAAAAATCCATGGCTTTTCAGCACATGATACTGTTCATCTCCAAAGTTCATTATTTTGTTTTTTGTAGAGGTCGCAATTCAAGGTATTTCGTCATGAATTTTTACACATACATAGATTTCATCCTTATATACATGCATATTTTTAAGATTTTTTAAAACAAAAAGGTTTGGATTTTGATATATATTTTTTAAAAAATCGGCTCAATGGAGCCCGGTCACTACATGTCTAGGGATGGAACCGACCCGTGGCGTTCCACGACAGAAACCGAGATCAAGAACATGCGATGGTCGAGCGGTGGCAGCCGTTCACCATGGGTTCGCTCGCTGGGGCCTCATCCACACTGCACACAGCCCATGCAATCGTTGAACAAGACGAGTGGGGATGCCGGCATGAAGACAGACATATTCCTCTCCAAGCAGTAGAGACAATATGTACGCGGATGGCGTCAAGGAAGAAAAGTACGTGATCGGCCTTTTCATTAATGGCCGCTGCCCGCCTTGTCTCGACATCTCAGTCTTGGATCCATCTTTTTAGTTTCTTGCCGGAAACCCTGAACTCAAATTCTGTGTGCCAACAACAACATGCACTTTCAAAGTTACAGTAGTAGCAGTGCCAGTACACTCCGGTTTACGCCCGTCGCTCGATAATAGTGGTATTACAGTGGAAGTAGTCAAGTAGTTACTACAGGAGTACGTAATCTGCATGCCAAACCGCATGCGATTATTCATCTAACGGGAAATTTAAAATTGTGATCCGTGCCATACATGAATCACACCGATAAAACAGAATACTTTCAGGCGGGATCAAGGGGGCTGTGGCAGGCTAGGCGAGGAGCGTGATGATGTCGATGACGACGGTGCAGAGGTGCTCCAGCGCCTGCTCCCGCCGGGCCAGCTCCACGGGGTAGGGCACCCGCTTCCTCCGGAACATCGTCCGGCACACCGCGGGGTACTCGGCGGCGGCGCCCACGTGCACGAACGCGTAGTCGTACGCCTCCTCGCCCACCGACTCCCGGGCCTCCAGCAGCGCCTCCCGCGCCTCGCCGTACTTGCCGGCGCAGGTCCTCGTCAGGAGCGCCGGCACCTGCTGCGCGCGCCCGTCGCTGCCCGTCTCCGGGTTGCCCGTGGCGGCCCAGGTGGTGTTGGCGAGCGCCGACGCGGTGGCGGAGGCGTTGGCGGCCGCCGCGGAGACGGCGATGGCGCAGAGGCCGCGGAGGTCGGCGGTGGAGCTGGCGGGGTCCGCGACGAGCGCGGCCACGCAGAGGTCGTAGTAGGTGGTGGCGTTGCAGGTGGACTGCACCAGCGCGCGCACCGGCGGCCCCAGCGGCGCGCCCCCCTGCTTCTGCTTGTTGTTCGAGTTCGGTTTGCCGGGCTGCGCTGGTATCGTCGGCATCGCTGCTGTTGCTGCGCCTGCAGTACAGACGACGGAGAGGAGCAGCAGGGGCAGGAGGAGGAGCAGTGGCAGCAGAGCAGGTGAGGGCGCCATTGTTGCCATGCTGTCTCTCAGTCACTGTCAGTGGTGTGTGAAGGGCTTCAGAGCTCGCACATGAATGGATGGGTGTAACTCCCCCCAGATTTGGCATGTATATATACCAGATGCTCCGGGTCCGGGATGAGACATGCATGCTTGCCTCGATCGATCTTTTGCTGTTGGAGCGATCGAATTTGATGAGCATTGGTTCACGGACGAACGGGCGCCACTTGCTTTTGGATGTCGCCTAGCTCGCTTCACGTGAATCGGTGATCTTGTACATCTCATCGTCCATCCAATGATCCAAGGACAATAAGAGAGAAGCGATTGGAGGAGGCAGCTCCTTTTTTCTGTGTGTGTGGAAAACAAGGAGGCAACTCAACATACGCATAAAGCCTGGCCCAGCCCAGCCCAGCCCAAAGGCCGGTTCGACGGTTGTTTTGCCGGTCGGCTGCAAATGGTGTGGATCCCGCGAATGATATGTATCGTGAAATAGGAACCTTTCAAAGATCTTCCATTTTCTCTAGTGATTTTGACAAGTGACGCATTGTGTGCATTTTGGTTCGTATGTAGTTTATATTAAAATCTCTCAAAGGTCTTATATTTAGAGCATCTCTAGCCGCGCCCCCAACAGCTTCTCTCCTCCCTCCCCGAACCCCCCCCCCCCCCCACTCGCGTCTCCAAGACGCCGAAATCCGTCGGCTCGGCCCGTTTTTAGCGGCGATTTGGGCGAACCAGTAACCAAAGGCCTTGTTGGGGCTTCAAGGCGAAAACACGCATGGGCCACACTGTCAGGCGAAAAGTCAAGCCAATCGTCCAGATTCGTCTCCCACCCCCGCGAGCTCGGCCACCACCCTACTGATCCCGACGACGCCCACCGCCCTGCACCGCTAGATAGGCCATTCTCACGGAAAAGAGAAGGTTTATTGCGGCCTCTCCACCACCGTCCGGGCGAGTTTTCCGGCGCATCGGCCGCGCAGGGCGGTATACCGGCAGGTGTGCACCCACCACGGCCGCCAGGTGTTCGGCGATTTGTCTGCTCGCCGATCGGACGACGAGGAGGCGCTCGCCGCGCTGCTGGAGGAGGAAGCCGATGCCGACGTCTAGGAAAAGGAACATCTCATGGTCCTTGCCGCCCTCGCCGGCCTGCTGGCGAGCAATGAAAAGCCGCGGCGAGGTGGCTCAGCGTCGGGGCGGCTAAAAGCAAAGAACCGGCATCGTCTGGAAGGCTATTGCATGTTCTACTCCGACTACTTCGCCGACGCTCTACTTCACGGTGACAAAGTATTTCGGCGCAGTTATCGGATGAGCCGAAAGCTTTTCCTCAGGATTGTGAATTCCATCCGGGAGTTCGACAGCGAAGTGCACGACGGCTATGAGGATGCTTTCATACGGAGCTCCCTGTGATTCACTCTACGACTATGGGCGCATGGCCGAGTCTACGACCATTGAGTGTTTCTACAAGTTCTGCAGGGCAGTGGTGGCATTTTTTGGACCACAATATTTGCGAACACCCAATGCAGAAGACATTGCTCGGATCCTAGCACAGAATGCAGCAAGAGGATTTCCTGAGATGCTTGAAAGCATCGACTACATGCATTGGAAATGAAAGAACTGTCCATTTTCTTGGCAGGGGATGTACAAAGGCGGTTGTAGTGTGGTACTTGAGGCGGTGGCCACACAGGACCTCTGGATTTGGCACTCCTTCCTTGGTATGCCAGGAACTCACAATGACATCAATGTGCTGCAGTGCTCCCCTGTCTTTGCCAAGCTTGTTGAAGGTCATTCTCCTCCGGTGAACTTCGAGGTCAATGGGCGGCAATACAACAAGGGGTGGTACCTAGCTGATGGCATCTATCCGAGATGGTCTACATTTGTGAAGACTATCTCAAACACCGTGCTGTGGAGGCAAGAAGTCCCACTTTATGAAGGTTCGTGGAGGCTTGTAGGAAGGATGTCGGCGGGCATTTGGTGTGCTCCAATCTCGATTTCTTGTTGTCCGCACCCTCCTCGCACTGGTCGAAAGATCAAATGTGGGAGATCATGACTTGCTGTGTCATCTTGCACAACATGGTCATTGAGAGCGAGCAGGAAGAGCCAGTGTTTGACACTGAACCATACTACAGGCAGGGTCCTCTTGCCCAAGTTGATCACCAGCTACCGGCAACCTGGACTGCCTATCTCAATATGCGTCAGGAGATCCGAAACCCACAGGTGCATCAACAATTGCAGCAGGATCTGGTGGAGCACCTATGGAGGCTCAAGGGCAACGCCTAGCTCGACGTGTGATGAAATATGAGTTTATATTTGTTGAACTATATAATTTGTATTGAACTATTTGATTTCTATAGATTATTTGTGATGAACTATCTGATAAAAAATTACTTATGTTGAATTCACGCCGAACCATGGCAACTATGGGCCGATTCGCGCCGATATCGGGCCATTTTTCGTCGAAAGTGGGACAAAAAGCGGGCACATTTGCGCAAAAAATGGGTCGATATCGGCGCCTGGGGGCGACGGCTGGGTGCCCAACCGCCCCCAGTGCCGATTATACCACCGGCTCGCTCCCAGGCGGTGATTTTTGTGCCACCTTGGGGGGGGGGGGGGCAACGGCTGGAGATGCTCTTAGGAATGGAGGGAGTATGTTATTTGTTGTAATTAGAGAATTTTGGTGAATTTTTTTCCACCCGCAGGAGAAATAAGTGGGTTTATTTGTGCTTTTTCGTAGATTTGATTTTTCAAAAGGATTCATCTTTCGAACTAGTTGTCCAATTCACAAACCGTTTTATCGACGCGTAGTCCCGTCAAGATCTTTCAAATTAGATCTCATAATGATATGTTTCGGTGATTTTTTCTGGGCAAAATATGTGCTACAAAATTGTATTAAATCTTGCTTCAAAACTATACTAATCCATACTTCAAAAAATTTGTGAACGTCTTTTAAAGTCACAAACATCCTTTGAATTTTTTTTCTTTTAAAATTCATGGATATACTTTCAAATTTGTGAACATCTTTTAAACTCACAAATATTTTTTAATTCGAAATCATTTTTTAGAATTCGTGAACTTTTTTTAATTCATGGACATTTTTCTTATTGGCGAACATTTTCTGAATTCATGTTTTTTCTTATTCATGTCTTGTTTTTCAAAATTCAGAATATTTTTTGGATTCGTTAATATTGTTTCAATACACAACATTGTTTTGTGCTTGTCCACATTTTTTGAATTTAAATAAAACCATAAAAAGTGAAAAAATCAGAAGAAAAAAATCATGGAACGAAACGCTTGTGGGTGCCGTTGCTCGCTGGCCAGGCCCATATAGCGAGCGACGCGAAGCTTGAGCATGAGGCGTTGCAACGGAATAGGATCTGATTGGATGAGTGCTTGCACAATATATGCCACACGGTTTTTGAATTGACCTTAGTCTGATTGGGCGGAGCCCGAGCCGAGACGGGGAGGTTGCGACATGTCGCCGCATAGCCGGCGAGGGGTCGAATAGGATGCCATCGAAGCCCTGAAGGTGGTGATGAGGAGGCATGGACCGACTAGATCAGGGGGAGGGAGGAGACTGTGCGTTGTTGGATTAAACCGAGTGGTGGGGGAGGGGGAGGGTAGAATGGTTGAATATTAGAGATGTAAATGGCGCAATAAATGACGACCACAAGTCCCATTTAGTTAGCTTTAGCTAGCTTAGTAGTTCATCCCACCTCTCCCCCCAAAGAAATTTTATTGAACTGTTAGAGCATAAGTGGGCTTAAACGAGACCCGGTTTACATCCCTACTGAAGATAGAAGATGATGGTCTTGTCATTTGTTTTCCATCCAGCTGCTCCAAGCATTAGTTTCAGAATCGACCGGACTATCTTTTGTCGCCTCATTTGGTTTTTTCTTGTTGATAATTCAGCAGTCTCATGACATGTGGTTGCGTTGGAGGCATACCATGTTTAATCTCGTTGGTTTGGTCGATCTTTTATGGTATCCTCCAACTAAGTTGTAGGTTACATTCAAAGCCGTATTATGGTACGTCGACAAACGTCACGAGTATTGTCATGGTTATTTACTATATAGACCATTGGCTTTAAAGTGGTGCCATTTTGTTGTCAAGATAACTAACAAGTAATTCTCTCTATCAACGTTGCTGCATTTCATCATTTAGCCATATTCATACAACACTCTAGGCTTGACAATGTTCGTAGAATTATAAATGTGTATTTGTTATTTGTAAGTCGCCTGGAAACGCGAATGACATTAGTCGGTTTTCTGGGAGAAGAAGTGAAGTACATGCGGAGCTCTGAGGGTGAGACAAATACAATAGGCTGGCCACGGCGTCCCAGCCAGACCGGGATAGGACCTCGCCCAAGACAGGGATGTCGTGGCCAGAGGTGAGCGGCCGGAAGAGGAGGAAGAGGAGGAGGGTGCTCACGGAGAAGGAGAGGGGTTGGGAGGAAGAACGAGACGCTCGGCCATTGGATGATTGCAATCCAACGGCTAGGAAAACTCAAAATTGATCGACGTCAGAATTTTCTAAAAGCAATTCACAAATATTCACCCCCTGTGAAACGATTAGAAATATCCGTAGAAATATCAATCAAATTTACAAAAACACCATAGGTACAAGCAAGCGGATAGAATCAAGCGGTGGGTGGCATTGGCAACAAGAGTTGTTGGGTGTTCCTTGGGTCAGTGATCGGACGGCTCCAGTGCATGTCGGTGGCGTTGGCCTTCTCCGCCTGCCTCCGCTCATACTGCAGCGACGACCTCTGACTCTTCGGCAACGCGCAGAACCTGGCGGCGAGCTCCCCCGGCTTGATCCGGTCGTGTACGGCCCACCACCGCGCGTGCGCCTCGTCGTTGGCGAACTGGCGCAGCGACGGCACGTTCCAGTTGCAGTCGTAGTCCCGGAAGCAGAGCCACGGCTTGATGCCCAGGTAGTGCAGCAGGTACGGCTCCGGCTGCGGCGGCGCCGAGGCGGCAGGAGCAGCATTGCCCTGTTGGTGGTAGTACTTCAGGACGTTGACGGTGCGCGGCAGGCGGTGCCACCACGTGAAGACCTCGTTGAGAAACCCCTGGTCGCCGCCGTTGTATGACCGGACGTCGCGGACGCGCGCCATGAGCATGTCGAACGTGCAGTTGCAGGGCTCCAGCACCATCACGCCGGAGTTGAAGAGCGTCCGGCTGTTCCCGGTGGCGCTCACCTCCGGGGCGTCGAAGAGGAAGTCGATGTTCCGCAGCACGAGCTGGTCGGCGTCGACGAACACGACCCTGCGGTAGTCGGTCAGCTGCTGCCAGAGGCGGAGCTTGCTGTAGTTCCACTCGTTGTACGTGCCGGGCACGGCGCGCGGGTTTCGGATGCGGCCGTCCATGGCGCGCACCTGCCACCCGGCCGCAGCCAGGCCGGCGCGCTGCTCGGCGCCGATGCTGCCGTAGTCCACCAGCGCCACCAGGTCCCTGGTGGAGCCCGACTGCCGGATGCTCTGCGCCACCGCGATGGCGCCGCACACGTAGGCGTCTGACGAGTGCAGCACCGTCGCGTACGCTTCCCGCCGCCGCCTGGGCGCAAGCGGCTCCGTAGGACTCGTCGGAAGACGCAGGGCGAGGTCGCATGAGCCGACGGGGAGGCGAGTGCGGGGGCGGAGGTAGGCGGCGTGAGCCCTGTAGAGCCGGGCGTGGCCGTGTCGGTGGAGGAGGTGCTTGCATGGGAAGAGGTTTGGGAGTGGGAGGCAGTCAGAGACGACGAGGACGTGCGACGAGTGGACGGAGACGGCGAGCTTGGCGGCGGAGAGCTGGAGATGGAGCCTGGCCACGTCCCTGGACCAGCTGCCGCTATCGTTACGGCTGCGGCACGGGAGGTTGACGGCGACGAGGTCGAAGCGCCGGCCTCCTTGATCCTCGGGGTCTGGGAGTGAGGGGCAGCTGCCGCTGCTGGTGCCGTTACCATCCTCGTCGATCCACTCCGGGTAGAGGGCGGCCCAGGTGACGGCGCTGTCCACGGCCTGCAACCGCACCGCTCGGACTGTCGTGTGGAGTGGCTGCAGCTTCCTCCACCGCTTCACCTCCGCCGGGCTGAAGTTGAGCAGCGCCACCGACCCCGCCTGCGCCGCCACCAGTGAGGCGGTGACGCTGTCCCACCGGACGCGCCGGTGCGCGGCGTAGGGGGCCGTGGAACACTAATCACCGGAGCTGGACGATGACGGAGTAATATCCGGCCGTCGAGGGTTCTGGTCTTGAGGAGGGCGCACATGAGCACGACGGACACCACCACCGTCAGCACCAGCACCTTCCTCTTCCTGCCGGCCTTGGAGGAGGTCGCCGCCGGCCTGGTCTTCCGCGCATCTGCGCCATGATCTTCTCTGCAAAACAACAACGTACGTACATGCACCATGATCGTGAGTCCAAAATCCAGACGTACGTACTTAACCAAGAAAGCGTGCCATCTCCTTTCCTCGATCGATCAACTCACAGTATGCGTAGCAGTGGCAGGATGGCAGCGCGGTTGCGGGACTCCGGAGACAAGAGAGCGTGAGGAGCCATCTTTTCCTTGCGAGCACTCGGCCCGTGCATGCGCTGCTTAGTTCTCCACGCACGATCGCGGGCCGGCGGAGTAGCTAGCTAGCTGCTGGTCGACGATCTCATCCGATCTGCATAGGTATAGCGTACGTGCATGCAGCCTGGCCCTGGCTGGCTGGGAATGGTTAAGCCTTTGCTTCGCTCTATCTCTCAAGCTACACTGTATATGTATATGTATATGTATCCATCGATGCCTCCATCCACGTACAACCGTTGTTTTCAGTTTGTCTCATGTCTTTGACTAAGTTGGAGGTGATTAATCATGTGATTACAAGTGAGTGATTGGTAGGCCGTGGTCTAACTCGCGACATTTGGAGATCAATCCTGACCTCGATATCCCGATAGGCCTGGCCGGATAATTAACTACTAAATGACAGCCATTTGGCTACATTCAGGCGAGCTCTCCGACTAGCATCGATCTTTCCAAGCTCCTCCCTGGCTTAAAAAAAAAAAAACTGTGCTTTGTAGTTTGCTTCTTTTTTCTTTTCTGAAAAAGTGCTAGCTTGTCTTGATGCATAGTAGTACATGATTTGCTTTGCTTTGCTTTGCTTGGTCAAGGCCAGCTGGTTGTGGCAGTTGGCACTAGTGCAGAAGAGGGAGAAGAGAGACCATGTCAATGGATACTGCGTACTTGTATATCTATCTAGTAACTATTGCAAAGCCGTCCCCCGTGCCGCTCCCGCGAGCGGCCTGGGCGGAACCCTAGTTTGCCGCCGCTGCTCCCCTTTCTCACCTCCTCGCCCTCGCCGCCACCAGGGGACGGGCGCCGGCAAGCTGGCGTGCGTCGGCGGCGGAGCTCCTCCCCTCGCGAGGCTCTGGGTGGCGCAGACGGCCCGGCCCTCATGGCGCTTCGGCTCGGCGGCGTCGTCGAGCCACCGGCGGATCTGGGCGGCGTGGCTCCCGCTGGTGGCGTTGTGGCCTGGCGGCGTGTGGTCTCTGGCAGAAGCGGCGCGAGGCTCCTCCTCCTCCTCGACCGATGGCGCCGCCATGGCGCCGGGCCTTCAGGCGTCTTGGCGGGTCCGCGGGTCGGCGGCGCGCGACGTCTTCTTCCTCCCCGATCTGATGGCTCCACGGTGGCGCCAGTGCTCGGGGGCGGTCGGCTTCGGCGCTCTGTGCGCGATTCCGGGATCCCACGATCCGGATCTGGCGCGGGTTGGGAGGTTGCCGGCTCCTCTTGGTGGTTGGTGCGCGGGGCTCGCAGCGGGGTGTGTGCAGGCGGCGGTTGTCTGGAGCCTGGCGGAGGGCGCATCAGGCTGGTGGGAGTTGGTGGTGCACCGACACCGTCTGTGGCGGCGGCGTGAGCGCAACCATGGAGGCGGCGGCGCTGCGAGGCCGTGCTAGGAAGGGTCCTGGCGGGCAGCGGGCGCTCGGCTGCAGCCGTGTGAGGCATGCGGTGATGCCTCGACGGAGTTGGTGCCGCAGAGTGGTTTGAGGTGCGGATCAGACCGGATCCGGTGGCAGCCCCCTGGTCGGGCGAAGTCCGTTGTGGTCGTTCTGGTCCTTCACCGCTCGGCGGATGCTGCGGTTCTTCATCTGTGCTGCAGGCGGTGGCTTGAGGCGTCCTCCCTCGGCAGTGAGGTTGGAGTGTGGTTCTCGTTGGTGTGGCTTCGATGGCATGTTGCTGCAGCGTCGGCGGTGCAAAGCATCGGTCAGGGCTGGCCATGATCTTGGCGGCGTGGAGATGTGCAGCGCTACGGATGAAAATCATGTTTGGCTTTGGTTTGACCGGCGACGATGGCATCCGTGGATGTCATTTCCCTTCCTCGAGGCGTCGCCGTGTGTGTTGCCATTTGCCTTGTTGCCCGGTGGTGGCGATTGCCTCCGGGGCGAAAGCCTTTGACGTCGTTCCTCTGTTGAGAGCATTGTGCTGGGAGACGAGAGGCCCTTTGATGCACTCCTCCGGTGTTCGCGACTGCCCAGATTGCTTCTCTCAGGCGCTATGTACGGTCATCGCTGGTTTTTCCAAGGAAGCTGGAGTTGCTGTTCTTCGGAGATGACCGGTGTTGGTCGAGACACGGCGAGGTTCGCGGTTTTGGGTAGGCTCATTGGCGTCGTAGTTGTGTGTGTGTGTGTGTGTGTGTGCGCGCGCGCGTGTGTTGTCTGTGGTGTTGCTACCCTCGCTGCGCAGTGAGTGGTAGTTATCGTTGTATGTTTGTTCTTCTATCGTTCTATAAAGTTAAGGCACGTAATTTACGTACCCTAAAAAATATATCTATCTAGTAGTAGCACAAGCTATGCAACTAGCATTGAGGAGGTCTTGCTCCATCCATGTAGACCAGTGGATGTGGTACGTATTTTTTCTTCCAGGTTTGGTGCAGATGGGAATTGTAGGTTTGGTAACAAATCTCGTATTGTTCACCTCACCGTCACCTGTCTAGCTAGCTGTAGCACCATGGCATCGATCATGTTTGTATGATTGTGACTCCTAATTGATTGTTGCATCGTGAAAGATAGTTCGGTTTATATGACGGTCGATCGGTGACTGCACGCGTGTTACATCTTTAGTTCACATCCAACTTCAATTCGCCAACTGCTCTCTCTGTAAATTAATATAGGACGATACTGAGAGAGTTGATTTGGCTTCCGATCTCATCTACACCTGCTATGAACAGTGGAATAAAAAAATTACTAGATCTTTTAAAAAAAATCCTTTTTTTGTATGGTAGATGTTTCGACAGCTGAGGAGCTCTCAGTAAAAAAGATGAATTCAGGGTGTATGAGAAAGTGTACTGTTCAATTTTTTTTTCCTGAGAGCTACTCAGATGTCCAAACGATCTAAGAGCATCTCCAACAGCCGCGCTTCACACTGTGCGTAAAAAATCTGTTTGCCGCGCGCGCTTCGGCTGGTTTAGCGCGGCCGTCAGCTGGCTCCAAAGAGTCAAGGCTTATAATGTAGAGCGCCGCTCCAAGAAAGATAAAAAATACAGCTAGCGCAGCACGCACAAACCACATATACATTTTAAAAAAAAGAGCAAAAATGATCAAACAAACAAAATAAATCAACAATAAATAGTTCAATTTCGTTACAACTTAAACAAATAATTTATCGTTCAGTACAACAAATAATGCAATAAACACAACAAATAGTTCATGAACAATACAATGTCAAATGCAGAAATCATGCTCTTTGTCGTCCATGCCATGCCCACCACTCTTCAATCAGATCATTCTGAAGTTCATTGTGCGTTGCGGGACGCCGAATGGCAATGATAGGATGCAATAAAACGGGATGTCCCAAGAGCTCATACTGTGAGTAGTCTAAATATTGGCCATGCTCATTCTCGATGATCATGTTGTGCATGATCACACAAGCGTGCATGATGTACCAAAGCATTTTTTGATCCCAAAATCTAGCCGGTCCTCTCACAATAGCAAATTGGGCTTGCAAAATCCCAAATGCTCTTTCCACATCTTTTCTAGCCGCCGCCTGAGCATTGTGGAAATCAAGATTTTTCTTACCTTCCGGCTTTTTCAACGGCTTCACGAAGGTTTGCCACTTTGGATAGATGACATCCGCTAGATAATAGCCATAGTTATGCGTGACGGCCATTTGCTACAAACTGCACCGGTGGCAACTCACCGTTTGCAATCTATTCATCAGTGGTGACCGGTTGACAACATTGATGTCATTCAAAGATCCAGGCATTCCAAAGAATGCATGCCAAATCCAAGTCTCCTGATCGGCCACTGCTTCAAGGATTATAGTGGAACCCTTTTTTTGACCGTGGAATTGCCCATGCCATGCCTTTGGACAATTCTTCCAACTCTAATGCATGCAATCTATTGAGCCAAGCATGCCAGGAAAGTCGTGAGCTTTGTTCATCGCCAATAGCCTTGCGACGTCTTCAACATTGGGAGATCTCAAATACTCCTCGCCAAACACTTGCTCAATTCCCACTACAAAACGCTTGACACACATGATGGCTTGGCTCTCACCCATAGCCAAGTGATCATCAACAAGATCAGCCGGTATACCGTATGCCAACATACGCAAAGCGGCTGTCATCTTCTGAAAGGTGCTATGCCCGAGCTCTCCGGCAGCATTCCTCCTTTGCTGAAAAAAGCGGTCATGGCTCGCTAGTTTCTCTGCAATGCGCCAGAACAACTCGGTGCTCATCCTAAACCGGCGACGAAAATACGAGTCGGGGTATGTGGGATTCTCCGTAAAATAATGCCTGATCAATCTGTTGTGGGCATCGATCCTATCCCTCCAAATTTTCTGCCGACCCATAACCGAACCACCGTGCTTCGGTTTTTCTTTATATGCATAGCTAGGATCATTGCAAGATCCTCCTCCTCTTCCATATCAAATTCTTCTTCGGAAGAATTATACGACGAACTCATCTACAATGTTCAATACTATACTATAAAAACTACAATTCAAAACATGCACCAAAATTCATGAAGTTTGAGCAATACATACCTTGTAGGTGTTTTGTCGAACACCTTTCTTGGGCGCTGGCATGGCGCTTCAAGCGCTTGTTCCTCGGACGTGAGGCGCGAGGGCCGGGCGGGACTAGGAGGATGGGGCGATAAGCCTTGGCTGTGAGGATAGGCCGGGAAGCGCTGAACGTCAACGGAGGGCGCTGGCGCGGCGGCGGGCCGCCGGATGGGGGTGGAAGTGGGAGAGCGGCGCCGAGGTGTGCTTGTGTGATGGCGGGCGCCAAATACACCGCAAGGGATAGTGCTTCCGACTGCGGCTAACTTCGTTATAAGCTGCGCCGTTTTTTGCGCTGGAGTGACCCGCCGCATTGCGCGCGCGCTAAAACGGCCTAATTTGCGGCGCGGCGCTAGTTTAGCGCGGCTGTTGGAGATGCTCTAAATTTTTGTACGGACCTCACCCACTGAGTCATCTACCACGCAAAAGAAATTCAGAATTTTTTTTAGCATTTTTTCGATTTTACTGTTCATATGGTGCAGATGAGCTCGAGCTCGGAAATGAATATTGGGTTTTACATAATAGTCTTTCTGTAAACATAAGTGACCTAAAACATTTTACATTTATTTATAGAGAGAGTAACTAATTAACTAATGAGAGCTTCTGGAGTTCACCTAGCTGAGATGTAGTTATATCTTTAGACTTTTTAGATCATTATTAGTGATCTAGAACGTCTTATATTAATTAAAAGAGGTAATAACTAATTAACCAATGACAGCGTGTGGAACTCATATAGCTGAGATGTAGTTATATCTCATTCACTCTTTTCTTTGCGGAAAAACTTCCAATCTATTCATTTTCAATCATGGCAGTACAACGAATACCAGAAATAAAAATTACATCCAGATTCATAGACCACCTAGTGACGACTACAAGCACCGAAGCGAGCCGAAGGCGCGCCGCGTCATCGCCCTCCATCACCGGAGCCGGGCACAACTTGTTGTAGTAGGCAGTCGGGAAGTCGTCGTGCTAAGGCCCCATAGGACCAGCACCCCAAAGACAAAGAACCGCCGCATATGAAAAATAACGTAGATCGGAAGGATCCAAACCGAAGACACACGAATGTAGACGAACAACAACGAGATCCGAGCAAATCCACCAAAGACAGATCTGCCGGAGACACACCTCCACACGCCCACCAACGATGCTAGACGCACCGTCGGAACAGGGGCTAGGCGGGGAGACCTTTATTCCATTTTCAGGGAACCGCCGCCGTTTCGCCTTCCTGAGTAGGACACAAACCCTAACAAGATTGAAAAGAACGACTAAAAGCGGAGCCCTCCCGCCAGCCCTTGTCAGGATCCACCGCGCCTCCATGGCCCTAGGGCCACCGGAGACGAGGCTGACCTGCGCCGGCGCCGTGGAAAGTTCACTCGACGGTATGTCCCTGTTGTTCATCTTGTTGTGCTTATTGGCTCTTTCCCTTCGACTTCTAGGATTGTTGCTCCTGGGCTCTGGAAATTTTATGGGACTTATATTTTCATGCCCTTCATTGCTTAGTTTTCCTCAGTTTTGTTCACGTTCTTTGTCATTATTTACTTTTTCCCTCTGTCACGCGGCCCACGCTTACAAAAGCCCAAATGGGGTTTGCCATCGGGTCACAGTCTTTGACCGTTACTTGGCGCAATTACACATGCGTGGGACACTCCTGTGCGGGCCCATCTGTCAGCGGTTGCGCGATCATTGGTGGGCGCATTTACTGACGCGTGGAACATTCCCGTGCGGTCCCATCTTCCAGCGGCTGCGTGGTCATAAGTGGGCGCATTTACTGACGTGTGAGACATGCTTCCCATGCGGGTCCATATGTAAGTGGTTGGGTGGTTGTAGGTGGGCGCAGTTATAGACGTGTGGGACAACACCTGTGGGTCGCGTGGTCGTAGGTGGCCAGAGGGCCCGTGTGTCAGTGCCTAGCTAAATGGCCGAAAAAGGTGGCTTATAATTCCGGGAAGGGTACTCGAACTCCACACCGCCTGCTCAAAGAGCAGCGGAAGCGCCAACTGAGCTAGTATGTGTAACTGTGTTCTGAAACACCCACCGCTCTTGTATGTACTCACATACGCAAAGGATGTGCCCAAGATTCACTGACTACCACCAGGGTGTGAATGGTTCTTTTCTAGTATTTGAAATTGCTAGTTTATCATTTCCCCCTCAAACTAGTCCATAAAAAAGGGATATATGCAAAAGGATTTCCATTTTCAAGACTTTGATTATTTTATATAATTTTTTGTCAACATGGGCATCCAAGTGCCAACAATGACTTTTTTGTGAAGGAAGTCCCTGAAATAAGTTTAAAAATTGGGCATTTTCATTTATCATCAAAAGTATGTCATGTTGGATGCCCATTGACCAAGTTTTATTTATTTCGGAGTGTCTGAAGGAAATATGCCCTAGAGGCAATAATAAAGTTGTTATTTATATTTCCTTATATCATGATAAATGTTTATTATTCATGCGAGAATTGTATTAACTGGAAACTTAGTACATGTGTGAATATATAGATAAACAGAGTGTCCCTAGTATGCACCTACTAGACTAGCTCGTTAATGAAAGATGGTTAAGTTTCCTAGCCATAGACATTTGTTGTCATTTGATGAACGGGATCGTATCATTAGAGAATGATGTGATGGACAAGACCCATCCGTTAGCATAACACAAATGATCGTTTAGTTTTATTGCTAATGCTTTCATCATGACTTATACATGTTCCTCTAACTATGAGATTAGGCAACTCCCGAATACCGGAGGAACACCTTGTGTGCTACCAAACGTCACAACGTAACTGGGTGATTATAAAGATGCTCTACAGGTGTCTCCGATGGTGTTTGTTGAGTTGGCATAGATCGATACTAGGATTTGTCACTCCGATTGTCGGAGAGGTATCTCTGGCCCCTCTCGGTAATGCACATCACTATAAGCCATGCAAGCAATGTGACTAAAGAGTTAGTTGCGGGATGATGCAGTATGGAATGAGTAAAGAGACTTGCCGGTAACGAGATTGAACTAGGTATGATGATACCGACGATCGAATCTCGGGCAAGTAACATACCGATGACAAAGGGAACAACGTATGTTGTTATGCGGTTTGACCGATAAAGATCTTCGTAGAATATGTAGGAGCCAATATGAGCATCCAAGTTCCGCTATTGGTTATTGACCGGAGAGGTGTCTCGGTCATGTCTACATATTTCTCGAACCCGTAGGGTACGCACGCTTAACGATCGATGACGATTTGTATTATGAGTTTATGTGATTTGATGACCGAAAGTTGTTCGGAGTCCCGGATGAGATCACGGACATGACGAGGAGTCTTGAAATGGTCGAGACATAAAGATTGATATATTGGACCATGTTATTCGGACACCGGAAGTGTTCCGGATAGTTTCGGGTAAAAACAGAGTGCCGGAGGGGTTCGGAACCCCTTGGGGGAACTAATGGGCCACCATGGGCCTTGTTGGAGAGAGAGGAGGGCAGCCAGGGCAGGCCGCGCCCCCCTTGTAGTCCGAATTGGACAAGGGAAAGGGGGCGGCGCCCCCCTTTCCTACTCCCTCTCCTTCCTTCCCCCTCTCTTCCTTGTGGAGAAATCCTACTAGGACTAGTAGTCCTAGTAGGACTCCCCCACCTTGGGCGCGCCCCCTAGGGCCGGCCGGCCTCCCCTCCCTCCTTTA
Organism: Aegilops bicornis; assembly: GCA_021605145.1. Taxonomy (NCBI): domain Eukaryota; kingdom Viridiplantae; phylum Streptophyta; class Magnoliopsida; order Poales; family Poaceae; genus Aegilops; species Aegilops bicornis. Next base: position 691,902,009 of record CM038671.1, on the reverse strand, counting down.
TATATGTGGGGAGGGGGCACCCTAGAATACACAAGTTGATCTTTTAGCCGTGTGCGGTGCCCCCTCCAACGTTACACACCTCGGTCATATCGTCGTAGTGCTTAGGCGAAGCCCTGCGCCGATAACTTCATCATCACCGTCACCACGCTGTCGTGCTGATGGAACTCTCCCTCGGCCTCAACTGGATCAAGAGTTTGAGGGACGTCACCGAGCTGAACGTGTGCTGATCGCGGAGGTGCCGTGCGTTCGGTACTTGGATCGGTTGGATCGCTGTCGGTGTCAAAATCGGCGGATCTCGGGTAGGGGGTCCCGAACTATGCGTCTAAGGCGGATGGTAACATGAGGCGGGGGACACAATGTTTACCCAGGTTCGGGCCCTCTTGATGGAGGTAATACCCTACTTCCTGATTGATTGATCTTGATGATATGAGAATTACAAGAGTTGTTCTACCACGAGATCGTAGAGGCTAAACCCTAGAAGCTAGCCTGTGATTCTGATTGTTCTTGTCCTACGGACTAAACACTCCGGTTTATATAGACACCGGAGGGGGCTAGGGTTAAACAGAGTCGGTTACAAGGGAGGAAACCTACATATTCGAATTGCCAAGCTTGCCTTCCACGCAAAGGAGAGTCCCACCCCGACACGGGGCGAAGTCTTCAATCTTGTATTTTCATAGTCCAACAGTCCGGCCAAAGTACATAGTCTGGCAGTCCGAGGACCACCTAATCCAGGACTCCCTCAGTAGCCCCTGAACCAGGCTTCAATGACGATGAGTCCGGCGCGCAGATTGTCTTCGGCATTGCAAGGCGGGTTCCTCCTCCGAATAATCCGTGGAAGATTTTGAAAACAAGGATCGTGTCCGGATCTGCAAAACAAATTCCACATACCACCATAGAGAGTACAATATCCCACAAATCTAATCTGCTGACAAATTTCATAGCGCGACATCACGCCATGGCCCGGTCATTATTCGAACCGTTTTTCTCAACCATCCACTTCACATATTGCGAGGCGGTTTTCCTGGCACGTCTTGTCGAAGCAGAGATCGTGTCCCCTTATCACGGGATTCTCATCAATACGGGCGTGGGTAACCCAACCATGCCATCAATCGCGGCGCTTGGGGAATAAGCGAGTTTACCAGGCAAGTGGGGAGGCGCACAGTTTCTACCGCCCTTATAAAGGGACAAGGATTCTACCTCTTCACCCACGCCTTCTTCTTCCCTGCCTATCCATTCTCGCGCACTCGAGGTTCACCGCCCAAGTTCGCAAAAACCACTCCAAACATGTCCAGAGCGGGAGGCAAGTGGATGGTCTCCTCCGTTACGGAGGAGAACATTACGAAGCTCCGGGAAGCCGGATACCTGCCCGCAAACATCGCGCACCAGCTCCCAGATGCGGGGCAGATCGTCCCTACCCCCGAACCCCACGAAAGGGTTGTATTCCTTACCCATTTCGTCCGCGGGCTGGGATTTCCCCTCCACCCATTTGTCCGCGGGCTCATGTTCTACTACGGGCTGGACTTCCATGATCTGGCCCCTAATTTCATCCTCAACATCTTAGCGTTTATCGCCGTGTGCGAGGCCTTCCTCCGCATCAAGCCCCACTTCGGCCTGTGGCTGAAGACCTTCAACGTTAAACCTAAGGTGGTGGTCGACCAGCAAGCGGAGTGCGGAGGCGCCATGGTGGGCAAAATGCCCAATGTCACCTGGCCCGAAGGCTCCTATGTGGAGATCGTGAAGGGGTGGCAATCGGGGTGGTTCTACATCACCGAGCCGCGCGACACCAACTGGGTGGCGGCCCCAATTCGATCCGGCATCCCCATGCGGCTCACCTCCACGGAAGCGAAGGGTCTAACACTGGGTTCATCGGTGGAGCTGACCGGACTCGAACTGTGTTAAAAACATGATAAGCAAGAAAATCAAGCATGTCAACGTGGTCCAGGTCATGCTCTTCCGCCGGATCCTCCCGTGTCAAAGACAGGCATTCAATATGTGGGAGTTCGACCCGGCCAAGCACCAGACGCTGCGAGAGCTTTTCGACACGATGCATCAAGACGTCTGGAAGGTGCTGTTCAAGGCCGTCGAGGTACCTCCTCCCCTTACCGAGGATCACAGACTTAGCGCAAAGCGCCCTACCAATCCAGTAAGCTCGTTATATCTCATAAAATGTTCCTTTCCCCAGTATAATCATGTGAGGGATCTAAGCCTTCACACCTTTTTTAACAGGACTGGGTAGCGACAGCGGAGCAGATTGATTGTCCGGCCCCACTGCCCGAAGATCCATCTAGGGCTCTCTTAACGGAGATGCTGGTTCCGACACCCTATGAGGCGCCGGAGAAGAAGGCCAAGAAGAAGGCCGCGGGGACCAGGAAAGGTCTCCGGCACAAGGTTCTATCAGACTCTTCGTCCGATAACACCGAGGCGCCCTCCTCCCACGAAAACGAGGAGGAGGAAGAAGAAGGTTCTCCCCCCCAGCCGGGTGGGGGGGGGGGGGAACAAGAAAAGGAAGGCCGCCCCATCTGGGGAGGCCGAAGGGTCCAAGAAGGGAAGGACCCTCCTTCCGGACTACTCCACAACAGCCGCTTACAGCGACGAGGAGTGGTTGCCCAGGGAAAAGCCCCTGGCAAAGTTGTAAGTATCCGGATGCCATAATAGCTCTGGTATGTTTTGTTTTACTGCTTCTTATCATGCCAAACATGATCATGCAGGCCATCCAAAGCCCATATCGACGTATCCTCTTCGGATGATTCTTTGGGCCAGTCGGAGATGAACAACGATTCACTCTCGACCGCCTCCTCCCCCCGCCCTAAGGACGTCGTCGAGGTGTTGTCTCAAAGGGCACCGAACCAAGGGGAGGCCGTTCTGGAGGCGCCCCAAGGCGACATTCCAGACGCTGGGCGCATGGGGGGCAAGACTCCCATGGGCTCGATGGCGTGGGCAGCAAGTTTAGCCTGACCGAAGAATCTGCCGGAACCTCCAGCGGTTCCGGATTCTGTCTGGCGACCCCTCGCTAAGGGGGGCGAGCCGTCTGTGCCGATGGCCTTTGTCCATCCCGAGGCATCAAACAACTTGCTGGAAGCGCTTCGCGGTGCTTCCATTGACGAAGAGCACCACACTATCATGAGTGCGGTGGTCGAGAAGGTTCGGTCTGCCAAAAGCAGACTGACTGAAGCCTGTGCCAGCCTCCTAACAGGCTTTGAGGTAATTACTAAAATTATGATAAAATGTTACCGCATATACAGTAGCCCCTGATGCTCTGTTTGGTGTTCGCAAAGAAAGGCCGAACAGAGAATCAAAGAATAACCACAGGAGTCTAATCAGAATATGTCTATGTGAATAAGTAGGCTTCGTTGCTGGCCGCTGCCGCTCGTACGGTGGAGGTCTCCGCACTGAAGCGCGACCTTGAACAGTCCAAGGAAGAGCTCGACCTTACCAAGAGGCAGCTCGTAGAGAACAAAGGTAAGCGATACCCTGTCTGTATATTGATAAAGAAAAAAGAAGGTGGTTGTTAGATCATAGGATCATCATGAATTTTGCTAGGGGCCACGACCGAAGTGGCGGCCCTGAAGAAGGCGCTGTCCGAGGCCGAAGACAAGGCGTCCAAGGAGCGCACCGAGCGCGAGAAGCAAGAGGCCCGAGTCGATGAGGTTCAGCAAGAGCTCCAGGAATTTGTCAAGAAATACGAGTCCTTGGAGCGTGACTCTAAGACGCAAGGGTCCGAGCTTGCGAAGGCCCTCGAGAACGCAGAAAATGCCAAGGCCGAAGCCCAAAAGGCCCCGAATTCAGAGCTCTCCAGGAGCGTCCGCAGATCTGCCTCGCAGCGTATCGGATGCCGCAGAGTTCTATCGGGCGGAGGAAGGGAGCTCGACGGAGAAGTTGTTCTGGTCTCAGTATACTGGGAGCGAACATCCGATGCCCTTGAGCGACCAGTTGAAGCAACTGGTCGAGCTTCACAAGGCGGCCGAACTGGCCATGAGGGGTCTCATAGTCCAGATGTGGTCTGGCGAGCCCCTGCCCGGCAGCTACTTCGGCCTGGTGAAGCGGCTTGTGAATGCCTGCCCACGTTTAGAAGTCATAAAGCGGTCCATATGCATTGAAGGTGCGCGCAGGGCTTTTGCCCGGGCGAAAGTGCACTGGGCGAAGATGGACGATGAAAAGCTGGTGAAGGAGGGGCCGCCGGAGGGCAAGGAGCATCGCCACCCCAAAAAATATTATGACAATGTCCTGAAGGGTGCTCGCCTTGTGGCGGAGGAATGTGCTAAGGATGTAATATTTGAATGAATGTACTCATGTGATCCTGTAAGATGAAAACGAGTTCATGTGCACTATATAACGCTTGTTGATTTAAAATATTACCTTCTGTGCGGTCGTTTATGAAATCTGAGAGTTGGCTAGTCGTCGGCTTCTGCCCTCATGTAACTAATCTTGAGGTGTTCGGGATAAACCTGATCACTCTTTATCCCAGTTTTGGGTCCTTGAAGGAGGTGTTGACAACGAACTGTGCAATCAGACTATAAAGCTTTATCACTTCTCACTTAGCCATAGAAGTCTACAATTTTTAATTTTGGCGAAGCCCCTAGTATTTGGAAGGCCGAACTTGGGGCGCTATGTACGCCTAAATCAGACAAGGCCGACTCCTCGCCCGAAGCGGAAAAAATCTTTAAGGATTTGAGACCTCTCGAATAGCGACCAGCTCTCGCCGCATCATGACAGTCAGTTTTCGGCTTTCTCTACTGAGGTGCTCGTCCGGAAGAACCATGACACAATCTCAGTAGTTCTCCCAGCGCTACCTTAGCCGATATAGCGGAACGTAAGGTACCAAAACATGGGAGCCAGATGACGGTGTCCTGGACTAGGGGGTACTCACCACGTCATCTCCCGATCTGTTAGATTGGGCCGAGGACCCCCATGGTCGTATACTCATGGGCCAGTCCGGACAGTTGCCGCATACAAGGAAGATTTCACAAGACTTGGCGATCAAGACAAGGACTCCTCCCCACCGGCGTATTCGGCTAGGACTCTTGTTGTCCTAGGCCTCTCGTGCATTATATAAACCGAGGCCAGGCTAGTCGATAGAGGAGAGACAACAACAATCATACCATAGGCTAGCTTCTAGGGTTTAGCCTCTCTGATCTCGTGGTAGATCTACTCTTGTACTACCCATATCATCAATATTAATCAAGCAGGAGTAGGGTTTTACCTTCATCGAGAGAGCCCGAACTTGGGTAAAAACATCGTGTCCCTTGTCTCCTTTTACCATCCGCCTAGACGCACAGTTCGGGACCCCCTACCCGAGATCCGCCGGTTTTGACACCGACATTGGTGCTTTCATTGAGAGTTCCGCTGTGTGTTCGGCAAAAGGTCGATGGCTCGCCTGCAGATCAAGCTGCGACTTGACATCTTCGTCACCATTTCGACCGGGTCACCTTGGTTCGACCAAGGACTGCGCCCTACCTCCGATCGTCATGTTGAATGAGTGCCTTCATCAACATCAGCTCCGATCTCTATCAAGATCATGGAGGAATCATCCAGGAGCCCGGGCTCAACGTCAACATTGCCCTCGAGGCGACCGTCTTTGTTTTTCTGGACAGCGAACTTGTATCCGCCGTCACCGCCTCCTCGAGCGTCATTTTGACGATTGCTTCAGTGGAATAGTGCGGAATTACGTCTACAACAACCACGCTAAATTTCGTCGAGTTCCGATGGAGGAATCTCCGACAATCTACGATATACCGGAGCCCTGTCAAATCTGGACGAGAATCTGGACGAGTTTAGGGCGTGGTGTCCAGCTTCTAGCTCGGACCTCCATTGGAAGATCGAACCGTTGATTGACTGCGGAATTCCTATATCTACCACCCCTCAAAATTTCAGCTCGATCCGACCGTCCGAACTCCGGGAACCTTCCGATTAGTGCATCACTTTTCGGATCTATTTTCTGCGCGAAAACAAATCCGACCCGAGTTCGTCCTTTTTACGAACGGGATTCCGGACATCCTTTTGAAGGAAGTTTTGTATGGGGTACTGTGTTTTGTTCCCGAACACATCCCACTAACTTTAAAATCTTTTGAACATGATCTTCAACATCATGCTGGTGTCAAACCAGTCCGGCAATATGCTCCACGGCTGCCGACCTGCGCTAGACACGTCGTCACTTTGTTAAGCCGAGCTCAACTTCTTCGGATCATCATCTCGGCAAGCCGAACAAGAGTCTGCGTCGCGAAGGATAAATCATCACCAACATCGCCGCCCCACGGATTACACGGAGCGGGCATACCGGCATCGTCGCACGGTCGCTTCATCAAGCCGGCATCGACCACGTCACAACCTGCATCGGCAGGGCTGCACTATTGCTTCTTCAAGCTAGTGTCCATCATGCCGACCTACTTCGACATCTCGGCTGGACCGGGGGCTTCACCATCTCTTCATCAACCTACTCCGGACACTTCGGCGTCTCTAGCCGACCAGCTCCGTCAGGTTAGCTGGACCGAGGGCTTTGCCTTGGCGAGCCAACCTTTGCCAGCATTGCCATGCCGCCGTTTTATAGCCCATCAGGCAATGGGTGCGTGGATCGAGTCCCAATTTTGGGAATCACCTTCCTTCGGATTGCTACAACAAATAAACCAGGTGCTATTAATCCCAGTATTTTTTGCTTGTTTGGGTTCATTTTTCCCAAGGAATTATTACTCTAGTTTGTCCATCATATGTACACAGGTCTATCAAATGGTGGCCGCATTAACGACAATCGCATGGTGGTTCGGTCAGTTTCCGTACATAGTCGGACCGACCTGTGAATTCAGGCTTTGCCACGCCTTTACCGCATCACGCCGATGCCCTGCATCGACATTGACTTCGGCGCCAGGTCATATTTCTTTTATTACTCACTTTGCATAAATTATTTGTTATGCAATGATTTTTTTTTAATTATCATTATTACTATTATCTCCGGTTTGCACCATTTTTTGTGCACAGGAAAATGATGCAGGGACTTGGCCACCTGCCGGTCTACATTGACCGTGCTATGTCACCACTTGCGTGTCGAGCTCTCCGCTCCGCCACCTCGGGACCGGCTTGGGGGATGGAACCTTGTCCCGTATCAAGCTCGGACCGCGTCATCAATACCGAACACATTAACCAGCTAAGTCGCTTTCATGCTCAAAGCTTTAATTTCTAACTTGTGTTCAGTTCGACCAAGCATTATACTTTTTTGGAAAAATGTTGATTGTAATTTTTTTGTCCAAATTTTGTTTGTGACGCATAAATTCAAATACCCAATTCATTTGGGGGCTTCCTTCATGAAGCTTTTCCTCTTGCATATGATTATACTTGTACAGCTTTGTTCCTTGTTCGTGTATTACGCCACAATATGCACCATATTGACTTAAGCGATTTGCAAGCTGGGTTGCCTCGCTCCTGTGTTTACCCCTACGTTCCCGATTGTTCGGCTAGGGAGTAAAGGGAGCACCTCTGCGATTGTCATGATCGGTTCCGAGCCGGACCTCAGACTGGGTGAAGCCGAAAGCTAGCACTCTTGTAGTTTTCAATGATGTTCGACACACAACGGAACTCATGAGTACAAAAAATCTATTGCACAAGTCCCATAATAACAATGAGCACCGAAGAAAGGTATCGGCGGGGGTACTATTTTCTTCGAAGATGCTTCTTACACTTTGCAGTAATATAGCATAAGTTCCCTGAGCGCACTTTGTTTGTTACAGCCTTATGGCCTGATTGCCTGGTTATTGGAAACACCGTCGATATTCTCGACAGATGGAGTACATAACACTTTTCGGTCCCTCACCGAAGAGGGAGAAGACGACGGTCGGTTAAGACGCATTTAAAGTTTGGTTAAACATAGATATGATATAAGTACTTCGGTACATGCAATCATTCTTTTACCCAAGTCACTTGGGGGCCCTTAAATTTATATGAGCCGTTTTATGATAAGTGTTCTTCTTCTTAGTCATTGCAAAGTTTTATTATTATTATTATTATCTATCACTTTTTTTTTCGACATGAGCGTGTGGTCACTAGCCGGGGAGCCTAATTTCTCTCTCAAAGCCGCTAGAGTTTAGTTTGCTAAACTGGCCTAATGAGAAGTACTCCGCCCTCGGGATAGGAGGTTGAAGCCGTAGGCTGACCCGCTTGAAGTCTTGAGATAGGATGTATCATGTTAAAGCACAATGAAGCACTTCTTTTGCTAAGGCCAATTTTCGGATTGGCACCGAACACTTGATCTCGTTCGGACGTCAAGTTTTTACTGATGTTTTTTGGTTTTCCAAGCTTATGGCACTTTTTAAACTATTTGTGTGTTTCCAGCACAAGTTTCACAGTGCAACGCCGGACACCTTTAGAGATTCGGCAAAAACATTCTCGGATATTGCTATATATGCATCGGTTTCGAATTGTGTCTTCGGTCAATAGTTGGGTTGCCCGGCTCCTGCGCTTGCCTCCTACGCCCGCTTTGTTCGGCTAGGGTGTGCAAAGGAGAACCATCGCGATTGTGCTTCCAGCTCACATGGTTAAGCACCTCAGTGGAGAAAGCCGAAAACTGACTGTCACAATAAGCCTAAACTGGTCAGCGATCCGACGACAATGTTAAACGACGGGCCATTCATAACAATGGCCGAAGTGTTTACGACTTGACCTCGACTGTCGCCGAACACTACCGGGGGCTATTAACTGGCCTCCCAAACTAAATCCTCGATATTTTGCTCTTACATTGGAGCTAAGGATTCATGATCATGCTTAGCATGACAACCCAAAGAAAGGAACCGATAGCGGGACTATTTTCCTTGGAAGACATTTCTTCTGTTAAACAGTAATATAACATATCTCTCTACGTACCTTTCCTTATAAAACCGTATGGCCATATTGCCTTGTTTGTTGTAAATCTTTGCCTTCATAAAGGCTTTATAAAGTAGGACAAACACTCCTCGGCTATTGGCCGAGGAGGTGGAAGCCGATGGTCGGTCAACAAAGTTTTGTACAATGCGGATCCGAGCATTAATGACGTAAAGTACTTGGATACATAGAGTCATTGCACATAATTTGTGATTTTACTATGGATATCAATCCTTAATTCGGCCACCCGTGCTCGCATTAAGGCTCGGGGGCTACTGGGCTTCGGTCTTATTATTTACAAATATTAAAGGGGCACATCGATCCCACGATTCGGTGTTGCCACCCGACCAGTGTCTCAGGGGCTACTGCATTGCCTTTCCAATGCAGAAAATTTTAAGTGTAATACAGTCTCTGAGGAGATTTTGATCCTCAGGTTGGTTGGCCGCACCCAACCTGAGTCTTGAGGATTGAGCACGCCGCTTTTTGTGTCCCGAAGTATTCTGCCGAGCTAGGACTTGATCCTCAGACTGATTTTGCAAATCAACCTGTGTCTCAGCGGCTACGGGGATCATCGGTCTTATGTCATCCTTCATGTGCATCTCGGGTTTTAGACCGATACCCACCTTGAGGGCTACTGGCTATGTATCTCGGCAGAGAATAAATTGCACCAATCAAAAATATTGACAAAAATCAGCCCACATTCGGGTGGTGCACCACCTCGGAAGCAGTCCGGCATAAAGCTCGGGCGCTAGTGGCTGGCTCCATAGAGGGCATTTCCGGCATTAAGCTCGGCTAAACTCCTTCAAACTTCTTTGAACCAAGGTGATTTACGACGCCTCAGATATAGTCCGGCGTTGGAGCTCGGATACATAGTCCGGCGTTGGAGCTCGGATACAGTCCGGCATTGGAGCTCGGATATAGTCCGGCGTTGGAGCTCGGATACATAGTCCGGCGTTGGAGCTCGGATACATTCCGGCGTTAGAGCTGGGAAGCGGTACGGCATTGGTGCTCAGCTGCAAAAGACACCTCGAATGCAGTCCGGCGTTGGAGCTCGGACGCAAGAGGACGCTGCCGCCCGGGAACAACTTCAAACCCGGGGTGTTGCATAAAAATAACAAGGCATTGGTAAAGGCCGGAAACTTAAAGGGGCTCCTCGGATACCCATGCATTTCGGCGATCCTCAAGATCGAAGATGAGAAGATTTGTTGAACCAGTTTTCAAGACCGACGACTGAAGATGAAGAACGGTTCGGAAGAATCGAGGAGCATCCCTAAACTTGAAGACCGGTTCAGGGGGCTACTGACGGTGTCCTGGACTAGGGGCTACTCACCACGTCATCTCCCAATCTGTTAGATTGGGCCGAGGACCCCCATGGTCGTATACTCATGGGCCAGTCCGGACAGCTGCCGCATACAAGGAAGATTCCACAAGACTTGGCGATCAAGACAAGGACTCCTCCCCACCGGTGTATTCGGCCAGGACTCTTGTTGTCCTAGGCCTCTCGTGCATTATATAAACCGAGGCCAGGCTAGTTGATAGAGGAGAGACAACAACAATCATACCATAGGCTAGCTTCTAGGGTTTAGCCTCTATGATCTCGTGGTAGATCTACTCTTGTACTACCCATATCATCAATATTAATCAAGCAGGAGTAGGGTTTTACCTCCATCGAGAGGGCCCGAACCTGGGTAAAAACATCGTGTCCCTTGTCTCCTGTTACCATCTGCCTAGACGCACAGTTCGGGACCCCCTACCCGAGATCCGCCGGTTTTGACACCGACACCGGGCAAACCCAACTATTGATCCAAGACATGATTCGGAGCTGATGCATATAATGCTATAAGTTCGGGGTGCCGCACTGTCGAAAGTGTTCGGACTTTTCATGCCGTGTTATGGGGTACATCAAGGCCACAGCCTTTGGGCGTATCAGAATGTACGGGTGCAATTTGTTGTAAATAAGCAGACAGGAAAAAAAGATGAAAGAATGCAATAATGAGCTAATGCTGTATATTGTTATTTAAATGGTACGTCAAAGCGTATGCATACAAGTAGTGCAATAAGTAAAAAATAGGACTGTTTGACATGTCCTATCCAAGGGTGAGCTACGTGTGAGTATGCAAAACAGGTATAGCGATCGTTGTCAGAGACCACCTGGGGGTTCCCTTGTACGTCAAAGCTTCTTGCTTCCATGGTGTTTCCTTCCCGTGATGGGTCTGATAATCGGACGATCGGAGAGGGCCTTCAGAGAATAGGGGCCTGAAAGGAAGAAAATGTTAAAGGTATATGGGTGCTGAAGCGGTTGAACCAGATCGTGGGCTGTGCCATAGCCGCGCCTCCGCCTATGCCCATGGTATCTTGAGTGCGTAATTATGTACGCGCGGCACAAATTTCGCCGCTTGACTGGGACTAGGATGGAGGCCTAATTGCTAGGTGAGCTCTGAACGTGCCTGGCGATCATCTTGCATGGTACTTCGGACTCGCTTGAAGGTGTCCGGGGTCTTTTTCACCAAATTGGCGGTTTGCCAAATAAGGCTGCTTTGCGCTTCTGCTGCGAGGGCCGCGGTGTGCTCCTCTGTGCGGAGCGAGCGTTCCGTGTTTCCATTAACTGTTATAACCCCGCGAGGTCCTGGCATTTTGAGCTTGAGGTATGCATAATGCGGTACCACATTGAATCTGGCAAATACGGTTCGCCCGAGCAGTGCGTGATAGCCACTCCGGAAGGGGACGATATCGAAGATTAACTCCTTGCTTCGGAAGTTGTCCGAAGATCCGAAGACCACTTCCAGTGTGATTGAGCCCGTGCAACAGGCCTCTACACCTGGTATGACACCTTTAAAGGTGGTTTTGGTGGGTTTGATCCTCGAGGGGTCTATACCCATTTTGCGCACAGTATCCTGATAGAGCAGGTTCAGGCTGCTGCCACCATCCATAAGGACTCGAGTGAGGTGAAATCCATCAATGATAGGGTCAAGGACCAATGTGGCAGAACCTCCATGAAGTATACTGGTGGGGTGGTCCCTGCGATCGAAGGTGATCGGACAAGAAGACCATGGGTTGAACTTTGGGGCGACTGGCTCCAACACATAGACGTCCCTCAGTGCGCGCTTCCGTTCCCGTTTGGGAATATGGGTTGCGTATATCATGTTTACCGTTTTCACTTGGGAAGGAAATTTCTTCTGTCCTCCTGTGTTCGGCAGCCGGGTCTCCTCCTCATCGTCACTATGCAGCCCCTTTTCCTTGTTTTCGGCATTCAACTTGCCAGCCTGTTTGAACACCCATCATTCTCTGTTGGTGGTTGGCTGGTTTATCGGGGGTGCCGTGAATTTGACACGAGAGATCGAGTATGCGGTACAAAATGGACGGGCCCGGATTGCTTCTTTTGAACGGCTTTTTCCGCTGACCGGATTTAGAGCCACTGAATCCGGCATTGACTGCCGTGTCTTCAGCGTTGTCGCCGTTGTTGCGGCGCTTGTGTCTGTTGCGACGTGGTCTGCCGCTGCTATCTTTGGCGTCTGAATTGCCAGGATTTCTTGGTGTGTTGTTGCTGCGAGCCAGCCAGCTGTCCTAGCCCACGCAAAAGCGGGTCATGAGTGTCGTGAGGGCTGCCATGGACTTCGGCTTCTCTTGGTCGAGGTGTCGGGCGAGCCACTCATCACGGATGTTATGTTTAAAGGCCGCTAGGGCTTCGACATCCGGACAGTCGACAATTTGGTTCTTTTTAGTTAGGAACCGAGTCTAGAATTTCCTGGCTTACTCTCCGGGCTGTTGTGTTATGTGACTTAAATCATCAGCATCCAATGGTCGCACATAAGTGCCCTAGAAGTTGTCCAGGAATGCGTCTTCCAAATTCTCCCAACTACCAATGGAGTTTGCCGGCAGGCTATTCAGCCAATGCCGAGCCGGTCCTTTGAGTTTTAGTGGGAGGTACTTGATGGCATGTAGATCGTCACCGCGGGCCATGTGAATGTGGAGGAGGAAATCTTCAATCCATACATGAGGTCTGCTGTACAATCATATGATTCAATGTTCATGGGTATAAATCCTTCTGGGAATTCGTGATCCATCACTTCATCAGTGAAGCATAGGGGGTGTGTGGCGCCTCTGTGCCGGGCTATGTCGCGACACAGTTCATACGAGTCTTGTCTGTTGTATTCGGCCCTGCCGGGTTTTCTTTTAGTATATCCGGCGTGACGGTCGTCGTCACGCGTTGGGGCACGCCCCCGTGATCCGTAGATCGATATTGCATATCCTCCTTTGTTTTCCAGTACGTCGCGCATGTCCTGCGTGTTACCCTGGGCCTTGGTATTTTTGTTTGACTGGCGACGGGGTGCGGGCTGGACTTCGGCCTGATATGCCGCTTTGTCTCGGCCACGAGGTGTCCGGTCTGCCGCATCATACACTGGAAGAGTAAGCTTTAATGCTTCCTCCTCGAGTTGGGGTAGCAACCTGCGCTTTGGGTAACTTTTGGTTGGGCGCTCGAGTTCGTATTCCTCGGCCTCCAGGATCTCTGTCCATCTATCCGCTAACAGATCTTGGTCAGGTTGAAGCTGTTGTTGCTTTTTCTTTAGGCTGTTTGTTGTGGCTATAAGCCGGTGCTTGAAGCGCTCCTGCTCGATGGGATGCTCAGGCACGATAAGTTCTTCGTTGCCGAGGCTCACCTCGTCTTCGAAGAGAGGCATGTAATTGTCGTCCTCTGATTCTCCGTCTGCTGCCTGGTCCTTAGGGATAGCTTGCCCATCCTCCCGCTCGAAGCCTGGCTGGAGGGGATTGTCTTCGTCTTCGACACTATCTGCAGCATTATTGTCTCTTGTGCTGGTATCGATGCTTTTGCTATGGCGGGGCTTAGAGCGGCACCGATGACGCCGGTGCTTAGATTGCTTCTCGAGGGGATTATCCTCCGTTGCCTTATTGCCATCACTTTCTTTGGGGGTGTCCACCATGTATATATCATATGATGAAGTGTCTATCCAGCGCCCTGTGGGCGGTGGTTCCTGTTCCTCTCCTGCATCGTCGTCCATACCGTCGATGTCTTCAGAGTCGAAATCAAGCATGTCGGTTAAATCGTCGACAGTGGCTATTAAGTGGGTGGTTGGTGGGTAACAAATTTCTTCGTCATCCGCTTCCCACTCGAGCCGGACATAGTTCGGCCGAGGGTCTCCTGACAAGGAGAGAGACCTTAATGAATCTAGCACATCGCCCAAGGGCGAGTGCTGGAAAATATCTGCGGAGGTAAACTCCAAGATCGGTGCCCAATCGGATTCGATAGGCATGGACGCAAGCGGTTCGGAGCCCGTGGCCGGGGACGAATCCAAGGGTTCGGCAACACAGGTCCCATAAGAAGTGAAGTCAGTATTTGGCTCTAACGCCGCTGAGTGTGCGACCTCCGTGGCAGGGTCCATCCGCCCGTCCTTGGACAGCGTGATCTGCTCTGGATTGAGGGCCGGAGTGGCCACAGGGGTGATCTCCTGAACACCGTCCGACGACAGAGTTGAGTCATGCTCGTCGTGACTGTGCGGCGCACCTGACATGGGCTCAAATCTATCGAAGATCAAGTCTCTGCGGATGTCGGCAGTATAGTTTAAATTTCCAAACCTGACCTGACGGCCAGGGGCGTAGCTCTCGATCTGCTCCAGATGGCCAAGCGAGTTGACCTGCAGTATGAAGCCGCCGAATACGAAGATCTGTCCGGGGAGAAAAACCTCACCCTGGATCGCATCATTGCTGATGATCGAAGGAGCCATCAAGCCTTTATCGTGACGGCACAGTGGAACTCTCAATGAAAGCACCAATGTCGGTGTCAAAACCTGTGGACCTCGGGTAGGGGTTCCCGAACAGTGCGTCTAAGGCGGATGGTAACAGGAGGCGGGGGACACAATGTTTGCCCAGGTTCGGGCCTTCTCGATGAAGGTAATACCCTACTTCCTGCTTGATTGATCTTGATGATATGAGTATTACGAGAGTTGATCTACCACGAGATCGTAGAGGCTAAAACCTAGAAGCTAGCCTATGATTCTGATTGTTCTTGTCCTACGGACTAAACCCTCCAGTTTATATAGACACCGGAGGGGGCTAGGGTTACCCATAGTCGGTTACAAGGGAGGAAATCTACATATCCGAATTGCCAAGCTTGCCTTCCACGCAAAGGAGAGTCCCACCCGGACACGGGACGAAGTCTTCAATCTTGTATCTTCATAGTCCAGTAGTCCGGCCAAAGTATATAGTCCGACAGTCCGAGGACCCCCTAATCCATGACTCCCTCAATCACGAAGACGTTCGACTACATCAACCGCGTTACTAAACGCTTCCGCTTTCGGTCTACGAGGTTACGTGGACACACTCTCCCCGCTCGTTTCTATGCTTCTCCTAGATAGATCTTGCGTGATCGTAGGTAATTTTTTTGAAATTCTACGTTCCCCAATGGTGGCATCCGAGCCAGGTCTATGCGTAGATGTTATATGCACGAGTAGAACACAAAGAGTTGTGGGCGATAATAGTCATACTACTTACCAGCATGTCATACTTTGATTCGGCGGTATTGTTGGATGAAGCGGCCCAGACCGACATTACATGACCGCGTTCATGAGACTGGTTCTACCGCCGTGCTTCACACACAGGTGCCTAGTGGGTGTCTGTTTCTCCAACTTTAGTTTATCGAGTTTGACTACGCCCAATCCTTGTTGAAGATTAAAACAACACACTTGATGAAAAATCGTTGTGGTTTTGATGCGTAGGTAAGAACGGCTCTTGCTAGAAGCCCGTAGCAGCCACGTAAAACTTGCAACAACAAAGTAGAGGGCGTCTAACTTGTTTTTGTAGGGCTTGCTGTGATGTGATATGGTCAAGACTGATGATATATAAATTGATGTATGAGATGATCATGTTTTGTAACAGTTATCGGCAACTGGCAGGAGCCATATGGTTGTCGCTTTATTGT
The DNA here is from genome assembly GCA_021605145.1 of Aegilops bicornis. Taxonomy (NCBI): domain Eukaryota; kingdom Viridiplantae; phylum Streptophyta; class Magnoliopsida; order Poales; family Poaceae; genus Aegilops; species Aegilops bicornis. The sequence continues at coordinate 691,886,234 of CM038671.1, read as the reverse complement.
ATGAAGTGCAATCGCCAAGAAATTGCTTTACTTTATCGATGGCGGTAGCGATACTCGTAGAAGCAATAGTTGGCGAGACGACAACGATGCTTCGATGGAGATCAAGGTGTCAAGCCGGTGACGATGGTGATCATGACGGTGCTTTGGAGACGGAGATCATAGGCACAAGATAATGATGGCCATATCATATCACTTATATTGGTTGCATGTGATGTTTATCCTTTATGCATCTTATTTTTCTTAGTACGGCGGTAGCATTATAAGCTGATCTCTCACTAAATTTCAAGGTATAAGTGCTCTCCCTGAGTATGCGCTGTTGCTACAGTTCGTCGTCTGAGACACCACGTGGTGATTGGGTGTGATAAGATCTATGTTCACATACAACGGGCGCAAGCCAGTTTTGCACACACGTAATACTCGGGTTAAACTTGACGAGCCTAGCATATGCAGATATGGCCTCGGAACACTGAGACCGAAAGATCGAGCGTGAATCATATAGTAGATATGATCAACATGGTGATGTTCACCATTGAAAACTACTCCATCTCACGTGATGATCGGACATGGTTTAGTTGATATGGATCACGTGATCACTTAGATGATTAGAGGGATGTCTATCTAAGTGGGAGTTCCTAAGTAATATGATTAGTTGAACTTTAATTTATCATGAACTTAGTACCTGATAGTATTTTGCATGTCTATGTTGTTGTAGATAAATGGCCCGTGCTACTGTTCCTTTGATTTTTAATGCGTTCTGATACGTCTCCAATGTATCTATAATTTTTTATTGTTCCATGCTGTTTTGTTATCAATCTTGGATGTTTTATAATCATTTTATAGTCATTTTATATCATTTTGTGGTACTAACCTATTGACATAGTGCCAACTGCCAGTTGCAGTTTTTTCCATGTTTTTTACATCACAGGAAATCAATATCAGACGGAGTCCAAATGCAACAAAACTTCACGATGATTTTTTATGGACCAAAAGAAAGAGTTGGGCCCTGGTTGCACCTGGGGGGAGTTGATACGTCTCCAACGTATCTATAATTTTTGATTGTTCCATGCTATTATATTATCTGTTTTGGATGTTTAATGGTCTTTGTTATGCACTTTTATATTATTTTTGGGACTAACCTATTAACCGAAGGCCCAGTGCAAATTGCTGTTTTTTGCCTATTTTAGTGTTTCGCAGAAAAGGAATATCAAACAGAGTCCAAACGGAATGAAACCTTCACGAGGATCGTTTTTGGAACAAACGCAATCCAACACACTTGGAGTGGATGTCAAGGAAGCAACGAGGAAGCCACGAGGAAGCCACGAGGCAGGATGGCGCGCCCAAGGGGGTAGGCGCGCCCCCACCCTCGTGGGCCCCTCGTGGCTCCATTGTCGGTGTCAAAACTGGCGGATCTCGGGTAGGGGGTCCCGAAGTACGCCACAGCCGACTCCTCCATGAAGTCGGAGATCAAAGTCAGTGCGACTGGCAAGGTGGCTCCTCAGGCTCCCAGAACTCCGGCTGGCGACGCTTAGTCGTGACAATGACACAATGATCCTGGCGCGCAAGGCCCGTGAGCCGGCTTCCAACAGCCGGCGGTGGCGGCTGATCGAACCGGCAGACGGAGGGCAGCCTCACCTTAGCGGCGAGAAAGGCGGCAAGTCCAGCGGTTCTTGGCTGCTCTTCTGAGCAGACTCTGGATGGACCACCAAGTTCCATAGCGGCGAAGCCGTCGAATCACACCACCCGGAAGTGCCAGCTGGCTCACCAGGATCGCCAAGGAGACGGCCTTGTCCCTCCTCCGCTTTCTTTGGGCGCCGCCTCCACCACCGCCAAGTAGCCGGCTGCCATGCCAATCGGTATGATACAAGATGAGTACCGGAAAGAGCATGGTGCCTATGTAGTGTTCACCGGTGTCGACGATTGCACAAGAAGAAAGCGGCAAAGAAGAAGAAGAAGAAGTGAATGCAGTAGCATCAGATACTCCAGAATTCATGCACTGGTCCGAGAAACCTATCAGTTGGAGCCGGGCTGACCACCCAGAGGTGATGCCGAATCCGGGCTCCTACGCCCTGGTCTTGGGAGCCACCCTTGCCGCGGATAGGCGGGCCGCTCGCTTCATGAGTCTTGATAGACGGAGGCAGCAGCATCAACATCCTGTACAAAGATACCATGGAGAAGTTAGGAATCAAGCAAAGACAGCTTCAACACAGTCGGACTGTGTCCCACGGAATTGTACCTGGCCTTTCCTGCTCACCGATTGGCAAGATTCTGATAGACGTCCTCTTTGGGGACAAAGATCACTTTCGCCGAGAGCCAGTCAGGTTCGAAGTGGTGGACCTCGAAAGCCCTTACCATGCTCTTCTTGGCCGACCTGCTTTGGCCAAGTTCATGGCGGTCCCCCACTACGCCTACTTCAAGATGAAGATGCCGAGTACCAAGGGGATTCTGACCATATCCGGCGACTCTGAAGAAAGTAAATCCGCTTTGTCTGGTTGAAAGTAGTCGGCTGGCCGAGTCCACAGTGATCGCGGTATGTGAAGCGGCTCCTTGATCGGGTTGTGGCGATGGCCGGCAAGCAGCCAGAGATGTCGCCCGACCCCAAGGAGTCAGAAGCTGAGGGCTCATTCAAGCCGGCCAAAGAGACCAAGAAGATACCCTTGGACCCGGAGCACCCAGAGAGATACACTGTTGTAGGTGCAAACCTCGACAGCAAATAGGAAGGCGAGCTCGTCGATTTCCTCCGTGAGAATCGGGACATTTTCGCATGGTCCCCTAAATACATGCCAGGTGTACCGACGGAATTCGCCGAGCACAAGTTACATGTCCGATCTGATGTGAAGCCCGTCAGCAGCCCTTGCGCCGCTGTCGAGAAGAAAAAGAAGAGTTGTTGGAGAAGAGATAGCCCGGCTCCTCGCGGCGGTTTCATCATGGAAGTGTTCTTTCCAGAGTGGTTAGCGAACCCGGTCTTGGTACTAAAGAAGAACAAGCAGTGGCGGATGTGTATTGACTACACAAGCCTCAACAAAGCCTGCCCCAAGGACCCGTTCGCTTTGCCAAGAATTGATCGGTGATAGACTCCACGGCCGGATGCGAGTTGTTGAGCTTCTTAGATGCATATTCGAGGATATCACGGATCAAGCTGAACCCGGCTGACAGATTGAAGACCGCCTTCATCACGCCGTTTGGAGCCTTCTGCTACCTGACCATGACGTTCGGCTTGAGGAATGCCGGCGCCACCTTTCAGCGTTGCATGCAGAAGTGCCTCCTCAAGCAGCTTGGCAGAAACGCCCACGTTTACGTGGACGACGTGGTGGTGAAGACGGAGAAGCAAGGAACGCTGTTGGAAGATCTCAAGCAGACCTTTGAAAATCTGCGCCGATTCCAGATCAAGCTAAACCCAGAGAAATGTGTCTTCGGAGTACCACCGGCCAGCTCCTCGGCTTCGGTCTCTGAGCAGCGGCATAGAGTGCAACCCGTGAAGATCAAAGCGTCGAGAGGATGGAAGTACCCGCCGATCGCTAGATGTGCAAAAATTCACCGGCTGCTTGGCGTCCATCGGCCGATTCATCGATCATTTGGGCGAAAAGCTCTTCCTCTGTACCAGCTCATGAAGAAGACCACCTTCTTTGAATGGAACTCAAAGGCGACGAAGCTTTTCTCCAGTTGAAGAAAATCTTGACTACTCCCCAGTCTTTGGCGGCTCCGACTCGGAAGGAGCCCATGCTCCTGTATATTGCCGCTACCGGCGAGGTAGTCAACCTGATCATTGTAGTTGAACGCAAGGAGGAAGGCAAGGCGCTACTGTCCGAGAGCGATATATTACGAGCGAGGTAATCTTGTCGACCTCCAAGCAGAACTACCCCACTACCGGAAAGATGTGTTACGGCGTGTACTTTGCCGCCAAGAAGTTAAAGCCTTACTTTCAAGAGCATCCAATCACCGTGGTTTGCACGGCCCCACTAGCGAGAGATCATCGGGCCGAGATGCTTCGGCGAGTGGCCAAATGGGCCATAGAGTTGGCCCCCTACACCATCTATTACCAGCCCCGCACCGCCATCAAGTCACAAGCATTGGCCGACTTCCTCGTCGACTGGGCCGAGACCCAGTACCTGCCGCCAGCGCCCGACTCCACCCATTGGCGGATGCACTTTGATGGCTCCAAGATGCGCACCGGCTTGGGAGCCGGCATGGTCCTCACTTCCCCCAAGGGCGACAAGCTCAAATGCAGCTGCAGATCCATTTCGCCGCCTCCAACAACGTCGCCCGAATACAAAGCGCTCATTCACGAACTCACGGCTTGCCAAAGAGCTTGGCATTCGCCGGATCTGTGTTATGGCGACTCCGACTTGGTGGTCCAGCAGTCATCCGGCGGCGGGGCGTAAAGATGCAAACATGGCGAGCTACCGTTTCCTGGTACAGCAGCTGAGTGGATATTTTGAGCGATGCGAGTTCCTCCACGTGCCAAGAAACGACAACGACCAAGCAGACACCCTGGCAAGAATCGGCTCCACCCGCCAGGCAATACCATCCGGCGTCGCCTTCAGCGCCTCCTCAAGCCATCTGTCAAGCAGTCACCAGAGTCAGACTCCATTTTTGTGCCAGCTCCCCCTGAAGAAGTCGGATCCGACTCCAAAGACTCAGCAGACGGCACAAGAATCCTTGCAGACGCCCCCAAGAACGCGGCAGTCGAAGCCGACCCGGGGACTGCAGGGACCATTGCGAAGACTCCAGTACTCGGCCCGGGGACTGCGCCAGTCGGCCCGGGGACTTCTTCAACCCAGCAAGATGCTGCAGACTCCAACCCGCCGCCTCCCAGCCCAGCCGCCCTCGTCCAAGTAGCAGTACTGGCAGTCGAAGAAATAACAGCACCCTCATGGGCCCAGCCCATCCTGAAGCTTTTAGTAAGCAGAGAGCTACCAACCGATGAGACCTTGGCTTGGCAAGTGCAACGCCGAGCAGCAGCCTACACTATAGTCAATAGAGAGCTGGTCGGTAGCGGCGTCACCGGTGTCTACCAGCGCTGCGTCGAGTCAGAGCAAGGCCAAGCAATTCTCGAAGACATCCATCAGGGCGAGTGCGGCCATCACGCAGCCTCAAGAGCACTCGTCGCCAAAGCCTTCCGACACGCTTTCTTCTGGCCAAATGCCCTAGAAGAAGCTAAGGAATTAGTTAAAAAATGCAAGGGGTGCCAGGTGTTCCGCTCCAAGCCGCTTCAGCCGGCTTCTGCACTCAAGACTATCCCCATCGCCTGGCCCTTTGGTGTTTGGGGCCTGGACATGGTGGGACCATTTAAAACGGCACGAGGCGGCCTAACTCACTTACTTGTCGCGGTGGACAAGTTCACCAAGTGGATAGAAGCAAAACCCATCAAGAAGTTCAATGGTCCCACTGCAGTGACTTTCATCGCCGACATCACGACTCGGTACGGCGTACCACACAGCATCATCACCGACAACGGCACAAATTTTGCCAAAGGTGCCCTAGCCCGTTTCCGCACGACGCACGGCATCCGACTGGACTTAGCGTCCGTTGCCCATCCATGATCAAGCGGCCGGTGGAAGCGGCGAACGGCCTCATCTGCGGCATCAAGCCTCGATCGGTCGAACCATTGGAAGCGTTCGACCGGCTGGCGGCGAGGAGTTGCCGGCCGTCCTCTGGAGTCTGTGCGACTCCAAACAAGTCAGCGGCTTCACACCCTTCTTCCTCGTCTACGGTGCCGAAGCCGTCATCCCAACGGATATAGAGTTCGACTCCCCGCGAGTCACCATGTACACCGAAGAGGAAGCAGAAGAAGCACGTCAAGACGGTGTCGATCTGCTAGAAGAGGGCCGACTGTTGGCACTCAGCCGGTCTAGCATCTACCAGCAGAGCCTGCGCCGCTACTACAACAAGAAGGTCAAGCCAGGATCATTCCTAGAGGGCGACCTTGTGCTCCGGCTGATCCAGCGAACAGCCGGCCAACACAAGCTGTCGGCACCTTGGGAAGGCCCATTCATAATCAGCAAATTGTTTGGCAATGAATCCTACTACCTGATCGACGCCTTTCGAAGCCCGAGCACGCAAGAGGGCGACTCCGGCAAAGAGATGGAGCGGCCATGGAATGCGAATCTCCTTGAAGATTTCTGATTGATGCGGTATGTACCACGCTACCCTTTGTGTTTAAAGTACCAAGACTCGGGCCCCCGATCTGAGCTCGGGGACTGCCCTTTTTGTTATCATCACGATAAAATTATGCCTTTGAGTATGTTACTCTTTGTTATGCTATTTGGCACGGGCTCGACTAGTCGGCCCGGGGACTCGCCGCCTTTTGGGCTATGAAATGCTTCCTGCGGTCGGACAAGTAACGTGCGGATTGCCTAAGCCGTCTCTGTCGAGAAGCCGCAGCTTACTTGAGCGGCTGTTTGGTGGGGGGAAGTAAGGAAGAACGGGCGCCCACACGAAAAAATGACTAAGGACCCAAAGCATAAACATAGTTTAAATCGGTTTCCAGCCTGTTTCGTAAAACCGACTCTTAAGTAGTCGACTTGCCGCTTTCTACCCAACTTGCTTAACAACTCTAAAAAATGGCCAAGTACTTGCCTTCTCAAAGGTAGCCAAGCACTTGACCTAGGCGGCGATCCATGAGCCGGTTGCCCGGCCAGGCAAGCGACATCTAAGGGAAGGCAGCAAAGGAAAAGCCACAAGAGCAATAAGCAAGGAAGGATAAAATTAGAATAATATTTACACAAGCTTAGGCCCTTGGCGGATCTTGAGACAGAGGTTGAGAATACACCCTTGGGTGGAATTGTGCAACAGATAAATAAAAGCAGGCAGCGGCCTAAGAAGCGGCAGATGGGGTTGGAAGGCGGAGGTGGCGGCGTCGGCGCCGAGGCGGAAAAACTGGGCGGTCTCGGCTTGATCGTCTCCGGCGGTCGGCCCAGGGCAAGCGGCTTCGTTCTTTGAAGCGAGGTCGAGCTGAGGCTGGTCGCCCGCTCCGTCTTCTGGCGCCTCCATGTCGTCTCCTTCCTCCGCCGAGTCCTCGTCGTAGTCCGGGTTCATCCCGAACCACTCCGGCGGTGCCTCCCCACCGTCCTCAGCCCGCTCAGGGACGAAGACGCTGGTGTCCGTGTAGTCGGCAATCGCCACTGCACGCTCGGCAGGCGTCCTCGCGGCTAGCAGCTCCGCTGGGCCTCGGCCAAAGCAGCGGCCAGCCGGTCCAGATCCAGCCACAGATACCATGCCTTAGCGAACTCCGAGGCTCGGCGAGCTCCGGCCCGAGCCGCGGAACCCTTCCGAGCCTCAAGGCGGCCCGCGACCTCCGGCCGGTCGGCGGTCCGGCTGGAGTGTCTGAGCCGGCATGTCCGGCCCTGAGCAGCGATCGCTGGCGCCGACACGCCTGAAGCGGCGCAGCATCCGATGGGCGGCCCGAGCGAGCCTCAATGCTCGGGAGCTGCTCGTCAAGGGTCCGGGGGGCGTTGGCTGCGATCTCAGCACCACCCGCCCTCCGCGCCTCGCGATCAGCCTCGATGGCTTGATTGGCCGCCTGCGTGTGACCGGGGAAGAAGTCTGCCAAGAAGAAGAAAAAGCAAGAGTCGGCCTGACCCATAGTCGGCGACCCCAAAGAAGAAGTAAGAGCAAACTCACCATCAACGATATCCTCGATTTCGTGGAAGCCGAAGGTCAGCAGCGCTTCCTTGTCGGTCCAGGAGGAGCGCTCGCTCTCAAATTCGGCCAGGAGAGCGGCCTCTTTCTTCTCCACCTCGTCCTGCGCCGCTTTGAGCAGCTCCTCTCGCTCCGCCACTGCGAGCGGCAGCGGCGCTCTGCGGCGAGCTTGCCGTGACTCCTCCTCTTATGCGCCAAAGCAGTGTTGGCTGTACCCAGCCGTCAGCGAAGGGTGACGCTTGGCCTCTAAAGTAAAAAAAAAGAAGAAGGGCCTTGAAGTCGTCAGCTAAGAAGGTCGCTAGGAAGATCCGGCCCGACTACGCAGCAGTCGGCCCGTATATCGGGGACTACAACCCGCGGGTGCGCCAGCGCGCCCCCGCGAAGAAGAGAACTCACCTCGGCTCCTCGCCAAATCGGCAGTCCGCTTGCCCAGCTCCTCAACGTTGCGGTTGAAGGCAGTGGCGCGGAGGTTGTGAAATTCCTGCAACAAGAATTCCAGACAAAGGTAAAAACTTGGAAGTAAGCAAATAGAGTTCGAGCACCGCTTTGCTTTCGGCTGACCGGCCGAAACTTCGGGGACTACACCAGTGGGTGTATTTGGCGCGCCTTACGAAGAAGAGCAAGAAAAAGTTCAAGAAGAAACATACCCTTGCGGCGGATCGCGATGCAGTGCGCCTTGGAGAGATGCGGATGGCGTCGCCCTCATTTCGCGGCCGCTGGGCGTCGAAGCGCCCGTGTTCAGCGGGCCCGTGCCGCCTCCTCGCACCCACCCAATGGGCGTTGCGCTTGTCGCCTCGGCGTCAGGAATGGCCGAGCTGGCGGCGCCGGTCTCCGAAGCGGCGCGAAGTCACCTTCTCAAAACTGACGTCGCGGCTGGCGGCGACTTGAAGAAGCAATGCGCCACGGCCTGCGTCGTCGGTCGGTAACCGGCGAGTCGCTGGCTGTTTGCCTCGCAGCTCTCGGATTGCGGTGGAGGTGGCAGCGGGCGTGCTGATAGGGAGGCCTCGCCGCCTTCCTTCTGCGGCAGGGGACCTCACCGCCGACTCCTCCGACTGCCCGTGAACTCCGGCGGCGGTGGCCTTGAGCTCAACGGGGTTTCGAGCAGCGCCCGGCCCGGAGGCGCGCGGCCTCCTCGGCTCGCCTCTTGGCTGCAGCGGCGGCTTCGACCTCCTCCAGCTTCTTCTGGGTGGAAGCCGCCGCCTTCTCAGCCTCCGCCTTCTCCAGACGGGCGGCCTCCTCCTCGTCGCGCTTCTCCTGCTCATTCCACTCCGTCGCCTCCCGGAGGGCGGCCGCAGGGTCAACCCGCCGAGTATTGGCGGACGTCTCCGCCGACCCCATGACGGAGGCGGCGGCGACCCTCTCCAAGGTAAGGGGAGCCCTGACGAGAAAAATACATGTGAAGACTTGGACAAGACGGACCAGAAGAAAACAAGACAAAATAAAAAGTACTTACGTGGAGACCAGCGGTGGCTTCTTCACTTCCTTGCGGAAGCGGAGCCTTCACGACCGCCTCTTCGCGCTGAGTCGCGGCGGCCGTTCCCCTGAATTTCTTCGCCTGGCAGACTCGGCCCGGCCCGGCGCTTCTTCGCGCCGCCTCGACCACCCAAGGCGGTGGAGGAACTCGCGCCTGGATGGCCGGCTTTCTGCTGGTGGCGGGGGGCGACTTCCTTCTCGCCATCGTCGTCAGGCCAGTCGGCGAAGGTTGCCGAAGGCCTGAAGTCATCGGCTCCTCCTCCTCCCTCGGCGTCGGTCTCCATCGCCGCCACGCCCAAGTCGGGGTCGTCGTCGCTCTCCGCCTTGGTCGGGGACGAGTTCATGAGCCCGGCCCAGCAGCCGGTGAGGGCTGCATGAGGTGATTCTGAATCGAAAAGGACCAAGGAAAATTAGAGCGGATTGGTGAAGAAGGAAGCAGAAGCAAGAGATGACTTACCATAGGCGGGGGTTGGCGGCGAGTATGGCTCCTTGCGAACTGCCATTCCTACGTGAGGCGCGGTTCGCGGGAAGTTCACCGTGTCCACCACCTCCAGCGTGGGGCATGTCTTTAGAGCACAAAATTTGGGGTCGGCGGCCCGCTCATCGGCAGATTAGATGAGGTCGGCCTTGAAGAGGAAGGACTCGGCGCGCCACGAAGGCGGCCAGCAAGTCTGCCCCAGTCAGGCCCTCCGACTGCGTCATCATGCGGAGCCGGGCGACGGCGGCGTTGCCTGCGGGAGTCAACGTCCGGGCCTGATGGGACCAGCTGGGGGGTCGCCCCGCCAACTCGCCGGCCACGAAAGGCGGCAAGTTGACCCAGTCGCCCTCGAAGGCGACATTCTTGACGTAGAAGTACGTACGCTGCCACATCTTCACCGACTTGATGAGGGGGATGGCAGGAAAAGGGTTCTCGGGCACCGGCCTCCTCATGGCGATGTGCCGCACAGAGCCGACGCCTGACGGCGTGGGTTCCGAGCTTAGCTTGGAAAAATTCCCCCACAGCTCGATGGTAGGGAGAACGCCAAGAAAGCCCTCGCATAAGGATGCGAAGGCGGCCAGCAGCACCACCGTGTTTGGAGTAAGGTGGTGCGGCTGGAGCCCGAAGAACTCGAGGCAGCGGAAGAAGCCGCTGCGGGCAGCCCTAGCCCTCGCATGAGGTGCGGCGGAATATGACCTGTTAAGCCCTCCTCCGGCGCGGCGTAATTTAAGCCCTCCGGCTGTGGCGCGAGTCCGCACTAGGTGGCTGCCGGGGATGCGACGCGTTTGGCGGAGAAATTCGATGATGTCGTCGTCGACGATGGAGCCGTCCCACACGCCGGAGCGCGCGGTGGGAGGCGCGGCGACGGAGGAGGAGCTCATCTCCGTAGCACAGCGAGGTTCGGCGCGGCGGAGCGAGGAGGAAGATGAGGCGAGGAGGAAGACGAAGCAAGAAGCGAGAGGAAGCGGGGAAGAATGGGTGCGCGTGCGTCACCGCCCCCTCCCCCCGCCTACTTATAGGCGCCTAGGCTGAGAAGCCGAGGGGGCGGGCTTGGGATTAACCGCGCCCACGTCCCCACGCCCCCACGATTTAACCCACGACGTTACTGCGCGCAGTAATGGCGTGTGGAGCCCAATCGCCCGCGACGGCATAGCGGATCCGCCCGTCGCCGAGGCGCTGATAGTGGCGGGCCCGCTGACGAACTGTCTAGTCAGCGTGGGCTGGCGGTAGCCTGCCAGCGATGGCGTCATGTGGCGGCCCATAGCGGGCAGCTGCTGGAAGCTTATCGCACGCCGCCCGGATCCCGCCGCGACCTTGAAGCCTTAGAGGAGCAAGGCGGCCTCTGCAAGGCCGACTCGGCTAATCGGCTCAAGATAGAGACGACAAGACCGAGCCAATTCTTCCACTTAAAGGATGATACAGTTGAGGCTCCTCGACATGTCGCCCTCGGCGCCTCACTAGCTTCGGGGACTATTGTCAGAGTAATGGGCCACGGGTAGGCAAACCCGAGCCCCAAGACCTTTCAAAACATCGGGGCAGACTGCGCCCCTCAAGACCCCAAGACGAAGAGCCGCCTTCTGAGAGTCGGCGACAGAGTCACCGACTGCCCCTCCCAGTCGAGTCCCAGAGCCGGCCCCAAGAAAAGCCGACTCCAAGCTAGCGACTTCCGATGAAGCCGGCTACAGGGAGTCGGCCCGCGACTCCATCCACCTCCTGCCTGAGCGACCACGAGCGGGATGGGACAAAGCCGCCTTGCGGCCCGTCCCTGCCCGCTCATAAATAGGCATGGCCACGAAGCGCCCGTCTGCAAGCGGAGATCTCCGTCCGTGGCAACCTGTTGCCACCTTGACCACGACGTCGGCCCGTGGGCAGATTCCTGTACCCATGATGGCCTGTCGTATGACCCGAAGGCGGCGGGACCGCACTGTCGTGAGAATGCAAGACGGCGAGCGCCTAAAGAGGGACCCATTGGAGTCGGCCTCCGAGTCGACGGCCCCTCCCACAGGCTCCATGCGCCATTAACCCGGACAAGGCAGGGAATGGCAGCAGTGATCGTCCGCCAGCGGCAGCTATTGCCATGATCCTGACCAAGCTCACGTCATTAGAAGCGGCTCTGATAACCTGCGGTGGCAAGACCGCTTTCATGGGCGGACAAGGCTGTCGGTCCCATCTTTGGACCATCGGCGGGGGCCCACTAGTCGGCGGGCCCTGTGGAGTCGGTGGAGAAGGCGGCGACTTAAGAGATCGACGGCTGGGACTGCGCCCGGCCGGATTACCATTGTACCCCAGAGGTGAGGCCTATATAAACCCGGGGCACCCATGCAAAGGGTTGGACCCCAATAGTTTTAGACACACATAGAGGGAAGAGAACAGCTAGCCGTGCCCTTCTCCTTCCTCACCCCGGACAGCTCAAGGAGCAACCTTGTACCCACTTTGCCATAGTGATCATGCGGAGACCCATGAGCAGCGATGGGGTGTTATCTCCTCGGAGAAACCTTGAAGCTGGGTAAGATTCACCGGCGTGCATGTCTTCGCCTCATCCCGTTTCCAGGCACCGGCGACGTTCTACTCGCCCCCTCCATGATAAGCCATCCTTTGGCATATGTCACACCCAACCCCCGACACGGGGCCATCGAAGCTCTTGACGATGACATAGTGGAACTCTCAATGAAAGCACCAATGCCGGTGTCAAAACCGGTGGATCTCGGGTAGGGGGTCCCGAACTATGCATCTAAGGCCGATGGTAATAGAAGACGGGGGACACGATGTTTACCCAGGTTCGGGCCCTCTCTATGGAGGTAATACCCTACTTCCTGCTTGATTGATCTTGATAAATATGAGTGTTACAAGAGTTGATCTACCTCGAGATCGTAATGGCTAAAACCCTAGAAGTCTAGCCTGTATGACTATGATTATGATTCTCGTCCCTATGGACTAAGCCCTCCGGTTTATATAGACATCGAAGGGGACAAGGGTTATACAAAGTCGGCTATAGAGAAAGGAATCTTCATATCAAGACGCCAAGCTTGCCTTCCACGCCAAGGAGAGTCCCATCCGGACATGGGAGATAGTCTTCGGTCATGTATCTTTACAGCCCATCAGTCCGGCCCACGTACCATAGTCCGGACGCCCGAGGACCCCCTAATCCAGGACTCCCTTATCCACCGACCTACTTCTTTCGCCTATATATACTCACTTACCCTGAAAACATCCGAGAGCACCACGAAACCCTATTTCCACCGCCGCAACCTTCTGTACCCGTGAGATCCCATCTTGGGGCCTTTTCCGGCACTCCATGGGAGGAATCGATCACGGAGGGCTTCTACATCAACACCATAGCCTCTCCGATGATGTGTGAGTAGTTTACCACAGACCTTCGGGTCCATAGTTATTAGCTTGATGGCTTCTTCTCTCTCTTTGGATCACAAAGTTCTCCTTGATCTTCTTGGAGATATATTCGATGTAATTCTTTTTGCGGTGTTTGTCGAGATATGATGAATTGTGGGTTTATGATCAAGGTTATCTATGAACAATATTTGATTCTTCTCTGAATTCTTTTACGCATGATTTAAATATCTTTGCAAGTCTCTTCGGATTATCAGTTTGGTTTGGCCTACTAGATTGATCTTTCTTGCAATGGGAGAAGTGCTTAGCTTTGGGTTCGATCTTGCGGTGTCCTTTCCCAGTGACAGCAAGGCACGTATTGTATTGTTTCCATAGAGGATAAAAAGATGGGGTTTATATCATATTGGTTGAGTTTATCCCTCTACATCATGTCATCTTGCCTAATGCGTTACTCTGCTCTTATGAACTTAATACTCTAGATGCATCTTTGGATAGCGATCGATGTGTGGAGTAATAGTAGTAGATGCAGAATCGTTTCGGTCTACTTGTCACGGACGTGATGCCTATATACATGATCATACCTATATATTTTCATAACCATGCGCTTTTATATCAATTGCTCGACAGTAATTTGTTCACCCACCGTAAATTATGCTATCTTGAGAGAAGCCACTAGTGAAACATATGGCCCCCGTGTCTATTTTCCATCATATTAATCTCTCGCCTACGCTATTTATGTCTCCATTTATTTTGCAATCTTTACTTTCCAATCTATACAACAAAAATACCAAAAATATTTATCTTATTATCTTTAGAAGATCTCACTTTTGCAAGTGGCCGTGAAGGGATTGACAACCCCTTTATCACGTTGGTTGCAAGGTTCTTGATTGTTTGTGCAGGTACGAGGGACTTGCGTGTAGTCTCCTACTGGATTGATACCTTGGTTCTCAAAACTGAGGGAAATACTGAAGCTACTTTGCTGCATCACCCTTACCTATTGAAGGGAAAACCAACGCATGCTCAAGAGGTAGAAAGAAGGATTTCTGGCGCCGTTGCCAGGGAGATCTACGCCAAGTCAAGACATACCAAGTACCCATCACAAACTCTTCTCCCTCGCATTACATTATTTGCCATTTGCCTCTCATTTTCCTCCTCCCCCCACTTCACCTTTGCCATTTTATTCGCCCTCTTTTTCCGTCCGTCCTTTTTCGCTTGCTTCTTGTGTGCTTGTTTGCACTGACGGCCTTACCTAAAAACGTTGATCCTCACCTTAGAAGATTGGAAGAAATTGAAAACAACGTTAGAAGCTTTATGACTTTGCAATTTGAGCATAATAATTTCTTTAGAAACGAGCTTAAAGAACAAAAAGGATTTATGGAGTACATGAATAAAGAGCTTGATGATATGTCTAAGGAGTTTTATGGTTTGAAATCTCAGTTTGCTCATCTTGAAAATTTAATAGCCCAAATTTTGGATAAGCAGTCCACCTTAGTTAATAAGATGGCCGACAAACCGGAAGAACTAGATGATAATAATGATGAAGATCTAAAAGTGATTGATGTGTCTGCTATTAAATCTTTGTTTTCCAATATGAATCTTGATAAAGATGGGACTGGAGATGAGTCAACTTTAGTTAAAAGGCGTCCCAATGAGTCCAATGCACGTGCACTACTATTATTATTCACACCGTTCGGTCATGCAAGTGAAAGGCAATTATGACGATATATGATGGACTGGCTGATATGAGAGAAGCTGGTATGAACTCAACCTCTCTTGTTTTTGTAAATATGATTAGTTCATCGTTCCTGATTCAGCCTATTATGAATAAACATGTTTGCAATGACAATTAGAGATTATAGTTGCTTATGCCATGCTTAATTAGCTAGGAGTTTATAATGGTTTACCTTGCGTGCCAATATGCTATTAAAATGGTTGTGATGTGGTATGATAGGGTGGTATCCTCCTTTGAATGATTCAAGTGACTTGACTTGGCACATATTCACGCATGTAGTTGAAGAAAATCAACATAGCCTTCATGATATTTATGTTCATGGTGGATTATATCCTACTCATGCTTGCACTCAATGTTTATTAATTTTAATGCATGTTCATGACTGTTGTCGCTCTCTAGTTGGTCGCTTCCGGTCCTTTTCTAGCCTTCACTTGTACTAAGCGGGAATCTTGCTTGTGCATCCAATCATAAACCCCAAAGTTATTCCATATGAGTCCACTATACCTTCCTATATGCGGTATCTACACCGCGTTCCAAGTAAATTTGTATGTGGCAAACTCTAAACCTTCAAATGAAATTCTGTTTTGTATGCTCGAATAGCTCATGTATCAACTAGGGCTGTCTGTATCTTCCATGTTAGGCGGGTTATTCTCAAGAGGAGTGGACTCCGCTCCTCACTCACGAGGAAATGGCTGGTCACCGGGATGCCCAGTCCCATGCTTTATGCAAACCAAATCAAAATAATTGCAAACCAAACTCCACCGGGACTGTTGTTAGTTGGAGGCACTCGTTGTTTCGAGCAAGCCATGGATTGATGCTTGTTGGTGGAGGGGGAGTATAAACTTTACCATTCTGTTTGGGAACCGCCTATAATGTGTGTAGCATGGAAGATATTGCCATCCCTTGGTTGTTATGTTGACAATGAAAGTATGCCTATCGGATTTCGGATTCCGGCAGACCCTTAAGGTTCGAACACTGGGGTGCGCACGGAGATCTTCCCCCTACCAGCTCACGCGTTAATGGTTTGCACGGGATCAATACTAGGAACGATGAACAGCACAAGAGACACAGGGTTTATACTGGTTCGGGCCACCGTTGTGGTGTAATACCCTACTCCAGTGTGTGGTGTGGTGGATTGCCTCTGGGGCTGATGAAGAACAATACAAAGGAAGAACAGCCTCACGAGGGGCTGTTCTTGAGCTCACGCGATGGACTGCTTGGGTGAGTCCAGTCGCTTCTCTCTCTCTCTCCGGTAGGTTCGACCTCCGTCTTCCTTCTTGTCTTTTTGTCTCTCGTCCCTCCTTTCTCTCTGTAGTGGCTAGTCCTATTTATAGAGGGAGGCCCTGGGCCTCTTCCCAAATAATGAGCGGGAAGGGTGCCAACAATTGGCCATTTTGAAGGGGAACATCTAGTACACTCATCCTGACTAAAGTTGGTCTTCGGCTACCAAAGGCTCTGACAGTGACGCCGTCCTGGGCTCCACGATGACCTCCTTCCTGCCGCTCTGCTGGTCTTGGTCTTGTTGCACCTTAGCGGTAACCTTTGCCTGATGCCTTGGCCTGTGCTTGCCTCCTTTGCACCAAAGAGGAAATGAGGACACTGCGCGGGCTGGCGCCCGCCTGGCGCCCGCCTGGTATCGATCGTCATGGCTTGCATCACGGGGCACCCTCGTGAGGTACCCTGCCTTGATCTCTCCGCCTCCTCGTGAGCCTACCTGGCGAGGCTGCTCCTGAGGAAGGTTCCTGTCGTCCGCCCCACGAGGCTTGGCCCCTTGCGAGGGTCTTGAGCTTGAGCTGATGAAGCTGGGCCGTGTTGGGCCCCCACTTGAGCCACGCCGTAGGCAGGCAAGTCTGGGGACCCCCGTTCCCAGAACACCGACAATAGCCCCCAGGCCCAAGGCGCGCCCAGACTTGGCTTCGTAGAGAAGCGAAGGGGCAAGTGCGAAGTGTCGCGGGCCCCAACAGCCTGCGGCCTTGGGCGCCGCATGGCGATTGATTGGTCATGGGCGTCTCCGCTTCCCCACGATCCCTCGGCAACTGCATGACTTGACAAGTCCCTGCATGCAGAAATGGGTCATGATTACCTGTGATCGTGGAGGCCGACGGTTGGCCTCCTCCTGCTATAAGTATGGAAAGGCGCAAGCCATTCCAGTCCATCTCTTCTTGCTACTCCTTCCTCTCCATCCTTGCCCTTGCTCCACATTGCGACAATGGCTCCGATCCGCCGGTTTTTCTCTGAAGAGAAGGAAAGGCCCCGAGAGAGGGTCCCGACCCGCTTCCATTGAAAAGCGGCTAGTCCTCTACCGCCGAGATGAAGGCGCCCGGCGAGGTGTCAAGGCCCTGATACGAACGGCCACCGCCAGAGTTCCGTTGCCCTTATGCGCCCGGATCGAGGGCCACGGAGGAAGTAGGCGCCCGGCGCCACGGACGACGCCGCCGTCGACGCCGACGGGTCACGGCGGTGCGCGTTGTTCCTCCTGGAGTCCATGCCGAGGGCTCCTCCTGAGATCTTGTGCTCCACGCCGCCATGCCTCCTCAATCTTGGATTCGTCTTCCTCCCTCATTCGCCTTTGAGATCCCGCCGAGGGGCTCTCTTGAGCTCTGGTTGCAGCACGCTAGCTGCAGCACCCCTGCGACCAGAGCGGAGGTTGCGGTCGTCGCTCCGGGCAAGGTCTACATGACCCGAGGCTGGGGCGAGATCGCCCGGGTCTGGCGGACAAGGGGCGCCCTCGTGATCCACTTACAATATGATGGCGCCTCCTTGATGTTCTTCAAGGTCTTCGACGCGGAAGGACGCCGGCTGGAATGCTGCCCCGAGAAGGGCGGTCGGGGCATCATTGCGGCCAGGACTAGGCCAGCCGGTCGCCCCCTCAGCAGCTCCTCGGGCAGCTGCGAAGGGGCTGGAGGGTCCAGTGCCTCCGCCGAGCTTCTGGCGACTCCGGAGACGAGCGATGAGAGCTACGAGCCCCCGAGCTCGCGCCTCAGGCTACCGGTGCTGGTGATCTGGATGAGGTTGACGCCGGTGCCGGGAGGCACGCGTAGTCGGCGTTCCTTAGGATTAGCACCTTTTATTTCCTGCAAAGAATCGAAGTAGCACCCCGCGGGGGTATGTAAGGCGCTGGCCATGTTTTGTGAATATTATATCCTTATGATGAATTGGTGTGAGATGCTTGTTACATCCGGCTCAACTCCCCTTTCTTTCCTCACGAGGGCTCGGTGCTCTGTTGTGAGTCAGTCCCAGTTAGGCTTCACCGTCGCCGGTATGTCTGGTCGCGATGCCGTGGTCAAGGCGAGGAGGTGGCGGCCGAGGTCGAAGAGCCCACGACTCGCGATGCTCGGGAGGTCCCTTTAGCGCTCAAGCAGCCTCCATGAGGCAAGAAAGGTAGGCAGCTTTGCCGTGGCAGAGCGGCGATGGCGAGGTTTTAAGCTGAGGCGGATCAGTTTTTGCGTGACTTATCTTGCGGGTTTGGAACGGCGTTCGATGAAGTGCCGTGTCGGCGCGAGGGCAACTGAGGTGCTGCTGGGTTGGGTCCTCGCGAGCTTCTCCCTTCTCCCCTGTGCTTTCCTTAGTGCTCTACGTCCTCAGGTCCCGGCCCTCGAGCGGGCTCAGCCGCCGCTGGTATGACAGGTCGCGATGCCGTGGGTCAAGGCAAGGGGGTGAGGGCTGGAGAGCCAGTAGGAGCCCATGAGTCGCGATGCTCAGGTACCCCCCTTTTAACGTGCAAGCGGATCGCATCGGAGTGGAGGAGAGAAGGCTCGTGATGCTGCCAGCGTTACTCCTGGAGTAGGTCCTATGTACCAATCACGAGGGGAAACAAGATTTGTTGTTACGGTTGCCAGCCAACCATTGGTCGCTCCGAGGGAGTGATCGGGGGTACTGAGGGCTTGGTGAGGTGGCGTCTTGCGGGGCTGCCGCGGCCAGAGCTCAGCCACTCAGGTTTATCGACATTGCAGGGACGGACCCGTGCGCAAGTGCCGTGCCCGAGCAAGCAGCTCCAAAGGTAGGTGTCAATCGAGCAGGCGATTAGGTCAAGCATGTCATGTATGAATAAGCAGACCCATTTATATAGGTGCGGAGAAAGCACACTGCTGGAGTGCAGCCCGAGCAGCTTGGGGATAATGCAGCCCGAGGGGCACCCCCAACAAGGTAAGTAAAGAACATAAGCAAAACGGATACATGCCGCAGGGACGGACCCACGTGGCTTGGGAATGATACAGCCCGAGGGGCGCTCCCAGCTGAAAACGGAACTTGGAAAGGTGTCACCTGATATGGTCGGAGATGGCGGGATGTTGAGGTAGCGGATGACGCGTGATGAGGGAGCCGGCCCTCACGAGCCCTCGGACTGGAGCCTCGGGAGGCTCGGGGAGCCTGAGGGGTTCCTCGAGAGCCATCTCCATATCTGCCGGGACCACGCCTTTGCTTGACCTCCTGAGGCTTCGAGGCGCACCTCGGCGAGTCTTGATGGGCGGCGACCGCGTTCAGCGGGCCGAGAGGCATGCGAGCGTGGGCTGAGGTGGACCCTCGCGCCCCACGCGCGAGGGCAGAGGCGCTCTGAGGCAGCGGCCGGTTGAGCCCTGGTATGTCGATGCAGATTCACAGCCTAGCATCCTCTTTTGGATGTGGGGCCACGGCGGGCAGGCGGCGACAGCCGCGCATGATTCTTGACTCCTGTAGCTCCTGGGTGTTCCTCGTGATGAACTCCTTAGGGTTTGGCCCTCCTTGCCTCATACCTTCCTGAGGGAAACGTGCCTTAAAGCACGCCTCCAAGTGGTGCCCGAGCGCCTCCCTCGTGACCCCGGCTAGGTCGGTGGCTCGCCATGAAATAGCCCCCAAGCCCCGCCCGAGGAGGGCGCCAGGCGTGCCTTCCTACACGGCAGAGGGTGGCGCCCCTTGAACGGGCGCGGGTCCTGTTGCCACGCCTTCGGAGGTGCCTACCCCATGAGGGCTTGGACTAGGCGAAGCCTTCTTATTTTTAGGGATCGCCTCGGGAAGTCTCCCGCTCCTGTGATCTGGGTCTTCGATCGCTGCAGCTTGGAAGGCAAGCTCAAGAGAGCACACTGCATCCCTTTCCTCACAAGGCACCGTGATGACTCCTCCGCTTCCTGGCATCCTGAGGACATTGTAGCCATGGTGGGTCACTGCCATGAACTTGGCCAAAGCTGGGTACCCGAGGATGGCATTGTACGGCGGGCGAATGTGGGCGACGTCGAAGTCGATGAGCACGGTGCGGTAGTTGTTGCGCCGTCCGAAGGTGACGGGAAGGCGAACTTGCCCTAACGGGACGGTGGAGCCATCGGTGACTCCTGAGAAAGGCTTGGTCGGCTGAAGCTGATCGTATGGCACTTGGAGATCGTTGAATGTCTCGACAGCTAGGACGTTGAGTCCAGCTCCGCCGTCGATGAGGGTCCTGGTGACTTGCACGTTGCTAATGGTAGTGAGCAAAGCATGGGGAGGACTCCGGCCGTTGCCGCACTTGAGCTGATCCGGCTGAGCTGAGCGTGATAACGCACGGCGACCACACGAGAGGGCGTGTGGCCTCGAGCCGGGAGGACTGCATTCACCTCGCGAGCAAACTGCTTGAAGATCTGTTGAGAGGTGGGGCTGGCGCCACCCAGGATGCAAGCGATCACGCGCGGCTCCTGGAAGCCCCCAACCCCCTTGTCCTGATGATTGTCTTCGTAGCTCCTTGGAGGCTGTGATAGAGGTGGGAGCCCCCGCGTTGCCTTGAGGGCGGTCCTCACGAGGCTGGTCCTTCCAACCTCCCTCGCGAGGCTGGTCCTGCCAACGGTCCTCGCAAGGTCTGTCACGCCATCCTTGGCGAGGGCCACGGTCTTCCCAGTGTCCTGTGCCTCTTCCTCCTCCTCGGCCGTAGCCCCGATCATTGCGCTCGGGGCATCGGCCGGCCCCTCTCTCGCATGGCCACGACTCGACATTCGTTGGTGTTGTGGGTGTGGAGGTCGTGGTACACGCAGTACCGGCTGCCTTTGGACGACTCGGGCTGATCCCTGCCTCGCTTGGTGTCTGGTTCTGCCGCGAGCACGACAGCCCCCTTGCACTTCACGTCCTTGGCCTTGGGCTTCTTCTCTTCTGGATCGGCAGCCAGAAGCTTGAGGAGGGAGAGGCGCCCTTCCTCAGCCCTGGCGCATTTGGTTGCCAAATTGAACAGCTCCAGGGATGTGCACAGGTCTTCATGCATTGCTAGTTCCTCCTTCATTTTGACGTCACGCACGCCATCGGAGAAGGCTGAGATGATGGCTTCCTCAGTCACCTTGGGGATTTTTAGGCGGGCGTTGTTGAAGCCTTTGGATGTACTTCTGCGGGGTCTCTCCTCGTTGCTTTGCTTGATGCGGCACATATGTCGCTCACTGGAGGCCGATCGCGAAAGTGCCTTGGAAGTTGGCGATGAAGCGGGTGCGCATCTCTTCGAGGAGGAGATCGTGGCGGGAGCGAGTTCGAGAGCGAGTTCAGGCCCGTCCTTGGCGCCATGGGGAACCAATTCGCCATGACCTTTTCGTCCCGTTGGCGGATTCGATGCCCAGCTTCGTCGAAATTTGAAGGAACTCAGCTGGTCGGCGGTTCCGTCGTAGCGAGGAGGCAGGTGTCAGCTTGAACTTGTCGGGCCATGCGACGCTGCGTAGCTTCGGCGGTGAAAGCGCGGCAACTGCGATAGCCACAGGGCTCTCTGGCGTCTGAGCTTGCTCTTGTGGATTCTGCGCACATTTTGCACTGGAGCAGCGGGGTCTTGATCTTGATGGTGGTCTTTGGAAGCGGTCATGGCGCTCGGTCTTGGGAGCACGCGAGCACCTTCTTGGGGACGAGGATCTCCTCGCAGCTCCATTCTTGCTTCTTGTGAGCGCGGATCTGAAGGGTCTCGGCCGGGGCCCACGCGCCTTGGAGCCAGGGCGCCTTCTTGGGAAGGAGGTGGCGGGGGCACCTCCGGCTCCCTGCCTCCCGCGCGGGGTGAAGGGCGAGGCAACGAGAGAGAAGGTGATACGTCCATTTTGCATCATGCTTTTATATCGATAGTTATCGCATTATGGGCTGTTATTTCACATTATGTCACAATACTTATGGCTATTCTCTCTTATTTTACAAGGTTTACATGAAGAGGGAGAATTCAGGTAGCTGGAATTCTGGGCTGGAAAAGGAGCAAATATTGGAGACCTATTCTGCGCAACTCCAAAAGTCCTGAAACTCCACGGAATATCTTAAAATAAATAAAGAAAAATAAATCGCCAAAGATGAAGGCCGGGGCCCACGCCACTCACGAGGTGCGGGCGCCCCCCCTGGGGCGCGCCCCCTACCTCGTGGGCCCCTGGTGGCTCTCCGACGCCCATCTTCTCCCATATGAAGTCTTTCGTCAAGAAAAAAATCAGAAGAAACCTTTCGGGACGAGACTCCGCCGCCACGAGGCGGAACCAATCTAGGGCTCCGGCAGAGCTGTTACGCAGGGACACTTCCCTCCGGGAGGAAATCATCGTCATCATCATCACCAACGCTCCTCTCATCGGGGGAGGGCAATCTCCATCAACATCTTCACCAGCACCATCTCATCTCCAAACCCTAGTTCATCTCTTGTATCCAATTCTTGTCTCCAAGTCCGGGATTGGTGCTAGTAGGTTGCTAGTAGTGTTGATTACTCCTTGTAGTTGATGGTAGTTGGTTTATTTGGTGGAAGATCATATGTTCAGATCCTTTATGCATATTATTACCCCATCTGATTATAAACATGAATATGCTTTGTGAGTAGTTACGTTTGTTCCGGAGGACAAGGGAGAAGTCTTGCTATTAGTAGTCATGTGAATTTGGTATTCGTTCGATATTTTGATGAGATGTATGTTGTCTAGCCTCTAGTGGTGTTATGTGAACGTCGACTACATAACACTTCACCATTATTTGGGCCTAGAGGAAGGCATTGGGAAGTAATAAGTAGATAATGGGTTGCTAGAGTGACAGAAGCTTAAACCCTAGTTTATGCGTTGCTTCGTAAGGGGCTGATTTGGATCCATATGTTTCATGCTATGGTTAGGTTTACCTTAATACTTTTGTTGTAGTTGCGGATGCTTGCAATAGAGATTAATCATAAGTGGGATGCTTGTTCAAGTAAGAACAGCACCCAGGCACCGGTCCACCCACATATCAAATTATCAAAGTACCGAACGCGAATCATATGAACGTGATGAAAACTAGCTTGACGATATTCCCATGTGTCCTCAGGAGAGCTTTTCCTATTATAAGAGTTTGTCCAGGCTTATCCTTTGCTACAAAAAGGATTGGGCCACCTTGCTGCACTTTATTTACTCTTGTTACTTGTTGCTCGTTACAATTTACCTTATCACAAAACTATCTGTTACCACTTATTTCAGTACTTGCAGAGAATAGCTTGCTGAAAACCGCTTATCATTTCCTTCTGCTCCTCGTTGGGTTCGACACTCTTACTTATTGAAAGGACTACGATCCCCTATACTTGTGGGTCATAAAGTCTCTTTTCTGGCGCCGTTGCCGGGGAGTGTAGCGCCTTTGGTAGGTGGAATTTGGTAAGTAAAAAATTTATACTGTGTGCTGAAATTTACTGTCACTTGTTACTATGGAAAGTAATTCTCTGAGGGGCTTGTTCGGGGTATATTCACCCCGTCCAGTAGAGCAAAGAGTTTCTCCTCAACCTACTGAACCTATTGAAAATGAAACTCCTTTTGAATTTCCATCGGGTATGATGGAAAGACTGCTAGCTAATCCTTTTACAGGAGATGGAACAAAGCATCCTGATGAGCACTTAATATATGTGGATGAAGTTTGTGGATTATTTAAGCTTGCGGTATACACGATGGCGTTGCTAAGAAGAAGGTCTTCCCTTTATATTTGAAGGGAGACGCATTGACATGGTATAGGCTATACGATGATACGAGATCATGGAACTATAAAAGATTGAAATTGGAATTTCATCAAAAGTATTACCCTATGCATCTTGTTCATCGTGATCACAATTATATATATAATTTTTGGCCTCGCGAAGGAGAAAGCATCGCTCAAGCTTGGGGAGGCTTAAATCAATGTTATATTCATGCCCCAATCATGAGCTCTCAAGAGTGACCATTCTTGAGAATTTTTATGCTCGGCTTTACGATAACAATCGCACCATGCTCGATACTTCTTGTCTTTGGCTCTTTTATGATGAAGACTATTGAATTCAGATGGGATTTATTGGATAGAATTAAACACAACTCTGAAGATTGGGATCTTGACGAAGGTAAGGAGTCAGGTATGACACCTAAGTTTGATTGTGTTAAATCTTTTATGGATACTGATATTTTCCGTAAGTTTAGCACTAAATATGGACTTGACTCTGAGATAGTATCTTCTTTTTGTGAATCTTTTGCTACTTATGTTGATCTCCCCAAGGAGAAGTGGTTTAAATATCATCCTCCCATAGAAGTAAAAGTAGTTGCACCTATTAAAGTTGAAGAAAAGACTGTCACTTATAATGATCCTATTGTTCCCACTTCTTATGTTGAGAAACCTCCCTTCCCTGTTAGAATAGAGGATCATGCTAAAGATTCAATTGTGGTTCGTAAAGCAATATTAGAACTTATACACCTCCTGAGCAAGTCAAAGTAGAACCTAATATTGCTATTGTTAAAGATCTCTTGTCCGATAATATTGATGGGCATGTTATTCAAATCTACGATGAATCTGCTAGAATTGCTAAACCTAGCGCTAAAGATAAACATAGACCTATGGTAGGCGTGCATGTTATTTCTGTTAAAATAGGAGATCATTGTTATCATGGCTTATGTGATATGGGTGCTAGTGATAGTGTTATACCTATTACCTTGTATGGAGAAATTAAGCATGAAATTGCACCGAGATAGAAGATATTGATGTTACAATTAAACTTGCCAATAGAGATACTATATCGCCAGTGGGAATTGTTAGAGATGTTGAAGTCTTGTGTGGGAAAACTAAATATCCTGCTGATTTTCTTGTTCTTGGTTCCCCACAAGATAGTTTTTGTCCAATTATATTTGGTAGACCCTTCTTGAACACTGTTAATGCTAAGATAGACTGCAAAAAGAATGTTGTTACTATTGGCATGGATGATATGATTCATGAGTTTAATTTCTCTAAATTTAGTAAACAACATCGTGAGGAAGAATTGCCTAGTAAGGATGAAATTATTGGTCTTGCTTCTATTGTCGTACCTCCTAGTGATCCTTTAGAACAATATTTGCTAGACCATGAAAATGATATGTTTATGAATGAGAGAAGGGAAATAGATGAAGTATTCTTTAAACAGCAACCTATTCTGCAACACAACTTGCCTGTTGAAATCCTAGGGGACCCCCTCCACCCAAGGGTGATCCCGTGTTTGAACTTAAACCGTTGCCTGATAATCTTAAATATGCTTATCTTGATGAAAAGAAAATATATCCCGTTATTATTAGTGCTAACCTTTCAGAGCATGAAGAAGAAAGATTATTGAAAACTACGAAGAAGCACCGTGCCGCTATTGGATATACTCTTGATGATCTTAAGGGCATTAGTCCCACTCTATGTCAACATAAAACAAATTTGGAATCGGATGCCAAACCAGTTCGTGATCCTCAACGACGTTTGAATCCTAAAATAAAAGAAGTGGTAAGAAAAGAAATACTCAAGCTTCTCGAGGCAGGTATAATTTATCCCATTGCTGATAGTCAGTGGGTAAGTCCTGTCCATTGTGTCCCTAAGAAGGGAGGTATTCTTGTTGTCCCTAATGATAAAGATGAATTGATCCATAAAGAATTATCACAGGTTATAGGATGGTAATTGATTTCCACAAATTAAATAAATCTACTAAGAAAGATCATTACCCCTTACCTTTTATTGATCAAATGCTAGAAAGATTATGCAAACATACACATTATTGCTTTCTAAATGGATATTCTGGTTTCTCTCAAATACCTGTATCGGCTAAAGATCAATCAAAGACTACCTTTACTTGCCCTTTTGGTACTTTTTCTTATAGACGTATGCCTTTTTGCTTATGTAATGCACCTGCTACCTTTCAAAGATGCATGATGGCTATATTCTCTGATTTTTGTGAAAAAAAATTGTGAGGTTTTCATGGACGATTTTTCCGTCTATGGATCCTCTTTTGATGATTGTTTGAGCAATCTTGATCGAGTTTTGCAGAGATGTGAAGAAACTAATCTTGTCTTGAATTTGGAAAAGTGCCACTTTATGGTTAATGAAGGTATTATCTTGGGGCACAAAGTTTCTGAAAGAGGTATTGAAGTTGATAAAGCCAAGGTTGATGCTATTGAAAAGATGCCATGTCCCAAGGACATCAAAGGTATAAGAAGTTTCCTTGGTCACGCCGTATTTTATAGGAGGTTCATTAAGGACTTCTCAAAAATTTCCCAGCCTCTGACTAATTTATTACAAAAAGATGTACCATTTGTCTTTGATGATGATTGTGTAGAAGCATTTGAAATACTTAAGAAAGCATTAGTCTACACTTTTTGTTGTTCAGCCAACTGATTGGAATTTACCCTTTGAAATTATGTGTGATGCTAGTGATTATGTTGTAGGTGTTGTTCTAGGGCAAAGAGTTGATAAGAAATTAAATGTTATCCATTATGCTAGTAAGACTCTAGACAATGCTCAAAGAAATTATGCTACTACCGAAAAGGAACTTTTAGCAGTTGTATTTGCTTGTGATAAATTAAGACCCTATATTGTTGATTCTAAAGTAACTATTCACATTGATCATGCTGCTATTAAATATCTTATGGAAAATAAAGATGCAAAACCTAGACTTATTAGATGGGTTCTCTTGTTGCAAGAATTTGATTTGCATATTGTTGATAGAAAAGGAGCTGATAACCCCGTTGCAGATAACTTATCTAGGTTAGAGAATGTTCTTGATGACCCACTACCTATTTGATGATAGCTTTCCTGATGAACAATTTAATGTCATAAGCACTTCTCGTAGCACTCCATGGTATATTGATTATGCTAATTATATTATTGCTAAATTTATACCACCTAGCTTCACATACCAACAACATAAAAAAATTCTATGATTTGCGACATTACTTTTGGGATGACCCACATCTTTATAAAGAAGGAGTAGAGGGTGTTATTAGACGTTGTGTACCTGAGCATGAACAGGAGCGGATCCTCACATAAGTGCCACTCTGAAGCTTATGGAGGACACCACGTTGGAGATAGAACTACACATAAGGTATTGCAATCCGGTTCTTGTTGGCCTACTCTCTTCAAGGATGCCCATAAGTTTGTTTTGTCTTGCGATGAATGTCAAAGAATTGGTAATATTAGTAGACGTCAAGAAATGCCTATGAATTATTCGCTTGTTATTGAACCATTTGATGTTTGGGGCTTTGATTATATGGGACCTTTTCCTGCCTCTAATGGATATACACATATTTTGGTTGCTGTTGATTACGTTACTAAGTGGGTAGAAGCTATTCCAAATAGTAGTGCTGATCATAACACTTCTATTAAAATGCTTAAGGAGGTTATTTTTCCGAGGTTTGGAGTCCCTAGATATTTAATGACTGAAGGTTGTTCACACTTTATTCATGGTGCTTTCTGTAAAATGCTTGCTAAATATGATGTTAATCACAGAACTGCGTCTCCTTATCACCCGCAATCTAGTGGTCAAGTAGAATTGAGCAATAGAGAGCTCAAATTAATTTTGCAAAAGACTGTTAATAGGTCTAGAAAGAATTGGTCCAAGAAACTTGATGATGCATTATGGGCATATAGAACTGCATATAAGAGTCCTATGGGTATGTCTCCGTATAAAATGGTTTATGGAAAAGCATGTCATTTACCTCTCGAACTAGAACATAAGGCATATTGGGTTAAAGAGCTCAACTATGATTTCAAACTTGCCGGTGAGAAGAGGTTATTTGATATTAGCTCACTTGATGAATGGAGAACCCAAGCTTATGAAAATGCTAAGTTGTTTAAAGAAAAAGTTAAAAAATGGCATGACAAAAGGATACAAAAGTGTGAGTTTAATGTAGGTGATTATGTATTGCTATACAACTCTCGTTTAGGATTTTTTGCAGGAAAACTTCTCTGTAAATGGGAAGGTCCCTGCGTTATCGAGGAGGTCTATCGTTTCGGTGCCATAAAAATCAACAACTTCGAAGGCACAAATCCGAAGGTGGTAAACGGTCAAAGGATCAAACATTATATCTCAGGTAACCCCATAAATGTTGAAACCAATATTATTGAAACCGTAACCCCGGAGGAATACATAAGGGACACTTTCCAGACCGTTTCAGACTCCGAAAAGGAATAGGTATGTGGTACGGTAAGTAAACCGACTCCAAAACAATTTTAAGGCAATATTTCTCCGTTTTGGAATATTTAGAAAAATATAAAAATAAGTAGCAGTCCGGGAAGGACACGAGGGCCCCACGAGGGTGGTGGGAGCGCCCTACCCCTGGCGCGCCCCTACCTCGTGAGCACCCGTGTGCCCTCCGGACTCCATTTTCTTGCACGATACGTATTTTGGTCGGTAAAAATTCATTATATATTCGCCCGAAGGTTTTGACTCTCGTATCACGCAAATATCCTCTGTTTTTGTTTTGAGCTGTTGCTGCTGCAGATTAGAGCAAGATGTCTTCTCAAGAGTCAGTTGGGGAGAGCCGGGTATCTAATCCGGCACCGGAACCAAGGGCAAACAGCGAAGCTGACCCCTTTGGGCCAACAACGGAGGAGGAGATGGAGGCTGACTTGATGAGAGTAGATGCCATGGAGGATCAAGAAGTCACTTCTCGCTTCCGAGCTGGGTTCGCGATGGGGAAGCTGAGCTCAGCTATTCCAAACTCGGTTATCTCTTCTAATGTTAGATTTCTTTCTTATGAAAATATGAAGAGGATTGTCGCTTGTTCTCCGCATGGCTATGCAACACCCTTGGGTGCAAGGAGCCTTAGCGATTCTGAGAAAGCTTCACAAGGAAATAATGGACCTCAAGCAGCAAGTCAATAAGCTTAAGGAGGAGAATCGTATCCTAAAGGGCATCATCGCCAATAATATTTCACCAACCCTGAAGAAGGAGACATAATCACATGGGTATGGGCACTCCCCTTGGCAACTGCCAAGCTTGGGGGAGGTGCCCTAGTATCGTATCACAATCACAACTCCTATCCTTACCATTTTTCTTAGTCTGATTCTTTTAGTAGTATCTTGATTTAGTAGAATAAAGCCATGGTATGATCTAGTTTTGAGTTTTGCTTTATGATCTCTCCATGTAATCGAGTCCGTGAGCTATATATATAATAAAGATTAGTGCTGAGTCAAGGGCTTGATTGTTTTGCCATGATCTTGATTGAATAAAAGAATAGAGAAAAAGAATAAAAAGAAACAAAGAGTTCATATTGATCTTATTGAGAGTAATGACTTCACATAGAAAGAGTATGATGATTAAAAGTAGTTGGGAGTTGGCAAACATAGCTTTGGTCATCGTTGCAATTAATAGGAAGTAATAAGGAAAGAGAGGTTTCACATATAGATATATTATCATTGACATCTTTTATGATTGTGAGCACTCATTAAAATACGACATGCTAAAGAGTTGATGTTGGACAAGGAAGACAATGTGATGAGTTATGTTTTCTTATATCTGAGATAAAGTATGTTGTCATGGATCCTCTAACATGTTGAGGTTTCCTTTCCCCCTCATGCTAGCCAAATCCTCAGCACCAAGTAGAGATACTACTTGTGCTTCCATAAACCCTTAAACCAGTTTTGCCATGAGAGTCCACCATATCTACCTATGGATTGAGTAAGATCCTTCAAGTAAGTTGTCATCGGTGCAAAGCAATAAAATTGCTCTCTAAATATGTATGATTGATTGGTGTGGGAGAAATAAGCTTTATACGATCTTGTGATGTGGAAGTAATAAAGCGACAGACTGCATAATAAAGGTTCATATCACAAGGGGCAATATAAAGTGACGTTCTTTCGCATTAAGATTTTGTGCATCCAACCATAAAAGCGCATGGCAACCTCTGCTTCCCTCTGCGAAGGGCCTATATTTTATTATTATCCTCTACCTTATGCAGGAGTCATGGTGATATTCACCTTTCCTTTTTACATTTTATCCTTTGGCAAGCACAGTGTGTTGGAAAGATCCTGATTGATATATCTAATTGGATGTAGGGGACATGAGTTATTATTGTTGACATTACCCTTGAGGTAAAAGGTTGTGGATCAAAACTATAAGCCCCTATCTTTCTCTGTGTCCGATTAAAACTCCGTAACCACAAGTATCGCGTGAGTGTTAGCAATTATGAAGGACTAAATGATAGTTGAGTATGTGGACTTGCTAATAAGCTCTGACATAGACTCTTTCCGATGTTATGATAAATTGCAATTGCTTCAATAACTGAGATTATAGTTTGTCGGTTCTCAATAAAGTTTATGATTCGTACTCTGCATTGTGAATGGATTATTACTTGAACATAAGTAATCATATGGCATTTCCTATTTATGTTGCTTTTATGAGAATAATCATGATGCCTTCATGTCTGTATTATATTTTTATCGACGCCTCTACCTGTAAACATGAGGACATATTTATTGTTATCGGCTTTTTACTTGAGGACACACAAGGTCTAAGCTTGGGGGAGTTGATACGTCCATTTTGCATCATGCTTTTATATCGATATTTATCGCATTATGGGTTGTTATTTCACGTTATGTCACAATACTTATGGCTATTCTCTCTTATTTTACAAGGTTTACATGAAGAGGGAGAATGCCGTAGAATGCAGAAATTTGGAAAAGGAGCAAATATTGGAGACCTATTCTGCGCAACTCCAAAAGTCCTGAAACTCCACGGAATATCTTAAAATAAATAAAGAAAAATCGTCGCCAAAGATGAAGGCCAGGGGGCCCACGCCCTGCTCACGAGGGTGCGGGCGCCCCCCCCTTGGGCGCGCCCCCTACCTCGTGGGCCCCCTGGTGGCTCTCCGACGCCCATCTTCTCCTATATGAAGTCTTTCGTCAAGAAAAAAATAAGAAGCAACCTTCGGGAAGAGACTCCGCCGCCACGAGTGAACCTCAGCGGAACCAATCTAGGGCTCCAGCAGAGCTGTTCGCCGGGGACACTTCCCTCAGGGAGGAAATCATCGTCATCATCATCACCAACGCTCCTCTCATCGGGACGGCAATCTCCATCAACATCTTCACCAGCACCATCTCATCTCCAAACCGTAGTTCATCTCTTGTATCCAATTCTTGTCTCCAAGTCCGGGATTGGTGCTAGTAGGTTGCTAGTAGTGTTGATTACTCCTTGTAGTTGATGCTAGTTGGTTTATTTGGTGGAAGATCATATGTTCAGATCCTTTATGCATATTATTACCCCTCTGATTATAAACATGAATATGCTTTGTGAGTAGTTACGTTTGTTCCTGAGGACAAGGGAGAAGTCTTGCTATTAGTAGTCATGTGAATTTGGTATTCGTTCAATATTTTGATGAGATGTATGTTGTCTAGCCTCTAGTGGTGTTATGTGAACGTCGACTACATAACACCTCACCATTATTTGGGCCTAGAGGAAGGCATTGGGAAGTAATAAGTAGATGATGGGTTGCTAGAGTGATGAAGCTTAAACCCTAGTTTATGCGTTGCTTCGTAAGGGGCTGATTTGGATCCATATGTTTCATGCTATGGTTAGGTTTACCTTAATACTTTTGTTGTAGTTGCGGATGCTTGCAAAAGAGGTTAATCATAAGTGCGATGCTTGTTCAAGTAAGAATAGCACCCAAGCACCGGTCCACCCACATATCAAATTATCAAAGTACCGAACGCGAATCATATGAACGTGATGAAAACTAGCTTAACGATATTCCCATGTGTCCTCGGGAGCGTTTTTCCTATTATAAGAGTTTGTCCAGGCTTGTCCTTTGCTACAAAAAGGATTGGGCCACCTTGCTGCACTTTATTTACTCTTGTTACTTGTTGCTCGTTACAATTTACCTTATCAAAAACTATACATTACAGTTATTTCAGTACTTGCGAGAGAATACCTTGCTGAAAACCGCTTATCATTTCCTACGCTCCTCGTTGGGTTCGACACTCTTACTTATCGAAAGGACTATGATAGATCCCCTATACTTGTGGGTCATCGACAGCAGGGAGCCCCTGCGCGTGACGAGCTCAGCGGCAGCGGTCGAGCCACTCCTCGTGAAGCGTCGTCGGCGAAGGCGGTAGTGCAGGAGCTCGTTAGCCGCGATGAGCGCGGCTCGAGCCTTCGTGGGAGCGTGGTGCGTGCGAGACGAAGAACCAGCAGGGGCGAGCGAAGGAGTAGCGGTGCGGCCTTCTCGCCTCACCGATGGATCGAGGATGTGGCTCGCTTTCGTTCCCGCCGGGCGGTGGCGGCGTTGGCAGCAGGCGGCGACGGGAACGACGGGTGTCCGCCGGCGAGAGCCGTCTGGGCGACTTCAGCGGCGAGCAGCCCGGCGCTCGGCACGGGCTCGGCAAGCGTCAGCCATGGACACGACAGAAGATCACACGTGACCAGCGGAAGAAAGATTCCGGCGCACCCCTACCTGGCGCGCCAAATGTCAGATTTCGGGTTCCGACGGACCCTTAAGGTTCAAACACTAGGGTGCGCACGGAGATCTTCCCCCCTACCAGCTCACGCGTTAATGGTTTGCACGGGATCTAAACTAGGAACGATGAACAACACAAGAGACACAGGGTTTATACTGGTCCGGGCCACCGTTGTCGTGTAATACCCTACTCCAGTGTGTGGTGTGGTGGATTGCCTCTAGCGCTGATGAAGAACAATACAAAGGAAGAACAGCCTCGTGAGGGGTTGTTCTTGAGCTGGCGCGATGGACTGCTTGGGTGAGTCCAGTCGCTTCTCTCTCTCTCTCTCGCCGGTAGGTTCGACCTCCGTCTTCCATCTTGTCTTTTCGTCTCTCGTCCCTCCTTTATCTCTGTAGTGGCTAGTCCTATTTATAGAGGGAGGCCCTGGGCCTCTTATCAAATAATGAGCGGGAAGGGCGCCAACAATTGGCCATTTTGAAGGGGAACATCTAGTACACTCATCCTGACTAAAGTTGGTCTTCGGCTGCCAAAGGCTCTGATGGTGACGCCGTCCTGGGTTCCACGATGACCTCCTTCCTGCCGCTCTGCTGGTCTTGGTCTTGTCGCACCGAAGCGGTAACCTTTGCCTGATGCCTTGGTCTGTGCTTGCCTCCTTTGCACCAAAGAGGAAATGAGGACCTTCTTGGCTGGCGCCCACTGGCGCTTCACTTTGGTCTCGATCGTCATGGCTTGCGTCACGGGGCACCCTCGTGAGGTACCTGCCTTGATCTCTCCACCTCCTCGTGAGCACACTGGCGAGGCTGCTCACTCTGAGGAAGGTTCTGTCATCCACCCATGAGGCTTGGCCTCGCGAGGGTCTTGAGCTTGAGCTGATGAAGCTAGGCCGCGCTGGGCCCCCACTTGAGCCACGCCGCAGGCCGCAGGCAGGCAAGTCTGGGGACCCCCATTCCCAGAACGCCGACAATGCCGCTCAAAATATTATTTATCTCTATTTCAAAATCGAGCTCTGGCACCTCTACAAATCCCTGCTTCCCTCTGCGAAGGGCCTATCTATTTACTTTTATGTTGAGTCATCACCCTCTTATTAAAAAGCACCAGTTGGAGAGCACCGCTGTCATTTGCATTCATTACTGTTAATTTATATTGGGTATGACTATGACTAGATCTCTTTTACCATGAATTACAATGTTTAGTCAGTCCTTGATCTTTAAGGGTGCTCTGCATTTATGTTTTGTAGTCTCAGAAAGGGCTAGCGAGATACCATCTTGTTATATCATATCATGATTGTTTTGAGAAAGTGTTA
This sequence comes from Aegilops bicornis, assembly GCA_021605145.1. Lineage (NCBI taxonomy): Eukaryota > Viridiplantae > Streptophyta > Magnoliopsida > Poales > Poaceae > Aegilops > Aegilops bicornis. Next base: position 691,852,688 of record CM038671.1, on the reverse strand, counting down.
TCATCCGAGATTTATTATTATTGCTCGCTAGTTGATTATGCCATTGACATGGGTAAACATGAGACCTAAATGTTATTGTGAATATGGTTAGTTCATAATCTTTGCTGAAAACTTGAATGCTGGCTTTACATATTTACAACAACAAGAGCAAACAGAGTTTGGAAAAGTTTTCCTTTATCACTTTCAGTTTATCAACTGAATTGCTTGAGGACAAGCAATGGTTTAAGCTTGGGGGAGTTGATACGTCTCCGTCGTATCTACTTTTCCAAACACTTTTGCCCTTGTTTTGGACTCTAACTTGCATGCTTTGAATGGAACTAACTTGTATTTGTTTTAGCGTAATTGACATGGTGTTATTTTTGTGTAGAAACAGAAGTTCTCGGAATGACCTGAAACTTCACGGAGATTATTTTTGGAAAATATAAAAAATATTGGCGAAAGAATCAAGGCCAGGGGCCCACACCCTTTCCACGTGGGTGGGAGGCGCGCCTGCCCCCCTGGGCGCGCCCCCTGCCTCGTGGGCCCCCAGGTGCTCCACCGACCTCAACTCCAACTCCATATATTCATGTTCGGGGAGAAAAAATCGGAGAAAAAGATTCATCACGTTTTACGATATGGAGCCACCGCCAAGCCCTAAACTCTCTCGGGAGGGCTGATCTGGAGTCCGTTCGGGGCTCCGGAGAGGGGAATTCGTCGCCATCGTCATCATCAACCATCCTCCATCACTAATTTCATGATGCTCACCACCGTGCGTGAGTAATTCCATCATAGGCTTGCTGTACGGTGATGGGTTGGATGAGATTTACCATGTAATCGAGTTAGATTTGTTAGGGTTTCATCCCTAGTATCCACTATGTTCTGATATTGATGTTGCTATGACTTTGCTATGCTTAATGCTGGTCACTAGGGCCCGAGTGCCATGATTTCAGATCTGAACCTATTATGTTTTCATGAATATATGTGAGTTCTTGATCCTATCTTGCAAGTCTATAGTCACCTACTATGTGTTATGATCCGGCAACCCCGAAGTGACAATAATCGGGACCGCTCCCGGTGATGACCATAGTTTGAGGAGTTCATGTATTCACTATGTGTTAATGCTTTGGTCTGGTACTCTATTAAAAGGAGGCCTTAATATCCATTAGTTTCCATTAGGACCCCGCTGCCACGGGAGGGTAGGAAAAAATATGTCATGCAAGTTCTTTTCCATAAGCACGTATGACTATATTCGGAATACATGCCTACATTACATCGATGAATTGGAGCCAGTTCTGTGTCCCCAATGTTATGATTATTACATGATGAACCGCATCCGACATAATTCTCCATCACTGATCCAATGCCTATGAGCTTTTCACATATTGTTCTCTGCATATTTGCTTTTCCGTTGCTACTGTTACAATCACTACAAAACCCAAAAATATTACTTTTGCTACTGTTACCATTACTTCCATACTACTTTGCTACTAAATACTTTGTTGCAGATACTAAGTTATCTAGGTGTGGTTGAATTGACAACTCAACTACTAATACTTGAGAATATTCTTTGGCTCCCCTTGTGTCGAATCAATAAATTTGGGTTGAATACTCTACCCTCGAAAACTGTTGCGATCCCCTATACTTGTGGGTTATCAACAATGATGTGGTCAAGATGAAATTATCTCCGTTTTCTTTGCATGATTCTGCAAAAAATTGGTTCTCTTCTTTGCCTCGTAATAGTATCGATTCTTGGAATAAGTGCATAGATGCTTTTATCACTAAGTATTTTCCTCCCGCAAAAATTATTTCCCTTAGATCCCAGATCATGAATTTCAAGCAACTTGAACATGAGCATGTTGCACAATCTTGGGAAAGGATGAAAATGATGCTAAGGAATTGCCCAACTCATGGGTCAAATCTTTGGGTGATCGTACAAAAAAATTATGTGGGGTTAAATTTTGTTTCTCGTAATCTTTTAGATTCCGCCGCGGGTGGAAATTTTATGGAAATTACTTTGGGTGAAGGCACCAAATTGCTTGATAATATCATGGCAAATTATTCACAATGGCATACCGAAAGGGCTCCTACTAGTAAAAAAGTTAATTCGGTTGAAGAAATATCTTCTTTGAGTGAAAAAGTTGATGCTCTCATGAAATTGGTTGCTAGTTAAACTGTTCCTATTGATTTTAATGATATGCCTTTGTCTACTTTGATTGAGCAAAATAGTGATGCCATTGATGTGAATTTTATCTCGAGAAATAATTTCAACAACAATGCTTATAGAGGCAATTTTAATCCTAGGCCTTTTCCTAGTAATTCCTATAATTATTATGGTAATTCCAATGGAAATCAATCTTATAATAATAATAGGAACACCTATGATCTTGAGAATAATATTAAATAATTTATCAACACACAAAAAGTTTTCAACACTTCCATAGAAGAAAAGTTGAATAAGATTGATGATTTGTCTAGAAGTGTTGATAGAATTGCTCTTGATGTGGAAAATCTCAAGATGAAAATCTTTGTTCCTAAGGTAGATGAATCAATTAAAGCTCTTTATATTTCTATGGATGAAAGTAAGAAAAGAACTGCTATGCTTAGAGCTAAAAGAGAATTCTTAGAGAAAGCTTTTTCTAGTGATTATTCTTACAAAAATGATGAAGATCTTAAAATGATTGGTGTTTCTTCTATTGATTCCTTGTTTAGTAAAGATAAGATTGATGAAAAAGGGACTGGAGAAGAGTCAACTTTAGGTAGAAGGCGTCCCAATATTTCGGAGGGTGAAAATCTTGTTGAGAAAATTGATGAAAGTGGGTTTGGAGAGGTCAAAACTTTAGTTAGTGATGTGCCCACTCTTTTGGACTACAAAGACTTTAATTATGGTAGTTGCTCTTTGATTGATTGTATTTCTTTGTTGCAATACATGCTAAATTCACCCCATTCCTATGAACAAAACAAAGCTTTTACTAAACATATTGTTGATGCTATCAATGGTACAACGACGTGCTAAACAAACGGTTTTTAACCCCTTTCCGCGACGGTGTTTGGAACCGTCGCCAAGTGAGTGTGGGCGATAGGGGGTCCTTCCCACACGACCCAGAAATCATCGGGGATAGGCCCTCCTGGGACCCAGGCTGGGGTCGTGTGCGATCGGGTGAGGCATCAAAACCCAATCATTTCTGTAGGTATGTACATCCCACACGATAATCTGAGAAAAACATTTCCGTAGGTATGTACATCCCACACGGTGGATCCCAGAAAATCATTTCTGTAGGTATGATATCCCACACAGTAAATCCCAGAAAATCATTTCCGTAGGTATGTACATCCCATACGGTGAATCCTAGAAAAACATTTCCGTAGGTATGTATATCACACACAGTTCTTTGTGTGGAAATGTTTGTGCAAGGTGGCCTAATGCAAACAGTTCGCTGCCAGAAGCCGTGTGTGATTGTTAGTTGATCGAACACGCCTACTTTCTAGAAACCGTGTGCGTTGTTTGAGTTCATCACCCATGGTGCTGTCTGAGTAACCGTTTGCAATAGAAAACCCCAATAAGTAGGGTAATTAGCCTATTATTGATAATCCATGTAATAATCAAACTGATATTTCTTATAAAACACGCCAGATATTTCATATCCGTATAAAAGCAACTAGGATTTCATAATCGAATTACATCAGATAGCTTCGGCACTCATTTACGCCATTACACAACAACACCAAGTTTCACATGCAGCATCAAAAACCTTTGGAAAGTAGCATCATACACAGTAAATAGACAGATGAATCTCATCTGGGAAGCTATGAAGCGGAAGGCAAATATTGAGCCTTTAGTGATGTTGAATGTCCTTGCAACTTTAGGCCAGTGGCTATGGATAATTGCCCGCCCAACCTTCGTCCTCTTTAGCAAGACTTCAATATTGTGCCGTGGGTGTTGAAACTGCTTTGGAAAGTACTGAAAACAAAGCTATGCATAAATCGCTGTTGTAAATTTTGAAATGGCGCAAGGGGTAAAAACAAGGTAAAAGAGTTGGTACCATCCTATAGTTGACTGATGTCTTCTTCATTGTGCAAACAAAGATCTGGCTGTTATTCATCGCAAGTTTCTTCATCTTAGCAATCTTTCTGAGTTTCTTGACTTGACTGATATTCATGGACATCTCATTTCCCCATATGCAAAATGGGTCAAACAGTGGGTCTAATCCTCTAACAGCAGGACCTACATTTGCAAGACCAAATTGTAAGAAACCTAAATATTAGAATGATTCCTGTAACTGCACAATAATGTGCTATTAGCCAAAGGACCCTTCTTGAACAAACCTCAATGGTAAACCGCAGTGTCTCCCATTGTTTCCCTGCAACACACATAAGGAAGATCTTGATCGGGTTAACTAAGAGTTGCCATACTATCAGTAGAATATCTATTGAGTACAGCCAAATTCGATTGGTGTCACATGCATAACAATACAAAATTGTACCCACAGCAAATGAAAATCAAATTGCATAACTGAACCAAACAGTTAAATGGACAACAGACCAAATGAACCAAAATAGTTAACTGAGCACGACATTGCAGAATAGAAACATGTACTAGAAGATAAGACGGTTAACAAAACAAAGAAGCTTGAAAATAGTACTACGAAATGTAGCAATTGTTGGACCAAAGTGTTAACTGAACATTACATTTCAGAGGACCAAAATTTTAACTGAACATCAGATTGCATATTAACATTACAAAGGACAAATCACTAGAAAGCACTGGCGGTGGCCTCAAGAAAACATCACGAACTGTATTTTAAATTAGACAACCGCGTGGCAGTGCCGACGGTGGCCTCAAAGACGAGATGCTCCTCCAAGATCTGGCGGTCGACACGCATGGCAGACATAGCGACCTCGTTTGCACGTGCGGGCGCATGCTACTGAGCTCCACGTTATACTGCATGAAAAATGGCTGTGGGTGGCGCTTAATTGGAGGAGGGGGGTAGTGATTTCGGTGGAAGGTGTCGCTCCGTCGGTCGGGGCATGTGGGACGGGAAAGGAGGAGGATGGTGTGGGTGGGGTGTGGATTACTTGACCATATCGATGAGGCCGCGCAGCAAGAACAAGGGTCGACGGCGAGGAGGCCGCGCAGGAAGAAGAAGGGTCACCGGCGAGGAGGCGGAGCTGCAAGAAGAAGGGTCGTCGGCAAGGAGGGGGCGCTGCGAGAAGAAGGGTAGCCGGCAAGGAGGCGGCGCTGCAAGAAGAAGGGTCGCCGGCGAGGAGGCTGAGTTTCCAGTAAGTAGCAGTGAAGGTTTGAACTTGGAAAGCAAGGTGGAACAATGGAAATTTGGCTTTTGGTAGGAGGGAGGGGCGGGGAGATAGATATTTCCGCAATGGAATTTTTTTTGCTTGGTGCCTTGAGAAACTGGCGCGCAAGTGTGGTTCAAGCGGGGGCCGTGGACTATAGACGATGAAGCTTCCTGCGTAAGCCAGACAAGACGGTGCGCCAAGATATGTTATACTGCATCCCACACGATTGTTTCTAGTAAACTGTTTGTGGTATACCTCATTTTTTCATTATGTTTTGAAAGAAAAAATGGTGTTACGGAGGGAAAGGATGGTGTTTGAATTGCTAGAACATTTACGTACAGTGAACATGCAACTAGTACATGAGTGTCATGTTTAAATTTGGAATTATTCCGGGTTCGTTTGGCATTTTTATGCATTAATCGAGTTTTTAGGCTTTTAATGTGCATAACTCAAATTTGAACTACAAGCACATGCTCCAATGCACCAAAGTTTGTTGTAAAATCACATGTGTGTCTTTGAGTGAATTTATAGGTCACATGCAAGAAATGGGGATGAAATTCAAACATCTGGGCATCGTGGCTCGGCTGGAATGATTCAGAAACTTGGTTTTTTAATTCCTGTAAATCGAAAACATGGCTGAAAATCATGAAACTTGGCATGGTGTCATGACATGGCACCAACATGCTGCAGTAATTTTTTTGGCCGAATTGGGACAAGCTTTGGTGTAAGCTTCTTGCAAACCGGAGCTTCCGTCAAGAAGGCTCTTGGTTCCAAGAGGGAACGTGTCACCTCCGTGTGCGAAACGACATATGTACACTGCCTTCTCCTGCCTTAATTTTTACGCATTGGCAAATTAGACCAAATAGAAGTATCGTGCTAAATTTTGGAATTATTCCGGGTTGGTTTGGCCTTTTTTATACATTAATTGAGTTTTTGGTCATTTAATGTGCATAATTCAAATTTGAACTACAAGCACATGCTCCATTGCACCAAATTTAATTGAAAAATCACATGTGTGTCTTTGGGTGAATTTATAGGTCCCATGCAAGAAATGAGAATGAAATTCAAACATCTGGGCGTCGTGGCTCGGCTGAAAAGATTGAGAAACTTGGTTTTTTAATTCCTGTAAATCCAAAACACACCACAAAATCATGAAACTTGGCATGGTGTCATGACATGGCACCAACATGCTGCCGTAAAGTTTTTGGCTGAATTGGGACAAGTTTTAGTGTAAGCTTCTTGCAAACCGGAGCTTCCCTCAAGAAGGCTCATGGTTCTGAGAGGGAACATGTCACCTCCGTGTGCGAAACGAGATACGTATACTGCCTTCTCCTGCCTTAATTTTTTTACACAGGCAGATTAGACCAAATAGAAGTATCGTGCTAAATTTTGGAATTATTTGAGGTTCGTTTAGCCTTTTATACATTAATTGAGTTTCTGTGCATTTAATGCGCATAATTCAAATTTGAACTACAAGCACAGGCTCCAGTGCACCAAAGTTGGTTGAAAAATCACATGTGTGTCCTTGAGTGAATTTACAGGTCCCATGCAAGAAATGAGAATGAAATTCAAACATCTGGGCGTCGTAGCTCGGCCGGAAATATTGAGGAACTTGGTTTTTCAATTCCTGTAAATCTGAAACACGCCTGAAAATCATGAAACTTGGCATGGTGTCATGACATGGCACCAACATGCTGCGGTAATTTTTTTGGCCGGATTGGGACAAACTTTTGTTGTAAGCTTCTTGCAAACCGGAGCTTCCCTCAAGAAGGCTCGTGGTCCCGAGAGGGAATGTGTCACCTCCGTGTGCGAAATGACATACGTACACTGCCTTCTCCCGCCGTAATGTTTTTACACAGGCAGATTAGACCAAATAGAAGTATCGTGCTAAATTTTGGAATTATTCCGGGTCCGTTTGGCCTTTTTTATACATTAATTGAGTTTGTGCGCATTTAATGTGCGTAATTCAAAATTGAACTACAAGCACAGGCTCTAGTGCGCCAAAGTTGTTTGAAAAATCACATGTGTGTCCTTGGGTGAATTTCTAGGCCCCATGCAAGAGATGGGAGTGAAATTCAAACATCCGGGCATTGTGGCTTGGCCGTAAAGATTGAGAAACTTGGTTTTTTAATTCATGTAAATCCAAAACACGCCTGAAAATCATGAAACTTGGCATGGTGTCATGACATGGCACCAACATGCTGTGGTAATTTTTTTGGCCGAATTGGGACAAGCTTTGGTGTAAGCTTCTTGCAAACCGAAGCTTCCCTCAAGAAGGCTCGTGGTTCCGAGAGGGAACGTGTCACCTTCGTGTGCGAAACAACATACGTACACTGCCTTCTCCTGCCTTAATTTTTTTTACACACGCAGATTAGACCAAATAGAAGTATCGTGCTAAATTTTGGAATTATTCCGGGTTCGTTTGGCCTTTTTTGTACATTAATTGAGTTTATGCGTATTTAATGTGCATAATTCAAATTTGAACTACAAGCACAGGCTCCAGTGCACCAAAGTTGTTTGAAAAATCACATGTGTGTCCTTGGATGAATTTCTAGGTCCTATGCAAGAGATGGGAATGAAATTCAAACATCTGGGCGTCGTGGCTCGCCGGAAAGATTGAGAAACTTGGTTTTTTAATTCTTGTAAATCCAAAACACGCCTGAAAATCATGAAACTTGGCATGGTGTCATGACATGGCACCAACATGTTGTGGTATTTTTCTGTCCGATTTGCCAAGGCGCACACATTAACAAACAACAAAGTCATTTTGGAACAAGTGATGTCACGTTACAAATCGGAAACACAAGTATTATTGAAACCGTGGGCGTTCTACTTACCAATTACATGCCGCCATGTGTCCCCTTTTTTTATTGGCTAGGAGGTGTCGTGCGGGGTAGCTATTTGAGTACGGGAGGCGTGCGATCAGACCCCTGCGCGTGCTCATTGGGAGGAGAGCCCTTTGACCGCACCGGCCGCGTGCCTCCCTCCCAACGTCTCCATTAATGGCGCCCGAGCACATGTTCTATGGCGTGGCTATATGTCTCACTGGACTGAGATTTAAGAGAGAAAAATGAAAATCTGAAAATAAAGTTTTGCATGGACCTTGATGTAAGATCCTACGGACCTATATAGCATCAACTGCGACTTATAGCAAGCATGATGAATATAAGGACGATAACAGTGGATAGTAATTGTCTTACATATTTAGGAACATAATTAAAAAAGCCACATGCGGTAACGCCCGAAATACACAAGGGCAAAAGAAGAAGGAAGACAACGATCTGGCTCGCTGGTCTCTACTTTCTTGATGCGTTGCTGCAGGCTGCGGGAACTAGTCTCCGCGGGGAGCGGCGATGAGCTCTTTCATGTCCTCCAGATGCTGCTTGAGAGCATACACGGATTCCTCCACCTGCCTTCGGCGCTCGATGCGCAGCATGGCATTCTCGTCCATAAGTCTCTCGACAATGACGCTGGTCCTCTTCAACAAGGCAGTGGTCTGCTCCTACTGCTCCGTGTCGGGGGAAAATGACACCTATGGGATCATTGGAATCCCTTCTACGGTTGGCGGGCGCGGGGTTGTGCAAAGAGCGGGTCTAGAAGCCAGCACAAAGATCGTTTACCCAGGTTCGGGCCGTGAGGATGCGTAATACCCTAGTCCTGCTTTGGTGTATATTTGATTGTTCTTGAGCTTTTGACCTAGCTACGGTGCGTGCGTCGTCCCAAGGATCTGAATCCTCTCCCAGTACGCCGCGGGCCTCCTTTTATAGACAAAGGGGCTGCCACAGTGGCACACAAGAGGTGGAAAGCTATACAGTGTACAAGCTTATCGCTTGTCATTACAGGACAAAGTGCATTAAATGCGCTACTTAGGTGTCCACTCGCTTTATCGTAGGCGGTAATGAGACCTGTCCGTCCGTCGCAGCTCCGCCTTGCTCCGGCACGTGTCCAGGCCAACAAGGCATGCAGCGCCACGTAGGCTGGCAGGCTACTGAGTTGGCATGGTGGTAGGGTCTTCATGAAGATCTGCATGCCACCACGCAGATGCTTGATGAGTAGTCCTAGAGACCGCACGTCGCCACGCAGGTGTTCGCCTGGTTGGTGGGCTGGCAGCTGCATGGGAACAGCGGTGGAGCTCTGGCAGATGTGGGCCTGGCTGCCGCCCCGCGGATGTCTTCGGCAAGAGTCTTGCTAGGGCCCCGGCAAGGGTCTTGCCGTGGCGTTGTGGTCGTCCCCGTCAAGGGGCTTGCCGGGGGTCTCGTGGGTATCCTCGGAAAGGATCTTGCCGAGGATCGTCGTCTTCTGATTCTCATCTGATTTTGTATGCTTCTGGTCTTCACAAAGATCTGCATGCCACCATGCAGGCGCCTCCCGAGCTTTGGTTCCAATGTGGTTGAGGGCATCGGAACTCTCAGGCTCGAGGGTGGTAGCCCTGCTGGTGCTGGGCAAATTGCCCCGGCAAGGCTCTTGCCGGGGCTATGGAGGCCACCCCGGCAAGGGCTTTCCGGGGGAGTCCACCTCGCCCTTCTGCTCTTTGTGTTTCTGTCTTGACGTTGATCTAGTCGTCTTGTGCCTTTGCTTCCTCTACCCCGCCAAGCGTGGCCAGGGGCATGGGGCTGCGACTACCCGCGCACAAGTAAAGGGGTGCAAAAAGGGACCCCTACTTTTGTACACCGACAAGAGCCCCCGGGCCTGGGCCACATATAAGCGCGGAGCATTATTGGGCCAGGCCCAGAACGGTACGCGAGCGTGCTGGCGGTGGAGTTTTTACCGCAGTAACTCCTTCACGCGCTGCGCTTCCCCGCGACCCATGTTGAATGCGCGACATGGGGGTCATGCGTGACGTGGGGATCATGTGTGCGGCGGTTGCTGCCCTCATGCGTCACATCACAGTAAATGGCAAAGAGGCGGCCCGCGCCTTCCCCAAAAATAAAGGGGAAACTGCAGGTGTGCTGCTCATTTACCCTTTGCGTCTCTTCAATCTCGGAACCTCCATTCCTCTCTTCTTCCTCAAAGAGAAAAACCCTCTTGCCTCTACCAACCGTCGCCGCCCCCATTGCTCTTGATTCTTTGCCCCCCTCCAGCTGCCATGGCGCCCAAAACTAGCAGGGGCAAGGGAGCGGCCAAGGATGCCGGGGAGAGGGAGGCGCCGGAGAGCGGTTGGCTGCGCTTCGGATGCAGCACGCCTACTTCCCCTCTACAGTCAACGCCGTTCATCTCAGGGACTACTTCAAGCCTCTGTGGGGGGCAAAGACGATGGGGCATCCGGCCACGCACATCATCCCTGCCGATTTTGCTAAGGCCAGCCTGAATCAGTATCCTTTCTTTGTTGACTACTTCTCCTGCAGTCTCTGCCCCCCTTCTCCGATTTCTTCAATGTGTCATGCACACCTACGGCTTCCACCTTCTGGATATCACCCCAAATGCGATGGCGTGCATGAACATTTATGCCCGTCTCTGTGAGGGCTTTGCCGGAGTGCATCCCAGCACGGCGCTCTTCCGCCATTATTATTACCCTCGTATCCAGAAAGGAGGCGCCATCTCTGGCTGTGTCACCTGGATCCCAAGGAGCCAGGAGAAGGGTACGTACCCGGAGGGCGCCCATAAGGAGAGGTGGGAAGAGTGGCGGGGCCGATGGTGCTAGATTAAAGAGGAAGATCCGCAGGAGTTCTGTCGGGTCCGTCAGGCACCGCTGGTCCGTAGAGACGACTGGGGAGACGTCGATGCCAATGATAAGAAGCTCTTTGTCACCACCACCAGGATCCATCGCCTAACCGTGGCCGGGCTCACCCTTGAAATGATTGGGGCTGATTTCGTCCGCCCCCGGATCACCCCATTGCATAACAAGGGGAGGCTGGCCTGGGATTACAGGAACGCGGCCTACATCATGAGGCTCCGCCCTGGCTTGAACCACAACTTCACGGTGATGGGGCACGCCCACTTTTGCCAGAGGATCTTTCAGCTCGACGTGGACCGCAATGGCAGGGCTGAGAGGACCGGTAAGGCCGCGAAGGCCGGCAAGGCCGTCAAGGGGACCTTGTTTGGGCTGCCAGCGGGAGTGGTCCCACTGAGCAACAATTCTCGCCAGACCGACATCATTGCTATGATGCCGGACTTCAATGCACATGGCCTTGACCCAAGTTGGGTCGAGACGGAAGCAGAGCTGGTGCAGGATTTTTTGATAGCTTGTCAGAGAGGTACGTCCGTGATGAGCCCCTGCTTATCCGGGATACCACCAAGGAGGAGCTGGATTATATTGCCGCCAGGGCGGTGGAGGCGGAGCTTGCCAGGGAGGCCGGCAGCGTTGGCTCCATGGAGGATGAAGCCGGCGCGGCTGCGGAGGACAAGAAGCTCGCCGGATGGGTGGAGTCTGCTGGGGAGGCCAGCAGTGCCGGTGCCGAGGCTCCTCTCGTCGAAGATGTGGTCGAAGATTCGACCGAGGGGAGGCCGAGGCCGACGACCCTCCGGCCCCAGGGAGGATACGCGTCCTTTGCCGGGCTAGCTCCGACGAACCAGTTCGGCCCGGCAGGGCTGTGCCGCGGCAACAGGTTCAGGAGCAGTCCGTGCGCCAGACAAGGGCCGCGGCAGCGAAGAAGGCGGTGAAGGCCGCGATGGCCAAGAAGAAAGCGACCGCCTCTTCTTCTTCCAAGCGTCGCCGGACTCCACCCCCTCCCCTCCTCCCGCAGATGTCGACACAGAGGTCGTCTTTGATTTTGGGTCCCTCAGCCCAAGGAGGAAGAGGAAGCCAGTGGAGGAGGAGGTGGACAAAGAGTAAGTATCTCGCCCCCCCCCCACCCGCCCACATTATCTCCCGACTTTACTCCTATGTCATCTTTCTTTGATTTGATGTTGTCTTCACAGGGACATGGAGACGCTGGCGAAGAGGGTCAAGGCCTCGACGGGTGACAAGCCCCCAGCGGGTACTTCGAGTACGCCGCTGGTGGTGGAGAGCAGCCCGGACAGCAGCCCCCAATGCAGCCCCCGCTTCAGCCCCCAGCGTGAGTCCATCACTCACTCCTCCCTTGATGAACTTTGGGGTGTGAATCCTTGATGCTGATCTTGTCGGGTTTGCAAGAGAAGAACGACAGCAGGAGGAGCCACTGAGGGCCACCCCTAACATGCCGCTCCCCTCGACTACGCCGCCCCGAGGGGCGTCCCCGGCAAGGGCATCCACCGCCGAGCCCACGCCTATGGAGGAGGAGGAGACGAGCTTGGTTGCCGGTGGTTCCACCCTGGCAACGAATGTTGGCGGGGAGGGTGCCACTTCTTCCCAACCTGGTGCTGGTAAGTTTGCTTGCTTCCCATTCTCGTTCTTTCTTCTTCTTCTTTTGAACTCTTTTGAACTTTGATTTGGCTCTACCTCATTCTCCTTCTTGGCATCTAGGCGCTTCCTCAGCGGACCAGGAGAACATCGATACCGTCATCAAGGAGGTCGCCAGGGACGCTGCGGCTGAGGCAGACAAGATCGCCGCCGAGGAGGCCGCCAAGACTGCCACCGAAGAGGCCGCCAAGGGGCCTGCCGGGGAGGCCGGCAGGGCCGCTGCCGAGGAGGCCAGCACGGGGCCTACCGGGAAGGGGGGTGCTTGACGACCAACCTTCCTCCTCCGCTGCCTCTGGCTTGGGTAAGTACCTGAAGGTGAGCGACGACATGTTCGTCTACCTCCCAAGGATGGTGAGCACCAGGGCGCCCGCCGAGGGGGAGGTGTTTGATGACGAGGTGCTCGCCACCGCCGGGCTTGAGGTTGTTGACGAACCGAGTGCCGGTGGCGGCGGTTCCCAAGAGGAGCAGCTCCTTCGGGGCATGAGTGCCAACTTCCAGAAGCTCCAGGGGCTCCACCGTGCCCGCCTGGACAAGGAAAAGTCCAGGATGGCGGCGGTGCACAAGGCGGAGGTGGATCTTGCGGGGCACGTTGCCGAGACGCATGCCTGGTTCCACCAGGCCCATGTGGAACTGAAGGTTGCCCAGGATTTGCTGGCTGATCGCAATAGGAGCTTATCCTGCTGAAGGCCGATGTCGAGAAGACCCAGGAGGTGGCGAAGGAACATGCCGCCAAGGACGAGGCTGCTCGGCACCAGCACCATACCGAGCTGAACTCCGAGGAGGAGGACCTTGCCGCCCGTGAGGGGGCACTCGCCGCCACCCTCCGCGGCAAGGATGAGGAGGTCAAGAAGCTTGCCGCGCAGCGGACCCAGGAGCTGGAGCAGAGGCACAAGCATGCACTCAATGCTCAGGCCCAGGTCCATGCCAGCAAGGTGAAGGAGCTGGAGGTGGAGCGGGATGGGCTGAAGGAACAGGTCCTGGGACTGGCGAAGGAGAAAGACATCCTCAACGGCGCCTTGGTGGAGGCACATGCGGCCGTCCTCGGCAAGGCTGAGCAGCTCTCCAAGGCCAACGACTTCGTCAAAGATCCGAAATTGAAGCTGGAGGGTCTTGAGGGGGCGCTTTCGGAGGCCAGGGCCCGGGAAGAGACCCTGAGGGCCTGGAGGATGAGAGGCAGCTGCGGAGGAATGAGGCCGCCAACCACGAGGATTACGTGAAGGGCGAAAACCTCTAGATCAGCCGCCTCACTAACGTTGCTGGCAGGATTACCACGAAGTTGGCGGCCATGGGGATGCTAAACGTGAGGTACGCCCCGGAGCCGAACGTGAGTCTCAACGCCAAACTGACCCTGTTCTTCGAGGGCATGCTTGGAGCCCTGGAGCAGTTGCGCTCTAACAGAGCGACTTATCTGGCCAACGAGGCCCGGAAGCTTTGTCGGGGTGCCATGACCAAGGTTCTCACCAAGGTGGCGTACTGGAACCCCAACCTCGACTTCGACGCCACGCTGGAGAGCTTGCCGGAGAATGTGGACCTCGCGACGCTCGAGGAGCATATCGAGCCCATCATCAGTCGTGTCGACGGAGTTCGGAAGATAAGAGGGCCAGCACCGGCACTAGGCATCCCATTTCTCATCGCCGCTGCAGGTTCATGACCAAGAAAATTTTTATCTTTAGTTAGAACCGCAGCAACAATTGATGTAATATAACTCTGTAGTACTTTGAAACGATGCATGTTATTTTCCAGTTTGATCTCTCTTTGTATGTCCACCCTACATTAATTGGGCAGGCTTGCCGGCACGTAAACCCAAGCCGCGGCACCTCGAGGACGGATCCCCAATAGCATGTCGGATGTGCTTGCTGCCAGGCAAACCACCTTGCAACTCTCAACACGCCCGCTCGAACCGTCGAGCGGACTCGGGACAGAACGAAAGCGTTGCCAATAGCGGAAGGCCACCCCGCCGATCTCGACGCGGCCATTCGAACTGTTGAGCGGACTGGAAACAGGACAAAGGCGTTGCCAATACCGGAAGGGCCCCATTGCGTACAGGTTTTCCATACAAAGAGCGTGATCTCCGAGGGCAATAACCTTATACATAAAGGAATTATTCAAAGTTTTGCATGACTTAGCTTTTCTGTCGCCATACGGGCGGTTGCTGTGTCTGTAGATGATGTCGCTCGCTTGGTCATTTTCTTCCTTGGAGCGATGACCACGACGAAGCCGCTGCGCCAACTAGACCAGATTTTCACAACTGCACCCCCTACCTGGCGCGCCAAAGATGTCGGGGGGAAATGACACCTATGGGATCACTGGAATCCCTTCTACGGTTGGCGGGCGTGGGGTTGTGCAAAGAGCGGGTCTAGAAGCCAGCACAAATATCGTTTACCCAGGTTCGGGCCGCGAGGATGCGGAATACCCTAGTCCTGCTTTGGTGTATATTTGAGTGTTCTTGAGCTTTTGACCTAGCTACGGTGCGTGCTCGTCCCAAGGATCTGAATTCTCTCCTAGTATGCCGCAGGCCTCCTTCTATAGACAAAGGGGCTGCCACAGTGGCACGCAGGAGGTGGAAAGCTATACAGTGTACAAGCTTATCGCTTGTCTTTACAGGACAAAGTGCATTAAATGCGCTACTTAGGTGTCCACTCGCTTTATCGGAGGCGGTAATGAGGCCCGTCCCATCCGTCGCCGCTCCGCCTTGCTCCGGCATGTGTCCAGGCCAACAAGGCATGCAGCACCATGTAGGCTGGCATGCTGCTGAGTTGGCATGGTGGTAGGGTCTTCATGAAGATATGCATACCACGCAGGTGCTTGCAGAGTAGTCCTAGAGGCCGCACGTCGCCATCCAGGTGTTCGCCTGGTTGGTGTGCTGGCAACTGCATGGGAACGGCGGCGGAGCTCCGGCAGATGTGGGCCTGGCTGCGGCCCTGCGGATGTCTTTAGCAAGAGTCTTGCCGGGGCCCCGGCAAGGGTCTTGCCGTGGCGTTGTGGTCATTGTCGGTGTCAAAACCGACGGATCTCGGGTAGGGGGTCCCGAACTGTGCGTCTAAGGCGGATGGTAACAGGAGGCGGGGGACACAATGTTTACCCAGGTTCGGGCCCTCTCGATGGAGGTAATACCCTACTTCCTGCTTGATTGATCTTGATGATATGAGTATTACAAGAGTTGATCTACCACGAGATCGTAGAGGCTAAACCCTAGAAGCTAGCCTATGATTATGATTGTTGTTGTCCTACGGACTAAACCCTCCGGTTTATATAGACACGGAGGGGCTAGGGTTACAGAGTCGGTTACAAGGGAGGAGATCTACATATCCGAATTGCCAAGCTTGCCTTCCACACAAAGGAGAGTCCCACCCGGACACGGGACGAAGTCTTCAATCTTGTATCTTCATAGTCCAACAGTCCGGCCAAAGTATATAGGCCGGCAGTCCGAGGACCCCCTAATCGAGGACTCCCTCAGTAGCCCCTAAACCAGGCTTCAATGATGATGAGTCCGGCACGCAGATTGTCTTCGGCATTGCAAGGCGGGTTCCTCCTCCGAATACTCCATAGAATATTTTGAACACAAGGATAGTGTCCGGCTCTGCAAAACAACTTCCACATACCACCGTAGAGAGCATAATATTCCACAAATCTATTCTGCTGACAACTTTTCATAACGTGACATCCTGCAGTGGTCCGGTCATTGCGAACCGTTTTTCCCATCCTGCCACTGCACGTGTTGCGAGGCGGTTTTCTTGGCACGTCTTGTCGAAGCAGAGATCGTGTCCCCTTATCACGGGATTCTCATCAATACGGGTGTGGGTAACCCAATCGTGCCTGCTGGTATGACTCCTCGATTTTAGGCAAGTTCCAAACGGCCACGTGGAGGACGCTTTATATTCACCCCCTTTATAAAGGGGACAAGGCTTGTCCTTTTCTTCTCACGCTCGATCCTTCCCTTCCCCCACCTTGAATTCCAACACCCAAGGCTTAGGCCAAGCGCTTCGAACCTTCAATCATGTCCGGATCCAACCTTCAAGGCCGGTGGATGGCCTCCTTTGTCACAGAGGAGGACACCAAGAAGCTAAGAAGAAGCTGTGTATCGACCGAAATCTACATACAGGCTGCCTGCTCAAGGGCAGGTCATCCCCACTCCCAAACCCAATGGGAGTGTCGTATTTGTTTCCCACTTCCTCCGAGGGCTAGGCTTTAGTATTGATCCCTTTGTTAGAGGGCTTATGTTATATTACGGGCTCGATTTCCATGATCTGGCTCCAGGTTCCATCCTTCACATCTCGTCGTTTATCGTCGTGTGTGAGGCCTTCCACCGTATCACCCCACACTTCGGCTTATGGCTTAAGACCTTCAATGTGAAGCCGAAGATGATCGATGGGTGACACGCAGAATGCGGAGGTGCCATAATAAGCAAAGGCACCAATACTCCATGGCCAAAGGGTTCCTTCCCGGAGATGTCCAACTTATGGCAGCGGGAGTGGTTTTACATCACACCTCCCCGAAGTACTAAGTGGGTAGCTGCCCCCGCCTTCCGTTCGCCCCCCCCCCCCCTCCCCCGCCACAACTGGTGTCATGGGTCAACAAGGGGCTGGACTGGGGGCTAGTTAATGACGTGCCGACACTGCAGAGTCGCATCCGAGATCTCCTGAAGAGAGGTGTCAGCCTTGTCAAGGTAATGCAAGGCATGCTAGTTCGTCGGGTCCTGCCACGCCAACGTCGACCTCTCCGTATGTGGGAGTTCAACCCAGAAGGACCGTGAACTATTCAGCAATTCTTCGGCGTGACGCCCGAAGAGATGTATGGATTGTTCTTCGGATCACGAATGAAGTGTCCGGACACCACCGAGGATGCGGGTCTCAACTGCAACCGTCCCGATACCCACATAAGTAATTCTGCGGCCGAACATGCTGTCTTTTTATTTGTCACGACATCATTCTGAAAAAATCGCTCTTTGACCAGGACTGAATAAAAAAGGCGAAGATGACCACGTGTTCGGCCCCCCTTCCCGAAGGCTCACCGGATCCCGCACTAGCCAGGATGCTTGAGCACGCACCTTATCAAGTGCCATCAAGGGAAGATGAAGGGGGGAAAAAAGAAGCCGAAAGCGGGCCTCACGCATTACTCATACAAACCGGGGGAATTAGTGTCTCCGCGAAGGAGGATAATCAGGGAGAAGAATCTAAAATTCCCTCTCCCCAAGGAAGGAAAAGGACCGCCTCTGAAGACTTGGAAATGAGGGAAGAAACCTTCGCCAGGGGGCCCTGCCCCGGAGGGCATCCTTACCGCACAGTGCTCGACAGGGGATCAGCCCTCCACCGAGCTGTAAGTGAACAAGAGTACTGTTCGTAAATATATCCTGCTTCATCTCCGAGGACAATAACCGAGACGTATGTCTTGTAGTTTGGATCGTAGCCCTTCTCGACAGAGTTCGTCTTCGGGGGATCTTCTTCCAGAGACGATGGAGAGCGAAACGCCTCCCCCTGTCTCCCCGCCTCATGAGGCGGACGACCCTGAGGTGTCTTCACGGAGGATTTTTCCTGATCCGCCAAGGCCAGAAGGTAACCCTTCGTCCACCCGAAATCCGGAGTATTCGGCTCCTAAGGAGAGCAACAGAAAGAGTCCGGGTCTGTCCGGTGCATGACCGGACGCACTGATGGGTCTTCTGGAGCAAGCGGCTATCTCAGAGGCGCATCGTGCTTTAATGGGTACGGTGGTTGAGAGGATTTCATCCGCCAAAAGTGGGTTGCATGAAGCTTTTATGAGCCTGCTAAGAGGCTTTAAGGTACGCAAAGTAATATATATATATTTTGACGGTGCCTTATACAGATAGTAGACCCTGAGACTCTGGTTGCTGTCCAAAGGCGGCAAACAGAGGTTCATAGTCCCAGGTAATGAACATGCTGCTTTCATGTGCAGGCGGCTGAGGGTCTGGTGGCTGGCCGGACTGGTGAGTTTGCCGAACTGAGGCGGCAACTTGATGCGGCAGATGCCGACATAGTGCTTGTAAACAAGTGGCTTGATGAGGCACAGGGTATGTATTTTCCGGTGGTCAACAGATATTAGAGGAGCATGATGCTAGTATCTATAATATGCTGTGACTGCAGATGGAGCTGCCGCCGTGGAGACCCTTCGGGCGGAGCTTGCCCGAGCCAAGGAACAAGCCAGGAGAAGTGATGCAGCCGCCCTAAAGGTGACCGAAGAGTTAAGAGCCTGTAACGCCCCGGATTCGATGCGCCAGGTGTCCGCCAGTTATTCGCCGTCATTGCCATGTCGTTTGCTTGCGTGTTGCATTTTGCCATGTCATCATATGCATTTCATATCATGTCATCATGCGCATTGCATTGCATACGTGTTCGTCTCATGCATCTAACCGCAGAGCCCTCTTTTGTGTGCAGCCCAACACCCCTTTCAAAGTGGCCCAAAACCCATCTAACTCCCCTCCATGCTCTCGGTCATTCGATCACGATCGTGTGGGCGAAAACCGCACCTCATTTGGACTCTCCTAGCTCCCTCTACCTATATATATGTGATCCCCTCAGAAATCCCGGGTCTTCTTCCTCCCGAAACCCTAATTTCCCCTCCGCGCCGCGCCGGACATGTCCGGTCCGGCCGGACGAAAACCGCCTCCGCGCCCGCGCCAATCGGGGGCTGCCATGTGCCGCCGCCTTCCCGCGCCCGGCCCGCTCGGCCGCTCGGCCTCCATGAGCCCATCCGGCGCGCGCCACATACGCTGCCCCGCCGCCGCGCCTACCACGCCGGCCTCAGCCTTGCCGCCACCAGCAGCCTCGCCGCCCGTCCGCCCGGAGCTCGCCCGCCCGTCCAGCGGAGCTCGCCCGCCGGCCCTCGCTTCCCGCCGCCTCGAGTCGCCGACCCGCCGGTCGAGCTCCCGCCCGGCTCCCCAGCGCCCGGCAGCAGCGCCTCGCCGCTCGCTCTGCCCGGCGACCTCCGCCCCGCCGCGCCTCGGCGCCTCCACCACGCCTTTGCCCTCCACCGCCGTGGCGCCGGATCCGGCGAAGCCCCGGCCGGATCCGCTTCTCCCCGCCTCCTCCGGCCGCCATCTCCCTCCTCTCCGGCGAGAGTCCGGCCGCCTCGAAGTCCGTGCCCGATCTAGCCCGTGAGGTTGACTTTCTCCCCCCTCCGTTTTCTTTCTAGGTCTTTTATTCTGTGATTATTTTTATGCATTTTCATCGCATCATAACTCTGCATCCGTAGCTCTGTTTCGTGCGTATAATATGTCAAAGTGTTCGCCTCGAAGAGTAGATCATTTAATCTCATTGCGTAATTTTCATTTGAGCTCATCTTGATGCCCGAAATGCTGTCAGAAGAGGGCTATGTGATGTTAGTTTCAGATTCTTATCAGAACATGCACTTTTGTCATTTTTTGCCATGATTGATGTGTGCATCCTATGAACTTGAGTCCTACATGTGTTTTGCAATATGCCATGTCATCTTTCCAGGGATGCTTGCCATGTATTTTTATGAGTTGTGTAGTGAGTGCATCAAGCTTGTTAAGTAGGGTAATTGATGTTGCTGTTTTCCTGGCAGATTCTGTTATATTTTGTTGCCATGTTAACTTGATGGTACCGAGAGATCCATGCTTATTTTGAGATACTTCAGTAAGGATGTTTTGAACATATGGTTATGCTCTATCCATCCATGCCCTTGTTTGCAATTATGGAGTGCCATAGCTTGAGTCTATCGAGCTCTACTTTTGCTATAATATGTTTCCTGGCAGGTTGTTTACATGTTATTCAATTTTTTCAAGGTTGTTGTAGTTGATCCGTGTATGCTATGATATTTTTCTTGCCATGTATAGCTTCTATGCCATGTCTTCTTACTGTTGGTTACTTTTCCATGCCATGTATTGCTCTGTGGTGAGTGGTTCAAGCTCACCAACATGCCTACTTATTGTTGTTCCTGCCATGTTCAAATCTGTAATATAACTTGCCATGTTTAGATGGGTGCCATCATATTTTCTGTGCATTTTTGGCTTATGGTCAGTAAAGTCTTTTGTTATATGCATTTAGTAGAGTAATTCCATGCCTTTGTTTGCCATGTTAAGTTCCTGTAGCATGTTGTTTGATAGCTCTAAACATTGCAACCTGATGTTATTTCTGCTGAAGTCTGAAACTGTTATTATTTGCAATCTTGCCATGTCATTTTGAGCATATTCTAGTGATTTCTGGAGATAGTTCAGTGTTCATGTTTTGTAATGATTTACCTTTACATCATGCCTATGCCTTTTGTTATCATGTTAAGATGCTGTAGATTGTTGTTTTGATGCTTGCAATATGCCTAGTTGCTGTTTTGGACAGTTTGTTGCTATAACTTGTATAGGGTGTATGTGTTGATCCGTTGCTCCGTTTTGAGTGTGCTCTATATGAAACTTGCTTAATTTTGCATGTAGTTTCATATTATCATGTAGCATCCTTGTTTTGAGGTGTTTGCTTGATGTTTGTATGCATTTAGCATCAATGCCATGGTTAACTTGTTTTGCTCATATCTTCTAGGCCGTAGCTCCGAATCTAATGAACTTTATATGTAACTTGACTAGAATTTCGTGTAGATCATCGTGGTGCATCTTAACTTGCTGTTTAACAACTTCAACTTAAGGTTTATTCAGATCTGGACCAATTTCGAAATTTGCATATGAGGACTTACAGGAATTGTTATATGTTGTTTCCGGCCTCATTTAAACTTGCTTTGATGTGTTGCTCTTGTTTGCATCATCTCTTGCCATGAGTAGCTTCATGTAGCTTTGTCATGCATCATGCTTGTTGTGCATCATGTCTTGTCTATGTGTGGTGTGTTTACTATGTTGTGTGCTTCTTCTTGTTAGTTCCGTTCGTTGCGATGCATCGTGAGGATTCGTTCGTCTCACGCTTGGTCTGGCTTCATCCGTTCATCTTCTTCATGGACTCGTTCTTCTTCCTTGCGGGATTTCAGGCAAGATGACCGCTACCCTGGATCTCACTACTATCATTGCTATGCTAGTTGCTTCGTTCTGTCGCTATCTCGCTACACATTACTGTTTATCAAGCCATCCCAAATTGCCATGTCAGCCTCTAACCTTTTGCACCCTTCCTAGCAAACCGTTGTTTGGCTATGTTACCGCTTTGCTCAGCCCCTCTTATAGCGTTGTTAGTTGCAGGTGAAGATGAAGTTTGTTCCTTGTTGGAACATGGAGATGTTGTTCCTTCTTTGGAACATGGTTACTTGTTGGGATATCACAATATTCCTTATATTATTAATGCATCTATATACTTGGTAAAGGGTGGAAGGCTCGGCCTTATGCCTGGTGTTTTGTTCCACTCTTGCCGCCCTAGTTTCCGTCATATCGGTATTATGTTCCCGGATTTTGCGTCCCTAACGCGGTCGGGTGATTTATGGGACCCCCTTGACAGTTCGCTTTGAATAAGACTCCTCCAGCAAGGCCCAACCCTTGGTTTTACCATTTGCCTCACCACCACCTATATTTCCCTTGGGAGTAATTAACCCAAGGGTCATCTTTATTTAGCCCCCCCCCCGGGCCAGTGCTTCTCTAAGTGTTGGCCTGAACCGAGCTGCCTGCGGGGCCACCTTGAGGCAACCCGAGGTTTGGTTTTACTCGTAGCTAGTCTCATCCGGTGTTGCCCTGAGAACGAGATATGTGCAGCTCCTATCGGGATTGTCGGCGCATCGGGCGGCTTTGCTGGTCTTGTTTTATTGTTGTCGAAATGTCTTGTGGCCGGATTCCGAGACTGATCGGGTCTTCCGGGAGAAGGAATATCCTTCGTTTATAGCGAGAGCATATCATGGGCTAAGAAGGGAAACACCTGCAGGGTAAAAACTTTCGAGAGCAGTGACCGAGGTTATTTGGCAGATTGGACTTTGTTCATGTCCGGATGTAGTAAACTTGATGCAAACTCTACTAAAATACACCAACCGAGTGCGTAAACGTGAGTGTCTCTTTTTCGGGGTTGATCGAGAGGAGAACACGGTTTACGGGTTATGTCGGCGTAAGTAGGAGTTCAGGATCACTTCTTGATCATTACTAGTTGTGACCGTTCCTTTGTTTCTCTTCTCGCTCTCATTTGCGTATGTTAGCCACCATATATGCTTAGTCGCTGCTGCAACCTCTCCACTTTATCCCTTCCTTTCCCATTAAGCTTTGCTAGTCTTGATACCCATGGTAATGGGATTGCTTTGAGTCCTCGTGGCTCTGATTACTACACCACCAGTTGCGAGTTCAGGTTGTCACGATGATCATGACGCGAGAGCGATGTTTGCTTGTATTGGAGTTCTTCTTACGCTTCTTCTTGATCGGGGATAGGTTCGGATCGGCACTGGGCTAGCGAGGTGGATATTGTTTGAGTTTACATTTATGTTTCATCCGTAGTGGGATGTTGATCTTATATATATTGTGATGTATTCTTGTGGCATTTGTGCCTTATGTATGTATCCCCACTATTATGTAATGTTGATGTAATGATATCCACCTTGCAAAAGCGTTTCAATATGCGGGTCTATCCTTGGTGGGACCGTCGAGTTCCTTTTGGATAGGGTCGCATATTGGGCGTGACAGAGCCGAACAGGCTGCTCATCGCAAGAGTGAAGTTAAAATAGCCAAGATTGCTGTTGAGCTGAAGGATGCCGCCGACCGGTATGAGCTTCTTGAAAAGGAAAGCCAAGCGAAAGCGGCGGACCTAAAGAAAGCCATGATAGCAGCCAAGGAAACCCGCTCTAAATTCAGAGCGGCGAAGGAGGAGCTTCGTCAAGCCGGAGATATCACGGCTGGGAAGCCCTTTTATTCTTGACGAAGTTCGGAGATCAATATGCCCCTCTGGATTAATTATGGAGTGTCGCAAACGCGTACTTGGACTTGGCAACGAGTGCTGCTGATGCGACTGAGTTTTTTAAAGGTCAGAAAGATCATGAAGTGGAAAGGTTGTTCTGGTCGCAGTTCAGTGCTCCCACACGTCCACTGCTGATAAATGAACAAATGGCTGAGTGGGCTAAGCTCCATAGATTTTCCGGACTTGCCATGAGGTCTGTCGTGGATCATCTTTGGCCGGAGGGACCAAGGCCGAATAGTTATTTTGGTTTAGTGCAACGATTCCTTGGTGTTGTGCCGCATATCGATGTTGTAAAGAGGTCAGCGTGCATAGAGGGTGCGCGGATGGCTCTTGCCCGTGTTAAGACATACTGGGTAGAGATGGAGGCCACCGCTATTGCGACCCGAGGTCCGGCCATAGGCCAGGTCCCGGTTGAGCATTATTTTGAAGAAGTCCTAGAAGGCGCTCGTTTAACAGAGGCTCTGTGCTCGAAGAGTATCATGTTCGAGAGACAGGTGTCCCAATTGTAAAAACAATGCTATTTGGATTATAAAGGTTGTATTTATACTTTTGCCCGAAAGTATTATGATGCCTCCTGTGCGGCCGTTTATGTATGTAACCTGAAAGTTTGCAGTCGTCGGCTTCAGCCCCCACGCACATAATGCGGGGGTGTTCGGAAAAGCGTGTATTCACACTTGATCAAATGTCTTGGTCCATTAAGGAGGTGATAGCGTGGCGAACAAGGCAATCGGACTATATTGCTTTAACACTTTCACTTAGCCATAGGAGTTTGACGGTGGGGCTACTATATAGCCCCTGGTATTTCCGCGCTCATCCGAATACGGGGTGCGTACATACATGACCAGGAAACCGGTCCTTCAATAATACGGAGGAATCGCGAAGATTCCGCTGAGTCATCGAGTGGTTGACCAGTCTCGCGCTTTATCACGACAGTCAGTTTTCGGCTTTCTCTACTGAGGTGCTCATCCAGATGAACCAGGGCACAATCGTAGCAGTTCCCCCGGTGCCACCTTAGGCGATAGAGCGGAACGTAAAGTAGCAAAACACGGGAGCCAGGAAACCCAACTATTGACCAAAGACATGATTCGGAGCTGATGCATATAAGGCCAAACTCGCGACGCCGAACACACCCTAAGGTATTCGGACTTTACAACATATACCGGGCTGAGTAACGCCCTTGATAATGAACCCTGAATTTCCAGGTATGTGCATTAGTCTGACGTGGCGAAATGCAATAACGCCAGCATCCCCCTCGGTTATGTTGAGTATCCAGAGGGTGTGAAGCAACAAGAGACAGTAAAAAAGGTTTACACAGGGTCTTAATCTAAAAAAGAAACCTTTGAACGGGGCCCTGCTGCACATCTGCGCATGTGTCTCCGTTGTGCCGTATCCTGGAAGGGTGTAGCATGATGATCATCTGTAAGAGAGAAAAACCCAGGTGAAATTTTTCGTGCGAAAAATTGGTTATTCTTAATAAACCATTAAAATTCAATTTAATAAGGTCAAGCCGAACTGTAGTCATTTTTACATGTCGGAAGCCCCTAGCACCACCTATGGAGGTATATCCATCGACCCAATCTCAGTTTTATCCGAGCTGTTACAACTAGTGGTGCGCCGGACTCGTCTAGCCATGTCCACGGTCTTGACGACCGATGTTTATTCTGGTTGGAGAGGCCGTTCAGTGTTCGGCTGCTAGAGCCGCCACACATTCTTCTGCACGTAAGGAATGCTTTGTGTTTCCGCTAACTATGATGATGCCACGTGGACCGGGCATCTTAAGCTTAAGATAAGCGTAATGCGGTACTGCATTAAAACGAGTGAATGTCGTTCTTCCGAGTAGTGCTTGATAGCCGCTTCGGAATGGAGTGATGTCGAAGGTTAATTCTTCGCTTCAGAAGTTGTCGGGAGAACCGAATACAACCTATAGTACTAGAGAGCCCGTGCAGCGGGACTGTGGGCCTGGTATTACTCCTTTAAAGGTAGTATTGCTTTGGGTGATTCTTGTCGGGTCTATCCCCATTTTGCGGACTGTGTCCTGATATATCAGATTAAGACTACTGCCGCCGTCCATAAGGACTCGGGTGAGATGGTGTCCGTTAATTATTGGGTCTAGCACCAAGGCAGTCGATCCTCTGTGCCGGATACTAGTCGGGTGATCCCTGCGATCAAAAGTGATCGGGCAGGCCGACTAAGGGTTGAACTTGGGGGTGACGGGCTCCACGGCGCATACGTCTCGGAGTGTGATCCTCCTCTATGTTACGTGAATCATGTTCACTGTTTTGACCTCTGGTGGGAATTTTTTCTGTCCCCTAGTGCTTTGCTGGCGAGGCTCATCCTCGTCTTCACTTGGTGTCTCCCTCCCATTGTGTTCGGCATTTAGCTTGCCGGCCTACTTGAAGACCCAGCATTCTCTGTTGGTGTGATTTGCAGGTTTGTCGGAGGTGCCATGAATCTGACATAATCTTTCTAGAATCTTGTTTAGGCTGGACGGTCCATCTCTGCTGCCTTTGAATGGCTTTTTCCGTTGAACGGGTCGAGAGCCCCTGAATCTGGTGTTTACCGCTGTGTTGTCTGGGTTGTCTTCATTGTTTCAACGCTTGCTTTTATTCGTCGTGGTTTTCCATTGCCATCCCTGACTTCGGATGTGCCTGGGTCGCTGGTATTGCTACGGGCCAGCCAACTATCTTCGTCCG
This sequence comes from Aegilops bicornis, assembly GCA_021605145.1. Taxonomy (NCBI): domain Eukaryota; kingdom Viridiplantae; phylum Streptophyta; class Magnoliopsida; order Poales; family Poaceae; genus Aegilops; species Aegilops bicornis. Next base: position 691,826,577 of record CM038671.1, on the reverse strand, counting down.
CGCAAAAGCGGGTCATAAGGCTTGTTAGGGCTGCCATTGTCCTCGGTTTTTCCTGGCCGAGGTGTCTGGCGAGCCATTAAATCCTGAACACTTTGTGTTTGAAAGCCGCTAAGGCTTCGTATCCGGCGATCGACAATTTGATTCTTCTTGGTGAGAAATCTGTTCCAAAGCTTTGGGCTGACTCTCCGTGCTGTTGAATTATATGACTTAAATCGTCTGCATCCGGAGGTCGGACATAGGTCCCTTGAAAATTAGCCCTAAAAGCATCCTCAAGCTCTTCCCAACTTCCGATTGAGTTTTCGGGGAGGCTCTTCAGCCAGTGTCAAGCCGGTCCTTTCAGCTTGAGGGACAAGTATTTGATGGCACGGAGATCATCTCCGCGAGCCATGTGGATATGAAGGATAAAGTCCTCAATCCAGACCCCAGGGTCTATCGTTCCCTCGTATGCCTCCATGTTTACGGGTTTGAATCCCTCTGGAAATTCGTGATCCAGCACTTCATCGGTGAAGCATAGGGGGTGCGCGGCACCCCTGTATTTGGATGTGTCATGGCATTCCGACGGTTGTAGTGTTCGGTTTTGATTCTGTACCGGAGCACGCTTCCTAGATCCGTAGATGGACCTGGTCATACCGGCTTTTTGGTGCAAGTCCTCACGTAAATCGTGTGCTGACTTATGTGCGACATCGTTAGGCGCCCTATCGCGGCCACGGGGTGGACGATTCGGCTGATCGGCCGTTTTATTTTTCGGCTGTATAGGCTCTAAAGCCTCGTTATCGAATTTAGGCAGCAGCTTGCGCTTGGATAACTCTTTGTGTGGCGACTGCCACCGTACTTTTCTTCAGCGTCGAGCACTTTGTTCCATCTACTGTTGAGTGTATTTTGCGCGGCCTTAAGCCTTTGCTTCTGCTTCTTCAGACTCCTCGCGGTGGCAATAAGCCTTCTATGTAGGTTCTCTTGCTCCAAGTGAATTTCCGGGATGATGTGTGCATCGTCGTCCGGACTATTCTCCTCTCCGGAGACAGGTTGATGAGCTTTACCCTTGGCGTCGCCGTGATCGGACAGCGGCTCCGTACTATGTTCGTCGTCCGCTGGCTCATCCTGCTCTGTCGCTGGGTCCATGTGGTCGTCGTTTCCTTTTGAGTCGACCGGGGTATTATTCTTTCTTGCGCTGTTATCACTATTTTTGCCGAGGCGGGATTTGGAGCGGCGCCTACGTCGTCGCTTTGGTTGCTTCTCGAGGGGATTATCCTTCGCTGCATCCTTCCGTTCCTCGTCATTGTTTTCTTTGGGTGTATCCACCATGTATATATCGTGTGATGAAGTGGCTGTCCAGCGCCCTGTGGGTGGCGGTTCCTGTTCCTCTCCTGCATCGTCATCCATACCGCCGATGTCTTCGGAGTCGAAATCAAGCATGTCGGTTAAATCATCGACATTGGCTATTAAGTGGGTGGTGGGTGGGGAACGAATTTCTTTGTCATCCGCTTCCCACTTGAGCCGGACATAGTTCGGCCAAGGGCCTCCTGACAAGGAGAGAGACCTTAATGAATTCAGCATGTCGCCTAGGGGCGAGTGCTGAAAGATATCCGTGGAGGAAAACTCCATGATCGGCGCCCAATCAGATTTGATAGGCGCAGAGCGAGCGGTTGAACTGTGGCGGGGACGAATCCAAGGGTCCGGCAACACAGGTCTCGTAAGAGGTGAAGTCAGTATTCGGCTCTAACGCCGCTGAGTGTGCGATCTCCGTGGCGGGGTCCCTCCACCCGTCCTTGGACGGCGTGATCTGCTCCGGATTGAGGGCCGGAGTAGCCACAGGTGTGATCTCCCGAACACCGTCCGACGGCAGAGTTAAGTCATGCTCGTCATGACTATGCGGCGCACCTGACATGGGCTCGAATCCGTCGAAGATCAAGTCTCCGCGAATGTCGGCAGTATAGTTTAAGTTTCCAAACCTGACCTGACGACCAGGGGCATAGCTCTCGATCTGCTCCAGATGGCCAAGCGAGTTGGCCTGCAGTACGAAGCCGCCGAATACGAAGATCTGTCCGGGGTGAAAAACCTCACCCTGGATCGCATCGTTGCAGATGATCGAAGGAGCCATGAAGCCTTTATCGCGACGGCGCAGTGGAACTCTAAATGAAAGCACCAATGTCGGTGTCAAAACCGGCAGATCTCGGGTAGGGGGTCCCGAACTGTGCGTCTAAGGCGGTTGGTAACAGGAGGCGGGGGACACAATGTTACCCAGGTTCGGGCCCTCTCGATGGAGGTAATACCCTACTTCCTGCTTGATTGATATTGATGATATGAGTATTACAAGAGTTGATCTACCACGAGATTGTAGAGGCTAAACCCTAGAAGCTAGCCTATGAATATGATTGTTGTTGTCCTACGGACTAAACCCTCCGGTTTATATAGACACTGAGGGGCTAGGGTTACCTGAGTCGGTTACAAGGGAGGAGATCTACATATCCGAATTGCCAAGCTTGCCTTCCACGCAAAGGAGAGTCCCACCCGGACACGGGACGAAGTCTTCAATCTTGTATCTTCATAGTCCAACAGTCCGGCCAAAGTATATAGTCCGGCAGTTTGAGGACCCCCTAATCCAGGACTCCCTCAGTCATCCCCGGCAAGGGGCTTGCCGGGGGTCTCGTGGGTATCCTCCAAGGATCGTCGTCTTCTGATTCTCATCTGATTTTGTATGCTTCTGGTCTTCACAAAGATCTGCATGCCACCATGGAGGCACCTCCCGAGCTTTGGTTCCAATGTGGTCGAGGGCATCAGAACTCTCAGGCTCGAGGGTGGCAGCCCCGCTGGTGCTGGGCAAATTGCCCCAGCAAGGCTCTTGCGGGGCTGTGGAGGCCGCCCCGGCAAGGGCTTGCCGGGGGAGTCCACCTCGCCCTTCTGCTCTTTGTGTTTCCGTCTTGGCATTGATCTAGTCGTCTTGTGCCTTTGCTTCCTCTGCCCCGCCAAGCGTGGCCAGGGGCGTGGGGCTGCGACTGCCCGCACACAAGTAAAAGGGTGCAAAACGGGACCCCTACTTTTGTACACCGACACTCCGCATTTCCTATGATCTTCACCCTCAGTAGGTCGCGCTCGGCCTGGAGCTTCGCATTGCTCTCATTTAGTTGCCGGTTGACGTCAGTAGACTGTTCAAACGAGGATTTCAGGTCATCCTGCAACCTCGCCCACCTGGAGATCTGATCCATCTACCTAAGGACGAGGGCACGCATGCGCCTGTAAGAGTTCTCGCCTGCCCGCGAAACATTTTCCCAGGCCGCCGCAGCGCGGGAGGACATCTCTGCTGCATTTGAGGCGCATTGGGACATCTCTTCTGCTTCCGCGGTGCGGCCGGACCTGTCTGCTGCATCGACGGTGCGGCGGGACCTCCGTGCTGCTTTGGTGGTGCGGCAGGACATGTTGGCTGCTTTCGCGGCGAGGCGGGACATCTCTCGTGCTTCCGCTTCCAGGCTCGCCTCTCCCTGGTGGCAATCTCTCGACCCAGAACTCACGCTGGCGATGGCAGACGCAAGGGAACGATGATGAGTGACTTGTTTATTTTTGTGGATGAGGAGTTGATGAGGAATGTGCAATCATCTTGGAGTAGTAGTATTTATAACCGAGTAGGGATACGCTCCTAAGTGGGAAACCGTTTCGGTTTTGATCGGTGTGAACAGGTTTGCAATTTGGAATGTGACAGGACACGGCCTCCCTGTTCTTCTAAAAAAATTGTGACGGGACGCATGCTCAAAATTTACTGACGGTTATAAGTGCAGCACTATTCCCGGAAGGCGTAACGTGGGCACGCCTTCTCGGCCGCATATGTGGCGTTTGCACCATAGGGTGCACCGCAATAGGCAATGTCAGCACACGTCTTGTTCCAACAATCGTGCACGCTCATTATTACCATCGCACACACTTCTTTTAATTAGAATGTGTGTGCCCGTCTAGCGCACACACGTTGATCTATCTAACTGTTTTAGTTTGTTGTGGCTAATCGCAAACAGTTCATCCATGTGAAGTGTATGTCATCAATCCCAGACACTTTGATTTGGCTGACCCGTTTCTGTTCTATTGCCTAATCGCAAATAGTTAATCCTTCTAGAGCGTATGCCCTCAATCACACACACCTTGATCTGGCTGACCATTTCTTTTGTATTGCCTAATCACAAACAGTTCATCCGAGTGAACCGTATGCTCTATATCGCACATGCCTTCATCAGGCTGCCAGTTTCTTTTGTTCCTCCTCATCGCAAACAGTTCATTGGACTGAACAGTATGCCCTGGATCACACACGCAACTAAAATCTGAACCGTGTTTGATGGCTACGCCATCGCAAACGTTTTGCACCTTTTTGACGATTCTTTTACACCACCGTTTGTGATTATTGCATCACACACAGTTTTGTCGAAGGGTCTCTGATTGTAGTGTCACGTTAGCAGCATCCTGCAGTAGTGTATGATGAAAGCTTTGGAAGAAAAGTTGGAATTAGAAGTATCAATTCCTAGAAAATTGCATGATGAATGGGAACCTACTATCAAAGTCAAGATTAAAAATTATGAGTGTTTTGTTTTGTGTGACTTGGGTGCTAGTGTTTCTACAATTCCGAAATCTTTATGTGATGTGCTTGGTCTTATTAATCTTGAATAATGTTCTTTGAATTTGCACTTGGTGGATTCTACTATTAAAAAGCCTATGGGAAGAATTAATGATGTTCTTATTCTTGCAAATAGGAATTATGTGCCCATATATTTTATTGTTCTTCATATTGATTGCAATCCGTCTTGTCCAATTGTTCTTGGTAGACCGTTTTTACGCACTATCGGTGCCGTGATTGATATGAAAGAAGGCAATATTAAGTTCCAATTTCATTTAAGTAAAGGTATTGAACACTTTCCTAGAACAAAAATCAGGCCACCTTATGAATCAATCATGAGGGCATCTTATGGATCTCGAACCAAGGATGACAAAACTTAGATCCTTGCTTTGTGCCTAGCTAAGGGCGTAAAACTATAGCGCTGGTTGGGAGGCAACCCAATGAATACAATTTATTTTTGCTTTTTAATTTCTGTTCTTGTGTCTTTACACAATTATGCTACTGTTATGATTGTGTTTTTTGTGTTATAGTTAGTGTTTGTGCCAAGTAGAACCAATAGGATCTTCTTGGGTGATAGTTGTTTCATCTTGCTGAAAAAGACAGAAACTTTATGCTCACGAAAACAATTGTTAAAATTCACCAGAACATGAGAAAATGCCAATTCGTTTTGCAGAAGATTAATATAAAAATTACCCAGGTTGTCCTAGTTTTTCAGAATTTTTGGATTTCCATAAGTATTCTAACAAATCAGATTGCTACAGACTGTTCTGTTTTGACAGATTCTGTTTTGTTTGTGTTATGTGCTTATTTTGATGGCTCTATGGTTTTCTTTGATGAGTTTTTGCCATAGAAAAGTTGGAATACAATAGGTACAATACAAAAAAAAATTGGCTTGATACAACACTTATAGTAGTGATTTCTTTTTCTTACACTAACGGATCTCACGAAGGTTTTGTTGAGTTTTGTGTGATTGAAGTTTTCAAGTTTTGGGTTATCTTACGATGGATGAAAGAAGGATAGAAGAGCCTAAGCTTGGGGATGCCCCAGCATCCCAAGATATTATCCAATAATTAGCAACCAACTAAGCTTGGAGATGCCCCCGAATGGCATCCCCTCTTTCTTCTAACGACCATCGGTATTTTACTCGAGGCTATATTTTTATTCGTCAGATGATATGTGTTTTGCTTGGAGCGTCTTGTATGATATGAGTCTTTGCTTGTTTTATTTTGTGTTTTAAGTCATCAATCCTTGCTGGACACACCTATTGGAGAGAGCCAAAATTATATCATGACTTGTTAGATTTGCTCTATGTGCTTCACTTAAGTCTTTTATGAGCTAGGACTTGCTCTAGTGCTTCACTTATATCTTTTTTAGCTCGGTGTGCTTTGTTATTTTGAAGAAATGCTCTCTTGCTTCACTTAGATTTATTTGAGAGTTAGTAATTTTTTTAAGAAATTCTCTCTTGCTTTACTTAGATTATTTGAGAGAAAGAAAATTTGTTATGCTCATGATCTTCACTTATATTTGTTTGAGCTTATGAAAAGCAACACATGAAAATTAGTCCCAAAGTGATAGATATCCAAGAAGGATAAAGAAAAATAAAAAAAGAAAAAAATGTCATGAAGATCATTGGACAAAATAAACTTGATTCTTAGTAATAGTTTTGACATATGATGATGTGATATGTGAGTTATGTTGATGAGTAATTGTGCTCTAGTAAGAATATTGATGTTAAGGTTTGTGACTCACTATGCATGCACGAAAGTCAATAGTCATGCAATGAAAATTATATCCTACTTGTGGTGCATTATTCGTTGTTAATTATGCTTAATGCTTGCTTATGCGATTATTCGTTTCTTGGTTGGTCGCTTCTCAATCTTTTTGCTAGCCTTCATTTTGCGCTAAGTATGACCTCTACTTGTGCATCCAAAATCCTTTAAACCAGTTTTGCCACATGATTCCACTATATCTACCTATATGCGGTATTCTTTTGCCGTTCTAAGAAAATTTGCATGTGCCATCTCTAATTTTCAAAATAAACTTCACTTTTGTGTGTTATTTCGCCCGCGGAACAGTAACAGGTGGCTAATATTTTCCATGCTGGATGTGCTATTCTCTTGATGAGTGTTTATTCACTTGTCATTTCCTGAGAGTAAGGCAAATGTTTTAGGGATGCCCAGTCCCGAAATGCAAAAATGAATTTACTTTATGTTGTCAATTAATAAATTCCTTGGAAAGTGTTGGTATGGAGGGCAACCATAGATACGGCTAGCCATGGAAAGTGAAAGAATGGTGGAAAAAGGAATAAACTTTATTTTCTGTTTAGGAACTGCCCATGGCATATCTAGCATGGAAAGTGTTCGGAACTGTGAGTCATTTTCGTTTGTGGGATGGATACACCTCCCAAAATGTTTTTATCTCTAATTTTTTCGCTTTGAGCTCTCGCACCTCTGCAAATCCCTACTTCCCTCTGCGAAGGGCCTATATTTTACTTTATGTCAATTTGAGTCTCCATCTTCTCTAACAAAAGCACCAACTAAGAGGCAATATGATCGTACTTAAGTATTGGGTGTAGCTAATATTCGAGTGTGTTTCATGAATGGATCAATGTTTGAGCATGATGGGCTACGGATAGCTTGTTTTAGCATTGATATTTTGAAAGACATGGTTGCTTGTTGATATGCTTGAGTATATAAATTATTATGTCAACTAGACAATTGCTTTGAATCACATAAAAGTCCAAATGTCCATGCTATAAAGAAAAGAATACATATCAAAATTTTGTTTTTATCACTTACCTCCTCGAGGACGAGCAGGAGTTAAGCTTAGGGATGCTGATACGTCTCCAACGTATCTATAATTTTTTATTGTCCCATGCTGTTTTATTATTAATCTTGGATGTTTTATAATCATTTTATAGTCATTTTACATCATCTTTTGGTACTAACCTATTGACATAGTGCCAAGTGCCAGTTGTTGTTTTTTCCATGTTTTTTACATCACAGGAAATCAATATCAGACGGAGTCCAAATGCAACAAAACGTCACGATGATTTTTTATGGACCAAAAGAAAGAAGTTGGGCCCTGGTTGCACCTGGGGGGTGTCCCGAGGAGGGGGCAACCCACTAGGGCGCACTAGGAGGCCCAGGCGCGCCCTAGTGGGTTGTGCGCACCTCGGGTGCCCCCCGGACCGCCTCTTTGCTCTATAAATACCCCAAAAATACCAGAACCCTAGGGGAGTCGACGAAATATTCATCCAGCCGTTGCAGAGTCCAGAACCACCTGATCCAATCTAGACACCATCTCGGATGGGGTTCACCACCTCTATAGGTGCCTCTCCGATGATGCGTGAGTAGTTCTTTGTAGACCTTCGGGTCCGTAGTTATTAGCTAGATGGCTCTCTCTCTCTCTCTCTCTCTCTCTCTCTCTCTCTTGCCTTGTGTATGTAGCCTTGCGTCTTGTAAGGCTAAATTCTCAATACATTGGTCTCTTGGAGATCCATATGATGTAACTCTTTTTGCGGTGTGTTTGTTGGGATCTGATGAACTTTGAGTTTATGACCAGTCATATCTTTCTATATCCATGAAAGTTTTTTGAGTTTCTTTGATCTCTTATATGCATGATCTCTTATAGCCTCGTATTTCTTCTCTGATATTTGGGTTTTGTTTGGCCAACTTGATCTATTTATCTTGCACTGGGAAGAGCTGCCCGGTAGTGGGTTCGATCTTACGGTGCTTGATCCCAGTGACAGAAAGGGAAACAACACGTATGTATCATTGCTACTAAGGATAAAAAGATGGAATCTATATCTATTTAATAGATAAAAGGATCTTGTCTACATCATGTCATCGTTCTTATTGCATTACTCCGTTTTTCCATGAACTTAATACACTAGATGCATGCTGGATAGCGGATGTTGTGTGGAGTAATAGTAGTAGATGCAGGCAGGAGTCGGTCTACTAATCTTGGACGTGATGCCTATGTAATGATCATTGCATGGATATTGTCATAATTATTTGAAGTTCTACCAACTTCCCAACAGTAATTTGTTTACCCACCGTTTGCTATCTTTCTCGAGAGAAGCCACTAGTGAAACCTACGGCCCCCGGGTCTTCTTTCTCATATATTTGCTTGCGATCTACTTTTCCTTTGCATTTTTATTCAGATCTATTAAACCAAAAATACAAAAATACTTTGCTGCAATTTATTTTATTTACAATCTATTATTTCAATCTATTATAAATTTCTGGTATTGTTACCCGAAAGGGATTGACAACCCCTTTAACACGTCGGGTTGCGAGGTGTTGTTATTTGTGTGCAGGTGTTGTTTACGTGTGTTGCTTGGTTCTCCTACTGGTTCGATAACCTTGGTTTCATCACTCAGGGAAATACCTACCGTCGTTGTGCTACATAATCCCTTCCTCTTTGGGGAAATACCGACGTAGTCCTAGCAGACAGGAGCTTTTCTGGCACTATAGTCAGGGAGCAATCACGTTCCTAGAGAAAGCTAAGTTGAAAGATGATCGTAGCAACTACATGGACTGGGTCCGTAACTTGAGTATTATCTTAATTGCTGCACAAAAGAATTACGTCCTGAAAGCACCGCTAGGTGCAAGACCCGCCGCAGGAGCAACACCAGACGTTGTGAACGCCTGGCAGAGCAAAGCTGGTGACTACTCGATAGTTCAGTGTGCCATGCTTTACGGCTTAGAACCGGGACTTCAACGACGTTTTGAACGTCATGGAGCATATGAGATGTTCCAGGAGTTGAAGTTAATATTTCAAGCAAATGCCTGGATTGAGAGATATGAAGTCTCCAATAAGTTCTACAGCTGCACAATGGAGGAGAATAGTTCTGTCAATGAGCATATACTCAGAATGTCTAGGTACCACAATCACTTGACTCAACTGGGAGTTAATCTTCCTGTTGGCGGTGTCGATGTGAGTTCTTCAATCATCGCCACCAAGCTACAAAAGCTTCATGATGAACTATAATATGCAAGGGATGGATAAGACAATTCCCGAGCTCTTCGCGATGCTAAAGGCTGCAGAGGTAGAAATCAAGAAGGAGCATCAAGTGTTGATGGTTAACAAGACCACTAGTTTCAATAAGAAGGGCAAAGGGAAGAAGGGGAACTTCAAGAAGAATGGCAAGCAAGTTGCTGCTCAAATGAAGAAGCCCAAGTCTGGACCTAAGCCTGAGACTGAGTGCTTCTACTGCAAAGGGGCTGGTCACTGGAAGCGGAACTGCCCCAAGTATTTGGCATATAAGAAAGATGGCAAAGTGAAAGGTATATTTTATATACATGTTATTGATGTGTACCTTACTAATGCTCGTAGTAGCGCCTGGGTATTTGATACTAGTTTTGTTGCTCATATTTGCAACTCAAAACAGGGGCTACGAATTAAGCGAAGATCGGCTAAGGACGAGGTGACGATGCGCGTGGGAAATGGTTCCAAAGTCGATGTGATCGCCGTCGGTACGCTACCTCTACATCTACCTTCGGGATTAGTTTTAAACCTGAATAATTGTTATTTGGTGCCAGCGCAGCATGAACATTATATCTGGATCTTGTTTGATGCGAGACGGTTATTCATTTAAATCAGAGAATAATGGTTGTTCTATTTATATGAGTAATATCTTTTATGGTCATGCATCCTTGATGAGTGGTCTATTTTTGTTGAATCTCAATAGTAGTGATACACATATTCATAGTATTGAAGCCAAAAGATATAAGTTCAATAATGATAGTGCAACTTATTTGGGGCATTCCGTTTAGGTCATATTGGTGTAAAGCGCATGAAGAAACTCCATACTGATGGGCTTTTGGAATCACTTGATGCTTGCGAACCATGCCTCATGGGCAAGATGACTAAGACTCCATTCTTCGGAACTATGGAGCGAGCAACAGACTTATTGGAAATAATACATACTGATGTATGCGGTCCGATGAGTGTTGAGGCTCGCGGCGGATATCGTTATTTTCTGACCTTCACAGATGATTTGAGCTGATATGGGTATATCTACTTGATGAAACATAAGTCTGAAACATTTGAAAAGTTCAAATAATTTCAGAGTGAAGTGGAAAATCATCGTAACAAGAAAATAAAGTTTCTACAATTTGATCGTGGAGGTGAACATTTGAGTTACGAGTTTGGTCTTCATTTGAAATAATGCGGAATAGTTCCGCAACTCGCGCCACCCGGAACACCACAGCGTAATGGTGTGTCCGAACGTCGTAACCACACTTTATTAGACATGGTGTGATCTATGATGTCTCTTACTGATTTACCGCTATCGTTTTGGGGTTATGCTTTAGAGGCGACTGCATTCACGTTAAATGGGGCACCATCTAAATCCATTGAGACGACACCATATGAACTGTGGTTTGGCAAGAAACCCAAGTTGTCGTTTCTTAAAGTTTGGGCCTGCGATGCTTATGTGAAAAAGCTTCAACCTGATAAGCTCGAACCCAAATCGGAGAAATGTGTCTTCATAGGATACCCAAAGGAGACTGTTGGGTACACCTTCTATCACAGATCCGAGGGCAAGATATTCGTTGCTAAGAATGGATCCTTTCTAGAGAAGGAGTTTCTCTCGAAAGAAGTGAGTGGGAGGAAAGTAGAACTTGATGAGGTAATTGTACCTGCTCCCGAATTGGAAAGTAGTTCATCACAGAAATCAGTTCCAGTTATTCCTACACCAATTAGTGAGGAAGCTAATGATGATGATCATGAAACTTCTGATCAAGTTACTACCAAACCTCGTAGGTCAACCAGAGTAAGATCCGCACCAGAGTGGTACAGTAATCCTGTTCTAGAGGTCATGTTACTTGACCATGACGAACCTACGAACTATGAGGAAGAAATGATGAGCCCAGATTCCACGAAATGGCTTGACGCCATGAAATCTGAGATGCAATCCATGTATGAGAACAAAGTGTGGACTTTGGTTGACTTGCCCGATGATCAGCAAGTGTCGTGGTGGGCGCACAGCAGATGCCATGGGATGGCTAAAGATAGGAGGAGGCTCGAGGGCACTGGTGGGCTCCAGAGGCGAGGTCGGCATGAGCGAGCGCGGGACGCAAGACATACCCAGGTTCGGGGCTCTCCGGGGAGATAACACCCCTAGTCCTGCCGAGTGTGGTTTATACATAACGGTACAGAGTTGCTCCTAGAGCTGTATGGATGAAGAAGGAGGTCGGGCCAAGGCTTAGGCTGCTCCCTCTCCTCGGGTGTTGCTTGCTAGGCGTGCGTGAGTGGTTGGATGGGCGAGTGTGTTGCCTTCTTACTTACTTACTTGCCCCCGTATGCATGAGGGCTCCTGGGGGGGTTTATAGGTCAACCCCCAGGGGTACAATGGTAATGTTAAAAGGCCATAGGGTCGGGTCGTCAGTGTCCAAGAACCCGGTGTTGGGGCCCGCCGGGTGTCAGGGCTTGCCAGGTTCGTCGGGCGCGGGCCCCATGCGCCTAGGGGAAATTGTGTTCCGTCTTGTGGATCATCAGGGTGAGGCCGAGTCGAGTCGGCTACAGTGGCGTTCCGTCAGGTCGCCGCTTACTGGCGTCATGGGTGACGTCGGGCGCACTGTTGCCACGCCAGCCCTTGTCAGCGGGTAGGTGGGGGCACTGTTGCCTCGTCCGACTTACCAAAGGCATGGGCGGGGCACTGTGGCTTCGGTCATCAGTTTGTGGAGACTCGTCCCATCCTACGGCAGAGATGGGACGACCACTGACCCTTGGCCGGGTTCGGAGAGCACGCTAAGGGCGATGCTGGCTAGTTGGAGAAGTCTTGAGATTGGTTGTTGGGGCCGAGTTGAGGAGTCCGGCCGGGTTGCAGATCCTGCCAGGTCGCGGGGCCTGGCCGGGTCGAGCGACCCGGCCAAGGGCGAGCCGGATCGATGGGCGATGTTGGCCCCGTTGTTTTTGAAAAGGATCCGGGCTCCGTTGCCTGCCTAGGGTTCATCCCCCCGACAGTAGTCCCCGAAGCTGTGAAGGTCCGCCGTCTTCAGATGGGAGGGCCTTCGCAGTTTCCCTCCTTGCAGCGGCGGATTTGGTGACCGCCGGGTCCGGCAACACCCACTGTGTGCCGGCTTCCGGAAGCTGGATCGCGGTGTTCCGCCGGTGGCGGGAAACCAAGGAGTTCGACGAATCTTGGGCGATTTTCGGGATTCGTGCGGCCGCCATGTGGCGCCCGAGAGCCGAAGGGGCCTGACAGGCCACGTGCACGACGGGACGGGGCGACGGCCTCGGGCCCGCCGCCGCGCACCCTCGGCCCACGCGTGCAGATTTATTGCAGCGTCCGCGGTCGGTTGCCATTCTCGATGCAGTTATTGTGCGCGTATGTGCGCACTTATTGCGCGGAAGTGGAAAGGGCGAGCGCAAATGATCCCACTTCCCCATGTTTCAAACCGCGGCCTATAAATCGGGGGCAAAGGGGGCGGCGGAGATCGTTCACGCTCGTGCTCCCCTGCCTCTTCATCCTTCCTCTGCTTCTGACACCCGCTGTCTTCAGCAGAGCTTTCTTACCATCTTCCTCCTTTTTCTCCTCCTTATTCTGCGCTTGGGTGATGGCGCTGCCGTCAGGATCGTGGATGGGTTCCATTGTCACCCCCGGCGACATCGCCTACCTCCGCGACACCAGGCGCCTGCCGAAGGCGGAGGAGGTCGAGGTGCACCCCCCGCAGGGCGAGCAGGAGCCGCGGCCCGAGGGCTCGGAGCGGGTGGTCTTCCTGCCGTACTTCAAGCGCGCATTTGGGCTTCCCACGAGCGGCTTCTTCTGCGACTTTATGGAGTTCTTTGGGCTCCAGCCCCACCATCTTGGCGCTGGCACGATCGTGCAGTTGTCCGGCTTTGTTACCCTCTGCGAGGGGTACCTGGGGGACGAACCTTTGATCGACCTCTGGGTGCGCTTCTTCTCCCTGAAGCAGCAGGGGCCGAGGGCCAGGGAGATGTCCGAATGCGGGGCGGCCGTCATCTCCAAGCGGTCGGGCGCCGACTGCCCGAAGGTGCTGCTGGAGGATTCTTCCAAGAAATGGCAGAATTCTTTCTTTTATGTCCGCAACCTCGGCGAGGACCGCATCAACCTCCCACCGTTCATCAACTAGCCGCCGTGGGGGAACTAGAACTGGGGGTATTACCCCAAGCGCCCGTCGCAGGAGGTGCTCAACTTGTGCGAGCGGGTGTCGGTGATGAAGGAGAGGGAGAGGCTCACCGGCACCGACCTCATCGCCACCTTTATCTCCCGGCGGGTGCTGTCGCTGCAACAGTGCAGCCATCTCATCGGTCAGATGACCAGCCTCCAAGATCCCAACCGCATGGCGGACACGCGGTTGGCGGCGGACCAAGTTGCGCGCCAGGTCAATGATATCTCCAAGGCCAACTTGGGGGTGAACTGGCAGTTCGGGAAGGCCCCGTACAGCCGTTCGGACCTGGCACCGCTGGTGAGTCCCTGGTCCCCGTACTTCGCTGCTGCTTATCTTCTCGTTCGTCCCGACGCGACGCGCGAGGTGCTTCTGAACGCCATCCAGCATCCTTACGACCGGGCGCAGGTGCAGGTGGTGCAGGTTGCCTCGGAGGAGCCCGAGGCCCATGGTGGAGGGTAGGCGGCGGCCGCCGACACGGGCGCGGGGCACCGAGCGGGTGAGTCTTGTTTGTGTTGCTTGAGACGTTGGTTGTGGGACAGCTTAGGGGATGCTGACGCGAGTCGTTGATGCAGCGGCGCCGGGTGGAGGAGGTGGCGGCCCGGCCGGAGCCGGGTCGTCTCGGGGGGTGGCGACAGCGCGGCGCTTGCACGGGAAGGACAACGTCCCACCACGGGCCCCAACCGCGAAGAGCGCGGCGGACCCGGCTGGGTGTGACGACCGGTTTTCCGGGTATTAATTTCCAGAAAATGGCCCTTGTGCTCACCAGCCCCAGGATTACTGTTAGCTGATGGGGCACCAACTTGGTACAGAAATTCCAAGCAAAATACAAAATATGTAGTACAAGACCATTACGCCTGTGAGTACAACAAATGGTTTCTAGTGGTTGATGGCGGAAGCGGTTTGTGGATCATCAGTGTCTATGGGACTCCATTTCCCACAGGAACAGCTGACCAGGATAACTCCTATCTTCGCGAGGCTGCTATCACCATTGCTTAGGTTCCGGGGCTGACATCATGGTCGCTCCTCTCCGCGCAAGAATCTGGCCAAGACAATAGCCAGGGACAAGCCAGTGAGTACTTTTGAATGTACTCGCAAACATTATGAACACGGATATAATATAACAACGATAATTATGTTTTGAAATAATTAAAGATCATGACGTCAGTCACAAAAATAAGATCCCTGATGCATGCAAGCAGTTTACTTATGGATATGCAATAACGCAGTAGTAATAAAATGCACCGATCGGGTGTCTGAAGTGACGTCTCGAAAGGTTAGTAAATAAATAAAAATGCCTCAGTCAGGCGTCTGAGCGACACCACTTACAAGGCTTATAAAAATAACTAACAAACATGCCACAGTCGGGCGTCTCAGCGACACCACATAAAGGGCCTATAAAGAAAATAAATAACAAGCATGCCACAGTCGGGCGTCTCAGCGACACCACATAAAGGGCTTATAAATAAAACAAATAACAAGCATGCCACAGTCGGGCGTCTCAACGACACCACATAAAGGGCTTATAAGAATAAATAAATAACAAGCATGCCACAGTCGGGCGTCTCAGCGACACCACATAAAGGGCTTATAAATAATCACAGTGAATATCCAGGAGGTAGAACCATCCCAGGGATATTCGATAATTCCAATAATATAACGGGTTAGTCCACAACAAAATAATAATAATAATCATCACAAGTCTCAAGTCGTGATCCCAGTTCTGGTTTAACAGTTTCTCCTCCAAGACCGACACTAAGACCGACACTCGACCCATCCTGCATCGTAATCCTTAACCATGGACACGGCTATTCGAATAGGTTTCATCTCTGCAGAGAGTGTACTCTTTACCCACGAGTAACGGGTTCCTTTAGTCCATCGGGACTAATTCCGTCTACGGCCTTTTAATTGAAAACACACCTATCCGCACACACCAGCCTAACTTACCGATTATGCGGAATCACCCACGACACCGTTAAGCAAAACTCTAAGTGGGAGGCTACAACCTCGACGTGACATGGGATCACAAAATTTATACTGCGCAAGAACTAGGGGAGCTACCCTTCGGCTACAACAAACACCCATGCTCCCGGACCAGGTGGCATGCCTACAGGATGCCTCGGTATCTTCCACCATGGCCTCTCTACATGCGGTGTGTGCTAGGAAAGGGGTTGACAACTTCTTGAACCGTACCCTACCTATGGCGAGGGACGAGTGGCAGCACGAAACAAGTATGGGGTTACTGTAACAAGACTCGATCTACGGTCGACTCAGGAGGTTTAAATATTCCCTGAATGATTAGCATAGCAATATATACTTCAACCAACAGACAGAATCATCACGCGACATACCCCCTCATGCCATACCGGACACGACCGTCTCGACGTAGGATTAGGTACAAGACTGTGTCTACCCAAGACAGAGGCCTTCCCGGATTCCCTTCCGGTATGCATGAAAAGCATATGATGGTGATTACCATCACAACCATATCAACTCCAATAGCATGAAAACATTAATATGCACTCATGAGTAGGAACATATAATCACATAAAATGACGTATGCCCCGTGTCGAGGTGGTGTTGTCACCGTATCAAATAACACACAAAAATATTATGCCAGGGTTCAGAATGCTTGCCTTCAAGTCATGGGGAGGCAGGGTGCATTCCAAAACTCTTGAAGGTTTTCTCCTCTCTCCAAAAATCCTATTTAAAATTATTTTTGAATCAATATATAGTTTAAAAACAGTACCAAAAAGTTGTCTGGATTTTTTTGAAATAAATCTTAAAATAAACTGGACAATATTTGAGAGAGGTAGGAAAAAGAATCAACTCATTTGGAGTTATATTTAAAAAGTTATAGCTAGTCAAAGTTTTGGTAAGAATCTGTTTAAAAAAACAGAAAAAGAAAACGTTTCAAACGAGATTACGCTTTCGGTCAGAGGAGGCGTACTTAGTTTTACGCCTCCACTTATCCAGGCATGGACCGCTGTGAGTCGCCGACAGTGGGTCCAGGGGCCCACTAGTCATGTTTGACTAGTCTCCACTCCCTCTTCTTCCTCTGCCCGGCAGGCGGGACATCCGGCTGACCGTCGCCCGTGAGCAGCAGTTCCTCGCGGGAGTTGAGGCGGGGATGGATCCGCGGATCTGGGGCGGTCCTTCCGGTGGTTGCAGGGTCGTCGGGGGTGGAGGGAATCGCTGGCGGCGAGCTCTGCGGCGGAGGGAAAGCTTCGGTGGATTTGGGGGCTCGGGCTAGGGTGATGCTCCGTCGTAGTTGGGGGTCTGGGCGGCTTTGCAAGACGATGAGGAGCAGAGTGGTGGTGATGGAAGGGTGGGGGAGGCCCTGGTGGCGCCGGGGTGAACCGAAACGAGGCGTCGGCCGAGCTGGCCGGAGAGGTTGAAGATGGCCTTCTCCTCTTCAATTGATGACAACGGGGCACTAGGAGGACGGCGTGAGGCTTCCTGAGTGATCGGGGAAGCTCGGGGGCTTCCTTTTATAGCACCTACATGTCGGTTCGCGGCGGCCGTGGATGAGCTCGTCGGCGGATCGCCCTACTGTGCTGCAGGGCGACGTGGCGGTGGCTGGCTAGCTCCAGGGGCTAACGACGACCACTCCACTGTCGAAGGAGGCGAGCTGGCGCGCTGTGGTGGTTCGGGCGGTGCAGCCCATGGCGGTGGCGGATGCGTCCGCAGGCGTGCCGCCAAGAGGCTGGCTGGTGACGCTGCAGGGGGCGAGGAGGCGGTCGGGGCTTCTGGCATGACGTGGCGAGAGGGAGAGGATCAGGACGAGCTCGGGGAAACTTATCGAGGCGTCTTGGCTCGGACGCGAAAGCACGTCGCAGTAAAACGCTACCGCTTTCGCGCTCCGGGCGTGCACGACACTCGTTCGACGAAATGTCGGGGCGGCCAAAACTGCTAGAGAGCCACTGCAAATCCACAGGCCTAGGTTAGAGACAGTTAGAAGGCTACTAGACAACTTGGTTTGGGACACGGGGAAAGTTTACAACACAAAACCTTCAACCATCACAAATCTGTCTATGCACACAGGGTGTTTGACAAAATGCCAGAGGCATCTAGGCAGTACTTGGGGTGGCCAAATCTTCCAGAGTGGGGTCTCTTTAGATGCATGAGAGGGTGGTGAGGTTAGTATGCCAAATGGAGATATTTATTAGTGCAAGCTTTGCAAAACTTCAATTTTGGACAGGGGGTAAATGGCATCATTACATGAACCAAAAATGTCCCAATGGGTGCATGCTCCTGGACTTAGGGGTTTTGTAGGGTTGACTACAAGCAGGAGAAAGCACAAGGTCACTAGAGCAAAAATAAATAGGGTTGCAGTAGAAATCACAAGGCTGGACCAGAATGAAAAAGAGGTTGATTCACTCAATTTTTCCAAATAACATCACTAGGTTTTTGCATAAAGTTGGATTGCATGCTACTATTGACATCCCATAATTTTGGTGGAGGTTTTAAAGAAATATTTAAATAGGCTGTAGTGCAAAACTGCCCACTAGACCAGATTTGAAAATTAGGTGTAGAACTCAAAATATTCAATGAATGAAATATATTTTTGCATAAAAGTGATTTAGAAACATCACATGACATCTCCAAATTTTTTTTGGAATTTTAGTTAAATTTATCAAATGGTTGTAGTTCAAAAAGAGCTCCAAAACTAATGGAAGCCATTTTAAGGAATAAAACTCAGAGAGAAATAAATAAATAAATAAATCCACTGATTAAGAATTGCTATATTGAGAGAGCATAGAAGTCCAATACATTTTTGGAAAGTTTCCACTTGGGTAAAACTCCTCAATATTAAAGAAAAAGGGTTCTGAAATCAACAGAAAATCCAGAAAGCAAAAAATTTAAACTCCTGGCAAATTTTTTTAATAATCAAAACATGGTTAAATCTTTGGGGTGTTACACTGGGGTGCGAATCCGCCCGCCAAGAGGAGGCGCGGCGCTCCACAGGAGAGGACGGAAAGGCCCGCCGTTCCGGTGGTGTCGGGGTAAGCGCCGTTCGTCCGAGCCGAGTTGCTGAGTTGCTCCGCTCGACTTGGCGTAATTGCATTTTTGTCTTGTGCTTTAGGTCGCCGATCTCGTTGGCGCTAGAGGCGGTGGATGCCACGTCCGCCGAGGGCGCCGTGTTCCGGAGGAGCCGATCTGGCACCATGGACCGGGACGAGGAGGCACCGGTGGATCCGGACCTCGGTCTGGACCCGGCCGATGCCGAGGGCCTGGCCTGGCGGGACCGGAACCGGGCCGAGGCGCAGCTGGAGGAGGCGTCGACCCAGGCCTGGGTCAGCGCCGCGATGGCGTGGGCGTGAGCCGGCGAGGAGGAGGCGTGGCCGGAGATGCCGGCGGGGACGGTGGCTGCGACGACGGTCTTCGTGTCGGCGTCAGATAGGGAGCACGGCCAAGGCGGCTGTGCGGATGTGATGGACCTCGACCGGGAGGTCGTGGTCGTCGGGGATGACACCCCACCGCGGACTGACGTGGTCGAGCGGGAGGGGGCCGATGGGGGCAGCGACGACGCCGTCTTGGAGGACGCGGCGTGGGCGGCGCCGGAGGAGGCGTCCCGGGCGCCGATGAGCGAGGCACCGCCGGTGGTGGAGCCTCAAGCTGCTTTGTCCACTGAGCCGGCGTTGGCGCCGGAGAGGGCGCCGGCTTCAGGGGGGCGGGCGGCGGAGAGCACACCCTGGTGCTCAGGTCCGGAGGGCGCTGGGTCACCGGGCCGCGGCCTTCGCGCAGCGGGACCGACGAGGTCTTCTTTGGTCCTCCGACCCAGGAGGAGGCGGCAATGGCCGCCGTGACCCGCCGCCTGCGGGGGCGGACGGACCGGATCCAGGCCTTCGCCCAGGCCGAGGTTGAGGTGACGGAGGAGCTGGAGCGCGCCATCTTCGTAAGTCTCCGTTTGCGCTCTGCTTTTCTTTTCATTGCTTTTTCCATTGTGGGGGCGCGCAAGCGCACCCACTAGGTGTAGCCCCCGAGATTCGGGCCAATTGCATAGCAGTTGGGCCGAATCTTATCTTGCTGTGTCGCGCTGATCATTTCCTTCTGTAGCAACTTGACTCCTACCGGGTCAAAGTCTTCAACCGGCTCCTCGAGACGCATCGGCGTCTCAAGGA
The DNA here is from genome assembly GCA_021605145.1 of Aegilops bicornis. Taxonomy (NCBI): domain Eukaryota; kingdom Viridiplantae; phylum Streptophyta; class Magnoliopsida; order Poales; family Poaceae; genus Aegilops; species Aegilops bicornis. The sequence continues at coordinate 691,806,721 of CM038671.1, read as the reverse complement.
GAGGCTCGCTGCCAATGAGGAGGAGCTCCGCATTGCGGCAGGTACTTCTTCTTCTTGCCCTTTTCTAGTGGGGGCACGCTAGCGCACCCACTGGGTGTAGCCCCCAAGATTCAGGCCAACTGCATGGCAGTTGGGTCAAATCTTAAAATAGTACTTCGTTGATGAGTTTTTCTTCTCTAGTCGAGGTGCTGTCTTGGAGGACCCGGCTAATTCGGGCCGGTTTTCACTATGACCGGCTTGTCGCATACGTCGGCCGGCTCGGGGCCGAGGTGGAGAAGGCGAAGGCGGAGGCGACAGGAGCCCGGCAGGCACTCAACGAAGCCAACCGGCTGTAGGAGCAGCTGGCGGGCGACAAGAGCCGCCTCAAGGCCGAGGTGGAGCGCCTCAAGGCAGAGGCCGCCAAGTTCGTTGGAGGCGCAGCAGGCCCTTGCCGAGGCGAACCAGCAACGCAGCAAGCTGGCCAACGACAAGGGGCAGCTCCAGGCCGAGGTGGAGCGTCTGAAGGCGCTGATGGCCACGGCGGAGGAGTCCGGCAGGGGAAGACCCGGCTCCGCGAGGAGGCCGTGAAGGCGGCCGAGGACAAGGCCGCCGAGTTGAAGGCAGCCCTTGCCAAGGTTGCCGACCTGGAGAAGGCGCTGGAGGAGCATGACCGCACTATTGCCCGGGAACAGCGTGGTATGTTGCTCGAAGCGCAGCACCTGGAAGAGTCCTTCTCCAATAAGTGCTTTCTTTTGGTGTTGTTGTTGCCGGGTTGGGACTCCGGCTCTTCTTCCTTCGTAATTTTCTTCTGACTTGCTTTTCTTCCTGGCAGGGGCCTTTCCGGAGACGCGCCAGCTGGCGGAGGAGGCGGTCCGCTTTCAGCCCGACCCGCAAGGGATCGTCGGCTCCGGGACAGACCCGCGGGTGGCCTAGACCTTCCCGGAGATCGTTGTCGCTGCCGAGGCCCGTCTGCGGGTTCTGAGTGAGCAGATGGGGCGGCTCTCTGAGGCCGGCGCGGTGATGACGGCGGCGCTTTGGCCGGGTGCCGTCGCGCCGACCAGCTTCACGCGGCTGGCGCGGTGGTTGGAGGCGGGCCCGGACCGTCTTCATGAGTGGCGGGTTTCCGCCGCTCGTGTTGGCGCCGAGATGGCGCTCCGGTTCATGGTGTTGTGGCATCCGGACTTGGAGCTGGACGCGTTTATGGGCCAGCAGGCCGGCTTGGAGAGCGAGCTGCAGGCAGAAGCCAAACGGGTCCCCGCCCGAGCCAGCTACATCGCTGAGTTCGCCTTCCATGACGAGTTCCAGCCAGAGCGGGCGGAGGATGGTGGAGTCGTGCTTGCCAACGATTACGGCCTTCTTCTGGACGACCCGGAGGGCAGCTCCGAGGAGACGGATGTCTACCGCGACGCGGACGCCGGGGAGGAGGATACCGGCTCTTCTGTGGACCCGGGGGCTGCACGCTCTGGCGGAGGCGATGCCTGATTTTTTAACTTTATGAAGAATTTCTGTTAGGTAGCAGGTCCACCCACCCACTGGGGGTTTGACTGGGTGTAATGAACTCTGGCCTTGGGCCTGTTTAAATTTATGATGTATGAGCTGTGTGACTGTTTGCGCCTTTGATTCTCGTTTTTTGGAGCTATTTTCTTGCAACCTTCCCCCTTTAGGGTTCACCCTTGCGAGTCTGATGGCCAAGGCTCTGGTCCATGACAAGGGGTTCAGCTTTGAGAGGGACGTGCAATACTTGTCCTCTCAAAACGCTGAGCACGGGCAAAACACTCACTGGGCCGGTTGGCGGCAATCCGGCGGGGCTCACGAGATTTTCTGTTAAGTTTTGTGTTGTGAAGTTTTCAAGTTTTGGGTAAAGATTTGATGGATTATGGAACAAGGAGTGGCAAAAGCCTAAGCTTGGGGATGCCCAAGGCACCCCAAGGTAAAATCCAAGGACACCAAAAATCCTAAGCTTGGGGATGCCCCGGAAGGCATCCCCTCTTTCGTCTTCTTCCATCGGTAACTTTACTTGGGGCTATATTTTTATTCACCACATGATATGTGTTTTGCTTGGAGCATATTGTATGATTTTAGTATTTGATTTTTAGTTTACCACAATCATCCTCGCTGAATACACTTTTGATAGACACACACATGATTCGGAATTTATTAGAATACTCTATGTGCTTCATTTATATCTTTTGAGCTATATAGTTTTTGCTCTAGTGCTTCACTTATATCTCTTATAGCACGGTGGTGGTTTTGTTTTATAGAAACTATTGTTCTCTCATGCTTCACTTATATTATTTTGAGAGTCCTACAAAACAGCATGGTAATTTGCTTAAATTATGAAATTAGTCCTAATATGATAGGCATCCAAGATTAGTAAAAACTTTCTTATAAGTGCGTTTAATACTAAGAGAAGTTTGATGCTTGATGACTATTTTGAGATATGGAGGTAGTAATAATAAAGTTCTGCTAGTTGAGTAATTGTGAATTCGAGAAATATTTGTGATGAAGTTTGCAAGTTCCGTAGCATGCACGTATGAAGAACGCTGTGTAACAAATTTGAAACTTGAGGTGTTCTTTGATTGTCCTCCTTATGAGTGGCGGTCGGGGACGAGCGATGGTTTTTTCCTACCAATCTATCCCCCTAGGAGCATGCGCGTAGTGCTTGGTTTTTGATGACTTGTAGATTTTTGCAATAAGTATGTGAGTTCTTTATGACTAATGTTGATTCCATCCATTATACACACTCTCTCCCTTCCATCATTGCTAGCCTCTTCGATACCGTGCATTGCCCTTTCTCACCTTGAGAGTTGGTGCAAACTTCGCCGGTGCATACAAACCCCGTGATACGATACGCTCTATTACACATAAACCTCCTTATATCTTCCTCAAAACAGCCACCATACCTACCTATTATGGCATTTCCATAGCCATTCCGAGATTTATTGCCATGCAACTTTCCACCGTTCCATTATCATGACACGCTTCATCATTGTCATATTGCCTTGCATGATCATGTAGTTGACATTGTATTTGTGGCAAAGCCACCATGCATATTATTTCGTACATGTCACTCTTGATTCATTGCCCATCCCGCACATCACGGAGGCATTCATATAGAGTCATACTTTGTTCTAGTATCGAGTTGTAATCATTGAGTTGTAAATAAAAGTGTGATGATAATAATTCATAGAGCATTGTCCCAAAAAAAAGGCCAAATAAAAAATGAGAAAGGCCCAAAAAAAAGAAAAAAGGGGCAATGCTACTATCCTTTTTTCCACACTTGTGCTTCAAAGTAGTACGCTATGTCTTGCGGGCATCGATGAGGTAGTACGTGTTGCAGTCGCACAAGGCCTTGCTGATGATGAAGGGTCCCTCCCACAAAGAGGACAACTTGTGTTGGTCAGTCTGCTCTTGGACGAGTCGGAGGACGAGGTCTCCCTCGCGGAAAGCGAGGGGCTTGATCTTCTTGCTGTGGTAATGCCCCAGACCTTGCTGGTAAATGGCTGAGCGACTGAGCGCTAGGATACGTGCTTCTTCGAGTAGGTCGACGCCGTCTTCGCAGGCTTCCTTTGCTTCGGCTTCCATGTACATCGTGACGCGTGATGAGTTGAACTCGACGTCGGTTGGGATGACGGCTTCTACTCCGTAGACGAGGAAGAATGGGGTGAACCCGGTCGACCTGTTTGGCGTGGTGCAGAGACTCCAGAGGACGGCCGCCAACTCGTCAAGCCAACTGCCGGGCGAACGGATGAGTGGCTCGACGAGTCGCGGTTTGATGCCGGATAGGATGAGGCCATTGGCCCGCTCGACCTGGCCGTTGGACTGTGGATGTGCAACGAAAGCTAGATCGAGGCGGATGCTGGAAACGGAGCAGTACTGCGCGAGTGCGCCCTTGGCGAAGTTGGTGTCGTTGTCCGTGATGATGCTGTTCGGCATGCCGTAGCGCACCATGATGTCCTCGATAAATCGGACGGCCGTTGGACCGACCAGCTTCTTGATCGGCCTTGCCTCGATCCACTTGGTTACCGCCGGCGATGCCGATGGCGGTGGTGTAGTTGGTGAGCTAGTCCTCCGGCTTCACGATGTCGTTGTACTTGGGGGTGTCGCGGGGGAGCGTAAACCCTTTGGTGAAGGGCTCGCCCCGGATGCGCGGCCCCAAGCACCCTGGTCCGGCGGGTCCGGTCTTCTCCAGCTCCTGGGAGAGGGCGAGTCGATCGAGGCGGTGGCGAGCCTCGGTGTCATCGATGGTGTGCGGGCCCATCCGGTCGGTGACCGTGCCGCGGGGGGGCGGGTCGCCTGCAGCCGGATGTAGGTCGGGCTGAAGCAGGGGGTCGAGGCGGCGCCGGGCCTCCGAGGCTGGCTCGTCCGCCAAGCCGCCAGCAGTCGTTGGGGCGAGGTTGTGTCGGGTCCGGGTGAGGCCGGAGTGCGCCTCGCCGGGTGGAGAAGACGTCGTATGCTGGTTGTCGCCGGGTCCGGCGACCCGGACAGAGCCGGATCCGGCCGGCCTGGCAAGCTGGTCGAGGCAGTCCTGCTGTGTGTTGGCCACGACGAGGAGGTCGTTCACCCTCTTGAGACGATCCTGCAGCTCCTCACCCGCGAGCTGATCCAAGCCGACCGCGGCCGCCTGGGCAGCACGCATGTTCTTCACGGGAGTCTCGTAGACGGGAGGGAGGACGCCGAAAGCGCGCCCGATCGCGCCGCTCGCTTGCCGGGCGATCTACTGGGCTCGAGCGGCAGCGTGAAGCCGAGGGCGGCGGGCGCGCGCCCACCGGGGCCGAGTCGAGGCGATGTTGCATGGCGGCGAGCGTCTCGGTGAGGTCCAGCGGGCGCTGGCGATCCTCGTTGAGGCGAGTCCGGGCCTCTGCGATGTTGGAGGCGTCGACGTCGGTGCCGATGGGAACGCGGAGGCTCTGCATCGTGGCGCGCAGCGGGTTGGGCGAGTCGGCCCTCACTGCCGCGGCCTTGGCTTCGGCGGCCTTCCTTGCCGCGCTCGACAAAGAGGAGGCGTCGATGTCGGTGACGAAGACCTCCAAGCAGAGGTCCATCGCTCCGGCGGGAGCACCGTCGTTGATGGAGAGCGGGGAGTCGGAAAAGCTAAGTACCTCGCGGGAGTACTCGTCGTCCGTAGGCGCGTCGGAGATGCACAGTGTGGCGAAGGAGGCAGCGAGCGCGTCGATGATGTCATCCGCCAGCTTGACGGGCTCGTCGGAGTCGAAGAAGATCCCCGTCTGAAGCATGCTCCCGGCCAGGACCTCAAACTGCCCCACGGTGGGCGCCAACTATCATGGTGGGCGCACGGCAGATGCCATGGGATGGCTAAAGATAGGAGGAGGCTCGAGGGCACTGGTGGGCTCCAGAGGCGAGGTTGGCATGAGCGAGCGCGGGACGCAAGACATACCCAGGTTCGAGGCTCTCCGAAGAGATAACACCCCTAGTCTGGAGAGATAACAGTACAGAGTTGCTCCTAGAGCTGTATGGAGGAAGAAGGAGGTCGGGCCAAGGCTTAGGCTGCTCCCTCTTCTTGGGTGTTGCTTGCTAGGCGTGCGTGAGTGGGTGGATGGGCGAGTGTGTTGCCTTCTTACTTACTTACTTGCCCCCGTATGCATGAGGGCTCCTGGGGGGTTTTATAGGTCAACCCCCCAGGGGTACAATGGTAATGTTACAAGGTCGTAGGGCCGGGTTGTCAGTGTCCAGGAACCCGGTGCTGGGGCTCGCCGGGTCACCGGGTGTGGGCTGCATGCGCCTAGGGGGCACCGTGTGCCGTCTTGTCGATCATCAGGGTGAGGCTGAGTCGAGTCGGCTACAGTGGCGTTCCGTCAGGTCGCCGCTTACTGGCGTCATGGGTGACGTCGGGCGCACTGTTGCCACGCCAGCCCTGGTTAGCGGGTAGGTGGGGGGCACTGTTGCCTCGTCCGGCTGACCAAAGGCATGGGCGGGGTACTGTGGCTTCGGTTATCAGTTGGTGGAGACTCGTCCCATCGTACGGCAGGGATGGGACGGCAGCTGACCCTTGGCCGGGTTCGGAGAGCACACTAAGGGTGGTGCTGGCTTGTTGGAAAAGTCTTGAGCTTGGTTGTTGGGGCCGAGTCGAGGAGTCCGGCCGGGTTGCAGATCCTGCCAGGTCGCGGGGCCTGGCCGGGTTGAGCGACCCGGTCAAGGGCGAGCCGGATCGAGGGGCGATGCTGGCCCCGTTGTTTTTGAAAAGGATCCGGGTTCCGTTGCCAGCCTGGGGTTCATTCCCCCAACAACAAGCCATAGAGAATAAATGGATCTTCAAGAAGAAGACTGACCCTGACGGTAACGTTACTGTCTACAAAGCTCAACTTGTTGCGAAAGGTTTTCAACAAGTTCAAGGAGTTGACTACGATGAGACCTTCTCACCCGTAGCGATGCTTAAGTCTGTCTGAATCATGTTAGCAATTGCCGCATTTTATGATTATGAAATTTGGCAAATGGATGTCAAAACTGCATTCCTTAATGGATACCTTAAAGAAGAGTTGTATCTGATGCAACCAGAAGGTTTTGTCGATCCAAAAGGTGCTAACAAAGTGTGCAAGCTCCAGCGATCCATTTATGGACAAGTGCAAGCCTCTCGGAGTTGGAATATATGCTTTGATAGTGTGATCAAAGCATATGGTTTTATAAAGACTTTTGGAGAAGCATGTATTTACAAGAAAGTGAGTGGGAGCTCTGTAGCATTTCTGATATTATATGTGGATGACATATTGTTCATCGGAAATAATATGGAATTTCTGGATAGCATAAAAGGATACTTGAATAAGAATTTTTCAATGAAAGACCTCGGTGAAGTTGCTTATATATTGGGCATCAAGATCTATAGAGATAGATCTAGACACTTAATTGGACTTTCACAAAGCACATACCTTGATAAAGTTTTGAAGAAGTTCAAAATGGATCAAGCAAAGAAAGGGTTCTTGCATGTGTTACAAGGTGTGAAGTTGAGTCAGACTCAATGCCTGACCACTACAGAAGACAGAGAGAAAATGAAAGTCATTCCCTATGCCTCAGCCATAGGTTCTATCATGTATGCAATGTTGTGTACATGACCTGATGTGTGCCTTGCTATTAGTTTAACAGGGAGGTACCAAAGTAATCCAGGAGTGGATCCCTGGACAGCGGTCAAGAACATCCTGAAATACCTGAAAAGGACTAAGGATATGTTTCACGTTTATGGAGGTGAAAAGGAGCTCGTCGTAATTGGTTACGTCGATGCAAGCTTTGACACTGATCCGGATGACTCTAAGTCACAAACCGGATACATATTTATATTGAATGGAGGAGCTGTAAGTTGGTACAGTTCCAAAAAGAGCGTTGTGGCGGGATCTACGTGTGAAGCGGAGTACATAGCTACTTCGGAAGAAGCAAATGAAGGAGTTCATATCCGATCTAGGTGTCATACCTAGTGCATCGGGTCCAACGACAATCTTTTATGACAATACTGGTGCAATTGCCTTGGCAAAGGAATCCAGATTTCACAAGAGAACAAAGCACATCAAGAGACGCTTCAGTTCCATCCGCGATCAAGTCAAGGAGGGAGACATAGAGATTTGCAAAATACATACGGATTTGAATGTTGCAGACCCGTTGACTAAGCCTCTCTCACGAGCAAAACATGATCAGCACCAAGACTTGATGGGTGTTAGAATCATTACTATGTAATCCAGATTATTGACTCTAGTGCAAGTGGGAGACGGAAGGAAATATGCCCTAGAGGCAATAATAAAGTTGTTATTTATATTTCCTTATATCATGATAAATGTTTATTATTCATGCTAGAATTGTATTAACCGGAAACTTAGTACATGTGAAAATACATAGACAAACAGAGTGTCGCTAGTATGCCTCTACTAGACTAGCTCGTTAATCAAAGATTGTTAAGTTTCCTAGCCATAGACATGTGTTGTCACTTGATGAATGGGGTTACATCATTAGAGAATGATGTGATGGACAAGACCCATCCGTTAGCTTAGCACTATGATCGTTTAGTTTATTGCTATTGCTTTCATCATGACTTATACATGTTCCTATGACTATGAGACTATGCAACTCCCGAACACCGGAGGAACACTTAGTGTGCTATCAAACATCACAACATAACTGGGTAATTATAAAGATGCTCTACAGGTGTCTCCGATGGTGTTTGTTGAGTTGGCATAAATCGAGATTAGGATTTGTCACTCCGATTGTCGGAGAGGTATCTCTGGGCCCTCTCGGTAATGCACATCACTATAAGCCTTGCAAGCAATGTGACTAAAGAGTTAGTTGCGGGATGATGCATTACGGAACGAGTAAAGAGACTTGCCGGTAACGAGATTGAACTAGGTATGATGATACCGACGATCGAATCTCGGGCAAGTAACATACCGATGACAAAGGGAACAAAGTATGTTTTTATGCGGTTTGACCGATAAAGATCTTCGTAGAATATGTAGGAGCCAATATGAGCATCCAGGTTCCGCTATTGGTTATTGACCGGAGAGGTGTCTCGGTCATGTCTACATAGTTCTCGAACCCGTAGGGTCCGCACGCTTAACGTTCGATGAGTTTATGCGATTTGATGATCGAAGGTTGTTCGAAGTCCCGGATGAGATCACGGACATGATGAGGAGTCTCGAAATGGTTAAGACATAAATATTGATATATTGGACCATGTTATTCGGACACCAGAAGTGTTCCGGATAGTTTCGGGTAAAAAGGAGTGCCGGAGGGGTTACCGGAACCCCCCGGGGGAACTAATGGGCCACCATGGGCCTTGTTGGAGAGAGAGGCGGATAGCCAAGGCAGGCCGCCCCCCCCCCCCCCTTGTAGTCCGAATTGGACAAGGGAAGGGGGCGGCGCGCCCCTTTCCTACTCCATCTCCTTCCTTCCCCCTCTCTTCCTTGTGGAGGAATCCTACTAGGACTAGTAGTCCTAGTAGGACTCCCCCTCCTTGGGTGCGCCCCTAGGGCTGGTCGGCCTCCCCCTCCCTCCTTTATATACGTGGGGAGGGGGGCACCCTAGAACACAAAAGTTGATCTTTTAGCCGTGTGCGGTGCCCCCCTCCACAGTTACACACCTCGGTCATATCGTCGTAGTGCTTAGGCGAAGCCCTGCGCCGGTAACTTTATCATCACCGTCACCATGTCATCGTGCTGACATTACTCTCCCTTGGCCTCAACTGGATCAAGAGTTCGAGGGACGTCACCGAGCTGAACGTCTGCTGATCGCGGAGGTGCTGTGCGTTCGGTACTTGGATCAGTTGGATCGCGAAGACGTTCGACTACATTCAACCGCGTTACTAAACGCTTCCTCTTTCGGTGTACGAGGGTACGTGGACACACTCTCCCCGCTCGTTGCTATGCTTCTCCTAGATAGATCTTGCGTGATCGTAAGTAAATTTTCTAAAATTCTACGTTCCCCAACAGTGTCATTGCTATGTTTCATCGATTTACTAGATTTTTAATGAATTATCAGAACTTGCTCAAATTTGAACTATAACTGTGATGTAGATTGGTCTTCAAAATTGAAAAAAAAACTATTTTAGGCTTTAATGTTGGTGGTGCATGCACTTGGGACAACCAAAGGTGCAATTGCAAACCATTTTGTATGAATGGTCAACCTTTCTAGTTTGACCCCATTTTGAAAAAAAATCAAAGAAAATGGAAAAAGACTAAAAAAATTGAAATGCTTTTGCATTGAGCCATCTTATGTGCACTAGTTTATGAGTAAAATAACAAACTTTCAATACCACAAATGTGAAAAGAAAGCCTTCACAAAATGGCCTACCTAGTATGAACATGCATGGAATTCAAGGCATATGGCCATGGCCATGGTCACATCCATGACATAGTCCATGACAACATGGTCACATTAGGCACAACAATGGGTGTTACCATTATGAACAATGTTACAATAGGAATTAAGATTTTGTTATAATATCTGTTTTCCATTTTCCAAGTGCCAGAAATGACTTTTGTGTGAAGGAAGTGTGTGGAATAAGTTTGAAAATTGGCCCTTTTCATTTTTCATCAAAAGTATCATATTGGATGCCCACTGATCAAGTTTCATAAATTTAAGAGTGCTATTGCTATATTTCATCCATTTACTAGATTCCTAGTGAATTATCAGAACTTGCTCAAATTTCAATTACAAGTGAAATGTAGTTCGATACTGAAAATTGACAAAAAAATCATTTTATGATTTAATATTGGTGGTGTATGCACTTGGAGAACCAAAGTTGAAATTCAAAACCATTTAATATGAATGGTTAACCTTCCTAGTGTGATCCCATTTTGAGAAAATCAAAGGAAATGAAAAAAGACAAAAAAAAATGGAATGCTCTTGCATTGAGCCACCTTATGTGCAATAGTTTGTGGGAAAAATAATAAACTTGCGATACCACAAATTTGAAAAAATATCTTCCCAAAATGGCCTATCTAATATGAACATGCATGGAATTCAAGGCATATGGTCATGGCCATGGCCACATCCATGGCATAGTCCATGATAACATGGTCAAATTTGCACAACTATGGGTGTTACCATTGTGAACAATGTTGCCACAGGAATTATGTTTTTTATAATAAAAATATATTATAAAATAGAACATTGTTTCATTGGCATCCCCGACGTTCGCCATGAAGACCAGGGCACGTATGCATTGGATGGCCACGTATCTACCATTGCTAACAACTACATGTACCACATGGCTAACATATGTGTATATGCAACTCTTTTGCGCAATGTCTTTATCCTCAACATATGTCTGGTATTGTCAAATGTTTGTCACAACATAAGCCCTTTCATTGACTTAATCTTTGTGAATTGAAACACTCTTCAAGGTTATTGGTCACATACTCTACCTTGCGTATTTCATCGAATTTGCTTTTTGACCACACATTTCCATGATGTGATTCAATGTATTCCTGCACCAAAGGATTCTCAGTGTACAACACTCTTAAGTGGTGCTCATGCTTCCTCAAGTTGTTGTTGGGGAACGTAGTATTTCAAAAAATTTGCCTATGGTCACACAAGATTTATCTAGGAGAAGCATAGCGACGAGCGAGGAGAGTGTATCTACGTACCCTCATAGACCGAAAGTGGAACCGTTTAGTAACGCAGTTGATGTTGTCGAACGTCTTCGCGATCCAACCGATCCAAGTACCGAACGTATGAGACCTCCGTGATCAGCACACATTCAGCTCGGTGACGTCCCTCGAACTCTTGATCCAGTTGAGGCTGAGGGAGAGTTCCGTCAGCACGATGACGTGGTGACAGTGATGATGAAGTTACCGGCGCAGGGCTTCGCCTAAACACTATGATGATATGACCGAGGTGTGTAACTATGGAGGGGGCACCGCACACGACTAAAAGATCAACTTGTGTGTATTTGGGGTGCCCCCTCCCACGTATATAAAGGAGGGGGAGGAGGAGGCCGGCCAAGGTGTGGCGCGCCAAGGGGGGGTGTCCTACTTCGACTCCCGGTCCAAGTAGGATTCCCCCCCCCCCCTTTCCTATTACCACAAGGAGAAGGGGGAAAGAGGAGGAGGATATAAGGAAAGGGGGGCGCCCCCTCCCCCAACCCTAGTCCAATTCGGTTTGGGCTTGGGGGGCACGCGCCTCCACCTGGATGCTGCCTCCTCTCTTCCACTAGGGCCCATGAAGGCCCATTAACCCCCCCGGGGGGTTCCGGTAACCTCCCGGTACTCTGAAAAAATGCCCGAACATCCCAGAACCATTCTGTCGTGGAATTGTCACGGCAGATGTCCTCTTGCAAGGACTTAGTCGCGAGGCCAACGCATCTATGTGGTAGCTTGAGAGGGGTTGGGCGGAATTGAGAGACACTAGGCGGATCACCGCACAAGACGAGGATTTAGACAGCTTCGGGCCCCGAGAAACATCATCCGAAATAGCCCTACATGTTGTTTGAGGCTAGGTCTCATTATGCTCATCAGGGAGACGCCGCTAAGACAGCTCTCCCCTAGTTGTGTCTAGCCCTAGATATTGTTTCTTGTTACTTGTCCCTCTTTGGGGTGCCCTGCCCCTCCTTATATAAGTTAGAGGGGCGGGTTACATGTGGAGTCCAATAGAATTAGGACTAGCCTATTTTCTACTACAAGCCGGATACAAGTCCGGGTCTTGATTCCTTGTAAGGAAGATATTCCTCACGCTTTTCCTCTTAAGCCGGCCTACCATAATGTAAGCCAGCCTTCTAGGCCTTGAGCCTCCTGGGCCCCCGAGTCTTGTCGCTCCTCTGATCCGCTTGCCAGGTCACCCATAAGTCGCCAGGATCGGGCGGGTCACTTAGTGTGTCGTCCAGCCAGGGCGGGTCATTAGTGAGTCGACAAGTCCGGCCGGGTTACACCGCGGGGTATATCCCCGACATTAGCCCCCAAGTTTAGCTTGGATTTATCCATGGTAAACTTATGCTGCAAAATAAACACAAGAACAAATTTGATAGGTTGTGCTCCGGGTTAAGAATTCTTGTAAACCGACACCTGAACATCCTTAAGTCCTTGTCATTTCCTTCTTCTAGAAAATCCAGGTCAATAGACCAGCTTCACAATCAATTTGCTTGTAGAAGAAATATTGTAAACAAGTAATCCATTTGAGTCGGCTTCCAAAGCGCCGGCTTAAAAAAATATAGGTCTTGAAATACTCATCTGATTTTCAACCGGCTTAAAGATGTAGATCTTGCCGAGTTATAATTTCCAAAATCTTCGGGTTATAAAAGACTGATGATGTCGAGTCATAATTGTTATTGACACCAGGTCATGTAATTGATCTTCCTGATTTACTCAAAGCTGGGAATTTTGAAGATGTTCCTTCTTTATATGCATAATAACTGTAGCCCCCAAGTCTTAAGAGGAGAACATAGTGATAACTTAAGACTTGCTTCAATATAAGTGTTGCAACCTTGAAGAAATCCGCGTTATTCATCTCACTCATTAGTCATAAACTGAATATTCCACATATGTAGCCCCCAAGTGTCGGGTTGTCATGCTTGCAGAAACCTGGGACTTGTAATTGCCTTATGCTCATAAAAACTTCCACCAGTGTAGCCCCCAAGGGCCGGGTCATTATGCAATAATGAGCAGGGACTTTGTAAATAATTCATTAATAATAACATCATATGATGTAATCTCCACCATGGGGCTTGAACCCACGTCCATAAGGTTAAGAGCTTTGTACTTTACCAACTGAGTAGTGGATCTATTAATGTAATGGACTGAGGCTTGTGTACCTTGAATTTTCGATAGGAGCAATTGGTAGCCCCCAAGGGCCGGCTCATTTAAAATGTGATGAGTCGGGTCTTCAATAAGTTGAGCAAAAATGACTTTGCATTAGCCCCCAAGTGCCATGGTGCATCTTTGGCGGTGACATGGGACTTGTATATTCGATGCAATCTTGATTTGAACAATGCAGCCCCCAAGTGCTGTCGTAAACCTGCATGACTCGGGACTATTTCCTCCATTGTAAAATAAATCATGCCCATTGATAAAAATAATAGCCGTTGTGCTAAGGCGACTTTGAAAACCTCAATCATAACACCGGTTATTGATAATCACAATAGAAATCCAACCATGTTGGCTATTTAAGTTTTGAACAATATAATCCGGTATGAAAACCTCAATCATTCAATATCATCATGAAAATCCAGCCAGTTTTGGCTATTAAAGATTTGAATACCTCATCGGTTGACAAGTAAATCCGGGGTTTAAATACCTGGCGGCTCTTGGCCGATGACGACTTAATGCGCATTCATTGTAACCCGGTGGCGTATAGCCTTTGAGAAAATCAGAATTAATAACCCTTTTTGAGACATCAATTTCAATCTTTGATGATGGGCTTGAACTTGATCATTTATGTAAGCCATAGCTCTGTAAATCTTGCACAGAGTTTAAACAACATATGCCCTGGCGACTTAATGTCAAAAGATAGGGTGGGTAACCACCCAAATATAGTCTTATCCTGAACACAAGTAGATCACAAGATCCCTATGATCCTTTGAATGATACCGCCGGTTTATGTGACCCGGACAGTGAAGTTGATAACTCAACTCTGTAAGAGCCGGCACATATGATATTTGTGACAACTCAAATACTTGCGATTGTATAAAAATAGATAAAAATTTTGAGGCTTATGATTCAAATAGATCAGTAAACCGTTCCAAATGGGTTAAGCTAAGATTCGAATACGGTCATATAGCCCCCAGTGGCGTTGGCGTTGCCGATCAAAGTGGGTATCGACAGCTATGTTCTCTTTGGTTCAAATACGACCTATGTTTGAACAGGAAGCCCCCAAATGACCTTAAAAGTTGTTTAATGACGCTGATTCAAATACCATCCACATTGATTCCCAAAGGGGTTGAGCTATGATTCGGATACGATCAAGAAGCCCCCAAGTAGGTTCAGCAGTTTTCTAATCAAAAGGGTATCGACAGCTATGTTCTCTTTGGTTCGAATACGACCTATGTTTGAACAGGAAGCCCCCAAGTGACCATATAAATTTTGGCATTGCGCCGATCAAGAGGGTACTTATAGCTATGCCCGATGAGCAGGAAGCCCCCAAGTGACCATAATAAAATAAGCCATACGGCAGGATACCCATGTTTTGAACCGTGCATCATGGCAGCAAGTTCCCTTTGGTAACCATTAATTTGTTCGAGATCTCGAACTTGCGAGAGATTAATTCTTTTAAACCGGAAATTCTTAAACCGGATATTGAGATCCTCAAAGCTTTGTAAGGGACAAATTTACCTTGATCCGGATGTTGAACCGGTTTTGAGAGCTTCAAAGCTTTGCGAGAGAAAGATGTCTCTTGAGTTGTATTTCAAACCGGAATCCTCATTTTGAACCGGAAATTTTTCTGACGGCCTTTAAATATTTACCAATAAAGCAGTAGCCTCCAGGGTCGGGTTATCTTCCCTTCAATGACCCGGAGCTCTTGAATTCATTGAAACCGGCTAATTTTGCCGAGCCATACCATTGTAGCCCCCGAGTCTCAAGATGACTCGAAGAGTTGGCTTGAGATTCTCCATATTTGACCATAGCAGAAGGCGTATAACATTGGCGTTGATAACGCGATGTGAATCCACAGAAGGTTGAGGTGACTGCGGCGGGTTATAAATGATCCCGTCTGAGCCGTGTCAGCAACTCGGCCAATGGTTCCTTCCAACTGGCTGTTTGAAGTTAACCAAACCGTAGTGGCGACGACTTGTGCGCCTGCCCATTGAGCCATCCAGTGCAGACGGCGGCTGATAATACATGATAATTTGCCTCCAATTTGTTGGAAGGAAACCGGCTTCCCAAGTAGTGACTTGCTCATACTCAATAAACAACTCATGCAGACAGGTGTGGCCCGATGTGTTGATGTAGACCAGGCCACAAGAGACGGCCGGTAAAAACGACCGCCACATCTGAGGCGGCACAGACTGATGAATTGGCCGTGGTGTTGTAAGCCGGTGCAGACGGGCAAGTTGTCCTCCTTGTTGTAAGACGACGTGGTCGCGAGAGACGGCCACGGTGTTGTAACTTCAGCCTTGATCGCGAGACGGCCCGCGACATTGTAAGCGGTGCGGAGTCCGTTGAGTAACGACGACCACCTGTGCCAAAAGATGTTGGCATACCTCCACCTCCGCGGTATAATATCACTTTTTGTCATAAATAATTGCCCTGCATAAACAATATTGCAGACCAAGGCAAAGATAAACCTGTTCTTTGACAAAAAAACATGTGATAATAAAACAAACTTGGATGGATATCACCTGATTTGTTTGGACGAGGATGATCCGTTTATTGCGACAGAGGTGGCTCAAGCAGACCAGTGACTCAATATAGTTCCGGTGGCTCAGGCAGACCGGCGACTTAACATAATTCTGGCGGCTCAGGAAGACCAGCGACTTAATATACCCCGGCGGCTCAAAGCAGCAAGGGCGGCTCAACGCGGCTCCGGCGGGTTGACGTAAATTAAGATGCACGGGCGGCGACTTGCGGACACCTGTTCCATCAGTAAACGGGCGCAGACGCCGGTGCGTGATGGTGTTGACGTATACTTCATAGGCACAACATGGCACCACCTTTGCTGCACATAAAAATATACAGACCAAAGTAATTGTTCTTTGATGAAACAATATGTTTAATAAAATAATCTTAAATGGATATCACCTGGTATTTTTTCTTGGATGAACGTGGATACTTTGGGATCAAAACATATCAAATGTCTGATGTGGCCCTAGCACCGTGATCCATGTTCCTTTATACTATGGCAAACCAGCGACAACACTCTGCGGAGGCGCGGCGTAAGGCATCATGCAGCCGACTCAGGCGGCTCGGATGGCAGCAGAGGCAGTTTTGGAGGTGACGACGTCGACCAAACGGTGACTTGCAACGACGAGCAGGTGGCCGTGGGAGCGACGATGTAAAGGCCGACTCAAGCGGCAGGCGTGTGAGGATGAACTAGCGACTCCTCAAATGGTCAAACTCCGTGTTGCATGCGAGTTGAGCTATTAGGCTCACAATAGTGCGTATGTATTTTCCCTCTTGACCCTTCATGGAGTACTTACTGTTTGATGATTCCTCCTCAATTGTTTAATGTCTGAGTGATACTGGAGCTCGGAGTGGGCATATCCACGCCATGAACCTGTATTCCTAAAAATTCGTGTTCGCTCTGTATAGTCACCACCAGATGCACGCACTTTGGTCTTCTGCAGAACAGTTGACGCCAAGATGCATTGGAACACTGGGGCGAGGCGAGCGCCACGGTGTTGAGCGGCGTTTCCTGGTGGCTCGGTGTGGGTGAGGCCGAGTGAAGCCGGCGACTCAAAGCAGATCCAAGGCAGCTATTCTGAACAGCAGAGACCAGCAGGGGCGGCTTAAGCAAGCACAAGGGTGCACCGGTGTTTCAACAACATGAGGCGGAAACTGGGGCATCTCGCGGCAGCGGCAAACCACCGGAGCGAATTGGGGTGCAGCCCAGCAGGGAGCCGGTTCAAAGTATTTTCCAGTAACGAGGCGACTTCATAGACGGCGACTCGTGGCGGTGCTGGCGGGTTGGAAGACAGGACCGTGGCAGTGACCTTGGCGCTGGAAGACGGGACACGGCTGCGTCCTTTTACAACAGCGAGGCGATTTAAACAGGGTGGCCCTTAGTCGGCGGCAGCTCCGGCTCAATGACGGTTTGACATCAGCGAAGGTAATCCGGCAGAGGCCAAAGCGGTCCGTCCGCGGAGACGGAAAGAGGCCGTCAGGGTAGCTCACAGCCGGGCTAACCACCGCGGAGGCGAGGCAGAGCCGAAGGCAGCCGGCTCGAGGCATACCTGCAGCAGTAACGGTGACTTGGGATAGACAGGGCAGGGCGGCTCGAGGGCCCTGTAGCTGTTTGGAGTAGCGGAGGTTTGGCAGGTGTCCGCGACAGTGGCTCTGGACGCGGCCGGCAGTGGCACGAGGCAGAGTCGAAGACGGAGACCAGGCGGCGACTCGTCCGTGGAGTCGTCGGAGCCCCAATCCATCTCCGGGTTGTGATTCTTTTTGACTTGACTTTGTGTTCTCTGTTTTGGAGCTGAAACAGCAACAGTGCACGCACACGTGACGGCAGCGGTTGATCGGACACATCCTCTTTAGGAAAATAAGTCGTAGGATGGCGGCGTAACCCTAGCTCCTCCTGGCCTCAACTTTGACTAATCCATCGCTCATAAACTCCTTTGATCTTTGACTGATGAACTTGTAGTTGATCTGAATCCTTCCACACCGGTTATTTTTCATCCGAAAAATTGCAAACTTCCCGATCTCTGGAACAGATCCCTTCAAGAACTCATCACCACCGTGCGCCTGGCCCCGCGGTGGGCGCCAACTGTCGTGGAATTGTCACGGCAGATGTCCTCTTGCAAGGACTTCGTCGCGAGGCCAACGCATCTATGTGGTAGCTTGAGAGGGGTTGGGCGGAATCGAGAGACGCTAGGCGGATCATCACACAAGACGAGGATTTAGACAGCTTCGGGCCCCGGGAAACATCATCCGGAATAGCCCTACATGCTGTTTGAGGCTAGGTCTCATTAGGCTCATCAGGGAGACGCCGCATAAGACGGCTCTCCCCTAGTTGTGTCTAGCCCTAGATATTGTTTCTTGTTACTTGTCCCTCTTTGGGGTGCCCTGCCCCTCCTTATATAAGTTAGAGGGGCGGGTTACATGTGGAGTCCAAATAGAATTAGGACTAGCCTATCTTCTACTACAAGCCGGATACAAGTCCGGGTCTTGATTCCTTGTAAGGAAGATATTCCTCACGCCTTTCCTCTTAAGCCGGCCTACCATAATGTAAGCCGGCCTTAAAACCTTGAGCCTCCTGGCCCTCGAGTCTTGTCGCTTCCTTCCGATCCGCTTGCCGAGTCACCCATAAGTCGCCAGGATCGGGCGGGTCACTTAGTGTGTCGTCCAGCCAGGGTGGGTCATTAGTGAGTCGCCAAGTCCGGCCGGGTTATACTTCCGGCCGGGTTACACCGCGGGGTATATCCCCGACACATTCTGATGTCCAAATGCAACCTTCCAATATATCAATCTTTATGTCTCGACCATTTCGAGACTCGTCATGTACGTGATATCATCCGGGACTCCAAACAAACTTTGGTACATCAAATCACATAACTCATAATACAAATTGTCATCGAACGTTAAGCGTGCGGACCCTACGGGTACGAGAACTATGTAGACATGACCGAGATACCTCTCCGATCAATAACCAATAGCGGAACCTGGATGCTCATATTGACTCCTACATATTCTACGAAGATCTTTATCGGTCAAACCGCATAACAACATACGTTGTTCCCTTTGTCATTTGTATGTTACTTGCCCGAGATTTGATTGTCGGTATCATCATACCTAGTTCAATCTTGTTACCGGCGAGTATCTTTACTCGTTCCGTAATGCATCATCCCATAACTAACTCATTAGTCACATTGCTTGCAAGGCTTATAGTGATGATCATTACTGAGAGGGCCCAGAGATACCTCTCCGATACACGGAGTGACAAATCCTAATCTCGATCTATGCCAACTCAACAAACACCATCAGAGACACTGATAGAGCATATTTATAATCACCCAGTTACGTTGAGACGTTTGATAGC
This sequence comes from Aegilops bicornis, assembly GCA_021605145.1. Classification (NCBI taxonomy): domain Eukaryota; kingdom Viridiplantae; phylum Streptophyta; class Magnoliopsida; order Poales; family Poaceae; genus Aegilops; species Aegilops bicornis. Next base: position 691,787,620 of record CM038671.1, on the reverse strand, counting down.
ACACAAGGTGTTCCTACGGTATTCGGGAGTTGCATAATCTCATAGTCAGAGGAACATGTATAAGTCATGATGAAAGCATTAGCAATAAAACTAAACGATCATTTGTGCTATGCTAATGGATGGGTCTTGTTCGTCACATCATTCTCTAATGATGTGATCCCGTTCATCAAATGACAACACATGTCCATGGTCAGGAAACTTAACCATCTTTGATTAACGAGCTAGTCTAGTAGAGGCATACTAGGGACACTCTTTTTGTCTATGTATTCACACATGTACTAAGTTTCCAGTTAATACAATTCTGGCATGAATAATAAACATTTATCATGATATAAGGAAATATAAATGACAACTTTATTATTGCCTCTAGGGCATATTTCCTTCATTCTCCCACTTGCACTAGAGTCAATAATCTAGATTACATAGTAATGATTCTAACACCCATGGAGTCTTAGTGTTGATCATGTTTTGCTTGTGAGAGAGGCTTAGTCAACGGGTCTGCAACATTCAGATCCGTATGTATCTTGCAAATCTCTATGTCTCCCTCCTTGACTTGACCACAGATGGAATTGAAGCGTCTCTTGGTGTGCTTGGTTCTCTTGTGAAATCTAGATTCCTTTGCCAAGGCAATTGCACCAGTATTGTCACAAAAGATTTTCATTGGAAATGATGCACTAGGTATGACACCTAGATCGGATATGAACTCCTTCATCCAGACTCCTTCATTTGCTGCTTCCAAAGCAGCTATATACTCCGCTTCACACGTAGATCCTGCCATGACGCTCTGTTTGGAAGTGCACCAACCGATAGCTCCATCATTTAATATAAATACGTATTCGGTTTGTGACTTAGAGTCATCTGAATCAGTGTCAAAGCTTGCATCAACGTAACCATTTACGACGAGCTCTTTGTCACCTCCATAAACGAGAAACATATCCTTAGTCCTTTTCAGGTATTTCAGGATGTTCTTGACCGTTGTCGATGATCCACTCTGGATTACTTTGTACCTCCTCGCTAAACTAATAGCAAGGCACACATAAGGTCTGGTACACAGCATTGCATACATGATAGAACCTATGGCTGAGGCATAGGGAATGACTTTTATTTTCTCTCTATCTTCTGCAGTGGTCGGGCATTGAGTCTGACTCCACTTCACACCTTGTAACACAGGCAAGAACCCTTTCTTTGCTTGATCCATTTTGAACTTCTTCAAAACTTTATCAAGGTATGTGCTTTGTGAAAGTCCAATTAAGCGTCTTGATCTATCTCTATAGATCTTGATGCCCAATATATAAGCAGCTTCACCAAGGTATTTCATTAAAAAATGATAATTCAAGTATCCTTTTATGCTATCCAGAAATTTTGTATTATTTTTGATGAACAATATGTCATCCACATATAATATAAGAAAGGCTACAGAGCTCCCACTCACTTTCTTGTAAATACAGGCTTCTCCAAAAGTCTGTACAAAACCATATGCTTTGATCACACTATCAAAGCGTATATTCCAACTCCGAGAGGCTTGCACCAGTCCATAAATGGATCGCTGGAGCTTGCACACTTTGTTAGCACCTTTTGGATCGACAAAACCTTCTGGTTGCATCATATACAACTCTTCTTTAGGATATCCATTAAGGAATGCAGTTTTGACATTTATTTGCCAAATTTCATAATCATAAAATGCGGCAATTGCTAACATGATTCGGACAGACTTAAGCATCACTATGGGTGAGAAAGTCTCATCGTAGTCAACTCCTTGAACTTGTCAAAAACCTTCGCAACAAGTCGAGCTTCGTAGACAGTAATATTAACGTCAGCGTCAGTCTTCTTCTTGAAGATCCATTTATTCTCTATGGCTTGCCGATCATCGGGCAAGTCAACCAAAGTCCACACTTTGTTCTCATACATGGATCCCATCTCAGATTTCGTGGCCTCAAGCCATTTCGCGAAATCTAGGCTCATCATCGCTTCCTCATAGTTCGTAGGTTCATCATGGTCAAGTAACATGACCTCCAGAACAGGATTACCGTACCACTGCAGTGCGGATCTTACTCTGGTTGACCTACGAGGTTTGGTAGTAACTTGATCAGAAGCTTCATGATCATTATCATTAGCTTCCTCACTAATTGGTGTAGGAATCACTGGAACTGATTTCTATGATGAACTACTTTTCAATAAGGGAGCAAGTACAATTACCTCATCACGTTCTACTTTCCTCCCACTCACTTATTTCGAGTGAAACTCCTTCTCTAGAAAGGATCCATTCTTAGCAACGAATATCTTGCCTTCAGATCTGTGATAGAAGGTGTACCCAACAGTTTCCTTTGGGTGTCATATGAAGACACATTTCTCCGATTTGGGTTCGAGCTTATCAAGTTGAAGCTTTTTCACATAAGCATCACAGCCCCAAACTTTAAGAAACGACAACTTGGGTTTCTTGCCAAACCACAGTTCATATGGTGTCGTCTCAATGGATTTAGATGGTGACCTATTTAATGTGAATGCAGCCATCTCTAAAGCATAACCCCAAAACGATAGCGATAAATCAGTAAGAGACATCATAGATTGTACCATATCTAATAAAGTACGATTACGACGTTCGGACACACCATTACGCTGTGGTGTTCCAGGTGGCGTGAGTTGCGAAACTATTCTACATTGTTTCAAATGAAGACCAAACTCGTAACTCAAATATTCACCTCCACGATCAGATCGTAGAAACTTTATTTTCTTCTTACGATGATTTTCCACTTCACTCTGAAATTCTTTGAACTTTTCAAATGTTTCATACTTATGTTTCATCAAGTAGATATACCCATATCTGCTCAAATCATCTATGAAGGTCAAAAAATAACGACACCTACCGCGAGCCTCAACACTCATCGGACCGCGTACATCAGTATGTATTATTTCCAACAAGTCTGTTGCTCGCTCCATTGTTCTAGAGAACGGAGTTTTAGTCATCTTGCCCATGAGGCATGGTTCGCAAGTATCAAGTGATTCCAAAAGCCCATCAGCATGGAGTTTCTTCATGTGCTTTACACCAATATGACCTAAGCAAAGGTGCCACAAATAAGTTGCACTATCATTATAAACTTATATCTTTTGGCTTCAATACTATGAATATGTGTATCACTACTATCGAGATTCAACAAAAATAGACCACTCATCAAGGGTGCATGACCATAAAAGATATTACTCATACAAATAGAACAACCATTATTCTTTGATTTAAATGAATAACCGTCTCGCATCAAACAAGATCCAGATATAATGTTCATGCTTAACGTGTCACCAAATAACAATTATTCAGGTCTAAAACTAATCCCAAAGGTAGATGTAGAGGTAGTGTGTCGACGACGATCACATCGACTTTGGAACCATTTCCCACGCGCATCGTCACCTCGTCCTTAGCCAATCTTGCTGAATCCGTAGCCCCTGTTTCGAGTTGCAAATATGAGCAACAAAACCAGTATTAAATACCTAGGCGCTACTACAACATTAGTACGGTACACATCAATAACATGTATATCAAATATACCTTTCACTTTGCCATCCTTCTTATCCGCCAAATACTTGGGGCAGTTCCACTTCCAGTGACCAGTCCCTTCGCAGTAGAAGCATTCAGTCTCAGGCTTAGGTCCAGACTTGGGCTTCTTCACTTGAGCAGCAACTTGCTTGCCGTTCTTCTTGAAGTTCCCCTTCTTCCCTTTGCCCTTTTTCTTGAAACTAGTGGCCTTGTTAACCATCAACACTTGATGCTCCTTCTTGATTTCTACCTCCGCAACCTTTAGCATCACGAAGAGCTCGGGAATTGTCCTATCCATCCCTTGCATATTATAGTTCATCATGAAGCTTTTGTAGCTTGGTGGCAGTGATTGAAGAACCTTTTCAATGACACTATCAACCGGAAGATTAACTCCCAGTTGAGTCAAGTGATTGTGGTACCCAGACATTCTGAGTATATGTTCCCTGACAGAACTATTCTCCTCCATTTTGCAGCTGTAGAACTTATTGGAGACTTCATATCTCTCAAGGCATTTGCTTGAAATATTAACTTCAACTCCTGGAACATCTCATATGCTCCATGACATTCAAAACGTCGTTGAAGTCCCGGTTCTAAGCCGTAAAGCATGGCACACTGAACTATCGACTAGTCATCAGCTTTGCTCTGCCAGGCGTTAATAACGTCCGGCGTTGCTCCTGCAGCGGGTCTTGCACCTAGCGGTGCTTCCAGGACGTAATTCTTCTGTGCAGCAATGAGGATAATCCTCAAGTTACGGACCCAGTCCGTGTAGTTGCTACCATCATCTTTCAACTTAGCTTTCTCTAGGAACGCATTGAAATTCAAAGGAGCGAGTACGTGCCATTGATCTACAACAACATAGACATGCAAAATACTATCAGGTACTAAGTTCATGATAAATTAAAGTTCAATTAATCATATTACTTAAGAACTCCCACTTAGATAGACATCCCTCTAGTCATCTAAATGATCACCTGATCCATATCAACTAAACCATGTCCGATCATCATGTGAGCTGGAGTAGTTTTCAATGGTGAACATCACTATGTTGATCAAATCTATTATATGATTCACGCTCGACCTTTCGGTCTCAGTGTTCCGAGGCCATATCTGCATATGCTAGGCTCGTCAAGTTTAACCCGAGTATTCTGCGTGTGCAAAACTGGCTTGCACCCGTTGTATGTGAACGTAGAGCTTATCACACCTGATCATCATGTGGTGTCTCGGCACGACGAACTGTAGCACCGGTGCATACTCATGGAGAACACTCATACCTTGAAATTTAGTGAGAGATCATCTTATAATGCTACCGCCGTACTAAGCAAAATAAGATGCATAAAGGATAAACATCACATGCAATCAAAATAAGTGATATGATATGGCCATCATCATCATGTGCCTTTGATCTACATCTCCAAAGCATCGTCATGATCACCATCGTCACTGGCTTGACACCTTGATCTCCATCGTAGCATCGTTGTCGTCTCGCCAACTATTGCTTCTACGACCATCGCTACCGCTTAGTGATAAAGTAAAGCAATTACATGGCGATTGCATTTCATACAATAAATAGACAACCATATGGCTCCTTCCAGTTGCCGATAACTGTTGCAAAATATGATTATCTCATACAACAATTTATATATCATCATGTCTTGATCATATCACATCACAGCAAGCCCTGCAAAAACAAGTTAGACGTCCTGTAATTTGTTGTTGCAAGTTTTACGTGGCTGCTACGGGCTTCTAGCAAGAACCGTTCTTACCTACGCATCAAAACCACAACGATTTTTCGTCAAGTGTGCTGTTTTAACCTTCAACAAGGACCGGGCGTAGTCAAACTCGATTCAGCTAAAGTTGGAGAAACAGACACCCACTAGCCACCTGTGTGCGAAGCACGGCGGTAGAACCAGTCTCATGAAAGCGGTCATGTAATGTCGGTCTAGGCCGCTTCATCCAACAATACCGCCGAATCAGAGTAAGATGTTGCTGGTAAGCAGTATGACTATTATCTCCCACAACTCTTTGTGTTCTACTCGTGCATATAACATCTACACATAGACCTGGCTCGGATGCCACTGTTGGGGAACGTAGTATTTCAAAAAAAAATTGCCTATGATCACGCAAGATCTATCTAGGAGAAGCATAGCAATGAGCGGGGAGAGTGTATCTACGTACCCTCCTAGACCGAAAGCGGAAGCGTCTAGTAACGCGGTTGATGTAGTCAAACGTCTTCGCGATCCAACCGATCCAAGTACCGAATGTATGACACCTCCGTGATCAGCACACATTGACATCCCTCGAACTCTTGATCCAGTTGAGGCCGAGAGAGAGTTCCTTCAGCAGGACGGTGTGCTGACGGTGATGATGAAGTTACTGGCACAGGGCTTCGCCTAATCACTATGACGATATGACCAAAGTGTGTAACTGTGGAGGGGGGCACCGCACAAGGCTAAAAGATCAACTTGTGTGTCTTTGGGGTGACCAATGTCGGTGTCAAAACCGGCGGATCTCGGGTAGGGGGTCCCGATCTGTGCGTCAAGGCTGATGGTAACAAGAAGTAAGGGACACAGATGTTTACCTGTGTTCGGGCCCTCTCGATGGAGGTAAAACCCTACTTCCTGCTTGATTAATATTGATGATATGGGTAGTACAAGAGTAGATCTACCACGAGATCGTAGAGGCTAAACCCTAAGAGCTAGCCTATGATGGTATGATTGTAATTGTGATCGGCCTTCTAAGGACCATCCTCTCCAGTTTATATAGGCACCGGAGAGGACTAGGGTTTACATGGAGTCGGTTAAAAGGAAGTAAATACAATATCTGGATCGCCAAGCTTGCCTTCCACGCCAAGGAAAGTCCCCTCCGGACACGGGCCGAAGTCTTGAGTCTCGTATCTTCACGCTTCAATAGTCCGGACGTTGTACACAGTCCGGCTGTCCGGATACCCCCTAATCCAGGACTCCTCGGTAGCCCTCGAACCAGGCTTCAATGACGATGAGTCCGCGCGATCTTGTCTTCGGCATTGCAGGCGGGTTCCTCCTCCGAATACTCCAAAGTAATTTTCGAACACTTAAACCGTTTCCGGATCCACAAGATGATCTTCGCATGCCACCGTAGAGAGAATGATGTTTCACAAATGCAATCTGCTGACAACTTTTTAGGCAACGCAACGTGTCACTACGGTCAGGCCATTATTTGAACCGTTCTTTCCACAACCAGCCAGAGGGCATATTGCGAGGCGGTTTCCTTGACACGTCTTGTCAAAGCAGAGATCGTGCCCCCTTATTACGGGATTCTCATCAATACGGGTATGGGTAATCCCACCACATTATCAATCGTGGCGCTTGGGAAGCAAGCGATTCCCAACGGGCAAGTGGGGAGGCGCACCGCCTTCGTCGCCTCTATAAAGGGATAAGATTTCCTCATTTTTACCCACGCCTTCTTCCTCCCTTGCTCATCCTTGCCCCCTCGAGCTCCAGCGCCCAAGCCCAAGTCTCCTCCGCACAGCTAAACATGTCCGGAGCAGGAGGCAGGTGGGTGGCTTGCACCGTCAAGGAGAAGCACATCACAAATCTTGGGCGGCTTGATACTTGGTCAGACATAGCGCACCGGCTGCAGACTGGGCAGGTCATTCGACCCGGGACCCCACGAGAGAGTCGTGTTCGTCGCCCACTTTGTCCGTGGACTGGGATTTCCACTCCACCCCTTCGTCCGCGGGCTCATGTTCTACTATGGGCTAGATTTCCACGATCTAGCCCCAAATTTTGTCCTCAACATCTCGGCTTTCATCGTTGTTTGCGAGGCCTTCCTCCGCATCCGGCCTCATTTCGGCCTATGGCTACAAACCTTCTGCATGAAGCCGAAGGTTGTAAGCGGCCAGCAAGCGGAGTGCGGAGGAGCCATGGTGGGCAAGATGCCTAACATCACCTGGCTGGACGGTTCCTTCATGGAAACCGTAAAAGGATGGAAATCGGGGTGGTTCTACATCACCGAGCCGCGCGGCGCCAGCTGGGCAGCGGCCCCCAAGTTTCGACCTGGAACACCCATGCGGCTCACCTCCTGGGAGAAGAAGGGCCTATCCTGGGGCGATTCAACGGAGCTGGCCGGACTCCAGACATGCATCAAAAGCATGAAGGACAAGAACATCAAGCTTGTCAACGTGATCCAGGTCATGCTTGTTCGCCGGATCCTGCCCTGCCAAAAGCGGGCGGTTAATCTATGGGAGTTCGTCCCGGCCGAACACCAGACGCTCCTGAAGCTCTACAAACATGACGCACGAAGGCGCATGGAAAGTGTTGTTCAAGGCCTCCGAAGTACCTCCTCCCACATCCGAGGACCGCGGGCTTCACGCCACGCGGGCTCCTAGTCAGGTGAGTTCTCAGACTACCACCGGACCTAGCTTTTCCCAATATATTCATGGGAGTCCCTCAAGTAATCATGCATACTTGCCTCAGGACTATGTGGAGACAGCGGAGCAGGTCTACTGTCCGGCTCCGCTGCCAGAAGACCCAGCGGATGCTCTCCTGACGGAGATGCTGGTCCCAGCACCGTACAAGGTGCCGGAGAAGAAGGCCGAGAAGAAGGCCCGAGGACCCGAAAGGGTCTTCGTCGTAAGGTTGTGCCAGAAGCCTCGTCCGAGGATGATGAGGCAGACTCCTCCCACGAAGGGGAGGAGGAAGAAGAAGAAGCCCCATCCGGGAAGGATGAGGAGCCCGGCGAAGCAGGCCAGGGGGCCGGAAAGGGCCCTCGGTGCAAGGCCGTTATACCCCTGCCGTCCAATGACGACGAGAAAGATTCCTCCCGCAGAGGCGGGGGGAATCAAGAAGAAATTCCGCTTCCCCGCACAAGGGGGAGAAGAAGAGGAAAGCCGCCCGGAGGGAGGCTGGACGCCCAAGAAGGAAAACATCCCTTCCGGACTACTCCACCACGACCGCTCACAGCGATGAGGGGTGGCTGCCCCGGGGGAAGCCCCCGGCGTGATCGTAAGTGTCCGCACTCTATCGTGGTTTTCACTTCATAATTGTTTAATAACGCCAAATATTGACGCAGTCCGACCCGGACTCATCCGGCGGTGTCGTCTTCGGATGGGTCTCTGAGTTCTTCGGAGATGAACTCATTCCCGAAGGCCACCACTCCTCAGCCTGCGGATGACATGGAGGGGTTGTCCCGCAGGCTCCCCGAACAGGGGGAGGTGACCCTGGAGACGCCCCAAGGCGGACCCCCGAACGTCGGACATGCGGGGTTCAAGATTCCCGCAGATCGCGTCGATGAGAGCCGCAACAAGGCGGACTCTCGACCGAACACTGTTCCGGAACCTCCGACGGTTCCGGACTTAGGCGGGCAGCCCCTCGTTAGGGAGGGCGAGCCGCCTATGCCGAGGACTTCCGTCGCATCAACGGCGCCGGATAGCCTGGTGGAAGCGCTTGGCGCTTCCATGGAAGAAGAGCACCGTACTCTTATGAGTGCGGTGATTCAAAAGGTTCTGTCCACCAAAAGCGGGTGACCGAAGCCACAAGCCTCTGGCGGGCTTTGAGGTAAGTAAAAATGTATGAGATTATCACCCGATAGGTAGTAGCCTCGATACTACATTTTGGCGTTGGAAGGAAAAGCCAAGCGGAGGGTCAATTATAATCCGCAGGAGTCTAATAATAAGCATTGTTGTGAATAAGCAGGCCGTCTTTGCTGCTGCTTGCCGCCCGTCTTCGCCGAGGTTGCCGAACTAAAGCGGGACTGGAGCGGTAGCATGGAGAGCTCAGCCTCCTGAAGAGGCAGCTCGAGGAGAATGAAGGTAAGTGATTCCCCATTTGTATGTGTATTTAAAGATAAGCAAAATGTGTCAATCTAACGCCAAAGCGTCATGACTGTGTAACAGGGGCCACCGCTGAAGTGGCGTCCCTGAAGGAAGCGATGTCTAAGGCCGAAAACAAAGTGGCCTTGGAATGCAAGGAGTGCGAAAAGCAAAGTGCTAGAGTGGGCGAGGTACAGCAGGAGCTCCAGGACCTCGGCAAGAAGTTCGAGTCCATGGAGCATGATCTGAAGGCGAAAGAGGCCGAGCTTGTGAAGGCCCTTGAGAGTGTAAGAGATGCCAAGGCCGAGGCCGAGAAGGCAGAGCGGGAAATCCAGGAGGCCAGAAAGATAGCAGCGGGTAAGAAGTTCTTTATGCAAAGGAAACATGTGGAGGATGCGTTTCTTTTACTTACTCGGATTCGGAACTCTCCAGGGGCATTCGCAGATCTGCCACGCAGCGTATCTGACGCCGCGGAGTTCTACCGTGCCAGGAGGGAGCTCAACGGAGAAGCTGTTACGGGCCCGGTATGCTAGGGCGAACACCCAACACCTCTGAGTGACCAATCAAGCGGTTGGTCGAACTCCTGAGGCGGCGAAGTGGCTATGAAAGATTTCATAGTCCGGATGTGGCTGTGAGCTCCTTCCCACTAGCTACTTTGGCCTAATCAAGCGGATGGTGGATGCCTGTCCGCGGCTTGAGGTGATCAAGCGATCCGTTTGCATTGAAGGTGCCCGCCGGGCCCTTGCCCGCGTCAAGGTGCATTGGGGCAAGCTGGATGCGGAGAAGCTGGTCAAGGACGGGCTGCCGGAGGGCAAGGCGCACCGCCATCCTGAAATGTACTATGATGGCGTGATGAAGGGTGCTCGTCTTGTCGCCGATGAGTGTACCAAGGACGCCATATTTGAATGAATTCACTTCTGTCGTGTTTGTAATTAAAGACGAAGTTACTTGCGCTATGTAGTGCTTTTGTTATTTAAAATATAACCTTCTGTGCGGCTGTTTATAAAATCACGAAAGTAGGCGGTCGTCGGCTTCCGCCCCGCGTTACTAACCGGGATGTTCGTGGAAAACCGGACGCTCTTTACCCAAATGTTTGGTCCCTTAAGGAGGTGTCCGTGAGGAACCGTGCAATCGGACTATCTTGACTTTATAACTTTCACTTAGCCATTGAAGTCTACAATTTTAAATTTGGTGAAGCCCCTAGAATCCGGAAGATCAATCGGGCGCTATACACGCCTAGATCGAACGAAGCCGATTTATCGCCTAAAGCGTAAAATCTTTAAGGATTTTAGAACCTCTCGAACAATGACCAGCTCTCGCCATATCATGCTTGGTCGGTTTTCGGCTTTCTCTCGAGGTGCTCGTCCGGAAGAACCGGACACAATCGCATGATAGTTCTCCTGCGCTACCTTAGCCGATATAACGGAACTAAGGCACCAAAACAAGGGAGCCGGGTTATCCCAAGCTGTAGACCCAAGACACGATTCGAGCTGATGCATATAGTGCTATAAGTTCGGGTGCCGCCTTTATTGAAAGTGTTAGGACTTTAGTTGCCATATAGCGGGCGCCATAAGAATCACAGCAAACCGGTCGTACCAAGGTGTACGGATGCAATATCAAATAAACATTTATAAGAGAAAATGCTCAAATAAGAATAATAAGCTGACGCTATGTATAATCTCACATTGACGAAAAATACGTTTAAGCGTACATTTACAATGGATGCATTAAGCAGAGATAAAATAGGACTATTTGACATGTCCTATCCAGGCTGTGTTCGGATAGATATAGCAGGTATAATGATCGTAAATAGACTCCACCTGTGTATTTCATACATGCACAATGTCTGTTGCCTCCGTGGATGTCTCTTCCCTATAAGTCCGACAATTCGGCTTTTGAGGATGCTGCGCCAACGCGGTGTCCTGAAAGGTAAGAGGGAAAGAGTATCAAAGTATTTGGCGGTTACCTGCACTATTGGTGAAGTCGTTGATGCCTCCGCCTATGCCCATGGTATTTTAAGTGCGTAATTGTGTGCGCGTGGCACCTAACGCTGCTTTTATGGGGCTTAAGCGGAGGCGGACTGCTAGTCGCGCTCTTGGCGTGCTGATGATCTGCTATGGGTGCTCGGACTCGCTTGAATGTGCTCGAAGTTGTTGTCGCGGATTGGTTTGTCGGAGAAGGTCGCATTGTACTTCCGCCGCAAGGGCTGCAGATGTTCTTACGCTCGTAGGGAAGCGAACCATGTTTCCGTTCACCGTATGACCCCGCGTGGTCCTGGCATCTTGAGCTTGAGATATGCGTAGTGTGGTACCGCATTGAATCTGGCGAATGCAGTTCGTCCGAGCAGTGCATGGTAACCACTGCGGAAAGGGACGATGTCGAAGATTAACTCTTCGCTTCGGAAGTTATCCGGAGATCCGAAGACCACTTCCAATGTTATAGAGCCCGTACATCGGGCCTCTACTACGGGAATTACACCTTTAAAGGTGGTTTTAGTGGGCTTGATCCTTGAAGGGCCAACGCCCATTTTGCGCACTGTGTCCTGATAAAGCAGGTTCAGGCTGCTGCCGCCGTCCATAAGGACGCGCATGAGGTGGAATCCGTCAATAATTGGGTCTAGGACCAATGCGGTCGAGCCACCGTGACGGATGCTAGTAGGGTGATCCCTACGATCAAAGGTGATCGGGCAAGCTGACCAAGAGTTGAATTTGGGGGTGACTGGCTCCATCGCATAGACGTCCCTTAGTGCCCGCTTCCGTTCCCACTTGGGGATGTGCGTGGTGTAGATCATGTTGACCGTTTTCATCTGGGGGGGAAATTTCTTCTGTCCCCTGTGTTCGGACGTCTGGGCTCCTCATCATCGTCGCTGTGCAGCCCCTTGTCCTTGTCTTCGGCGTTTATCTTGCCGGCTTGTTTGAATACCCATCAATCTCTATTGGTGTGATTGGCTGGCTTGTCCGGTGTGCCATGAATTTGGCACGACCGCTCCAGTATGCGGTCCAGACTGGACGGTCCTTGATTATTTCTTTTGAACGGCTTCTTCCGTTGACCGGGCTTGGATCCACTGAATCCGGCGTTGGTATCGTGTCTCGATCTTCGCCGCCGTTGTTCCGTCCGCTTATGTATTTTACGCCGTGGCTTGCCGTTATTGTCGCGACCATCCGAATTGCCGGCGTGGCGTAGTCTTCTGCGGGCCAACCAACTGTCCTCGCCTGCAAAAGCGGGTCATTAGTGTTGTGAGAGCTGCCATGGACTTGGGTTTTTCTGGCGAGGTGTCGAGCGAGCCACTCATCACGGATATTATGCTTGAAAACCGCCTGGGGTTCGGCGTCCGGACAGTCAACTATTTGGTTCTTCTTAGTTAGGAACCGAGTCCAGAATTTCCTGGCTGACTCTCCGGGCTATTGAGTAATGTGGCTCAAGTCGTCGTCGGCGGCGTTGGGTGGTCGCACATATGTGCCCTGGAAGTTGTCGAGGAATGCGTCTTCGAGTTTTCCCATTTGCCAATGGAATTTCTTTGGCGAGCTGTTTAGCCGATGTCGGGCTGGTCCTTTGAGCTTAAGGGGAAGATACTTGATGGCGTGTAGATCGTCACCGCGGGCCATGTGGATGTGGAGAATAAAATCTCCGATCCATACCGCGGGGTCTGTTGTGCCATCGTATGATTCGATGTTTACGGGTTTGAACCCTTCTGGGAATTCATGATCCATTACTTCGTTAGTGAAGCAGAGGGGGTGCGCGGCGCCTCTGTGCCGGGCTATGTGGCTATGCAGGTCGAATTGCTCTGGATGGCTATATTCGGCCCGGTCGGACTTGTTGAAGGCGTGTCCGGCGCGACGGTCCTCATCGCGTATCGAGGCGCGCCCCCGCGATCCGTAGACCGATCTTGGCTGCCCTGATTTGTTGCCCCGGGCCGTAGTATGTTGGCGTGTGGGTGTTGGCTGGTATGCGGACTGGTATGCCGCTTTATCCCGGCCACGAGGTGGCCGGTCAGTTGTGTGGTGCTCGAGTCCATATTCCTCGGCTGCCGGATTTGATCCATCCGTGCGTGAGCGAGTCTTGATCAGCTTGGAGTTGTTCGCTTCTTTTTGAGCTCCTTGCGGTGGCTATGAGCCGACGCTTGAAGCGTCCACGCTCTGGGATCCTCGAGCACGCCCGAACTCGTCGTCGCCGAGGCTAATCTCGTCTTTGGAGGGGGACATGTAGCCGTCCTCCTCCGGGTATTCGTCCGTCGCCTGTTCATCTGGGCTGACCTGCTCATCCTCCTGTTCGGCCTGCTCGAAGGCGGGCTGATCGGGATTGTATTCTTCTTCGGCACCATTCAGATTGTTTTCGTCTCCTAGGCCAGTGTTGGTGTGGCGGGGCTTGGAGTGGCACCGACGACGCCCATTCTTTGCTTTTTTCCTTGAGGTTTTATCCTCTGTTGCCTCATCGCCATTTATTTCCTTCGGGGTGTCCACCATATATATGTCATAGGAAGAGGTGGCTTTCCACTGCCCAGTGAGCGGTGGTTCGTGTCCTTCTCCTGCATCGTCGTCCATACCGTCGATGTCTTCGGAGTTGAAGTTTAGTACCTCGGTTAAATCGTCAACCGTGGCAATAAAGTGGATGGTGGGTGGGCAACGAATTTCCTCGTCGCCTGCCTCCCACTCGAGCCGGACATAGTTCGGCGGAGAGCCTCCTGACAAAGAGAGAGACTTTAATGAGTCCAGCATGTCGCCAAAGGGCAAGTGTTGGAAGATATCCGCAGCGGTGAACTCCATTATCGGAGCCCATCCTTGCCCAACAGACAAGGGAGTGTGCGGACTGGAACCAACGTCCAGATACGAATCCGGGGGTTCGGAGTTACAGGCCACCGCAGAGGTGAGACCCGTGTTCGGCTCCACCGCCGATGAGTATGCGACACGGGGCGGGTCCATCCCTCCGTCCTTAGGTAACGATGCTGCTCCGGATCTAGGTCCGGGACGGTATGGGGATGATGCTCGAGCTCGTCCCGACGGCAGGTCTAAGCCAAGCTCGTCGTTCGTCCGGTGCTCCTGGCATAGGCCCAAATCCATCGAAGATCAAGTCTCCGCGGATGTCCGCCGTGTAGTTCAGGTTTCCGAACCTGACCTGGTGGCCAGGGGCGTAGCTATCGATCTGCTCCAGATGGCCAAGCGAGTTGGCCCGTAGTGCGAAGCCGCCGAACACGAAGATCTGTCCGGGGAGGAAAGTCTCGCCCTGGACAGTGTCGTTGATGATGATTGAAGGAGCCATCGATCCTGACAGCGACGACACAGAGGAAAGCACCAATGTCGGTGTCAAAACCGGCGGATCTCGGGTAGGGGGTCCCGATTTGTGCGTCAAGGCTAATGGTAACAAGAAGTAAGGGACACAGATGTTTACCCAGGTTCGGGCCCTCTCGATGGAGGTAAAACCCTACTTCCTGCTTGATTAATATTGATGATATGGGTAGTACAAGAGTAGATCTACCACGAGATCGTAGAGGCTAAACCCTAAGAGCTAGCCTATGATGGTATGATTGTAATTGTGATCGGCCTTCTAAGGACCATCCTCTTCGGTTTATATAGGCACCGGAGAGGGCTAGGGTTTACATGGAGTCGGTTACAAGGAAGGAAATACAATATCCGGATCACCAAGCTTGCCTTCCACGCCAAGGAAAGTCCCCTCCGGACACGGGCCGAAGTCTTGAGTCTCGTATCTTCACGCTTCAATAGTCCGGACGTTGTACACAGTCCGGCTGTCCGGATACCCCCTAATCCAGGACTCCCTCACCCCCCCTCCCACGTATATAAAGGAGGGGGAGGAGGAGGCCGGCCAAGGTGTGGCGCGCCAAGAAGGGAGTCCTACTTGGACTCCCGGTCCTAGTAGGATCCCCCCCCCTTCCTATTCCCACAAGGAGAAGGGGGAAAGAGGAGGAGGAGAGAAGGAAAGGGCCCCCCCAACCCTAGTCCAATTTGGTTTAGGCTTGGGGGGGCGCGCGCCTCCACCTGGCTGCTGCCTCCCCTCTTCCACTAGGGCCCATGAAGGCCCATTAACCCCCCGGAGGGGTTCCGGTAACCTCTCGGTACTCCGAAAAAATGCCCGAACATCCCGAAACCATTCCTATGTCCAAATGTAACCTTCCAATATATCAATATTTATGTCTCGACCATTTTGAGACTCCTCGTCATGTCCGTGATCTCATCCGGGACTCCGAACCAACTTCGGTACATCAAATCACATAACTCATAATACAAATCGTCATCGAACGTTAAGCATGCGGACCCTACGGGTTCGAGAACTATGTAGACATGATCGAGACACCTCTGTGGTCAATAACCAATAGTGGAACCTGGAGGCTCATATTGGCTCCTACATATTCTACGAAGATCTTTATCGGTCAAACCGCATAACAACATACGTTGTTCCCTTTGTCATCGGTATGTTACTTGCACGAGATTCGATCGTCGGTATCATCATACCTAGTTCAATCTCGTTACCGGCAAGTCTCTTTACTCGTTCCGTAATGCATCATCCCGTAACTAACTCATTAGTCACATTGCTTGCAAGGCTTATAGTGATGATCATTACCGAGAGGGCCCAGAGATACCTCTCCGATACACGGAATGACAAATCCTAATCTCGATCTATGCCAACTCAACAAACACCATCAAAGACACCTGTAGAGCATCTTTATAATCACCCAGTTATGTTGTGACGTTTGATAGCACACAAGGTGTTCCTCCTATTCGTGGAGTTGCATAATCTCATAGTCAGAGGAACATGTATAAGTCATGATGAAAGCATTAGCAATAAAACTAAACGATCATTTGTGCTATGCTAATGGATGGGTCTTGTCCATCACATCATTCTCTAATGATGTGATCCCGTTCATCAAATGACAACACATGTCTATGGTCAGGAAACTTAACCATCTTTGATTAACGAGCTAGTCTAGTAGAGGCATACTAGGGACACTCTGTTTGTCAATGTATTCACACATGTACTAAGTTTCCAGTTAATACAATTCTAGCATGAATAATAAACATTTATCATGGTATAAGGAAATATAAATAACAACTTTATTATTGCCTCTAGGGCATATTTCCTTGAGTTGCATGTGTATGATGTTGGCCATAGGTTCTCATCATAAACTCCCCCCTAAGTTCCTTGTAAAAATTAGCAGCTAGGTGTCGCATACATTCCCTATCCTCCACTTCAGGGAACACCACTTCTATTTGCAGTCCCTAAACCCTTGCAATCATCTCTGTGTATAGCCAATCCTGGTGGATGCCCTATAATGTTGCGCAGATGGCCACCTGGAGTCCTCATTGTGACGTTTCGTGAATCCGTTCCTAAAATGATCTAAGCTCTTCCTTTGGTAGGGTATGTACCTCCGATAGTTTGCCGTTACTCACTAAACCATCTTGGACGGTTCCGCGACAAGTGATCTCATCTCTCCACGCCGGATATCTAGCGCGTCCACTCACCTCCGATATTTTGCATGTGTGCTCGGCGGTGATGGTGGTGGGGGGTGATTTTCACAGTGTGTTGTTTGTTCTTTATAGGTATTGGTATCTAAGCAGCAGAGCCACGATGGTGATGTCGTTTCCGATACGTAAGTCCTTTGGCTCCTTCCTCGTCATGGAGGCATCTTCTTTGGTGTCAGAATGGAGCCATCGAGGATGTGCTCTCATGGGTCGGGTCATCCAGATGTTGTGGGTCCCATTTTGCCATCTTCATCCACACCTGCTAAGTTAGGAGCAAGTTTAGATCGATGTGCGAATAGTGAAGCCTTTGTCTTGTTGTAGGCGAGTTTCTAGTACTGTGTATAAAGCCTCTTGAAGGTGATTCCGGCTGGCACATGCCGTATAAAGCCTCCTGAAGACGATTTAGGCCGGTGTAGGTTCTATGTACAAAAAGGTGGCAGTTAGGGTCTCACTTTATCTACTTCTCAAAGAAGGTCGCATTGTATTCACTTGTATCTCATTGTTGAGTAGTTTCTAGTATTACTAGTAGACTAGCACATTATTCATGCATTACTACGAAACCACAAAAATGATTCAACTGCATTGTATTAGTTGTATACAAGAAGCACTGCATCCCGTAATACTAGCAGAAGAAACTCAATTAAGTAGCCAACGCCGCACTTGTGTAACTGTGGCAGCAATGAGATCACCATTGCAATATAGTATGATTTTATTTTTGCAAAAAGGGAAAAGAAAAAACAACTCTTTAGGGCGAACTATAATGGGGGAAAAAATTGTGTGCTCCTTGGATGCTCGCTAGGCTAGCAAGAAAGCAAGCAACCTGAAAGGAACACCAGGAATTCGCAAAAAAAGAAAGAAGAAGAAGGAAAAAAAACACCAGGACATGTGCTCTGTTGCCGCCGCTGCAATAAACAAAGGAATTACTGCTCCAATCAGGGATGGAAAGTTCTGTCCTGAAATTAACAATGCACGGCCACATGCTCCCATGCTAACACAAAGGAAATTACACCGCCAGCTGAAGCAGTTAACTAAACTTCCTTTTTTATCCCCTACAATAACATGGGCCGGCAAAGTTTCGTCCGGTCCGGCGATTCGCCGACGGACGGCCGCGATCCGGCGCCCTCGCCGCCATGTGGAGCGACGGACGGGCCAGATCACCCAACCTCCCACCGGCTCCACATGACCCAGGCCCGGTCCGGCGGTTTACGCGCGGAAATGAAAAGGAAGAGAGATCAGATCACGGCACGGGACGGGACGGGGGATCCATCCGTCGCTGTTGGCGTTGGGCTCCGGCTGCCTTTGCGGCTGCCCACGCGCGCCGCACGTGCGCCTCCCGCGGTCACCGCCTCCGCCGAGCTAGCTACGCCATGCCGCCACTGTCCCGCTCACTCCACAGCCACGGCCAACTAACTGTTCGCTAAAGAACTGTTCACAGCGGATGACAGGTGTGGCCGCCCCACTAGCCATGGTCCGGTGACCCTGTCTGGGGGTCGCCGGGATAACTAATCACGTGGTTAAAGTGGAAGAATTCTGCGGAGTAGCTTATTACTGCCACCACCAGCTGGGCGAGCGCCGGACGGGGGGAGGGGGGAGCTCGAGCTCGAGCTCCGCTGCTGCTAATGGCGGAGAGCGACGGCGGCGAGGCGGACCCGGCGCCGGCCGCCCGGCCGGCGGCGACGACCCGGCCCCGCGCCCGCAGCGGCCGCAGCTCGCCAAATCGCGCACCATCGCCGGCTCCGCCGCGGCCGCGGCCGCCGCCTCCGCCGAGATAAGGCGGGGCGGGAGGGACGGCGGCATCCTCGCCCGCCGCTCCACGGCGGCGGCGGCGCCCCTCCCGCAGGTGCCCAGGCGGCTCACCGTCGCCGTGGACGACCCCTCCCACGCGGCGCCCAACGCCGGCGTGCTCGACCGCGACTGGTGCTACCCGTCCTTCCTCGGCCCGCACGCCTCGCGCCCGCGCCCGCCGCGCCAGCAGCAGACCCCGCCGCCCGCCGCCCCCGCCCGCCGGAACCCTAGCGGCAACCCCGCCACCACGCGGAGGGTGGCGGTCTCGCAGCGGGACGAGGAGAAGTCCCTGGCCTCCGTGGTCAAGCAGTCCGTGCTGCTCGGGGAGAGGAGGCCGCTCTCGCCCCCGCCCCCGCCGCCGCCGCGCGCTCGCCGATTCGATCTCTCTCCGTACTGCCTCCTGCTAGTAAGCAATGCCATTTAAAGCTCCAGCCTTGTTTGCAACAGCTGACTTACTATTCTGGTCCATTTCCTTACCCGTGAATTAATTGCTGCAGTTGCTGGTCGTAACCGTCACAAGCTCTTCCCTGGCTTTCTGGCAGTGGATGAAAGTGCTGGGACTCCAGGTACCTATTTCGCCTGTCAAAATTTGCGTGGTGCCAGTTGGTTTCACCATAACTGATTTCGCTCACAGCTTATAAGCACTTGCATTTCTACAGAAAAAGGTCAGATCATGCAGTGGTGGTGCTGATGCTGTGGACAGCGAGGAAACTTCTGAGACATCCTGGGTTCTTGGGGACCCTGGTTCCGGTTTTGTTACCTCCGAGAGCTGGAAATTAGCTCCGATGCTTGCTGTGGCAATACCGATATTCCTTTTCAAATACGCTGAGCAGCTGCGACGAACGAAAGAAAATTCCAGCAGGGCGAGAAGCACCGAGGAAGAAGTGCCTCTCGAGAAGCGGATTGCTTACAAGGTTGATGTGTTCTTCTCAGGGCATCCGTATGCTAAGCTGCTTGCCCTCCTGATCGCCACTGTAGTTCTCATCGCCTCGGGCGGCATTGCGCTGTATTCTGTTAGTGGCAGTGGGTTCCTTGAGGCTCTTTGGCTTTCTTGGACTTTTGTGGCAGATTCAGGAAACCATGCTGACCAGGTTGGCCTGGGTCCAAGGATTGTGTCTGTGTCGATTAGCGCCGGTGGCATGCTGGTGTTTGCCACGATGCTCGGGCTTGTGTCAGATGCGATATCGGAGAAGGTAGATTCTTGGCGTAAGGGGAAAAGTGAGGTGATAGAGGTCAACCATATACTAATCCTCGGATGGAGCGACAAGCTGGTAATGTTCTGGTGAAATATTACTTGCGTATCAATACTAATAAGTAACAAATCAGTCAGGCAGCAGATAACTTAGTAAAGCGTCCTGTGATATAGAACCTGACGATCCCCTAGTAGCACGTTTCTGAAGTAGGCTTGTAAGAAATGTTAATGTATGCTGACTTGTAGGATTTCGTTTTCAAGGATTCAATGCACATTATGCTTTCGAGACTTAATTCTGTATTTTAAATTCCATTTTAGACAAACCAACTTCGGAAGTTAAATGTTGGTCTTTTTTCACCATTTTTAGTCACTTTATGCACTTCATTTTGTACATTAACCTCCAATCTTACCTAGGGAAGTTGTGCACTGAGCACTGAGGTTTATTTGCTTGCTTGGGTATTGATAAAGACTGGATCAACTGGCTTACTACTTTTTTCACTATGTGGAGCAGGGCTCTCTTCTGAAGCAGCTAGCTATAGCGAATAAAAGCATTGGTGGTGGTGTAGTTGTTGTCCTGGCAGAAAGAGACAAGGAAGAGATGGAGATGGACATAGGAAAGCTAGGATTTGACTTCATGGGAACATCTGTAATATGTAGAAGCGGCAGTCCTCTAATCCTAGCAGATCTGAAGAAGGTACCGAGCTATTCTTCTGATCTTCCACTATGAATACACTCCTCGGATGGTTTCTTTTCATGCTATGTGTTATCTAAATATCTACCTGAAATGCCCTTTCCTCCCCACAGGTTTCTGTTTCCAAAGCACGTGCTATTATTGTTTTAGCTTCTGATGAAAATGCAGACCAAGTTAGTGTTTTCTTCTATCCACCTTTACTATTTTGGGGTTAACAGCTCATATAATTATTTGTTCAACGTTCATTTTCTCCATTCCCCTCCAGAGTGATGCACGAGCTTTGCGTGTCGTACTGAGCCTCACTGGAGTAAAAGAGGGCTTAAGGGGGCATATTGTTGTAGAGATGAGTGACCTTGACAATGAACCTTTAGTGAAATTGGTTGGAGGTGAACTAATTGAAACAGTTGTTGCCCATGATGTCATTGGACGTTTGATGATACAGTGTGCACTCCAACCTGGCCTGGCACAGGTACATTTCAATGTAACACTTGGTTCTGCAGTAAGAAAGAAAAGAAACAAAATCTTTGAGCCTAGCATACTAAACTGCAATGCTGTTTGGTCCTGTACTTTTGCCCGGGATGTATCTCCATGATTGCTAACCCACCATATTCTTTTGCAGATATGGGAGGATATTTTGGGATTTGAAAATGCAGAATTCTATATAAAAAGATGGCCAGAATTGGATGGCATGCGGTTTGGGGATGTGTTAATCTCATTCCCTGATGCTGTGCCCTGCGGAGTGAAGCTTGCGTCAAGATTTGGAAGTATATTAATGAATCCGGATGATGATTATGTTTTAAGAGAAGGTGATGAGATCCTTGTTATAGCAGAAGATGATGATACTTATGCACCTGCTCCTCTACCAGAGGTTAATTTTCTGAGCTATGCTTAATGTTGTATACTCCCTCCGTTCCTAAATATTTGTCTTTCTAGAGGTTTCAACAAGTGACTACATACGGAGCAAAATGAGTGAATCTACACTTTAAAATATGTCTATATACATCCGTATGTGTTAACCATTTGAAATCTCTAGAAAGACAAATATTTAGGAACGGAGGGAGTAATATTTAGTCTCTTTGTACCAACTATCATCAAGCCAGTCATACTGCCCAGATGAAAAATTCCTATTCACTTTGATTTTTATTTGATCTATGTTATTTCTTGCCAGGTGCATAAGGGTTTTCTACCTAACGTTCCCACCCCTCCTAAATATCCAGAGAAAATTTTGTTCTGTGGTTGGCGACGTGACATCCACGATATGATAATGGTAAGTTAACCTGCGCATTTTGCCAGGATCGATGTACGTTTACGCACATGTTGGATATGAATGTTGGTGCTGTTGTGTAGGTTCTAGAAGCATTTCTTGCTCCAGGTTCTGAATTGTGGATGTTCAATGAGGTTCCAGAGAAGGCGAGGGAGACAAAACTGACTGACGGTGGTATGGATATTCTTGGACTAACAAACATTAAACTTGTACACAAAGAAGGGAATGCTGTCATCAGGCGGCACTTAGAAAGCTTGCCTCTTGAGACCTTTGATTCTGTGAGTATATGCCCTATCATAGAGACAAATATAGTACTCTGAACATTTCTATTCAAACAATGATTGTTTATGAAACCGTCAACGTTGTCCAAAACAGTTAGTCATCTTGGCTCGCATTTCTTTTACTCTCAGTTTACCTATGCTGAAATACACCCATTGCTAACTTTGAAACCACAGATTTTAATTCTTGCAGATGAGTCAGTGGAGGACTCCATTGTACAATCGGATTCACGGTCCTTAGCTACACTTCTTCTAATTCGTGACGTTCAGGTGAGCAACAAGCAGCCTGGCTGTAGCAGATATAACTGACAGTGCACAGGTAGATGACCGCTGCATTACTGATGTGTACCTTCTTCTGTAGTCCAAACGTCTTCCGTCGAAGGAGTCAAAATCACCTCTACATCACAATGGCTTCTCTCACAGCTCCTGGATCCGGAAGATGCAGCATGCATCGGACAAATCAATAATAATCAGTGAGATACTGGACTCAAGAACAAGAAACCTTGTATCTGTCTCCAAAATCAGCGATTACGTCCTGTCAAATGAACTTGTCAGTATGGCATTAGCAATGGTAGCAGAAGACAAGCAAATCAACAGAGTTCTCGAGGAACTTTTTGCTGAGGAGGTACTATCTAAATTGTGCTTTTAACATATGCTTTTTCCACAATCTATGTGTACAAGCCACACCTACCAGTTAACAATGACTTGAAGCATCTCTATTTAATGATGTACCAGATGATAGTTTTTAAAGTTAACTACCCAGTGAGTGACCTGCCTTAGATCTGACCGTGGTAATCCTATGGCACAGGGCAACGAGATGTGCATACGGTCTGCTGAGTTTTACCTGTACGAACAGGAGGAGTTGAGTTTCCTGGACATAATGGTGAGGGCTCGTGAGAGAGACGAGATTGTGATCGGCTACCGGCTTGCAAACACCGATGAGGCAATCATTAATCCAGAGCACAAGTCAGAGATTAAGAAGTGGTCTCTAGACGACGTGTTTGTTGTGATCGCGAAAGGTGACTGACTAGTTTTACAATGTCATCTCACTTTTTTTGAAGTGCAAGTGTATACTATGATAGTAATAATAGTACAATACTAATCCATGCTAGTTGATAGAAATGATAACCGGGCAAAGCATATTGGCACTGTACATGTCGATTCCTATCGTCTCCGTAGCATTCAGTTCACCTCAACGTAGGTAACTTCGGCGCCCCAGCCAGAGGTTGTTGCTGATGAGTAAATACGCAGTACAGTGGGTCAATGCAGTAGGAATAGCTTGTGATTCATGTTGTATTTTGTAAGCTCGCGGCTAATTACTGAATCCATGATAATGCTATATGCCATGCTGTGTTGATGTTCAAAGGGAAAGAGGACATGCAGTGTATTCTGCGAAGGCTCCTGTAATTCTATCTAAACATAGCTGAACAGCGTGCGTCTTCGTTTTTCTACTTATGCCATGCTATGTTGATGTTCCAAGAAACCATAGCTGTACTTGTGCACAGTGCATCTTGGTTCTTTTACTTTCTATTTAGACTTGTTAAATTTAGTTGCAAATCAAGCAGCAAATGCGAAATAGAGCATATCCGTGCTAGTAGAAGCATATCGTGGGAGGTATGTGCTGGTGCTAGCTCGTTGACTGTGGAGGCATTAAAGAAGGTTTGAATCCTGGCATGTCTCTGCAAAGCTGAGAAAAGAAAGACAAGTGCCCATGATACCAGTTTACGAGCTGTAGCTGTAGGTGGTGCTTGCGTTCATCACAGCATGTGGAGATGGCCGCACCAACTGGTAGGAATATTTGGTACCGGTTTAGGATGGGTTGGTGGAACTAAACTGTTGTACCAAAAGTAGCCAAGGGACATTCCGAAGAGGGTGTATCCACCTTAAACACCCATGCTGGTGCCAGTGGCATTCACAACGCGAGTTGCTTGCGCCTGGCATTGCAAGTAAAGAACGTTTTCTTTCAGCAAGGAACACTTCAAGCAATGAACAAAGTGCCAGTTTTAGGGCGAACCACAGAATGCGTCGGCAACACCTCATGATTTAAACATGAACCGCTGGATAGCCTGAGGTGAGCTATTTCTCCCGGTCACGGGGAATACAAGCATACGCTTTATATGTACATAAGTTTTTCTGTCAAGAGCCAAATATTACAGCATCCATCAAGCCCCATTGTCCCATGTAAATTATGTTACAGGAACCAAAACCAAACAGAAGCAAACTTCCAGCAAAAATTGCATACCCCACTGCACGCACAAGTCCCACGATAGGCCGATTATCTACAGGTAACTTACTCCGCATACTTTCATGATATGCGTAGCGAGCTCATGCGGAGCTCTCCGCTTGCATGAACCTCCTTGACCCTCTTGTCGTACTCATCCTCCTCTTCCTCCTCCGTCACTTCTGGTCTCTCTTCCTCTTCCTTCTCTTCCTCGTCGTCCGAACCCTCATCGCCCCAACCATAGCTTGGCCTGGATGACTTCGGCATGGTCCTTGCCTCCTGGACAATCTTCATGATCTCTTCTGAAGTCTGCTCCGAGAAAGAAGGCACTGCATTATCCCTCCTGAAGTACATGGCCTGCGCCGTCTCTGTGAGCTCCCTTGGCAGGTTCTTCAGGAACCATGGGTGGCTCTTTATCTCCCTCATCGTGATTCTCTGGACAGCATTCAAATTATCACGTCAACGCGATGTCACTTGCTATGAAACATGGTGACTTCCTAAAAAGAAGAAGGCGAAAGATACAGATTGAGGTCATTACCTTCGATGGGACGTTAACAAAGATACGGGCCATAAGCTGTCGGCATTCCATGGATATGTGGACATGATCAGGTATGGTATATTGCACAGACATTATTCGCTGTAGATGAAGAGTGGCCATAATGAGAGTCATGTGACGTGCAATAGGAAATACCGCGACCCAAAATAGGATAAATCTGTGTCGCATAATTCTAGAATGTCACCTGAATGGTCTTGCGTATATTCTTGGGGTCATCCTGGTCTTCAAATGGATAGCCTCCCACAAGCATGACGTAAAGAGTCACCCCACAAGACCACACATCTGCAAGCTACATTAACAAGATCCATTGCTGCTAATTAGTATAGCTGAAGAATACTCTCATGTCACTAGATACTAGCTAATACCCATTAGGACGACATACAAAGTTCAGGACCGACATCTGACAATCTCTTATGTGACTATATGATTGGCATGGTTTACTGTAGGATGCTAAACTTCAGATTCAGTAACCGCACAGGAAAATTGTGTTGACTCTGCAGTGTCAAGATAAAGCATCCTGATGGGACTTATGCTTAATTGCTGAATCACTTTCATTTGGTGCAGTTCCATTCTGTTGTTACACTATTCTATTTAGCCTAGAGGTTCCTTGCATTGTTAAAATAAGTTTCAGTGTGCTAGCATACTAATAATTCATGCCAGTACAGCAGCATGAAAGAAAATATGAAGCACAGTCAGCATAGCTCATCTAACATAAGCATATTACATTCAAGAAGTCTAAGTAAGAAATACCAATGTTTAAAGCAAAATAACTGGACTGAACACGTGTGCTAATTACAAATGTCATTTTGGCTTCATTTCATGGAGCAGTCATGTGTATGAATCCACCCAGCATCCCCGCAGTCGCTGGGTCAATCAGGGAAGCACCATCATCGCAAAACTAAGTGAAACAAACATGGCGACACAACAGTACTCCATTCCCATGAAAAGCAACTGAATACAGCCACCATTTGCATAATATATGCCAACACAATGTATCTTTGTATCAAGCCATGGCATCACATTTCCTACAATGTGGACTGGAATAAGACATTCTTGCATATATATGTTGTATGGTACGGTTCTGTAGATCTAGGTGCATCTACCATGCTCTAAAAGTTAGACTTCGTAAAATACAATGGATTCAATATAAGGAAACAGCAAGGCAGGAAAGTAGGCTGCAGAAAATTTGCCACGATAGGGGCTGTGCTGGACTTACTTCTTTTACCAGGCAAACCTACCTACCTATTTGTGACAAAATGATTTTAACAAGAAACTAGAATCCAAAAACTCCATGAATAGTTAAAAGGTGAATCATATCTAGAAACATGTAGAATCTAGAGGATAAGAACCTATTTTGTGGATGGATGGTCTGCATTCACCAAATAGCCCACTCCACTTTTTCGATGTCAACATCCTTTGTTGTACATCTTACCTCGACAAACCAAAGAGAAGTTGTTCCAGCACCTCATGCTGACAATGACTCCTCATCAAACAGAAGCTTGCCAAGAGAATTTCAGATAATCTGTTTGTCCAATATTTGTGGTATTTTTTAAATATAATATAATGTATTGTCCATCACAACTTAATAATAAAGCTAAATATCAAGCATTTCCTAAAATATTTTCCCTGCTTTTGGATAATGCAAGCTTTTGGGAGGGAGTCCTTTAGCCTTGGAGTGCCCGTCATTCAACCGGACTTTTGATTAAATTGAGGGGCCAAGCATATGTAACGTCACAATCATGATGCAAGTGCATCCACTAAATGGTTTCAATGGAGAAGTTTAAATAGTGTCAAGGCACCGACTATTTAACCAATCAGAAAGGCATGGCGAAATGCCCAAATACTCGTAATTTCAATGAAATCATTAGTAAAACTTGCATACTATATTTCTCATGTGAAAACCACAAGATGAAAGAGATATTTGCACATACAATGCCTAGAAAAGAGGTTTGTTCTAATGACCTAACAGATTATCTTGCAAAGGACTAACAGAAACCAGATACAGTAAATGCATAACAATAAAAAAATACAAACTCACCTTTCCATCATACTCACGGCGGGATAGCACCTCTGGTGCAATATATGCTGGTGTCCCCACTGCTGATTTGGGCCTTGAATGCAATACTGATGACTGATTCAGAAATGGGAAGAACAGTTTCTGTGAGAATTTACAGACATCGATAACTTGAAGGTTCAATATGTGGGTTCAGGGACAACCTTGGAGTAGCCGAAATCGCATATTTTGAGCCGTGGAGCTGCACTGCCATCCAAGAGAACATTCTCCAGCTTCAAATCTCTATGGCATATTTGCTGGTGTATGACAAGATTGTCCCGAGAATCAAGTTAATAGAAATACAGTACACTAGATCTTGGCTCATACATAAGACTGCAGAAGGTTAACAGTGAAACCAGCCGTGAAACATAAAAGAAACTTGAAAGGTGAAAGACTAGGCACACTAGTCATTTGTGCTTAAGGAAAGTGGGCTGCTGATTTGAGCGTAAATTATTATAACAATACTCTTGCTTGCGTGTTCGTACCATGTGATGGCAGTAGCTCACACCACAGATCAACTGCTGAAAGAAATACCTTGCCTGCGTGAAGCAAAACCAGATTAAGTATTGCTCTTCCACTCAAATCCATAAGATTATAAAATTGAGGAATAAATCACGAGACCTCATCCTCACTGAAGCGCCCACGATCACAGATTCGCTCAAACAGCTCCCCACCTGCTGCGAACTCCATGACAATCATAAGATTTGTTGGCGTCAGTACCACCTGGAGAATTTTCCCCCAGAACAACTAATTAAAATCATGTGTGTGGACGTGTGGTTGTGACAAGGAACAAGTAAATACTAAAGCTAAAAGCACAATCTGATTCCTTCCTCCATCAAAAGTTTGTGCTATTACAAGCAAACAGAAAGATATGCCTTTATGTTTCAGGTGAATAATTGCCACGGGGAACTTGTCTCTCAGCAACATGCATCTGTAACATGAGAATCCATGCCCAAACCACACAAATATACAAGGGGCTTGTGTAAAGCGAAATCAGGAAAGGGGGAAAAGGAAGGGAGGTATCAAACATTAGGTAGCAATCAGAAGATTCCTCACTTCATGCAGTTAAGAGAATTTTTTACAGGAAAAAAAATCATCCGCGCCATTCCTACCCCGTAAACACCAGACGATTTGTGTTCAGAAACGCGAAAAAAATGTTTTAAAAAACAGAGAATTGGCCCGTGTGGACGAATTGTTGCACGAACCTCCTTGAAGCGGATGATGTTGGGGTGGCGCAGCGAGCGGTGGTTGATGATCTCCCTGTAGACATTCTCGTCAATCTGCAGGGCAGAGATCCCCAAAACGGCAATTAATCCACCACCCGCGCCAGCCAGCCCGATTACTCCTCCTTGTATGTATGTAGTACAAAAGTAAATAAATAAACGAAGAGGACGGGGGGAAGAAGACAAAGGAACGAACCCGGTGGCCGCGCTCGATGCACTTGACGGCGACGAGCTCGCGGGTCTCGCGGTTGCGCATCAGCCGCGCCACCCCGAAGTTGCCCGACCCGATGTCCCGCACCGCCTCGTACTTCTCCATCCCCTCCCTCCCTCCTCCCTCCTCCGCCTCCAGCCGTGCCCCACGCGCCGCCTGCCCCTACCCCTCGGCCTCCTCCCGCGCGCGTACGATCCCCGCGGGGCCCACGAGACGGCTGGCCGGAGCCGCGGAACGGAGGGCACGGCGGCGGCGGCGGAAGGGCGCGAGGCGAGGCGAGGCTGCGGAAGGGTGCGGTGCGGTGGGGGCTCGCGCCGTGCCTCGTTCGTTGGGTCGGTAGGTTGGTTCCGGGCCGTGCCGCGGGTTGCGTCTGCGGTGGCGCGTGTGTGGGGGCGGTGCGTGGGCGTGTGTCGCGGGGAGGATTATATACCCGGGGGGAGGAGGGGCGCGGCCAGCGAGGTGGAGGAGGAGCCAGGCGGGAGGGGGTGGGGAGGTGGAGTGGGCGGAGGGGCTGTCCGGTGGGCCACGCCGTCGGCGGGTCCGCGTCACGCAGCGTGGCGCGCGGACCCCGCTTGCCTGCCGCCTGGCTGGTTCCTGTTCGCCGCTGGATTCGTTTCGATGTGTCCAAAATGGTTCTCTCCTGCTGGAGTTTGCGCTGTTCGATCGGCGGAAAAATATCCTGAGGGGGAAAAACGGGAAAACATCCATTTGGTATCCTGCTGCTATGAATAATACCCTACCTGTTTCCATCGAAGGAATGATCCCACTGGGTGTAATTAATGTTCTCCTAATCAGATCACAGCGTCGCATGCCGGCTTTACTTTATCGTATCTTTGTGTTATCTTAGCCGGCTGATTTTGTGAACTGGGTAATAATATACTCATATTGTAGGGGGGAGAGTATCATGTGCTTCCAACCCTAACGTGCTTTCATCCTAATGGAGCTCCCGGTTTGTTGGATCACGGATCCAACGGGCGTACGAATAGCTCAGCCAAACTTACAAGAAAACCCCTCGAGGAGTCCCGTAATTTTGCCCAGGTCCGAAGACTTCGAAGCTAACTGTTGCTAAAAAAAAGGTAACATCAAGTGAGGCTTTACATGATCGTAGCTGGCATCCCAAATTCACAGGCATAGTGCTGAATAGTTTTGAAATCTGATAACACTTAACACCATTAGCTCATAAAATACAAACTACCACCACACAAGGCATTACAAACTTGACCATAAAATTCAAACAAGCAACAAGCGCACAAGGCATGCAGACTACTCCCAGAGACCAAAGTCCAACGACCACCACGACGGTCAACAGAAGCACGCAAACCGCTACTTCTGTAAACCATCGACATGTGGGTCACTACACCACAAAGGAACCTCAATCGGTTGGCTGGAGCTTGAGGAAAACACATCGACAAAACTAATAGACACCACCAAATCCACGCTGACAACCAAAAAAATGGGAACCATGCATTATGTAACAAAACACACCTAACCTTTAGCGTCACCCATATACATTTGCTCCTAACTGTTTTCTGTTTTTTGGATGCCTAGTCGAGAGCCAGCGTCATCCTTTTTGCTTTTGCTCCTAATTGGTTTTCTCATTTTGGATGTTGGAATATCGGATTAGGGCTAGAGACACCCTTCTCGCTTATTGTTTTCTCCTTCATGAGGCAGTCAATCATCTTGGCTAGTCGAGGATTAGCTTGACCAACCTGCCAAGGAAATGACAAAGTTTTTTTTAAGAAGTGGCTTCCAATAGCAAGCACCAACATACAATTTGCATCAACCACATAAACCATCTACTCAATGGACTCGGGCGAATGAATGTCAGTAAAGTCAAAACTACCACTTTCCTCATTGGCGGACGCCTTGCAGGGGCATCAAGAGGGGAAGCACTATGGGCGCCATAATTATAGTTGAGACCTCAAGTGAGACCACCTTCCACCGCACCATTGATATTGGTGAAACAAGTTGACCACACAACTCCAAAGATTGGGCATTATCTGCAAAGACCAAAGCCATGACCCGGTGGGCTCTCCTCGACATTGTTGACACACCAGAGCTGGTCTAGAATTACAGAACCCCCCCCCCCCCACACACACACAAGGAGTTTCGTTATTTTTCTCGGGTCCAAAGACTTCGAAGCTAACCCTTGAAAGAAACATGAAATGGCATTTTACATGATCATAGTAGACATCCCAAATTCATAGGCATAGTGTTGAATAATTTTAAAATATCATAACACTTAACACCATTAGTTAATCACATAGAACAACATTGAGGGTATGACTTTAGAAGAACGATCATATTGAATCGACCCAAACTTGTCTGTTATACTTTATGATTATATCATCTGAAATCATCTATTATAACATGGAGGGTTAGCATGGGTTCTAGTTCCACAGACTATGAGAGTGTCTCGATCACTTCTTATTGGATGGTGGGCTTTGGGGTTGCTCAAATGTCATCTATAACAAGGAGATCATAACGACAACTTTCAGGCTCACCGAAAAGTTTGACAAGTGACCAGATAGCTTGAGAGTGGGATTTGCTCCTTCGATGATGGAGAGATATTCTTAGGGCCCTCTCGGTGTGACGTCATCCATCAACTTCTAGCCAGACACAGGTGACTACATCACGGGGATGCCGAACACACTAACGAGAAAGAAGAACAAACCGATAACGGGAGCAACGGTATAATGAGCATGGTGATGACTCAGGAGGATACCAATGCACACTGGGTTTTGTAAAGTATCGTGAAGCAAAGGGAACACTGTATGATAACCAAAGTTTCACTCGAATATCATTCGTGTAATCATAGGGACCGATATGGATGTCCATGGTTCCGCTATCGGTCATTGAACGAAGGGGTTTCGGTCATGTCTATGATTTACCAAACCTACGAGGTAATAATATTAAGGTAATCACGATCTGTTGAGTGTTAGCGGTATAGGAGTGATGATAATATATTTGTGGAACTTCTTCATTAAAATCCGAAATGGTTCCGAGAGGTTAGGAGCGTTTTGGGAGTCCTTAGGAAGGGTTCGATGAATCTAGGGCATTGCTGATTAATTATATGTAGGTGGAAAATGTTTTCGTGGATGTTAAATTATATATATAATGCTCTGAAAATGTTTAGAAGGAATATATATTTAATTTAATATCAATGGGCATAATAAGGCCAAGAGGTGGAGAAGGAATTGGGCCACAAGGGCCCAATAGGGAAGGCGTCCCCCTTTCCCCTATGGGGAGGCCGAATCCTAGTGGGGGAACCTCCTTCCCCTTGGCCGACACAAGGAGAGGGGAGTCCTTCCCCCTTTTGTGGCGCCCCCTCCTCTCTCCTAAGTATATACTAGAGGATTTCCACCCTATGTAACACAAGTTTTGGAGCCTCCTCTAGTTGATCTAGTTCTAGTTCTAGTTGGTCCTAGTTGACTAATTAGAGCTAGCCCTAGCCACCTCTATTCCTCATAATTAGAAGCCCTATGTGGTTCTAATCTCCTCCCTCTAATTCTCCAGCGACGATTAGTTCTGGATGGCGAAGCGCTGCCGGATCGTGAAGACTTGCAACCAAGTAGAGAGGTTGTGCTTTCTGTCTTCTGTTTGAAGGATCGTTCGAGGGTGGTTCGCGGGATCTTCGTCGATGTTTGAGGGAGTCCAGGTATGATCTACAACGACTAGTCTAGTTTCGCTGCACTTCTGGAGTCGGTAACGATCGTTGATCCAAACCCTATATGCATCTTCATATTGTCCCTGGGTGATCGTAGGGCGATTTTTTTTTTCTACTACGTTCCCAACAAATCCCTCCCTCAATAAGCTTGGTTGTGTGCCAAATCTCCATCCCCTCTTCCCAAGACATCGTGGGGCAGTAAAAGAATTGGGGGTGAATCTGTCTTCGATTTCCTTTGATCTGTCACTCTAGGGGGGATGGCATCAATGATCTTATTGCACATGAAGACCTCCGCCACCTAGGTTGTGGATCAACAAAAACTATGTGATGTGCATCTGGGAAGGCATGGGTGGATCGCCGACCACCCATCGACTTTGTCATTGACCCTGTATGGCTTCATCTACACCCTCTGATGGGAGGCCCTTATTCCCTTGTTGTGTCAAAGCAAGACGGCAGCAGGGGAGGCTGGCCAAAGTATCTCCAACAAGGTCAGCATCTACTAAGGACTGGATTTCTTTCTATGTTTCCTATATCTCGCAAAGTTGCAGGACCTGGCTAATTTTATTTTCCTTGGGTTCCTTTAGCAGTTGTGTTAATTTTGATTTTGAAATGAAGACTAAATATTTGACTCGTCCATTAGTTAAACAAAAATATTTTTTCAAATAATTAGCGAAAATCTAACGACAATCGTTACAAACTTCATGATAAAATACAAACAAGCAGCAACCATACAAGGCATGCATACTACTCCCAGACAACAAAGCCCAACGACCACCAAGCGATCAACAAAAGTATGGAAC
This sequence comes from Aegilops bicornis, assembly GCA_021605145.1. Lineage (NCBI taxonomy): Eukaryota > Viridiplantae > Streptophyta > Magnoliopsida > Poales > Poaceae > Aegilops > Aegilops bicornis. The sequence continues at coordinate 691,754,890 of CM038671.1, read as the reverse complement.
CCACCCTTCTCAAACCCTTGACCCGTGGGTCAGTACACCATAAAGGATCCTCAATTGGTTGGCTGCAACTTAAGGAAAACACGGCGACAAAAATAATAGACACCACCAAATCCATGTTGACAACCAAAAAACGAGGAACCATGCATTATGTAACCGCATACATGTTCCATTTAGCATCATCCTTCTTACTCTTGCTCATAATTATTTTCTATTTTTGATGCCTAGTCGAGAGCTAGCTCCATCATTTTTTGCTTTTGCTCCTAATTGATTTCTCTTTTTGGATGTCAGAATACCGTATTGAGGGCTAGAGCCATCCTTCTCACTTTTGCCCCTAATTCCTTTCTCCTTCATGAGGCAACCAATCGTCTTGCCTAGTCGAGGGTTAGCGGCATCCAAGATGCCAAGGAAATCACAAAGTTTTTTAACAAAGTGGCTCCCAGGAGCAAGCGCCAACATACCATCTGCATCAACCACATAAGCCACCTGCTCAATGGAATCGGGTGAATGAATGTTATTAGAGTCAAAATTACCATTTTCCTTATTAGCAGACGCCTTGTCGGGCATCTAGGGGGGCATTGCGAGGGCAATACTATAGCGGTGAAACAAGTTTACCTCACAACTTCAACAGGCCGGGCATTATCCGGAGTAACATAACCATGACCAAAACGATGGGCTCTCCCTTGATGACGGTCAAAACATAGGGCAGGGCAGGCAGGGACGACAAGTTGCTCCTAGCTGGAGGGGAGAAACGGATTGTCCATTTGGCGCAACTAGCACAACTAGATTGTCCATTTGGCCTAACGACAACTTAGCGACACTAAATTACTATAAGTTTGGCGCTTTAGCATCAATTAGCAATATGATTTTAATAGGAATTTTGAAGGATTTGAATCCTTAGGTGTTTTTTCTACGTTAGTCATTATTCATAGGATTGAATCATATAAAAGATCCTAAGGATTCATCCATACTAAATTTCATAAAAAATAGAATGAACATTCCATAAGAATTTTAGCATCACTCAAGCCTCTTGGGAATAACCCTTTTGTTTTTCCTTTGATGCAATCTAGCAAACCGAATTCTTGTAAAATAAATGACATGACATTACAATCCTACATTTTCCTTATTTATGCGTTTTAAGAATTACTAGCATATTACCCGAGTGTTGCAACGGGGCACATATATTCTAGTGGTTCAATAATCAATCATGTCCAACATATATCTTCCATCCACCATCTCGCCCTCCCTAGTACAATCTTACCACCTATGTTAATGGCTCACCCAAGCACAACCCCCCTTCCATTGTCGCGCCCACACACACTTTGAATTTAAAACACATGTTGAATCAGGTCACTGTTATAACTACAAGGATTTTTTAATTCACACAGCAAAAACATCGCTCTTCGGTGTAGCGATTCCGTCGAGGATACTTTCGTTCAGGAGGGTGAAATCGAAGCCATCGTCATCACCAACGCTCCTCTCAGCGTGGGAAGACTCATCTCCATCAACATATTCACCACCACCATCTCATCTCCAAACCCTAGTTCATCTCTTGTATTCAATATTTGTCCCAAAACCTCATATTGGTACCTGTGGGTTGCTAGTAGTGTTGATTACATCTTGTAGTTGATGCCAGGTGGTTTATTTGGTGGAAGATCATATGTTCAGATTGTTAATCCTATATTATTCTCCCCTGATCATGAACATGAATATGATTTGTGAGTAGTTCCATTTGTTCTTGAGGATATGGGAGAAGTCTTGTTATAAGTAATCATGTGAAGTTGGTTTTCATTCAATATTTTGACGATGTGTTATGTTCTTTTTCCTCTGGTGGTGTCATGCGAACATCGACTAAATGACACATTACCATGCTTGGGCCTAGGGGAAGGCATTGTGGGATTACTAAGTAGATGATGGGTTGCAAGAGTGATAGAAGCTTAAACCCTACTTTATGCACTATTCCGTAAGGAGCTGATTTGGATTCATATGTTTCATGCTATGGTTTGATTTATCTTAATTCTTCTTTCATAGTTGCGGATGCTTCCGGGGGGGGGGGGGGGTAATCATAAGTGAGTTGTTTGTTCAAGTAAGAACAACACCCTAGCACCGGTCCACCCACAAAACAATTTATCAAAGTAGTGAACACGAATTAGCGAATCATGATTAATGTGACTAGACAAAATTCCCAAGTGTCCTCGAGAACACTTTAATCACTATAAGAAGTACTTTCGGCTTGTATTTTGCAATAAAAGGATTGAGCCACCTTGCTACACCTTGTTACTTTGGTTACTTGTTACTCCCTCCGTAAAGAAATATAAGAGTGTTTAGATCACTAAAGTAGTGACCTAACTTGTCTTATGTTTCTTTATAGAGGGAGTACTTGCTACGAATTATATTGCTATCAAACTATGTGTTACTACTACTTTACAACACTTGCAGAGAATACCTTACTAAAACCACTTATTATTTCCTTCCGCTCCTCATTGGGTTCGACACTCTTATTGAAAGGACTACACACTAAAAAATTACTTCCGTAAGGATACGTCTTTGTCACAGTAGGTCACATTTTCTGTCATGCATGTACATCCATGACGATTTTGTGACAAAATCAAGATAGTCATACATGTGTTGTCACAGAAGTGTTCCATGACAATACTTAAATTATCATCACGGAAGCGTCCACTTCCATGACAATAAATGGCGCGTCATGGAAGTGTTTTCATCAAGGGTAACAGACACCTGGCATCCATCGTAACAGATCATTGTTAAGCTATCGGTAGAAGTTTTGGATTTGATAACCCATTAACAGCCCGGACCAATGGTGATTTTCAACATGTAAAATTCTCATTCGCCAATGGATCAAGGCGTCAGCTCGGTGTTGCGACAAATGTCATTCATCCAATGGACAAGACGCGCCTATGATACGTCGACATGTGGCATGGCCCAATAGTGGCCCATTTAGGTTAAAAAGGGCGGCCCGGTCAAAGTTAGCGGGCTGGCACATTAACGACCCGCTTGCACACGACCCATTTGCAGGTAAGCTCGTAGGAATAGTGTCAAATCAGCCCGTCACCGGCCCGTTGTGAATTTCTCATTATTGCGGCCCATGGTTACTTCTGGCCCATTAGTAGTCCACTATGTATTTGGGCCCAGTTACAGTTGGGTGTGTTTCCGACCTGTTAAAGGTCCTGCTACATCTGAGCCCATTTGTTGCACAATGAAACGTTCAGCCCATTGATGTCTACTACGCAATTTTATTCTTGTAGACTCGTGTTGGGCCTCCAAGCGCAGAGTTTTGTAGGACAGCAGCAATTTTCCCTCAAGTGGATGACCTAAGGTTTATCATTCCGTGGAGGTGTAGGATGAAGATGGTCTCTCTCGAACAACCCTGCAACCAAATACAAGAAATCTCTTGTGTCCCCAACACACCCAATACAATGGCAAATTGTATAGGTGCACTAGTTCGGCGAAGAGGTGGTGATAAAAGTGTAATATTGATGGTAAAAATATATGTTTATAATCTGAATAAATAAAAACAGCAAGGTAGCAAATAGTAAACGGGCACAAAAACGGTATTGCAATGCTTAGAAACAAGGCCTAGGGTCCGTACTTTCGCTAGTGCAATATCTCAACAATGCTAATATAATTGGATCATATAAACATCCCTCATGTGCGATGAAGAATCACTCCAAAGTTCTTATCTAGCGGAGAACATAAGAATAAATTGTTTGTAGGGTAGGAAACCACCTGAAAGCTATTCTTTCCGATCGATCTATCCAAGAGTTCGTACTAAAATAACACCAAATAATTTCAGATTCATAATACTCAATCCAACACAAAGAACCTCAAAGAGTGCCCCAAGATTTCTACCGGAGAAACAAAGACAAGAACGTGCATCAACCCCTATGCGTAGATTACCCCAATGTCACCTCGGGAATCCGTGAGTTGAGTGCCAAAACATATATCAAGTGAATCAATATGATACCCCATTGTCACCACGAGTATTCATTTGCAAGACATATATCAAGTGCTCTCAAATCCATAAAAGTATTCAATCCGGTAAAACAAAATCTCAAAGGGAAAACTCAATTCATCACAACAAGATAGAGAGGGGAAAACACCATATGATCCAACTATATTAACAAAGCCCGCGATACATCAAGATCATGACATCTCAAGTACACGAGAGAGAGAGAGAGAGAGAGAGAGAGATTAAACACATAGCTACTGGTACAAACCCTCAGCCCCGAGGGTGGACTACTCCCTCGTCATCGTGGTGGCCGCCGGGATGATGAAGATGGCCACCGGAGATGGTTCCCCACTCCGGCAGGGTGCCGGAACGAGGTCTAGATTGGTTTTCGATGGCTACAGAGCCTTGCGGCGGCAGAACTTCTGATCTAAGGTTACCCCGAGGGTTTTTGGAATATGTTGGATTTTATAGGGCAAAGAGGGGGTGCGGGAGGCCACCGAGGTGGGCACAACCCACTGGTGCGCCTGGCCTCGAGCGCGCCACAGTGGGTTGTGCCTTTGGGCACCCAGGTGCCGCTCTGGCCCATCGGGATTCTTCTAGTCCATACAAAATCCACAAAAAGTTTCGCGGTGTTTGGACTCCGTTTGATATTGATTTCCTGCAATGTAAAAACAAGCAAAAGCGACAAGAATCCTTTGGGCCTTTGGGTCAATAGGTTAGTCCCAGAAAATGATATAAAGTTGCTATAAAATGATTGTAAAACATCCAAGAATGATAATATAACAACATGAATACTTCATAAATTATAGACACGTTGGAGACATATCACCCATCAACAGACCATGATGGAATTGGGCCATTTTCGGCCAGGTCTGACTTTCGGCGTGTTAGCGGCCCATGATAACCCATAAGTATAGGGGATCCTGGCAGTCTTCGTGGGTAGTATTTCACCCAAATTTTTCGACACAAGGGGAGCCAAAGAATATTTATGAGTCTTAGCAGTTGAGTTGTCAATTCACCCACACTTAGGATATAAGGTTTCTGCAGCAAAGTGTTTAGTAGCACAATAGTAATAGGAACAGTAACAGTAGCAGTTTGTGATGATTGTAACAGCAACAACAATAGTAAATTAGCAAAGATTAATATGAGAAAAGTGTAGGCTTTGGATAAGTGATGGATATTTGTGTTGGATGACATTCATCATATAATAGTCACAACATAGAGTGATACACAATAGCTCCAATTCATCAATGTAATTCTAACATCCTAATTTTCAATTTGGATGTTATACATAGGTCATCATATGCATATCATATTATATTTGCATTTTGCTGTGATCCTAGAAATCTTAAGCAACTCAAGGACCCAAGGAGAGAGTTGGAGATTTCATAAATTTTCATATTTGAATTTTTCTTCAAATTTGAAAAATAGGATCAATTTGGTTTTAATATTTTTCTCTCCGAATATTTCTAATATTAAAATAAAATAGAGAAGATAATATGACTTCTCCAAAAAGAGAGGAATATTGGAGGAAAAATTTTAGAATCAAATAAATATTTTATTTGGATATTATTTGAGATTTTATTCGAATTAGAAAAATATGCATTATTTTAAAATTGCATTTTTAGGCCAGAAAAATGTTCGCTTTGTTCTAAATATTTTATTTAGACAGTGAAATTTGTTTTTGGTATTTTTTTTATATTTCTATTAGGATTTTTTTCGGCGGTATTTATTTTAAAAAAATTCCATGGACTAGGTCAAAGGCCATTGAAGCGTTGCCGCCGCCTTCCCTGTGGAGCCGCGCCGGACTCGGTCCGAGCGGACTCCGCCTCCCCCGTCGCCTTTGCCCCTCCTCCAAGCCCCCCCTCTTTATATACCGCCGCCCCCTCTCCTCCCCACTAAGGCCTTGTGCCGCCCGCCTCTTGTGCCGCCGCCGCGCCGCCTCGCCGTTACGCGCCGCCGCCACCCGTCGGACTCGCCGGATCTCGCCGCCGCCGCCACCCGTCGGACTCGCCGGATCTCACCGCCGCCGGTTTTTTTGTTGAACCGGTAAAACCGACAAAACCATCGCCCCGGTTTTTCGTGTTAGATTGGTTCGGTTTTTTCCGTTTTTGGTAATTAGCGAATGTTCACCCGAACGTCACTGTTAGCGAACACGTTCGCCCGTTTGTCCCTGATAGCGAACGTTCGTTCGGTAGTCTTTTTCTTTTATTTTATTTTCCACCCAGGGACCTATCTGTGATTGTTTTTATCGCAAATTAGCCCCTGATCTTCAAACCCTCACAACTTCTTGCACGTTTGTCCAAATCCAGTGAAACCAACGCCAAAATCTTCATCTCAGACCCCTCTTTCCAGTTAACAAACTTGACATGATTTTGACAATTTAAAATTTGGTTTCAAGCAGATTTGTTTTCGAACTTCTTTTGATCATAGTTTGAGTTTCATAGCTCCGATTTCGATTGATTCTTTTTGCAAATCGAAGCTATTCAGTTGAACTTTCAGTTTGGACTTTCTCATCTGAGTTTTACCCTTGCATCTATGCTTGTGTGCTTATGTATGCTATTGTTTGTTTGCGATAGAATTTCCGGAGTGCGAAGCGTGGTACTACGAGTCTCTAGGGTTTGCAGATCGTCAGCAAGGCAAGTAACACTTTGATCATACCCCTTTATTATCCAGTTTTTATGCATTAGTTTCAACCCTCAAACATTGCATGGTTAGGATTTGATAACATGTGGGTTTGGGAAGTAGATGATGAGGTAGAACATATTGTCCTTTATATAAAACCCTGGGAGTTACTTCTACGTGTGCTTATACTGCTAAGCTATGCTCGTAGACGTGGATTGGTTGAGTGTATCCATGAAAGATGTGAGAGTTGCTAATTAATGGTTAAAACTTAAGGTGGCTACTTTAATACACATCTGGGTGGATTGGTTGAGGCACCTTGGAGCACCAGGTGGTTGTGCAGGCACTGGAGCAATCGGTGACGGCACAGGATATCCCGGAGTACCCGTGTGATCATCATATGGTTCGCCACCCAGGCTCAAAGGGATCATAACATTATTCATGCTAGAAACTTCCGTGTGCAGCCACAAGCCATTATGGGCTCTGGCATAGTTGAGTAAGTTGTGGGAAACCTTTCCATGATGGGCTAGCAGATGTAGGGGATTGTAGGTGTCTTACCTATCTATCGGTTAAGGGGACCTCTTGGAAAGACTGTGTCTTGGTCATCCGTTTCTCAAACATCATGCGGCGAGAAATACAACGGAGGAGATCGAGTCTTGTGGGGAAAAGTCATAAACCTCTGCAGAGTGTACAAACTAATCATGGTTAGCCGTGTCCCCGGTTATGGACATCTTGAGTATCTGGTTCTGGAATTATTGATTTGATCTCATCACTCTTTTAATTAACTTGTTGGGTTATTAATATTGTTTAATTGGGAATGAGTTGGAGGAACCTTCTCAATGTTTGTCAACCAACTTTTTAGTTTAATAAAAAAAATCCTTTGCAGTAGGGAAAAATTGGCTTTACGCAAAAATATGTTAACCATAGAGCTTCCACCAGCCATATATGCATGTAGTATTAGCTGCTATTTTGTTCTTTGCTCTATAGTGTTATTTTGCCAGCATATTCCATGTGCTGACCCATTTCGGGCTGCAACGTATTGTGTTGCAGACTTTTCAGACAAAGAGTAAGGTGCGCTAGGTCATTGTCGTGCACTCAGCTATGCCGTTGGAGTTGATGGACTCATTTACCTTCGATGCTTCCGCAGTTATCTTCTTTGGATGGCCTTAAGCCATATTATTGTAATAAGTTCTCTTTTGAGACATTCGATGTAATAAGTGTGTGATTGCACTCTGTTATAAATCCTTCAAATCTGTGTGTGTCGACATTACCGATCCGAGGATGACACTTATACACGGAGATTTGGCCGTCGAGGTCGGATCGCTACAGTAATGTAGGCATGTATTCCCTATATAGCCATACATGCTTATAATAAGAACTTGTATGGCATTTTTTGTCCTACCATCCCATGGCAGCAGGGTCCATAAGGCAATCTAAGGGATATTAAGGCCTCCTTTTAATAAAGAATCAGAACAAAGCATTAAAACATAGTGAATACGTGAACTCCTCATACTACGTTAATCACCAGAAAGAATCCCAATTATTGTCACCTTGGGGTATGCGGATCATAACACGTAATAGGTGCATACAACTTGCAAGATAGGATCAAGAACACAAATATATTCATGAAAACATAAAGGGTCCAGTTCTAAAATCATGGCGCTCAGGCCCTAGTGACAAGTATTAACCATAGAAAATTTATAGCAACATCAATCTCAGAACATAGTGGATACTAGGGATCAAGCCCTAACAAATTGACTCAATTACATGACAAATCTCATCCAACCCATCACCGTACAGCAAACCTACGAAGGAATTACACTACAAAAAAAAGACACATTCGTGACATTTTGGGCCGAACGAAAAAAATTTCTGTCATACATATGACACTTCTGTGACGATAATTGTGACAAAACCCGGTATCATCATAGATGTGGTGGGCTCCTACTTCTATGACAAAAAATCATGATGAAAATGGGCTTTTCGTCTGGGCGGGCCGGAGACGCAGCTGCATGACATTCTTTGGGCCGTCCATGATGGAAGAAACCTTGGTAGAAGCGAGGCGAGGAAAATTTCGGGAGTTCCGGTTACGGTGGGAGGTCGGGTCGGCGATGCACGCTTTCTCGCACACGACGCGCTGCGGTGTGCGAGGCATTGGCTCTAATCGAACCCGAAGCGAGGCGTTGGGCTCTAACTAAACCCGAAAGCGATTGACCGCAGTGCTACACGTTATCGAACTCGAGCGATCGATCGATGGTACGTTAATCGAACCCGATTGAGCGATTCGCCGCTCTGCGCTAAGCGAAGCCGATCGATGCTGCCTTTGGGATGAGCAGTGGCGTTGCGGCGAAGTGGATGAGCGGTGAGCGGTGGCGTTTGCCTCTGGATGAACAGGACCCGGTGGTGTGGAGAATTTGGATGAACAATAGGCGATGGAGGGTGCCCGTGGAGTCCGTTTTTGCTGATGCGACACACCCTCCCGGCGAACAGGACCCGTTTATTGTGGCGCTCCAACACAAGTCCGTTTTCGTCCGTTTTGCGATACGCCACACCCTCCCGATCAACGGGACCCCGTTTGACCGTAGGAGGTCCATTTAAATCCATTTTAGACGCCACACCCTCCCGATCAACGGGACCCCGCTTTCCTCCGCTTTTGGCAGACGCCACCCCTCCCGATGAACAGGACCCCGTTCCGAACGTGGCCGGTCGAACACAAGGCCGTTTCCTCCGTTTTGCGGTACGCCAGGCCTCGTTTCCATCGCCTGTTCCGTCCAAGCCGGTTGGCTCCCACGCGTTCCGTTGCCTCCCGATGAACACGACGCATTCCGTTGCCTCCCCATGAACACGACGCATTCCGTTGCCTCCCCATGAACACGGCGACAACGCTTGTTTCTCCGTTCCGACCCAGCCATGTACACGAGCCACGGCGTCGTGTCTTGTGAGTAGGCGTTCGAGACCCGCCCATATGTGCACATACGTGGCCGTATTTTTTCTTGCACCACGGCGCCCGTGCGTGCGTGTACATGCTACATGCGCGCCTCTACTACGACCGTCGCGGCGCCTCTACATCGACGGTATATGCGTACACATTCGCGACCAGGATGACAACGCCACGTGCGCTTGACCGGTGGGTCGGTATCGAGCACTTACTTGCTGCGAAGATGTAGCTAGTGGGTCCCGGCAATCGGGGAAAATCGTTTTTGCGGACGCACTTCCTTGAGTGCGAAGGTGTAGCTGGTGGGTCCCAGCGGTCGAAGCGAATCGTTTTTTGCGGACGCAGTTCCTTCCGATGCGAAGATGAAGTAGTGGGTCCCAGCAATGGGGAAAGCGTTTTCTGCGAAATCTGATGGCCCGTCCGGTGGGTCCCAATTTGTCGGTGGAGGAATCATTATTTTTCGCGTAATAAGGAGGCACTTCCTTCTTGCGGCCGTGGACCCGGTATCGGCCTCTCCACGTCTGATCCACGTCCGATGGAAGTCGTTCCTTGACCACGTTGACCAGGCCGAGAGCACCACGCAGTGGTGGACGAGCGAGGCCTAGGAAGGGACGACACGAGCCGAAAGATGCGGCGATGGAAGCCCGCGGAGAGGAGTACGAGGTTCACCGGTTCGGCCGGTGTGAGGCTGCCGCCGCAGGGCCCGACCGGTGTGGGAATAGTAGGGGGTGGTGAGGCCTCCGCGGCAAAGACTGGCCACCACGGGAGGCGTGGAGCATGCGGCACGACCGGCCGCTGGGCGGTAGTTGGAGCAAGAAGACCAGAGGTTGAAGAAGCACTACGGCCGTTGGATGGACATCGACGGTCCTTGGAGCTAGAATCGTTCATATTGACTAAGTTGACAAAGCCCTCCGTCCCCGTCAACTTAGTTGGCCTACAAGTCATCCTCCCACTATGGTGGGTCCCAGCTAGCAGGGTGGGTATTCATTTTTTTTGTGCATAATAAGGAGGCACTTCCTTGCGTGAGAAGATATAGCTGGTGGGTCCAACATGTCAGCGGGGGGAACGTTTTTGAAATGGTGGCCCTTCGGTGGGTCCAATTTGTCGGTGGAGGAATCATTATTTTGCGTCTGATCCACGGCCGATGGATGTCGTTCGTTGACCATGTTGACCAGGCAGCGCCGAGAGCACCATGGCGGTGGACGTGGCGAGGCCTAGGAAGGAACGACACGGAGCGGGAAGACTTCGTAATGGTTTCCCCAGCGGTGGGGAGTACGAGGTTTCTTGGTCGGCTTAGTCATGGGAAAATAACAGGAGGTGTGGGTGAGTAGAGGAATGGCACGGCCAGCAATGAAGTAGGGTGGGCGGTGCGGCTGTCAGGCGGCAAAGACAGCCGGCCACGGAGGCGAAGCAGTCCACCGGAGCTGGTTTGGGCGGTGAGCAAGAAGATCGAGATATTGAAGAAGAAGACGGCCGTTGGATTAACATCCAACAGTCATCGCTGCTAGAATCGTTGTGGACTAAGTTGATAAAGCCAAAGTACACGCCAACCTAGTAGACCCACAAGTCACCTCCAAATCTGTCCCAAACTGCATACAACCCGAAATTTCTAGCCAGATTGAAATTAATTTTAAATCTAAATATACCTTAATTTAAATTCAATGAAATTTTACCGCTTTAAAAACAATGAAATTTAAAATATCAAAATCCAAAAGAAAACAATATTTTGGAACTAATTGCCTGTTTGCTTTGTATTTTTTCATTTTACTGACCCATTTATTATTACTTATAGCCTATTTCTTATTACTTATAGCCCATTTCTTATTACTTATAGCCCATTTACGGGCAAAATGCATCCCTCCTCGTCTTGAAAGATTTCCGGCCAGTGAGGCGTAGAAAATCAAGTAGGCCTATCTTTGGTTATTCTACAAAAAACAAAATAGTGGCTAGCCATTTTTCGAAAGGAAAAAAACAAATTGGGCTGGTCATGTGCTAAACATATGAAATAAAAAGTCTGGGCTAGACGGGCCACGGGTCCCGCACAACCCGATTGATACCCTTCTCCGTCCCAAAAAACAAAATTACTGCAGCAGCTCTTTGGGTCCCTCTTGTCATCCTCACCATGTACAGTCATCTCCTTATTCCTCTCGATTGTTGACCATGTTGACAACACCGGAGGCGGCGCCATGAAAGCGAACCAAGGCGGAGGACGATGGTGAGGCCTCGGACGGGAAAGCATAGGAGCCGGGGAAGATCACAGCCAGCCGTGGAAGGCGGGAGCAGGCGGTCCCGCCAGCGCTGGTTTGGCTTTGGCGGCTCGAGGAAGAAGAGACTGAAGAAACGCGACAGACGTTGAATGTCAATCCAACGGTCAAGGTTGGCACAATCATTTTTTGACTAAGCGGACACCAAGTAGCATACTTTTTATATATAGGAAGACAAGCTGCGAGGAAATGCGTTCGTCTGCCGTCCTCCTCACGAGGAACGTTAAGCCACATAAGTGACTAGCACCCTTGGTTTTCAACCGAGAGGTCTTGGGTTCGAGTCCGAGGAACTCTCAATTTTGTCCTCCTTCCTTCCTCGCAAAAAGGGAAAGAAAATCAAAGACTTGGGAAGGTGTATGAACAAGCTAGTGTACCAGTAAAGAGACGTTGCGAGTTTTAGAAAAAAGAAAGTGGTGCTCACATGGTGGTTCGAATCCAAACCTAGACTATGACTATATATGGTGCTATGCTACTCGCAAATAATGAAACCGACATATCCAACGTTCGCTTCTCCTCTTCTCTACTTACTCGCCTAGCATCGAAGCTCTAAATTGCGGCAACCATGTCGCTGCTGCTCGTCCACCGCTCTTGACGAGCAACAACGAATATGCGCCAAGTCGCCATCCGCATTACCATCGCTTTGTGGGTCTCATCACACCCATAGACGCAGCACCGCAGCCAATTGCTCATTGCAACCCGCTGCCGTTGGTGTGGTGCCACTTGCTGCAAATCACGCAGAGTCATCCGTCGCATCTCAACCACAATCCGCAACCTGGCCGAGTCTTCTACAAATGCCGAATCATGGGGTAATAATTTGTTTAAGTGTTGTTCTGCGCTTTCGATTGCTGATTTTTTAATAGTTTGGTTGATGATCTTCCAATTTGATTCGTGCGAAAGGGAAGATTCGTGTGATTTGTATTTACGGGAAGTTCTTGATGTGGGGAATTCAACTACGCTAATTATTTGGTTAGCCGAGGAATCCCAATACCAGCAGGTTGGGGTGTTGGACAAATGGCGAAGGAACGGCGGAAGAGGAAGATCTGAGCGAAGGTTAAAGATGCAGTTCCTCGATCATGGCCAAGCAACAACCGAACGGCCTTGACAAAGAATGAGGAGATGAAAGAGCTTGTGAAGATAATGGGCAAAATCGATATGCTCTGTAGGATGATTGTCTCTTTATTTGCGGTGTATGTAGCACTCGTGATGTATTCGATTAGCTACGACATGAGCACTTTCTTTGAAACTAGTAATGAATGAAACCTGTGTAGCGAAATTTGGGCGTAGTGTTGTGAACATCTAATGATTTCTATTAATGGAAATCGGGGGTGTCCCCTTTGCTCATATAAATAAATAAATAGCGAGAGGCCTGTCGGGTCGACTTTGTTCTCATTCGAAGACGTCGAGCAAATTGCAGTCCAACAACAAACTATGTCATCAAATTCAAGTTTCACAGCCAAATATGAGTACAAGTAAACAACAATGTCATCATGTTTTAGTTGTCATACAATCACCAAACACAAATCGGCATACATAACAAGTGATGTTCTCACAGCAAAATACTAAACAACATGTTCATCAGGTTTGATTGTCATAGCAAACACAATTTCACATAGTAGATAAAAGAACGCCTCTTCGGCGGAAAATACGACAAAAGCAATGTAATCATCATCCGCATGACAGGCGTCCAACATCTTCGCCATGTGTATCGGTCACGAATCGTAATTCCCCACAATGTCATCTTCTTCTTCGTCCTCAACATCCTCGAACGTTGGCTTCTTCTTGATCAACTCTTGTATGTCCACAAAGACGACAGGCAATCTTTTTCGCGGCGTCATTGGCGTGATGGTTCTCAAAGATATTAGGAACATCATGTTATCTTGTACATCGGGAGCGATGTAAGCATCATCTTGTTGTGCAACTTCATTAAATGAATTCCTCTGCTCAAACCTTTGCAATACTCTCCGATCATCGCTACGTGCAAATGTGTCTTCCAAGAAAAATATCTGTGTTGCTTGATTTGCCAAAATAAAAGGCTCGTTGGTGCGATACGCCACCTTGACATTGATGGATTTGAAATAATCATCGGCTCTGGGTTTTGCGATCACGGAAAACAGGTTATACCAACGACAAAGACAATGTAACCACACACCGATGATCCTCGGCTGGAGATATCTGCAATCGAACAATATACATTATGTTAGCATACATTTGATTGTCTCTTTGTCATATGTATCCGTGCTCATGATGGCACTGTTTTGTGTCTTCACGCGCCGTCTCGTGCAAGGGTGTTGTAGCGCACATCTCCAACAACACAAGATTCATAATGTCTTACCCGAGTATCGGGACCCATTGCTAGTGAGTAAAGGGCATCATCAAGCTGCCTGCCCATCCTCCGCATCTTCTTAACCTATGGTTAGAAAATAGACAAGTGATCATCTTATGTACTCAATATATTAAAAAAAGCGGCGGTGCACTTCAAAAGCTTACATGGTTCTTGAACCATTTCGCAAATCCTGCCATAACCAGTTTGTCAATGTTTCTTGGATTTTCTTGGCGATAACTCCTCTTTGTAGATGCTGCACAACATAGTGATCGCGTCAAACATCTAAATATATAAGAATGTGCTGCAAGTTTAGTAGATTATGATGTATAAGCTGCGATCGCACTTACTTGATATAAGGTAGTATCTCGGGATAGTTATTCAACACATACCAAACCATTTTGTCCAAATCTTTAGGTTTGTCCTCTTGTCGAGTCTTCCACATAACTTTCGAGCAGAATAATCGAAAACATTGAGCCGGGATTGTCTTCACCCACCTCTTTGCTAACTTGATCAATTTGTTTCAATGTATTTTGAGCAGAATGTCAACGCTTCAGCAATGTAGGCCTCTGCAATGGAACCCTCGGGTCTAGCTCTGTTCCTAACATAGCCCTTGAAAGTGCCTAGCCGCCTTTCAATAGGGTACATCCAGCCATCTTGTCTTTGGACCTCTAAGTAGTGCCTCATCAGGTAGATGAACATCCAAATGCACCATCACATCAAAGAAGGCTGGAGGATATATCTTCTCAAGGTCGCATAGGATAGTTGGTATCTTGTCTCTAAGATGCTCCAAAGCATCTATCCTGATATTTCTACTGCAGAGTTCCCTGAAGAATTGTCCCAACTCTACATCTGCTCTGTATAAGTCAGGGCGGCCCAATCCTCTAAGGATAACAGGTAAAACCCTTTGAAGTAGGACATGGCAGTCATGAGTTTTCAACCCTTGTACCTTGTTTCCATCTCAGACCGACTCTCCTTTCGGGGTTGGAAGCAAATCCATGTGGGAATCTCACACGTGTGAGGACCTCGCAGAATTCTTTTCTTTTTACCTTGTCCAAGACGCATACATACCTGGTGCCATATCCCGTGGTTTACCTTCATCTTGCACACCGCAAATCCTTTTCGATACCTGTGTGTCAAATCAATCCTAGATTTTAAGGTATCTTTCGTCTTGCCTTCAATGTTAAGAAGTGTGCCGATAATCTTTGTCACATATATTTTTCTCGATGTGCATCACATCAAGATTATGCCGCAGATCCAAATCTTTCTAATACTCCAAGTCCCACAAAGTGGACTGCGGGTAAACAATAATCTCTCTTCTACCGTGCCACGCTTCCTTTTCCCGCTACCATTACCGGGATGGTTTCACAGTGTAATATGCCCGACCTTCTCTAATTCCACTTGCAACTCATCGGCGGTGAGCCTCTTTGGCGCATCACGGTTTTCATGCTTTGCATTGAACACATGTCTTCAGTATTTTCTAGGATGCGGCTTGTCCTTGGGAAGGAAGCAGCGGTGTCCAATGTAACAGATCTTGCTAAGTATTGCGTATGACAGCGGATTCCTGTCACAGCGAACACATCATTGTAACCATGTGTCGTTCGCCCTGACATAGTTCCCAAAGCCGGATAATCATGGATGCACCAAATTACAACAACATGTAGAAAGAAATCAGCTGGTGGGCTGCTATATAGGTCTTGAGTGAGAACACCCTTCCATAGCTGTTGAAGTTCCTCCACAAGAGGCTCCATGAACAAATCAAAATCCTTTCCAGGACTTTTTGGACCTGGGATGAGCAAGGCCATCATGTAGTTTGATTCTTTGGTGCAGACATTTGGAGGCATGTTGTAAGGATAACAAGCACTGGCCACATGCTATATGTGGCGCTCACAGTGGCCAAATGGGTTAAATCCATCCGAAGCTAAGCCAAGTCTAATGTTTCTCGGGTTGAGAAGCAAACTCTTTGTGTTTATCATTGAAGCTTTTCCACTCACTACGATGAGATGGATGGCTCATTACATTCGATCTCTGTACTTACGGTTCCTAGAATGCCACAATACATCCTCTCTTGTTTCAGCATCATGAAACAACCTCTGCAATCTTGGTGTAATTGGAAAATGTCTCAGAACATTATGAGGAATCCTCTTCACAGCATCGCCATCTTTCCATCTTGATGATTTGCATTTCAGGCATTCACTTAAGTTGGCATAATCCTTTCGGAACAGAACACAATTATTCTTACAAACATGGATCATATCATATCCAATTCCAACTGCACGAAGGAAATTCTTCATTTTACTGTAGGTGTGTGGCAGCTCAGACGCATCTGGGAAAGATTTACGGAAAGCAGCCAACATCGCATCGAATGATTTGTTGGTCATCCGCTCAGATGTCTTCACCTGAAGAAAGGTGACCATAGCTGAGAATACTGACAGCTTATTTCTTGGGTTGACAGCAACGTTGCATTGTTCCAACATGCGGGCTCACCGTTTTTCTTCTACAGGTGAAAGTTCACGGAATGCACGAGCATTTCGTAGCATTGTTTCAACGTTGGTCAAACTCACTGGCTCCGCCACCACCACCACCTCCTCCTCCTCCACCTGAGCATCAGGCAGATCAAGGTGGTGATCTGCTGCTTCCACGTAGTCAATAACATTGACGTTCACAGCTTCACCATGATGAACCCACCTAGTATATGTGACCGACATTCCATACAAGTGTAGATGATTTTGCACAGGTTATTTGGGGTCTTGTAACTGAATTCATACAATCGCTACTGCAGGCAGAGCACATCTAATTTCAGACCACCGTACTCAGTTACGATAAAGTTCATGAAGTTTTCAACCCCTCGACATATGCACGGTGGAGAATCTTGAGCGAAGTTATCCAAGTCATGTCCATCATTAGACATACAAATTAGTTCTTCTACTAGATATTACAGAAAAACATATATGCTTTTTATGAAGTCCAGAAAAAAAAAATACCTAGGTCGATGTCTAAAGCTATGGCAAGATATTTGGACGAGCGAGATCTAAGTAACGAAATATATCTAAAGCTAATTCAAGAAACAGATTTGAGTGCTAAATTATGGCAATTTGTTGAATCAATGAGGCCGAGCACCTGACCATCGAACTATCGAAGGCCATCGCAGCAACAAAGATCGAGTATAAAATGGTGTAGAGCTATTTCACCTAACAGATTGGCTACTAGACCATGGCAATCTACGTCACAATAAATATATGGCAAGATATTTTAGCAACTAATCGGCCTTGGCATGCCATCTCAGCTAAGCGATTGAGTGCGAGCAGGGCAAGGAAGCTTCTTAGCGAGCATATTGACGATAAACTACTTGGCAAGCGGTGAGATTAACAGCGTCTATCGGCTAACATTCAGCGCTAATCGACATGAACGGGGCCTCGATCTAGAATGCGTGGCGTGGGAGAAGCTGACCGCCGTGCGTCTCCATTAACGTCGCCCGGTGATGGCGGCCGACCGCCGTGGCGCCTCCACAAGAACGTAGCGAGAGGTGGCGGTAGCGGCTAGAGGACGGCGATCTATGAGAGCGTCTTGTGGGGCGAGAGGATCTCCGTCGTTCCCTCGATGAACCATGGCGCCGACGTATCGGCGGCGGGAGGGCGGCTTTAAGCGAGCGAATGGAGTGGAGGGGGGACGGGGGGAGGGGGTTTGGGGAATATTTGGCCGAAGGGCGGTTGAATCGGATTTGGGGGGAATTTTTGTGTGTGTGTGGGGGGGGGGAGGATTTTCGCGCGGTGGGCGGGGGGAGTTTGGCGCATGGTCGGTTTCTCCAAGTGCAGTCCCACGTGTCAGTGAAGAGGTAAGCCGAAGCGCGTTCCGTTTGCGTGAGCCGTGTGCAGGACCGAACGTGTGTGGGTTGAATGCGACCATGACAGAGTCTTTGTGAGTGTACCGCCTTTTCCTTTTTAAACTGGTAGGCGCCGCCTCCAAAAAAATTTGTTGCTTCGCGATCCATCGATACTACTACTAGTAATCCGGTAATCCCGACTAAAGCGGTAGCGGCCGGGTCTTTTCCCGCATAATATCTTTGGGAGGTTGGCTTAGTTGGGTTTTTAGATTTGTCTCGGTTCAATAAAAAGCGAGTTGGTGATGATGGTGTGCTGTCATCCTGCAATATAGGCCGTCCGATCTATATCTAATGATAGGAAGGAAACTATGACAATTTACCCGCACTCCTCTCCACATTTGCAGATAAGGCTTTCCCTCGTTCATCCTTTTCTCCCACAAGATCTTGATCTTTCGTGCAACGCACGTGCATCTTGCTAGTACTCCCACAATATGTATATTATTGTGAAAGTTCATATACACCGGCCGAGATTAATGCAAATACGGCAGATTTTCATTACATTTACAACTTTTATAGGACAGAAAAATAAAAGAAACCCGACCCTAAACCTATTCTACAGCGGCGACTGACGTCCTCCATCTGCGATCTCTATGTACGGGGGCGGGGTTCAAGACCCGTGAAGTGAAGGTGCGGTCTCTGGCGAGGAAGAGTAGAACACGGGATACAGACCAGCCAGTTGGCACACCATGCCCTGCCGCCTCCCATGCCCTACTCATCCTCGGAGGAGCCCCCGACCTCGGCGGTGCCGGATGTTGGACGACGGCAAGTAGGACGCGTGGCTGACGGTGCTCCCGTTGTCGGCCGCCAGCGTGGCCACCGCTTGTGTGGTCGCGTCCGCGTCCTGCTACGCCGCTATTGCGTCGCGAGAGGCGACTTGAGCAAGGGCGGCGACCTCGAGCTTCATCCCCGAAGACAAGCTCTCCCGCAGAGCGTTCGCACTTGCGGTCATGGCGGATGTGGTGCCAGGTAGGAGGACGATGCGCTATGGTGTGGAGGTTAGCTGGGTGTTACCGCTTTAAGTAGCGCATTCCGGTGAGGCCAAGCGTCCGGGTGCGTCATTAAGTCACCGGAGTTGGTTCCTCGAACCGAGCCTCTTAACGACGACATACGAATCTGAGCAGACGGCATGAATGCGGGCGGCTGGCGCCCGGCTGGAATGCATCGTAGCGGCAGCGAGGGAAGAGGGCTTTGGTGTGCCAGGGTAGTCAGCTACGGTCGTGACAACGTTGGAGATGCCCTTTGCTCAAATGCGATCCCCGCATGTCATTGAAAAAGCAAGACGACCCAGCATGGTCTCAGGTCCAGAGGATGCAGTTGGTCGTGCTACACCACTCCAGCAGACGGCGTCGCGGCGCCCGTGCATCCTCGACGAGCCGGGTGTTGGGATGTGTTTGGATTGTGGCCAAAGTGCACCTTACCAAAATTTTGGTCATACCCAAAGATTGGTCTTTGTTTGGATGGTTGCCATTTTTTTGGCATGCCAATGAACTCTAGCCAACTCTAGTTCATTTTTCTTGCCAATGTCGGCCAAATCATGGGCGACCAATACCTCAACCAATATTTTGGTCATGACCCAAAGATTGGTCTTTGTTTGGATGGTTGCCTTTTCTTTGGCATGCCAATGAACTCTAGCCAACTCTAGTTCATTTTTCTTGCCAATGTCGGCCAAATCATGGGCAACCAATACCTCAACCAAAATTTTGGTCATGATCCAAAGATTGGTCTTTGTTTGGATGGTTGCCATTTCTTTGGCATGCCAATGAACTCTAGCCAACTCGAGTTCATTTTTCTTGCCAATGTCGGCCAAATCATGGGCAACCAATACCTCAACCAAAATTTTGGCTACCCAATGCTTTGATGGGGCAACCTTGGGCACAAACCAAACATACCGTTGGTCGTGCCACAGCACTAACGCCACCCTCGGCACACTGAAACCGACCGTGTCTAGCAACGATATGAGTGTGTCACTCACCACGGTCGCCGTGTCCAGAGGCGTTGCTAGAGCTGCGCCCCATTGTTAGCCCCAACGACCCACATGAACGGTTGTCGGTGGCGAGGAGGTCGTGGGCCAGCCCCTCCATTGGACTAGTTTGCGCTACGTCGTCCCGACGGGTGTGCCCCACATGTCGGTTTCCCTGTTTTCCCGGCCATATTCGGCGTCGATTGCCGCGTTCGCGCATTAGGCCTTTCACTATGTAGGCCAAGCGAGACAACTTATTGTTTATTTGAGCCGTTCAAGTGTAATCATGTGGCGTTTGCTTATTTCTCATTCCTCTCCAACCCTCTTCTCCATCGATCATGTCGCCCTCGATCGAGTCCATCCTCCCGCATGCCTCATTTGAACATTCCGCCGAGTATCATTCACATGTACCCACCCTAGTCCTCTTTCAATAGATCTCGGACCCGAGATGAAATCGAGAGGGAACGAGTGGGGGCACGTGATACCTAAGGCGGATTCAAAATTTTGAACCGGTGATCATAGCATCCACAAATCATATATAAAGGGTATTCAATGTTCGTTTCGTTTTTGAACGTACAGTATACTCCCTCCTATCCTTTCTACTTTACATATAAGTTTTATGTGTAGTCAAAGTATCTCTACTATGATAAAAAAGGTATGAACATTCAACAACGCCCAATCAATATTGTTAGATTCGTACGTACTCCTAGATTTGTACTCGAGATGGTTTCCCATTTGACTATTGACAAGATTAATAGTACATGAGATGTATAATGTGAAAGTTATATCACTGGAAACACCTTTCACATACAAAAGACCGTATGCTTTGTGTAAGTTGCATGTCATATATTATTACTCTAACATTTGGTCAAAGTTAGCCTCGAAAAACGCATTAGACCCTGTATGCTTTGTGTAAGTTGCATGTCATATATAATTACTCTAACATTTGTGTAAGTTGCATGTCATATATTATTACTCTAACAGTTGGTCAAAGTAGTATAGTGGAAGTGGATCCTCTGACGTAGGTATCCCCGCCTTACCCTCCCTTTCGGTCACTTACTGGCGGACCCCATGCTTGCTAGGCCCGTATGTCGATTACTCAATGGGTTCGCCACGTCGAGGATCCTCATCCGTAGTATACTCCCTCTGTTTTTTACTCCACATAAAATGGAGGGAGTGGTGGTATAATAAATGATGCGGGCGGGGAGGGAGGACGTCGGTTTGCTCTCAAGCGTGGTCCCACAAGCGAGCGAAAAACGCAAGACGAAGCGTTCCATTCGGTGAGCGACGTGGAGGGTCCAGCGTGCGGGCTGCAACGCTAACGCGACAAGAGCGATGTATGATCAAAACCGATTGACCGGTCGTCACGGAACCACTATTCACACAGAACCTTCGCTGCTCGGCCTACGCCAGCCACTGCCCTAAAACCACACCAAATCTCCAGCCCATTCCCCCACCTTTCGATCCTCTAGCCCGCATCAAGCGTCCCCTAGTTCGCCGGAAAGCCATGGTGCGCCGCAAGATCACTTACTACAAGATGCTGACGCCGGAGCGCCGCGCAGAAATCGCGACGGCGGTCGGCGCCACAGACCTCCATTCCCTAGCTCGCTTTGCAGCGGGCCAATCCCCGAGTTGTCTGGAGCCAAGCTATGAGGAGGAGGAAGCCGATCCAATGTTCACTGCGGAGGTCGTGGCGCAGAAGGCCCCCGATGGGTATGCGACGATGGACGTCGACTTGCGGCGTCCCGAGTCCCCCATGGTGCAGGCGGACCAGCGGTTCAACATGGTGATACTAAAGGAGGACCGGGAGACAGAGGCTCAACTCGACGCGGGGCGCGCGCATGCCGCTGCCATTGAGGCTCTCCTGCAAGCGGAACCGGATGTCGTGGATGTGAACCGGGCGGCGGAGGCTCAACTTGAGGCAGAGCACGTGGATGCCACTGCCATCGAGGCCCTCCTGCTGGCGGAACCGGACATCCTGGACATGAACCGGGCGGCAGAGGCTCGACTCGACGCAGAGCGCGCGGATGCCGCTCTCATCGACGCCCTCCTGCAGGCGGAACCGGACATCCTGTACTTGAACCGGATGGCGGAGGCTCGACTCAACGCGGAGCGCGCGGATGCCGCTGCCATCGAGGCCCTCCTGCAGGCGAAACCGGACATCCTCGACTTGAACCGGGTTTTGCTCTCGTCCGTGCAGAGCGCCCGCACGCTCCGCTTGAATGAGTAGCTAGAGGCCGAGGACAACCACGGTGCGGAGACACACGTCGGCAGCGACGGCTGGTTCGTGTCGGCAGCCAAAGACGACGAGGCTGTCTCTTTCCGCGAGCAGTGATAGTTTTTCTTTATGTTGTTGTTTTTATGGATCTTTTGCTGTGTAAAAACATATTGTACTATATTTGTTATGCAAGTCGCCTGACTTGGGTCAGTCTACCATTTCAGGCGGTTGGATGAATATCCTACGTCTCCTAACCCTTCTTTCCTTCTTCCTCACCTCTTCTTCTTCCCCAACAGACCACCGCACGGGCCTTACGGATACTCCCCAACATGCGGTTGGATAAACATACTCTATGAACGAAAATTATGTGTCAGTGATAGGATGGCTGAGTTTGGTTTGTTCACATGCGACAAAGACGTGTCGATGAGGGTGCGTTCCCTTGGTTGGGTTTGCGGCGTGCAGGAAGCGGCGTGTGAGGGTGCGGTGCGACATGGCGTGCAGGAGCGACCGTGTGAGGGTGCAGTGCGACCGCGACAGCCGTCGCATAAGTGTACCTCCTTCTCATTTTGAAAACTTTAGGCAAGCTTGGCAAAAATGTGTGGCGAAGTTTGGCAATGCAAGGCCTAGACCCAAACAGGATAAGTACGTACGTACTAGGAGTACTAGTGTTAAAAAAGAAAGGCGGGGTTTTCCTTCGCGAGATTTAATCGATACAAATCCTCGTTTCACGTGTCAATTAATGCGTTTTTTCGAAAGACCAAAGAGCTAACCATCTCACTCCTCATCGCTTGATTAATGCAGCGCCATGCAAACCAACCTTCTCACTTCCGCATGCATGCAGGGGATATTAATGTCCTTGGTTGCTAACCCCATCAATTTTGCCTCGATTAGTGTTAGTGGCCCTTTGCAAGTTGTAATTTTGATAATACTAGCCTTGTGTACAAAAAATGGAGGTAGTAACTATATTTGACTTCCTTCCCCATTGCTGTGGCGTCGACAATTTTTTTGTGGTTTGGCGAAGTGCGTTCGACGGAGAACACCATTGAGGGAGACCACGGTAAGTCGATTCGAAGTGCCGCTTTGCAAGCCGAGACAACCGCCTTATTTGCATCCAGAAGTCCTTTACTAGTACTACTACTAGGAGTACTAGTGCGGTGAGATGGTTTCTCGAAGAAGGCGATGGAGAAGCGGAGTCGTGAAGAGTGATATGATGTTTGCTTCGTCCGTGCTTTGTGATTTGACGCCCACTGCTTTGTGATTTGTGATAGAAGGGACAGGGGAGTAGACTCTGTGCTCTATACTGTACTACATGCGTCCAAGCATGGGCGAAAGAGGAGAGACGTTGCATTTTTCTATTCCTTCAATCAATCAATCAGGGAGCTTCGGTTCCATCTTTTTGGCTTTGGCAATACCGTCCACAATGGTTCCCACAATGCCAAAAGCTATTTTCACATTTAGCTACACATTGTGGATGCCCTTAATCACACCACTTGGTTTTGCTCCTGTGTGCTATCTATACAATTCTCAATTATATTGATCTAAAAAATTATAGAATCAAGATTAGTAAAAAGGAGGTGATTTTGCCGCGCGGATGGTGCTACGTCTTGAGCTTGCGTTGGTTTTCCCCGAAGAGGAGAGGGTGATGCAGCAAGTGTAGCGTAAGTATTTCCCTCAGTTTTTGAGAACCAAGGTATCAATCCAATAGGAGGCTCCTCAAAAGTCCCACACACCTACACAAACAAACTAAAAACTCGCAACCAACGCAATAAAGGGGTTGTCAATCCCTTCACGGCCACTTGCGAAAGTGAGATCTAATAAAGATATTATGATAAGATAAATATATTTTTGGTATTTTATAATATAGATGCAAAAAGTAAAGATGCAAATAAAAGTAGATTGGGAGCAAATATGATAAGAGATAGACCCGTGGGCCATAGGTTTCACTAGTGGCTTCTCTCAAGATAGCATAAGTATTACGGTGGGTGAACAAATTACTGTCGAGCAATTGATAGAAAAGCGCATAGTTATGAGATTATCTAGGCATGATCATGTATATAGGCATCACGTCCATAACAAGTAGACCGACTCACGCATATACTACTATTACTCCACACATCGACTGCTATCCAGCATGCATCTAGAGTATTAAGTTCATAAAAACAGAGTAACACTTTAAGCAAGATGACATGATGTAGAGGGATAAACTCATGCAATATGATATAAACCCCATCTTGTTATCCTCGATGGCAACAATACAATACGTGCCTTGCAACCCTTTACATCCTTTGGGTAAGGACACCACAAGATTGAACCCAAAGCTAAGCACTTCTCCCATGGCAAGAAAGACCAATCTAGTAGGCCAAACTAAACCGATAATTCAAGAGACTTGCAAAGATAACTCAATCATACATAAAAGAATTCAGAGAAGATTCAAATATTATTCATAGATAAACTTGATCATAAACCCACAATTCATCGGATCTCGACAAACACACCGCAAAAAGAGTTTACATCGAATAGATCTCCACAAGAGGGGGAGAACATTGTATTGAGATCCAAAAAGAGAGAAGAAGCCATCTAGCTAATAACTATGGACCCGTAGGTCTGTGGTAAACTACTCACAACTCATAGGAGGGGCAAGGATGTTGATGTAGAGGCCCTCCGTGGTTGATTCCCTCTCCGGCAGAGTGCCAACGAAGGCTCCAAGATGGGATCTCGCGGATACAGAAGGTTACGGCAGTGGAAATTGTGTTTCGTGGTGCTCCTGGATGTTTTCGGGGTACGTAGGTATATATAGGAGGAAGAAGTACGTCGGTGGCGCTCGAGGGGCCCATGAGATGGGGGCGCCCTCCTATCTCGTGGAGGCCTCGGCTGCTTCTTGACTTGCACTCCAAGTCCTCTGGATCACATTTGTTCCAAAAATCACGCTCCCGAAGGTTTCATTCCGTTTGGACTCCGTTTGATATTCCTTTTCTTCGAAATACTGAAATAGGAAAAAAACCAGCAATATGGGCTGGGCCTCCGGTTAGTAGGTTAGTCCCAAAAATGATATAAATGTGTAAAATAAAGCCCATAAACATCCAAAAGGGGTAATATAATAGCATGGAACAATCAAAAATTATATATACGTTGGAGACGTATCAAGCATCCCCAAGCTTAATTCCTGCTCGTCCTCGAGTAGGTAAATGATAAAAAAAAGAATTTTTGATGTGGAATGCTACCTAGCATAATTCATAATGTAATTTTCTTTATTGTGGCATGAATGTTGAGATCCAAATGATTCAAAATAAAAGTTCATATTGATAAAAGAAATAATAATACTTCAAGCATACTAATCAAAGTAATCATGTCTTCTCAAAATAGCATGGCAAAAGAAAGTTCATCCCTACAAAATCATATAGTTAGGCTATGCTTCATTTTCGTCACACAAAGATGTTACCAACTTCTATACCCCGATGACAAGCCAAGCAATTGTTTCATACTTAAATAATCTCAAACTTTTTCAACCTTCACACAATACATGAGCGTGAGCCATGGATATAGCACTATGGGTGGAATAGAATATGATGATGGGGATTGTGCGGAGAAGACAAAAGAAAGAAAGTCTCACATTGACGAGGATAATCAACGGGCTATGGAGATGCCCATCAATTCATGTCAACATGAGGAGTAGGGATTGCCATGTAACGGATGCACTAGAGCTATAAATGAATGCTCAACAAAAGAAAACTAGTGGGTGTGCATCCAACTTGCTTGCTCACGAAGACCTAGGGCATTTGAGGAAGCCCATCGTAGGAATATACAAGCCAAGTTCTATAATGAAAAATTCCCACTAGTATGAAAAAGACAACTTATGAGACTCACTATATGAAAAACATGGTGCTACTTTGAAGCACGATATATGAGACTCACTACATGAAGAACAAGGTGCTACTTTGAAGCACAAGTGTGGTAAGAGCATAGTAGCATTGTCCCTTCTCTCTTTTTCTCTCATTTTTTTCGTCCGGAGTCTCATCCCGACTTGTGGGGGAATCATGGTCTCCATCATTCTTTCCTCACTTGGGACAACGCTCTAAAAATGATGATCATCACACTTTTATTTTCTTAGAACTCAACAATTACAACTCGAAACTAGAACAAGATATGACTCTATATGAATGCCTCCGTGATGTCAGGGATGGTGCAATGAATCAAGAGTGACATGTATGAAAAATAATGCATGGTGGCTTTGCCACAAATACGATGTCAACTACATGATCATGCAATGGCAATATGACAAAAGTAAAGTGTGTCATGATGATGATGAGCGGAGCGGTGGAAAGTTGCATGGCAATATATCTCGGAATGGCTATGGGAATGCCATAATAGGTAGGTATGGTGGCTGTTTTGAGTAAGATATAGGGAGGTTTATGTGTGATAGAGCGTGTCGTATCACGGGGTTTGGATGCACCTAAGTTTGCACCAACTCTCAAGGTGAGAAAGGGCAATGCAGTGCATCAAGAGGCCGGTGAAGGCGGAAAGGTAAAAGTGCGTATAATCCATGGACTCAACATTAGTCAAAATAACTCATATACTTATTGCAAAAATTTAGAAGTCATCAAAATCAAGTACTACGCGCATGCTCCTAGGGGGTAGATTGGTAGGAAAAGACCATCGCTCGTCCCCGACCGCCACTCATAAGGATGCACAAGCCAGGTACACTTCATCTTTCAAATTTGTTACACAACTTTAACCATACGTGCATGCTACCGGACTTGCTAACTTCAACACAAGCATTCTTTAAATTCATAATCACCCAACTAGCATGACTTTAATATCACCTACCTCCATATCTCAAAACAATTATCAAGTATCAAGTTGATCATAGAATCCAATTCACTTCCTATGGCAGTTTTTATTATACCCAACTTGGATGCTCATCATTCTAGGACCAATTTTATGACCATAGCAAATACCATGCTGTTCTAAAAGACTCTCAAAATAATATAAGTGAACCATGAGAGACTAGCGATTTCTTCAAAATTAAGACACCACCGTGCTCTAAAAGATATAAGTGAAGCACTAGAGCAAAAACTATCAACTCAAAGATATAAGTGAAGCACATAGAGTATTCTAGCAAATTCTAATAAAATAGGCTTCTCCAAAAAGGTGTGTACAGCAAGGATGATTGTGGTAAACTAAAAAGCAAAGACTAATATAATACATGACGCTCCAAGCAAAACACTTATCATGTGGTGAATAAAAATATAGCTCCAAGTAAAGTTACCAATGAACGAAGATGAAAGAGGGGATGCCTTCCCGGGGCACCCCCAAGCTTAGGCTTTTGGATATTCTTGAATATCTTGGGGTGCCTTGGGCATCCCCAAGCTTAGGCTCTTGCCACCCTTTATTCCATAGTCCATAAAGGCTTTACCCAAAACTTGAAAACTTCACAACACAAAACTCAACCGAAATCTCGTAAGCTCCGTTAGTGAAAGAAAACAAAACCACCACATAAGGTACAGCAATGAACTCATTCTTTATTTAATTTGGTGTTAAATCTACTGTATTCCAACTTCTCTATGGATTATAAACTATTTTATTGGCCATAGATTCATCAAAATAATCAAACAACACATGAAAAACAGAATCTGTCAAAAACAGAACAGTCTGTAGTAATCTGTATCTAATGCAAACTTCTGGAACTCAAAAAATTCAGCCAAAATAGGACGACCTAGGCAATTTGTTTATTGATCAGCAGCGATTGGAATCACTATTTATCACGTTCTGGTGATTTTTAACAATTGTTTTCATGAGCCGAAAGTTTCTGGAAATTACAGCAAGATCAAATAATTATCATCCAAGAAGATCCTATATGTTTAACTTGGCACAAACACTAAGTAAAAGATAAAACCACATCTAAACAGAAGGTAGATGGATTATTTATTCCTAAACAGAAACAAAAACAAAAAAAAATAAAGAAAATTTGGTTGCCTCCCAACTAGCGCTATCGTTTAACGCCCCTAGCTAGGCATAAAAGCGAAGATAGATCTAACGAGTGCCATCTTTGGTATGCAATTTTTCAACGAGGCATCTACCTTCCTTAGAAATTTCTTTCTGTCTAGTAATCATCAAATTTTTAGGCAAAAGATCGAAAAATTCATTCGTAGCAAATGGTTCCTTAATGATAACAAAATGATTGGGATGGATACTTATAGATTTAAGATCCGCGGTTTCCTTACTAGAGGATTCACCCTTATTCTTAGGAACATACATGAGCTTAGCAATTTTAGTAGGTGGACTTGGAGTATTTTTTACGGAACAAAAAGCGGTTCCCAAGTTGGTAATGATACCCTCAAGTTTATCAATTCTAGAGGAATCTTGATTTATTTTCTCATTAACTATGGGTTCCTTCTCCTTAACATTTTTCAAAGTTACTCCTACCTTAGATCCATATTGGGTAATTTGATCGTGGATCTTTTTATCTAGATTTTCAATTAACTCAATGGTAGACCCTTTATTTTCAATAATTTCAAGTCTTTGCATTACATGCTCCAAAGTTAACATAGTCCCATTAACCAAAAGAGGTGGAGAGCCAAATAAATCTATCATAGCATTATAAGAATCAAAAGTATGGCTACCCAAGAAATTCCCTCCGTAATGGTATCGAGGATATATCTATACCAAGGATTAGCACCTACATAAAAATTGCGGAGAAGAACTGAGGTAGATTGCTTCCTGGTGGATCTATTTGAGCATTGCAAATTCTATACCAAGCGTCTTTTAGATTTTCTCCCTCCCTTTGTTTAAAATTTAGAACTTCATTCTCGGGAGACAATGGACAAGATATAAGACTAGCCATAACGAAAAGCATGCGAACTAGCACACGAGTAAACAGAAAAACGGCAAGCAAAAAGAGAGGAGGAGATTGGGAAAGAGAGGGCGAATAAAACGGCAAGGGTGAAGTGGGGGAGAGGAAAAAGAGAGGCAAATGGCAAATAATGTAAATGCGAGGGAGATGGGTTTGTGATGGGTACTTGGTATGTCTTGACTTGAGCGAAGACCTCCCGAAGAACGGCGCCAGAAATCCTTCTTGCTACGCCTTGAGCTTGCGTTGGTTTTCCCGAAGAGGAGAGGGTGATGCAGCAAGTGTAGCGTAAGTATTTCCCTCGGTTTTTGAGAACCAAGGTATCAATCCAAGAGGGAGGCTCCTCAAAAGTCCCACGCACCTACACAAACAAGCGAGAACTCAACCAACACAATAAAGGGGTTGTCAATCCCTTCACGGCCACTTCAAGTAAAGTGAGATCTAATAAAGATAGTATGATAAGAGAAATATATTTTTGGTATTTTATAATATAGATGCAAAAAGTAAAGATGAAAATAAAAGTAGATTGGGAGCAAATATGATAAGAGATAGACCCGGGGGCCATAGGTTTCACTAGTGGCTTCTCTCAAGATAGCATAAGTATTACGGTGGGTGAACAAATTACTGTCGAGCAATTGATAGAAAAGCGCATAGTTATGAGATTATCTAGGAATGATCATGTATATATGCATCACGTCCATAACAAGTAGATCGACTCCTTCCTGCATCTACTACTATTACTCCACACATCGACCGCTATCCAGCATGCATCTAGAGTATTAAGTCCATAAGAACAGAGTAACGCTTTAAGCAAGATGACATGATGTAGAGGGATAAACTCATGCAATATGATATAAACCCCATCTTGTTATCCTCGATGGCAAAAATACAATACGTGCCTTGCAACCCTTTACATCCTTTGGGTAAGGACACCGCAAGATTGAACCCAAAGCTAAGCACTTCTCCCATGGCAAGAAAGACCAATCTAGTAGGCCAAACTAAACTGATAATTCGAAGAGACTTGCAAAGATAACGAAATCATACAAAAAAGAATTCAGAGAAGATTCAAATATTATTCATAGATAAACTTGATCATAAACCCATAATTCATCGGATCTCGACAAACACACCGCAAAAAGAGTTTACATCGAATAGATCTCCACAAGAGAGGGGAGAACATTGTATTGAGATCCAAAAAGAGAGAAGAAGCCATCTAGCTAATAACTATGGACCCGTAGGTCTGTGGTAAACTACTCACAACTCATCGGAGGGGCAAGGATGTTGATGTAGAGGTCCTCTGTGGTTGATTCCCTCTCCGGCAGAGTGCCGGCGAAGGCTCCAAGATGGGATCTCGGATCTGTAAGGTTCTGGCGGTGGAAATTTTGTTTCGTGGTGCTCCTGGATGTTTTCGGGGTACGTAGGTATATATAGGAGGAAGAAGTACGTCGGTGGCCGCCCGAGGGGCCCACGAGACAGGGGGGCGCCCTATAGGGGGGGGCGCCCTCCTATCTCGTGGAGGCCTCGGCTGCTTCTTGACTTGCACTCCAAGTCCTCTGGATCACGTTTGTTCCAAAAATCACGCTCCTGAAGGTTTCATTCCGTTTGGACTCCGTTTGATATTCCTTTTCTTGAAATCTTGAAATAGGCAAAAAAACAGCAATATGGGCTGGGCCTCCGGTTAGTAGGTTAGTCCCAAAAATGATATAAATGTGTAAAATAAAGCCCATAAACATCCAGAAGGGGTAATATAATAGCATGGAACAATCAAAAATTATAGATACGTTGGAGACGTATCAGATGGCGGTTTGCTAACATGCGGTCCCACGTGTCAGTGCTTTACCAAGCCGATCCACATCCCACATGAGGCAGAACAACGGCAGAAGCAACACGTGGTTAAGTTGAAGAAGATGAGGGAGAAGCGGATTCAACGAGTGAAATGATGGTTGCTTCGTCCCTCCAAATTCTTTTTTTAGCATTATTACTTCGTCCCTCCAACTTAACTGCGGGAAAGGTGCAACTTTGTGATTTGACGCCTCATTGCTCATTACTACGTCGGCGCCATGACCGGGGTGCTTTACCCTGGCTGCTTTCACCTTTGTATTCGGTATGGCACGTGGACCCGGTAGCTTGATGTCCCACATGTCGTGAAAGGGACTAGAAGATTTATGAAATTGAGCGCCCACTCTTACGACAGAGGAGTAGGCGACACGACGCCCAATGAATCTGTCACTTGTCTTTGTATAGTACTATAGTTTTGCTATTTCGCACGATCCATCGATACAAACCCGATTAAACAGGAAAGGGCGGATTTTTCCCGCGGTAGATGATAATCGCCATACATTTCAAAGGCAATTTTAATGTATGCAAACTGAATAATTATAAGTAACAATATGATATCTAGTAAAACTAAAAACACATATTATTTATTGTCTTAGAGTGTAGTAGTAGTCTTTGTATTGCATAGTTGTTAGATGTAACATGCGAGAACGTGTAGAGATGTAGTTTTGGAGGGCCTACAGAGAGAAAAGCGTAATACGGTCACCGAACTTCGTAATAAGCTGATTACGGTCACTATATACGTTTTGGCGGTGATTATCCGGTCACTTGCTCACAGTTCAAAGCATCGGATTGCACTCTGTTGACCGCCAAATAGTCTGCGTGGCGCCATGTTGACTAGTTAAATTAACCATGTTCCTTGTGGGTCCCACTTGTCAGTTCGCATAGGGAAAAGGTCAGATAAACACAAATTTATGCAGGCGCGACA
The DNA here is from genome assembly GCA_021605145.1 of Aegilops bicornis. Classification (NCBI taxonomy): domain Eukaryota; kingdom Viridiplantae; phylum Streptophyta; class Magnoliopsida; order Poales; family Poaceae; genus Aegilops; species Aegilops bicornis. The sequence goes on along the minus strand of CM038671.1, from coordinate 691,723,110 downwards.
AGGCTCCAACCCGTGCACGGGAATCACCTGGTTGTGTATGTGTCTGCATCGGGCTCGATGTGTGCGCATGCACGTGTAGGTTGAGCACTTGAGCGTGAGAATGTGTGTTGGTCGTGTGGTGTACTGTTGTGTGCATGCATGCGTGCGTGTGTGCGTGTGAGTGTTGCGTGCGTGCATGGCTGCGTGTGTACGTGTGAGTGTTGCGTGCGTGGGTGCATGTGTTTGTGTGAGTGTTGTGTGGATGCAGTTCGTGTGCATGCGTGCGTGTGTGTATAATCACCACACTAGCTCTTGTGTGTTAAAACAGACGGCTCAGAATACCAATACAAGGCCACCTTGTCCGCTGTGCCCGCGGTCATGACTTCGAACCACCGTCAAAATATTTTTTTGTCGTTTGTTTTCATTCTTACTAGCAAGATGCCCACGCGTTGCACGTAACATCAAGATGCATTTGTATGACTTGTTTATCTTGTGAGAGAAAAGGATGAACGAGGGAAGGCCTTATTTGCAAATGTGGATAGGTGTGTGGGTACCTTTTTGCAAAATTGCCATAGTTCCTTTCCTATCCGTCAGATATAAATCGGACGGCCTACATTGCAGGATGGCAGGCACACCATCATCACCAACTCTGTTTTTTATAAGAGTGTATTTTATGTATTTTGTAAGAGTGTAGATGTAGAGTAGATACAAGTCGACAGGTGGGCATGATGGTAGTGAGATAATGTGACGCAACACTAGAGGTGCCACGTGGAGCGTTTAACTGGTCAACTAGTCATGTCATGAGCAAATACAGAGTCGTACGGTGAGCCCGTGGATCGTATAATAACCACTAAACGTAACGGTGACCGTAATGAGTGGATTATGAAGTCCAATGTATGTATCCTGCTTTCGCTTAAAATACAATGATTGTCATTGCATATATCGCGAGAGAAAGATGAAACACGCGTGAATTTTCTGGGGGCTTACTTTTAGAGGACCTGGAGATAGTTTTGTGTGCATACGTGAAAGGGGCATACAGGGGGGTTGTATGCGATGGAGAGAGAGATGCTCTTCGTTTCACTTTATTATGACTAACTTTGTATATAATATAAAAATATACAAATTCACAGTGCGGAATAAATATCATTATGGGCACCATGCAATGCAAATTAGCGTTCGTACTCCTCCATATAACTTTGTAATGTTGTATATATGTAGAAACTCTAAAATAATTTTTTGGCCACACTTTATTCAAAAGGAATGTTGTATGCGAAATAAATGTGAAGAGAGGGCTCTTTAGATCAATGGGGTACGTGATGCAACATGTGTGAATGTGTAGTTGATGCATTTGGCGGGGCCTAGAGAGGTATGTGTGTGTATTACATATTCGAGAGAGGCATGGACAGAGGGGCCGACGGGGGGGGGCATGGGAGAGATAGCACGAGAAATGAGAGTGGTCTAGAGAGAGAGAGATGAATATGACGTCACGACAAGAGATTCCATTCCCTTGAGTGTGTATATGCAAGGGGGAGGGAATAGAGGCACCAGGAGAAATTTTCTGTGTGTGTGGTGTTTGTGTTGGTATGTGTGGGTGTGAGAAGATAATGAGACGTGGGGAGGCGGAGGGTGTGTCACCGCATGAGGTCCGGTGGGTCGAGGTGAGGCCCTTCATTCGTTTCCGTCTTGCGCCACATTGGTCGGCCCATGACACATTTAGGAAGACCCATGGATGACTAGTCGTACAAGACAAAGATAGCAGAATTGCGAAGGACTCTATGTCCACTGACAAAGCTGTCTAGGATTTGTAACCCTAGGTTCTCGGACTAAGGTAACCCCTTTATCTCTAATATTACTATTCATCCAACCTAACTTTAAGGGGCATCCTACAGAATGCTCTGCTAGAATCATACTCGTCGATTAGGAAGAGGGGTGTGAGACAATGCGTGAGAGACAGGCGTAAAGATAATGTGCGTACATGAGACATGTAGGCAGGTCCATGTATATAGAAAGGGTCAATGAGGATTGTGCGTGTGTATGTTTGCGAGAGGAAGAGTGCTTGTGATAAAGGTTAGTGAAAACAGTTGTAAATTGTTACGAGAGGAGGGAGGGTTATATCTAGAGCATGTGTGTAGAAAGACACCTCGGGAGAGAGTGTGTGAGCATGTGTGAGAGACCACCGATGGAGAGTGAAACTACACGTAAAAGATTGCTCTACACATTGATTAAAGATATAAATTGTATCCAAATATTAGGATGTGATCATGATATTTGCAATTAGCGTAAGGAGCGGTCATTGATCCATCGGACATCTAGATTCTATCGAATTTGAGCATGTCTATGTTATTATTCGACACAATTGATCCACATAGTTAGTATTTTGAACTCCGGACAATGCATCGCTTTAGCAATCGAATATAAACATGAGTATAGTTCATGTTGTGTGTGTAAAGCACATTATACATGCGAAAGTTACACAGTGGACATTATAAATAGCTACATATGAACTAGCATACATTTTAATTCAACTTAAGGTGGTTTAAAAAAATCAAATTCAACATGAAGTCCATTCAATTATTTGAATTTGATATCATGGCATTTGTAAACCATACCTAAATTATGGGGGCACCAATCTTTGCTCTGATTTTGTACATAATAGCATATGTAGTCGTGGTACAAAATAGATTCAAATTTAGCTCCGCCATTCCAAAATAATCGTAGTTATAGGATTTTCAAGTGTCAAAATTTCAGAAAGAAGCGGATAATTTAATGAGGTTTTCAAACATACAAGGTCAAATATAACGTTGTCTATTTAGGTCAATCCTCATAGTTCAAGAGTACTCTAAACGTGAATGCTTGTGTTTCAAAATTTCGAACGAAGCGCCAAAAGAGCATCTACTCGCCCGAAACCGCGTGAGACCAATGTTTGGTAGTACAAGGAAATTACTTTTCTAATAACTCCGACCCGTGAAACCCTCCGGCCCGACGTCCAAAGGTCTAAACCGGGGTAGGCTTGTAGCTTCATCTAGACGCCACGCAACCGCCTCCGAAAAAATTCATACACAATGGCCGCCTAAGCACACATGCGCGCGGCCGAAATCGCTCCCGCCCACTATTTGGGACACCTGGGATTAGCATCCTACCCCGACCCGCAGTAGGTCCAAAATTTAAGACGGGGGCAAAGTTTGTACTTTCCCCAAATTTCAAACAAGCGCATCCCATCTTCTGTTCAAAAAAGCCAAAAACAAGCGCGTCCCTGCATCAAACATGGTTCCCCCACCCGTCCGATTCCCCATTACGTACTCCGTGGGCGCCAAAACTACCTCTCCACCAGCCAAGAAAACCCGGCGTCCTCCGTCCGCCACCCCATCCCACCCATCAACCGCCGCCCTCCTCCATCACGCCGGAGCCGATACCCGATGTCATCGCCCACCGCAACCTCAACAAAGAACGCCCTCCACGGCTAGTAGTTGAAGCCGAGGCCGAGCCGTCTGCATTCGAGCCAGTTCAACCACGCCTGCCCCGCGCCATCGCTGCCGCTCCAACTTCGCCACCCTCCACCACACCGGAGCTATTCCTGCTATGCCGTCCTTTGCCACCTCAGATCTGCTTCCCCTCCGCCGACATACGACCATGGCAACACAGTCAACAATTTGGCCATGGGTTCGTCCAAGCCTGCACCCTCCAGAACATTGGTTTCCCCGGTAAAAAGAAGAAGATCGGTGCGACATGTGGAGGTGACCACACCGGCAACCGAAGAAGGTACTCCTCTTCCCTTATTCATGCAAATCTTACGTCTCTGCTTGCACGGTATTCATCCCACATAAGACACTAGTTGACCGCTTCTTCTTGATACTAGATGTTCCTAGTAACTCACGATGCACAAGGTTTCTCCTCATATACTATTTCACCTTAGCTAGAGGTCCGTTGCCTCCCTGAATTTCAATTTCTGGCCAGTTGATTCCCAATTAACGGAAGAATTCCCCGGCGTAACAGGTGCTAGTACGACTATTATGCCGGGAAGCAGCGCCTTGGTGTTTATCTTAGGGGCGTGTGCGGCCTAGAGCTACTGGCGCCCGATCTGGAGGTCGGCCGGGATTAAAGGGATGGCCTGGGCATTGCCAAGCACGGCGGTGGTGTGAGGTCGATGGAGGGCGGGCGACGGAGGCAGGGTGCAGGGCCGGTGGTCGCTGGCGGTTCGAGAAAGATCGTCACTTGATGTTGGCGGGAGGTAGCGAAGGCCCTCTTCCGTTCCTTATAGATCGGACGGTTCATAAAAAATCGATGACCTATTTATTTTTAGTCAATCGTTATCTTGATAGGACCACATGTGGTGGTGTCTTTGGAGGAGTACCTGCATTTTACGTGCTCATATATTACAAAATCATACGGAGTAGAATCTAATTTTGTTTGCCATGCAATATTGTAAAGCTATCATATGTCTCCTGTCATTTATTTTCCAGCCACCTGCTATACGCTACTTTTACGATTGCACTACTTACGCACACACTTCACCCATACTCTCACTATTGTGTTTTTATGCAAGGGTATTTCAGACCCTGCCTTCACGAAGCAGGAAAGAGAAGAGAGAAGTCGCTCCAAAGATGGTACGCGGCTAGGCCGCATACGTTCAAGACTTTAAAGGGTGTAGTGTCGTGAGATGGAGACGGGAACGTAGCTCTGGAGTTGATGATCTCGCCGCCGTGAACCACCATCCTGTGTGCTTGCTTTAACTTCACGGTGTCATATGTGGTTGCATGTTGCATATGGTGTCTAGCTTGTACTCGAAAGGCCGAAGTCAGTCTTTATCAAGATAAGGAAAGATATTTTTTACATGAACCACCATCCCGGGAGCACCAGAAGACAAATAGCTAGTCGAGCCTTTGGCCGAGCCAGTGACAAGGCCAGCAAAGATAGGCATCACCTGGAAGGCAACTAAAAAGCTGCGATGATGGCGAAGCAGCCCGCCTCCCACCAGGCTCTAAGGTCCTAGATGATCATGCTCACTGTCGGTGTCAAAACTGGCGGATCTCGGGTAGGGGGTCCTGAATTGTGCGTCTAGGCGGATGGTAACAGGAGACAAGGGACACGATGTTATTACCCAGGTTCGGGCCCTCTCGATGGAGGTAAAACCCTACTCCTGCTTGATTAATATTGATGATATGGGTAGTACAAGAGTGGATCTACCACGAGATCGTAGAGGCTAAACCCTAGAAGCTAGCCTATGGTATGATTGTTGTTAGTCCTATGGACTAAAACCCTCCGGTTTATATAGACACCGGATAGGGTTAGGGTTACACAGTCGGTTACAATGGTAGGAGATCTACATATCCGTATCGCCAAGCTTGCCTTCCACGCCAAGGAAAGTCCCATCCGGACACGGGACGAAGTCTTCAATCTTGTATCTTCATAGTCCAGAGTCCAGCCAACGGTGATAGTTCGCTATCCGGACACCCCCTAATCCAGGACTCCTCAAGAGCCTGAACCAGGCTTCAATGACGATGAATCCGTGGCAAGATATTCTCTTCAGCATTGCAAGGTGGATTCCTCCTACGAATACTTCATAGAAGATTTTGAACACAAGAATAGTGTCCGGCTCTGCAAAACAAGTCCCACATACCACCGTAGAGAGAATAACCTCTGCATAGATCTGCTGACGTATTCCGCGGCGTGACATCACACCACGGCCAGGCCTTTATATGAATTGTTTTACTGTTGCACCTCAGCGCGTTTAGCGAGGCGGTTTCCTTGGCACGCCTTATCAAGGCGGAGATCGTGCCCCCTTATTCCGGGATTCCCATCAATACGGGCGTGGGTAACCGAACCGCGCCATTGATTACGACGCTTGGGAGATAAGCAAGTTTTACCAGGCTGGCGGGGGACGCATAGCTTCGTCCGTCCATATAAGGGGATAAGGATCCACCTTTTAACCTACACCTTCTTCCTCCTTTGCTCATCCATTTCCGTGCACTCGAGCTCCAGCACCCAAGTCCACACATCCCACCTCAACCTTCTCCAACCATGTCCGGAGCGGGAGGCAAGTGGATGGCCTCCTCCGTCACGGAGGGGCACATCAAAAAGCTGCGGAAAGTCGGATACTTGTCCGGCGACATCGCGTGTCGGCTCCCCAACAAGGGGCAGCTCATCCCCACCCCCAGGCCCCATGAGAGGGTGGTGTTCCTCCCCCACTTCCTCTGCGGACTAGGGTTTCCACTTCACCCATTCGTCCGGGGGCTCATGTTCTACTACGGCCTAGATTTCCACGATCTAGCCCCGAATTTCATCCTCATCATCTCGGCGTTTATCGTCGTGTGCGAGGCCTTCCTCTGCATCCAGCCCCACTTCGGCTTATGGCTGAAGACCTTCAATGTCAAGCCGAAGGTAGTGGGCGGCCGCCAAGCAGAGTGCGGAGGTGCCATGCTGGGTAGGATGGCCAACGTCCTATGGCTCGAGGCTCCTTTGTGGAGACCATAAAGGGGTGGCAATCGGGGTGGTTTTACATCACCGAGCCGCGCGACTCTCAATGGGCGGCGGCCCCAATTCGATCTGGCTTCCCACACGGCTCACATCATGGAAAGAGATGGGTCCGACGTGGGGTGATTCGAAGAGCTGTCCGGACTTCAAACCTGCGTCCAAACCTGGTGGACAAGAATCTCAAGCTTGTCAACGTAATCCAGTGATGCTCATCCGTCGGATTCTCCCATGCCGGCAATGGGCCTTCAATTTGTGGGAGTTTGATCCGGCATAACACCGAATTTGAGCCGGCTCTTGACACTACGCACGAAGATGCCCGGAAGGTGTTGTTCAAGGGCGCCAAGCTCCGCATCCGCCATCAAGATCGTAGATTCAGCTCGCGGCGTCAAGCCAGGGAGGTAAGTTAATTTACCCTTTATGGGACTCTTTTTCATAGTTTGACTCTATGCGGGATCTAAAACTCCCTAACCTTTGACAGATCGGTTGAACACGTCCCGGACAGATTAACTGTCCGCCCCTTGCCGAAGACTCAGCGGACGCCCGATTAATCTGGCTGCTGGCTCCGGCACCTCACGTGGTGTCGGAGAAGAAGGCCAAGAAGAAGGCCACGGAACTCGAAGGAGCTCCGGCTCCAGTCTTGTTGGACTCATCGTCCGACGACTGAGGCGGATCCTCCCCGAGGACGAGGAGGAGGAAGAAACCTCTCCCCAGCCGGGGAGAGAAGAAAAGGAAGGCTGCCTGACCGGGGAGGCGGAGGGTCCAAGAGAGGAAGGACCCTTCCACCGGACTTCTCCACCAACGCCGGCAACGCATTTAGGAGGAGTGGCCACCAAGGGCCAAGCCTCGGCGAGATCGTAAGTGTCCGGGCTCAAATAGCTCATGACTTTTTATTTGTCGCATAGTGTCTTCTAACGCCGAATATAACCATGTAGCTCGCCCATGAGGCAGGCTCGCCGCTTCGTCGGCGGCTCCTGGATTCGTCGGATGTGAATAGCACTTCACTTCCGACCGCCTCCTCTCCTCGTGACGCAGACGGCACCACGGTGGAGTCCCAAAAGGGGCCCCACCAGGAGGAGGTGGTCCTGGAGGCGCCGCAAGGCGACCTCCCGGACTCCGGGCACAAAGGGGGCGAAACCCCAGAGGGCTCTAAGTCCGGCCCTGTGCCGGACTCCGTACCGGAACCTTCAGTGGTTCCGAAGTCCGGCAAGCGGCCCCTTCGTAAGAAGGGCAAGACCGCAACGTCGGTGACCTCCGTCCATCCGGAGGCACCTGATAGCTTGCTGGAGGCGCTTAACGGCGCCTCCATCGACGAGGAGCACCACACTGTTATGAGTGTGGTGATCCAGAAAGTTCGATCCGCCAAGAGCGGGCTGGTGAAGCTTATACCGAGCCTTCTATCAGGCTTTGAAGTAAGTTTAGAATATGTAAAAATATTACCGCATAGATAGTAGCCCCTGATGCTTAGTTCGGTGTTCGGAAAGAAACTGAGGATCTAAAAAGATATACGCAGGAGTCTAACATAAGTATGTCAATATGGAATTAAGCGTATTCTTGACCTTTGCCGCCTTGATTGCTGGAGGTCAATGCATTGAAGCGAGCCTCGAGCGGTCCGAGAACGAGCTCGGCCTTGCCAAGAAGCAGCTCGAGGACAAGGAAGGTAAGTAATACCTTCTTAAAGTAATACCTTATAGAAAGGATTTGGTTGCAAAAATGACAGGACTAACGTGGGTATTGTAGGGGCCACGAATGAGGTGGCGACCCTGAAGGAAGCGGTGTCCACGGCCGAAAATAAGCGGCCACGGAGCGCACCGAGCGAGAGAAGCAGGAGGCGCGGGTGGCGGAGGTACGGAAAGAGCTCCAGGCTCTCGTGAAAAAACACGAGAGTTTGGAGCGTGACTCGAAGACTCGAGAGTCCGAGATCGCCTCGGCTCTTGAGAGTGCCAAAGCCGCTAAGGCGAAGCCCAAAAAGCCCTCCAGAAATTGAATCATTAAAGAAGATAGCGGCGGGTAAGGCATTCTTTATGCAAAGCAAGCATGTGAAAGTGAATTATCTATTACTTACCCGAATCCGGAGCTCTCCAGGAGCATCCGCAGATCTGCCCCGTAGTGTGTCTGATGCTGCCGCGTTCTACCGCGCCGAGGAGGGGAGCTTGACGGAAAAGGTGTTCGGTCTCGATATCCGAGGCCGGACATCCGGCAGTTTCGAGCGACCAAAAGCAGCTGGTCGAGCTCCACAAGGTCGCCGAACAGGCCATGAAGGGCCTCATAATTCGGCTGTGGCCTAAGGAAGCCATGCCTGGGAGTTACTTCGGGCTAGTGCGGCGGCTGGTGGATGCCTGTCCATGGATTGAAGTCATCAAGCGCTCAAATGCGCATTGAAGGTGCCGTCGGGCCCTTGCCCGTGCTAAAGTTCGGGGGCAAGATGGATGCTGAGAAGCTTGTGACGGACGGGCCACCGCCGGGCAAGGAGCATCGCAAGCCCGAAATGTACTATGAGGGCGTCCTGAAGGGTGCCCGCCTTATAGCGGGTGAATGCTCCAAGGATGTAAATTTTGAATAGACTCGCATTTGTTATCCTGTACGCTGAAAACTTGTTCATGTGCGCTTAGCAACGCTTGTGAATTGAAAATATTACCTTCTGTGCGGCCGTTTATCAAATTTGAGAGATGGAAAGTCGTTGGCGTCAGCCCCCATGTCACGCAGTCTTTGGGGTGTTGGGATAAACTTGAGCGCTCTTGTTCCCATTCTTGGGTCCTTCGAGGGAGGCGCTCAACGCATAGCGAACAAGGCAAGCTGGACTATAGTGCTTGAACACTCTCACTTAGCCATAGAATTCTATAATTTTAAATTTCGTGAAGCCCCTAGTATTCGGAAGACCGAGTTCGGGCGCTATCCACGCCTTGGCGGACAATGCCGACTCCTCGCTCTAAGCGGCATAAGTCTTTAGGGACCTGAAAAAACCTCTCGAACAGCGACCGGCTCTCGCCCTATCATGACGGTCAGTTTTATCTTTCTCCACTGAGATGCTCAACCTAGCTCAACCGGGGCACAATCGCCGTGGTTCTCCCAGCGCTACCTTAGCCGATATAACAGAACGTAAGGTACCAAAACATGGGAGCCGGGCAAACCCAACTATTGACCCAAGACATGATTCGGAGCCGATGCATATAATGCTATAAGTTCGGGGTGCCGCACTTGTGGAAGTGTTCGGACTTATCACACCATATCTTTGGGGTACTTAAGCCCCTGGTGTATTGGCCGTACCAAAGTGTACGGGTGCAACGTGTCATGAATGAACATATATATAGATAAAGAAAGGAGTGCAATAATAGGCAAAAGCTATGTATTGTTTATTCAAAAGGTCTTGCAATGCAAGCGAGCGATACAAATAGTGCGATAAGCAAGGGATGGGATTATTTGACATGTCCCCCTCCAGGGGTAAGCTGTGGGGTGGTATGTAAAACATGTATAATGCTCGTAGTAGAGACCACCTGGACACTTGACGTAGCTTTCTGCTTCCTGGCTGTTGCATTGTGAGTTCGGCAATTCTAGAGCCGGACAGGGCTTCTAAAAAACGGAGTCCTGAAAGTAAGAGAAAAGAAGAAAGAAAAAGAATGATACAATCGGGAGCCCCTGGTGCGGTTGAGCCGCATTCTGGGCGTGTCGTGGTCGTGCCCATCCCCTTATGCCCATGGTATCTCCACAACGTAGTTATGTACGTGTAGTACTGGCTTCGCAATTTCGCGAGGGCTGGGGTTGGGGCCGGATTGCTACGCGTGCTCGGATCATGCCAGGCGGTCTTGTTGTAGATTACTCCGGGCGCGCTTGACGGTGCCCGGACGTTTAGTAGCTGGACTCGAGAATTGCCGTGAGAGGCTGCTTTGCACCTCCGCCGCGAGGGCCGCCGTATGCTCCTCCGTTCGGAGAGAGTGTTCGGTGTTTCCATTGACCGTGATTACTCCTCGAGGGCCTGGCATCTTGAGCTTGAGGTATGCGTAGTGCGGCACCGCATTGAACTTTGCAAATGCGGTTCGTCCAAGCAGTGTGTGATAGCCGCTACGGAACGGGACTATGTCGAAGATTAACTCTTTGCTTCGGAAGTTATCCGGGGATCCGAAGACCACTTCGAGTATAACTGAGCCTGTACAATTGGCCTCTACACCTGGTATGACGCCTTTAAAGGTCGTCTTTGTGGGTTTACTCCTTGAGGGGTCTATGCCCATTTTGCGCACTGTATCCTGATAGAGCAGGTTCAGGCTGCTACCGCCGTCCATCAAGACTCTAGTGAGGTGAAATCTGTCGATGATTGGGTCAAGAACCAATGCGGAAAATCCGCCGTGGTGGATGCTAGTGGGGTGGTCCCTTCGATCAAAGGTGATCGGGCAGGAGGACCATGGGTTGAACTTGAGGCGTGGCTCCATCGCATATCGTCCCTTAGTGCATTCTTCCGCTCCCTTTTGGGTATGTGGGTTGCGTATATCATGTTCACCGTCCGCACTTGTGGGGGGAAGCCCTTCTGTCCTCTATTGTTCGGCGGTCGGGGCTCCTCCTCGTCATCTCTATGCAGCCCCTTGTCATTGAGTTCGGCATTTAACTTGCCTGCCTGTTTGAAGACCCAACAATCCCTGTTGGTGTGGTTGGCTGGTTTTTCATGGGTGCCATGTATTTGGCACGAGCGATCGAGTATTCGGTCCAGATTGGACGGGCCCTGAGTATTTCTTTTGAACGGCTTTTTCCGATGTCCGGGTTTAGAGCCTCTGAATCCGGCATTGACTACCGTATCTTCAGCATTATCGCCGCACGCGGGCGCTTTGTGCTTGCTGCAACGCCGACCTGCCATTGTTATCCTTGGTATCCGAACTACCGGGGTTTTTGGTCAAGTTGTTACTACGAGCTAGCCAGCTGTCCTCTCAGCATAAAAGCGGGTCATGAGCGTTGTGAGGGCTGCCATGGATTTCGGCTTTTCCTGTCCTAGGTGCCGGGCAAGCCACTCGTCGCGGATGTTATGTTTTAAGGCTGCAAGGGCCTCTGCATCCGTACAGTCAACGATTTGATTTTTCTTGGTTAGGAACCGTGTCCAGACTTGTCTGGCCGATTCTTCTGGCTGCTGAATTATGTGGCTGAGGTCATCGGCGTCATTGGTCGCACATATGTGCCCTGGAAGTTATCAAGGAATGCGGCTTCGGTGTCCTCCCAACAACCAATTGATTCTGGCCGGCAAGCTGTTAAGCCAATGCCGAGCTGGTCCTTTAAGCTTGAGTGGGAGGTACTTGATGGCGTGTAGATCATCACCGCGGGCCATGTGGATATGGAGGAGGTAGTCCTCGATCCAAACCGCAGGATCTGTTGTGCCATCGTATGATTCGATATTTACGGGTTTGATACCCTCGGGGATTTGATGATCCATCACTTCGTCTGTGAAGCATAGTGGGTGTGCGGCGCCTCTGTATTGAGCTATATCATGACGCAGCTCAAATGAGCTTTGTCTACTGTGTTCGGCCCGGCCGGAATTGTTGTATCCGGCGTGACGGTTATCGTCGTGTGTCGTGGGGCACCCACGCGATCCGTAGATCGATCTTGTTTGCCTTGCCTTGTCCTCCAATATGTCTCGCAGTGCAGCGCGTTTCCTCGTGCCTTGGTACTTTTCGGCGACGCAAAGTGCGGCTTGAATGGAGGGTCTAGAGGCCTCTCTGTCGTGACCCGCAGGGGTGGCGGTCGGCTGCATCATGCGCTGGTGATGTAGGTTTGGGTGTTGCTTCCTCTAATTGGGGTAGCAGCCTGCATTTTGGTTATCTCTTGGAGGGGCGTTCGAGTTCGTACTCTTTGGCTGCAAGGACTTCAGTCCATCTGTCAGCTAGCAGGTCTTCGTCAGCTCTAAGCTGATGCTGCTTTTTCTTGAGGCTGCTTGTCGTGGCCATAAGCCTGCGTTTGAAACGCTCCTGTTCGGTGGGATCCTCAGGCATGACAAATTAAATGCGTCGTCGAGGCTTGCCTCATCTTCGGAGGGAGGCATATAATTATCGCCCTCCACCTCCACATGCCGCTCTATCATGAGGGCTGGCTTCTCCCTCCTCTGTGCTGAATCCTGCTTTGGAGGGTTTTCTTCAAAGACTGTCCGGGTGTTATTATCTCCCGTGCGGAATCACCGTTTTGCTGTGGCGGGATTTAGAGCGGCGCCACGACGTCGGGCGCTTGGGATGTTTCTTGGAGGGGTCATCCTCCGTTGTTCCATCGCCGTTCCCATCTTTTGGGATGTCCACCATGTATATGACGTATGACGAGGTGGCCTTCCAGTGCCTTGTAGGCGCTGGTTCTTGGTCGTCTCAAGCATCGTCGTCCATACAGTCGATGTCTTCGGAGTCGAAGTCGAGCATGTTGGTTAAATCATCGACAGTGGCTACAAAGTGGGTGGTGGGTGGGCGTTGAATTTCTTCGTCATCCGCATCCCAACCTTCCTGACCGTAGTCCGGCCAGGGCTCTCCTGATAAAGAGAGAGACTTTAGTGAATTCAGGATGTCGCCAAAGGGCGAGTGCTGAAAGATGTCCGTGGCAGTGAACTCCATAACCGGCGCCCAATTGGATTCAATTGGCAGGGGCGTGGAGGGTTCGAAGTCCGGAGAGGAGTCCGGCACCTTGGAGTCACGGTCTTCGCAAAGGACAGGGATGGAGTTTGGCTTAATCGCCGTAGAGATTGTAGCCCCCGAGGCGGTGTCCAACCACTCGTCCTCGATCGGCGGAGTCGGCTCCAAGCTAAGGGTCGGAGCGGATCTTTGGTGCGGCCTCGAGGCACTGCTCGTGGCGAGAGCTAGTTCATGCCCATCGAGGAAAGGCGGGCGCTTGGGCTGTGGCTCGAAAACCGTCAAAGATCAAGTCTCCACGGATGTTGGCCGTGTAGTTCAAACTCCCAAATCCGACACGATGGCCAGGCGTAGCTTCGATCTGCTCCGGATGGCCAAGTGAATTGGCACTGCGATGCAAAGCCGCTGAATACGAAGATCTGTCCGGGAGAAAAGTCTCACCCTGGACCGCGTCGTTGTTGATGATCGAAGGAGCCATCTGACCTAAGGATGACGCATACGCAGGAACTCTCAATGAAAGCACCAATGTCGGTGTCAAAACCAGCGGATCTCGGGTAGGGGGTCCCGAACTGCGTCTAGGCGGATGGTAACAGGAAACAAGGGACACGATGTTTTTACCCAGGTTTGGGCCCTCTCGATGGAGGTAAAACCCTACTCCTGCTTGATTAATATTGATGATATGGGTAGTACAAGAGTGGATCTACCACGAGATCATAGAGGCTAAACCCTAGAAGCTAGCCTATGGTATGATTGTTGTTCCGTCCTACGGACTAAAACCCTCCAGTTTATATAGACACGGATAGGGTTAGGGTTACACAGAGTCGGTTACAATGGTAGGAGATCTACATATTCGTATCGCCAAGCTTGCCTTCCACGCCAAGGAAAGCCCCATCCGGACACAGGACGAAGTCTTCAATCTTGTACCTTCATAGTCCAGGAGTCCGGCCAACGGTGGTAGTTCGGCTATCCGGACACCCCCTAATCCAGGAATCCCTCACTCACCACTCCAGCCGGATGTCTAGCTTGTATTGCTTCCAATTTGGTTAAATTGCATCTGCTTAGCTTACACATTATACCTTTGAATATGACATGCCTTTCTGTTTTGGTACATACTAGTACATCGTGTATTAACCATGTTCTTACATCAAACTAATGTTCTTGTGTATCCCTCATCAATCACTTATGACGAGGCAGGTGCAAGGGGACTACTCATTTAAAGAATGCAGCGTCGGCCTCCGACATGATTCTCAAGAAGCAGAAATGCTAGATGAAGATAGTGAACGTAGCTCTGTAGTTGATTACAGACATTTCCCTACTCTAGCATCGCAGTGCTTGCTCTAACTTAGCGGCGTGATATGTGGTTGCATGTTGCATATGATGTCTAGATTGTAATTCTTCCAATCTGGTTAAACTGCATGTGCTAGTCTGCTTAGCTTATAGTACATTATACATGTTAATGTGACATGCCTTCCTGTATTTAGTACATAGTACATCTGTCTATTAAGCATGTCCTTACATAAAACTATTGCTTTTTTTGTATCCCGCATCAATCAATATGACGAGACACCTTTAGTGTATGCAGTGCGATATTAGTTGCATCTTTCATATGATTTATAGCATGCGCTGCTTATAATTTGTTGAAATTCCATTTATGATGGGACGCTTTTAACTTGGCAGAGTCATATTGGTTGCATCTTGCATGTGGTGTCTAGCTTGCATTGCTTCTTATTTGCTGGAATGGTTTCTGCTTAGTTTACACAAACAGTTGTGAACATGCCATGCCGTCCTGTTTTTAGTACATATTCCATCCTAGTATCATGTGTTTCCTTACATCAAAGTAGTGATTATCAGTATCATGCATGAATGAGTTCTGAAGAGAGAATTTTATTGTTTTTTCTTGTCGGTTTTACTTGACAATTCAAAATCAATAAAGCGGAAGGAAGTTAGCAAAGCAGCGGATAAAGGTGCTCCTTTCGAACGGAGGGCCTCTACAGTTTCTATTCCTCCACACCCCCAAGATGATTTCCAAGACAGCACATGCATAGACACTCAACAAAGCTGTGTTTATGATGAGCACGTCTCCCCTAGTGCAGCATCACTGGTGCTCCCTCTAACTTGGCACTGTTATATGTGGTTGCATGTTATGTGTGATGTCTAGCTTGTATTGCTTCTAATTTTGTTGAATTCCATCTGCTTACTTTACACATTATACTTGAGTAAGACACGTGTTCCTGTTTCTAGAACATACAATATCATCTATCACACCATGTTCTTACATCAAATTACTCTTTGTTGTGTAACCTGCAACAATCACTTATCATAAGACATGTTTGACTTCAGAGTATGATAGGTTACATCTCACATTCTTTTCTAGCTTGTACTACTAATTTGTTGAAATGGCACTTATGACGAGACAGTTTTAACTTGGTAGAGTGATATTCGTTGCATCTTTCATATGGTGTCTAGCTTTCATTGCTTCTAATTTGTTGAAATGCCTTCTCCTTAGTTTACACATCATAAGCTGTGAATATGCAATGCTATGAATATGCAATGGCACTAATGACGAGAGACCTCTAACATGGTAGTGTGATGTTGTTTGCATCTTGCATATGATTTATTTCTTGTCCTGCTTCACATTTGTTTAAACGCCATTTATGATGAGACACTGTTAACTTGGCAGAGCGATATTTGTAGCATCTTTCATATGGTGTCTACCTTCCATTGCATTGCTTTCTAATTTGGTGAAATGTCTTCTCCTTAGTTTACACATCATAGTTCTGGTTATCTCTTCCATCCTGTTTTTCATACATATTACATCCTCCTATCATGTGGTTGTCTAACATCAAAGTTCAGTTTGTCTGCATCACGCATCAATTTGTTCTGAAGAACTAAATTGTTATTCGTTTTTTCTTGTCGGCTTGACTTAACATGGCACAGAGAAAGAGGAAGAAACACAGAATGGCAGGGAGTGAGAAGTGGATGAATCCTGCAGATTCTGCTGGTACTGATGGTGCAATAGAAGGTCAAAGTCCAGCGGAAAATTCTACAAACACGGCATCCCATGCTACACGAGCTGCAAAAAAAGCCAAACAGAAACAAATAGCTGCCACCAAACAAGCGAGAGACAACCCTAATTCTTGCAACACCTACCACGGTACTACCGGCTGACGACATACTCGTAAGGCCAATCGAGCTAGCAAAGACGCTTTCCAAGCTCCCTTGCCACCGACACTACTTCCCAAGCACTCTTGACACAAGACGAGTTGGCAATATCAGATGAACCTTGTGAGCTTCAACAGCAAGAAGGTAGTTCTTTGGAGTCAAGTTCTGATTCCATGCTTCTTTATATGTAGTCTCACAGTTTGATGTACACTAACACTTCCTATGTTCGTTGTTGGACTAGCACCTAGGCGCAAGAGGAAACAAACATCGAGGATAATGCTCGATAGGTTAACTAAATCTAGAGGAGGAAGAATGGAGATCCATTTTGAGGCAGGTTTAAAAAGACCACGTGATGATGCTCTGAGTCACCAAGTTAGTATCGAGGCAGCGGTTGCCGTTAGGTGTCATGTACGTATCCTCCCAACATGGATTGATGACAGGAATGACAAAGACGAAACCAGTTCAACACCTTCCTCGACCATTTATCTGTAAGTATGGTTATGTATGGAAACTAGTAATATTGTCTTGCTTTCATCCCATACTTTCTAGGTTCTTGATAATGAGACTCCCATAATTTTCAACAGAGATGAGGTTCAAGTTGGATAGCCAAGATGATGCAACCAGACAAGCTTGCACCCATGTTTTCAAGTCCGCTCTCACGACAATATCGGTATAACTTGAGGAAAACTCACTTTGAAGGCAAGGCTAACGGTGAACTTTCCCAAACATCTCGATGGAAAATACATCGGATGAAGACTGGAGGGCCTTGTTAAACAACTGGTCCGATCCAAGTATCGTGTACATTATATATATGTGATCGGATCACATGTTGAATTCCTATTTAAGCATGTGTCACACAAATCTATCTTCTTGTAGGTGAACTGTTCAAAGAACAAGGCCAACCGTCTGAAAGTGAAATTCCAACAGCATTTACGAGGATCTCGTAGCTATATTGCACCTGCGAGGTTCTTGTAATCACCGTTGTTTCACTCTTTTCTTTGTACCATATTATCAGATCTATATTGACTTTTTCGAAATGCGAGATGAAAGCCATAAGGACCAAAAAGTACACGAACTAAATGCCGTGGAAATCTTCAAGGACTGTCACACCAGCAAGAAGAAGGGCATGACTACACCAGTCAAAGCCGCTGTTGTAAGTCCTTAATCCTCATGCCTTTTAACTACTACTTACTCTGACTTGTGCCTTGAACTGCATGGTTTGCTGCCAATGTCTATTACTCTTTTCAATTTTATACACAATTGTCTTAGCGTATCATTGCACCTTACAAGGTTTAAAAGAGAGGAGTGATGTTCCTTTGATCTTGACCCGTAATCTAGTTACATCCGGACTTGCCCACACAACGTTAAAATTGCTGTTTATGCATTCTCGGTTGTTTTGTGATATGAATGATGTCATACTATGCTTACCATATTATAAACTTCGTCTCTTTATCCTTAGCCCTCAATACAATGTGAAGAAATAGACAATACATTAGCGATGGTACATGGTCATATGTTTGGAACCTGGTTTTATTATGTACTTTGCAATAAAATACAACTAATATTTTACATGGGTTCACAAGAATAAGTTCTATATATAGACCAAAGCTATTTTGTTTGGTTTTGCTACCTCCTTAATATCTTACTGCTCGGTACTACTAATGTAAAACCTCAACTTTTCAATGAGCTATGGAAAAAATGGTGGAACCGCCACCTTACGAAGGTGGCGAGGCAACTATAACCGCAATGTCGGCTCTTCTGCGGTGGGTCAAGACTGCACATCCACTAACGGTGCCAAAAGCACGTTCTGCATATCTTGGGTTGGTTGTTAAGGCAATATTGTCCAAACTGCCTCATGATCAAGATATGCAAGCTCAAAGCAATGTTATATCTGCACTCCAGACACAAGTCCATTCCCTAACAGAGGCCCTTTGTGAAACAAGGAGAAACATTGCTCAATGTCGTCAAGATATGGATGGTTTTGAAACCATACTATCAGAAATTTGCTATGTTGTTCAGGAGCCTCAGGGAAATGAAGGCGACGGTTATGGTGCTCCATCGGACAATACAGCATGAAAACGTAACAGTCAGGTCAAATGAACTGAGCTTCTGAACTTCTGGTGGTGCATTTATCTGCTAGACTGTTAAGTTTTATGCCAACCTACCTTTTGTTATATAGTTGTAATTTGTTTTGGTGCAATACAAAATTTATTCTTAACGTGCAGCCACCGGTTGAAGAAAATAGCAAGCCATCTTTGTATAGTGTAGGGTGTTCCCTATATTTGCACTGGTGGCGATCTTTGATGCCGAGTGGATGTAATCTGTGCAATCGCCTTAATAGCCTAGCGTTAGTTTCGGCCTTATTTATTTCTTAGTCTTCTTTTTCCCTGGTTTGCTTGTGGCCGCAACTACCATGGGCCATATACGGGCCGTAGGATCCATGGGTCTTCTACGGGCTGTCGATAAATGGGCCTATAATCAGTGGGCCTCGGGCCGTCGATAAATGGGCCTGTAATCAGTGGGCCGAGGGCCGTCGGATAAATGGGTCTACATGGGCCCTAATCGGGCGTAATTGGTATCGGCCCGGACCTGATAGCAGGCCGTTAACGAGCCGTGGACTGCAAAAGGCTTAATTACATCACGGGCATAACGGGTCGTTAATGGGCGAGAATATAGGATGAAATTTGGAAAGGGCGAACGGGTTAACATGCCGTAAACGGGCCGACTCTTGGCATGGGCGAATTTGGCCCATTAGGGTAACAGCCGATAATGGGTCGACTCTTGCCATGGGCGAATTTGGCCCATTTGGGGATCATGCCGATGTGGCCGACTCTTGCCATGGGCCGAATTTGGCCCATTAGGGAACATGCCGATAATGGGCGAAAGTAATCGAGGGCGAAAAGGAGCCCAAGAACGTATGGGCGTCAATAGGTGAAAGCTAACACGCAGTGAAGCGGCCCATGTAAATCACGGGCCGTTAACGCAATGCGATGAAAATTACTGTTCATTATGGGCTAGAGTCACCGTGGGCTGTAAAGGGCGAAGATCTGAAAGGCCTCATAAGGGCCGAAGACGTCATGGGCCATACATGGGCGAAAGTGAAATGAAATTTGGTGTTATATTCGACGGCCCACATGATGTTGTTGGTCGATTTCCTTTAGGGCCTAACGGTAGTGAGTTAACGGTAGTAAAATGGGCTATTTTCGAAGAGACCGTTAACGGGCTTTTCATGGGCGGCCCGTTAACTTTTGACCAAGTCAAACGGGCGGCTTTGTAAGCTAAATGAGCCGTTAATTGGCCGTGGCGCGTGTCGACATATCATAGGCGCCCTATCGACCCAATCGACGAGCCGACATCGTGTTTCGTCCGGCCAATAAGAATTTTACACGTGGAAATTTCCCATTGTTCGGGGTTGTTAACGGGTTATCGGATCCAAAACCTGACCCGATAGCTTAACGGTGTTCCGTTATGGTGGATGCCACGTGTCGGTCACCCTTGACGAAAGCACTTCTGTGACGCGCGATTTATCGTCATGGAAGTGGACACTTCTGTGATGATAATTTTCGTAATGTCATGGAACACTTCTACGACAGCACAGGTATGACTATCTTGATTCTGTCATAAATTTGTCATGGATGTACATGCATGACAAAAAACGCGACCTACTGTGACAAACACGTATCATCACGGAAGTGTATTTTTTTTTGTAGTGTTACTCACTTGAGGTGGCGAGGATCATGGAATTGTTGATGGAGGATGGTTGATGATGATGTCGTCAAATCCCCCTCTCCGGAGCCTCGAATGGGCTCCAGATCAGCCCTCCCAATGAAGAATAGGAGGTAGCGGAGATCCGTATCGTAAAACATGATGAAACTTTCTCTCCGATTTTTTCTCCACGAGACGGTACTGATGGAGTTGGACTTAGGGCACACGGAGGCTCCAGGGGCCCACAAGCTCACAGGGTGCACCCTTTGAGCTTGTGGCTCCTGGGTGGCCCCCTCGATGAGTTCTCTTCTCCAATATTTTTATATATTCTGAAAATATTCTCCGTAAATTTTCAGTTCCATCCGAGAAATTTTATTTTTGCACAAAAATAACACCATGGCAATTCTGCTGAAAACAACGTTAGTCCGAGTTAGTTCCATTCAAATCATGCAAGTTAGATTCCAAAACAAGAGCATAAGTGTTTGGAAAAATAGATATGTTTGGGACGTATCAACTCCCCAAGCTTAACTAATTTCTTGTCCTCAAGCAATTCAGTTGACAAACTAAAAGTGATAAAGAAAAACTTTTACAAACTCTTTTGTTCTCGTTGTTGTATATATGCTTGACTAGTGCTCAAGTTTTCAACAAAGATTACGAACCAACCATATGAATGATAACACTTAGGTCTCACATTTACTCATGACAATAACATAACCAACTAGCAAGCAATAATAAGATATCTCGGATGCCAATAATTTGTCAAAACAATCATGATATAATATGATAAAATGGTATCTCGCTAGTCCTTCTGAGACCGCAAAACATAAATGCAGAGCACATCTGAAGTTCAAGTAGCGACTAAATTTTGTAATTCATGGTAGAAGAGATCCAGTCATGTCACACCCGACATTAACTATACTAGATGCATAAGAATGACAATAATGCTCTCCAAATTTGTGCTTGAATGACAAGGTGATGACTCAACAACAAAAGTAAGTAGATAGGCCCATCGCAGAGGGAAGCATGGATTTGCAAGGTGCAAGAGCTCGAAGCTTAAAACAGAGATGAATACATTTTGAGAGGTATGCTTTTCCTGTCAACATGACAAATGAGGATTTTCAATATCTTCCATTCTAAACACATTATCGGCAGTTTCCAAGCGGAACAGTAAAGTTTACTCCCCCTCAAGCATACAAACACAAGCCATGGCTAGCCGAATTCACAGGTGCCCTCCAAACAATCACTACAAAAGAAAACACTTCCGTGATGATACGTGTTTGTCAAAGTAGGTCACGTTTTTTGTCATGCATGTACATCCATGATGATTTTATGAAAGAATCAAGATAGTCATGCATGTGCTGTCGTAGAAGTATTCCTTGACAATACCAAAATTATCATCACGAAAGTGTTCACTTCCATGACGATAAATGACGCGTCATGGAAGTGCTTTCGTCAAGGGTAACCGACATGTGGCATCCACCGTAATGGGTCGCTGTTAAGCTATCAGGTCCGGTTTTGGATCCGATAACCCATTAACAAAAATGACCAATGGGGATTTTCCATGTGTAAAATTCTCATTCGCCGGCGGATCCATGTTTCGGCTCAGCGTTGGGACAGATGTCATCCAGCGAATGGACGGGACACGCCTATGATACGTCAACACGTTGCTCGGTCCAACAGTGGATGATTCAGGTCAAAAGGTTGACTTGTTTGACCTGGTCAAAAGGTAACGACCTAGCCCACTGAAAGCCAGTTAACGGCATGTTCGCATATAGCCCATTTATAGCCCGCAAACACACGACCCATCATGGCCTATCCGAATTAGGCCTAGTAGCGTCATCTAGGCCATCCAATATGATTTCAGCCCGTTGTAACTTCCGACCCGTGTATGGCCCATGACGTCTTTCAGCCCATATGAGGCCCTTTGTAACTCTTGGCTCGCTACTGGCCCGTGGTGAAAGTGGCCCATAATGAACAATAAATCACTTTATGCCCATTAAAGGCCCATTATTCTGTCGGGCCGTTTCCAACCCGTGTTATCTTTCGGCCTTCTAAGGGCCCATTTATTCTTGGGCTGATTTGCAGCAATCGATTACTTATGGTCCATTACTGGCCTGTTCTAGTTGTGGGCCAAATTCAGCCCGTGGTTAAAGTCGACCCGTTTGTGGCCCGTTAATCTGTTGGGCTGTTTTCATATCATCGTCAAATACTGCCCATTAACGACCTGTTATGCATGTCGATAGAATTAAGCCCGTTATGCACATCGGCCTATTAACGACCCGTTATGGTCGCCCATGAACGGGCGATTCTCACTCTGGCCCATTTCGGCCCATAATGCGGTCCATTATTAGCCCATGTTTGGCCAATCAATCATACGGACTGCAGAAGGCCCATTGATTCTACGACCCATAGAAGGCCCATGGTCACTACATCAGATAGCAGGACCATGGTGGCAACGGTCCGTATGTTGCCCATGGTTATTGTGGCCTAGTTTTAAAAAATAGGTTATTGCGACCACTAGCAAACCATGGAAAAAGAACTGCACTGACTACAAGCAAACAAATAAACAAGACAACACGGAAATAAATAAGCAAGCAACTTACGCTAGGCTATTACGGCTATTACACATATTACATCCACTGGGCATCAAAGTTCTCCACCGGTGCAAATATGGGGAACAAAGCAGCATATTACATACACTGGTTGTCAAAGTTGGCTACCAGTGCAAATAAACATTGCAGCAAAACAAGTCCAGAACTGAAACCACTTCACAAGAGCTCAAGAAACAATATCCTGGGTATCCACCATGCTAGCAAGAAGCTTAGCAAGCTTATTAACTTTCTCTTGTTTGGAGATTAAATCCTCGAGTGCTTGCTGTTGCACCAGAAAGTATGCATCTGAATTCTGCAGGGACTTCCTCAGTTCTTCGGCTTCCTGTCGCAGCACATCTGATCGATGTCTTTCAACATGAAGTTGAGACTCAAGAAGCTGAACTGATTCAGGCCGCAAGTTCGATGAGCTTGTGCCAGCAGTAGTGGCCAGTAACTCGAACACTACACCAGGACAGGACTTTGCGGTTGTCTCACTTTCTTCAAGATAGTTTCTATCAACTTTCTTGGAGAGCAACATGGATGTCTCACTATCTTGAACCTTATCTGCATTACTTCCTTTACCACTGCATAACGGGGTACTCTTCTCCAATATTTTGCCCGCATTCTAAAAGAGAAATAAGCAGACGAATCACAGGTTTACCATGTTGTATATGAAACTCATTTTGGTAAACCAGTTCAGTAGTAAGGTGGATAGGATAACAGCATGAAACAAACATATATCTATGTACTATGGTCACTGTATGGTCTATATCATTCTAGTTTATGTTGCCAAATCAAGATAGAGACAATTCAAATCATATCTGTTTAAGACAAAGCAGCATAGACAAAATATAAGTGCGGGAAACTACATAGCACTAACAACACTTGTAATGTGCATGACATGAGAACATAACTGTTTATTCAATTGAAACTGAAATCAACATAGATCAAGTTACAATAGCAAACCAGTTAAAGAAACAGGTTTAAAACATACCTGTTGCACCATTGGAGTTTCAATTGCATCCGTCAAATTTGAAATTAGTTGGTAGTAAATACAGTGATGCAAGAGCAAAGGAGTATGAACCATAGCTACGGAACCTGACCTAAGAACAATTCTTCTTCTGCTTTAAGCGTTGAGTAGGGGTTCAGAGTGGTGGTCCTCGTGCTTTGGGCACTGCAGTTGCCTTATTAATTGCTCGTGTTTGGGTGTTCTGTGGTGGACACGGTGCTGTGTCAACTGGAACTGGGTTACTATCTGCTGGGGTTGGGGTTAGAAGAGGTGTAGCTGGTTGTCTGTCCAACTGGGTAGGGGTACAATCTGCGATAGTCTGGGTTATGTGTGGTGTGGCTGGTTCTTGGGCAAGTACAACCGTGGTTCTATCAGCATCGACGGGTAGCACTATCTTTTCTGAAGACCATGGTTTTACTCCCTTAGTTACTACCATCACCCCCTCCAATTCAATGGCTGATAAACAAGAAAAGTAATTGAATATACAGACATTGTATGATAGACAAGTGCAATGGATAGTGGGGAATAAAACAGGGCATGAAATAAGTCACATTTATGTTGTCTAACCAAACAGCATATCATGACACAATTTCAAATATATGATGGCTAATTAAACAGGACAACATGACACAATTTCACATATATGATGGCTAACTAAACAGAATGACTTAATTCAAAATATGATGACTATGTAAACAAGATGACATGATATAACTATATGATATGTCTATTAAAGTGGTTGGCATGCTATAATTCACATACATGTCGTCTATGGAAACCAGATGGCATGATATAATTCACGGATAGAATGACAAAATTCAAAATATGATGACTATGTAAACATGACGAGATGATATAACTAATATGATATCTTTATTAAATGGGATGGCATGGCATAATTCAGATACATGTTGTCCATGTAAACATGATGGCATGATATAATTCAAATATATGATTTATGTACTAAGCAAGTAAGCAGATGGAAATCGCATATATGATGTCTAAACTAAGCAGATGGCATTCAATATTTTGTATATGATGTAAAAACTAGTGCGAGACAACATATGCATGATATGAGTGATATAACCCTGCCAAGTGTGAGCATACACCTCAGGGGGGAAATAGTACTGCCCATCTGTCTCTGAATCCTCCTCTGAGGAGCTATCTATAACCTGCAAGATATCTGCTTCAAAGAGTAGCATTGTTCCGCTCAAGACCTTGTTTTCACTCTAGATTTTTCCATCACTACTTCAAATGGCTCATGAATAGCAAGAGTAGTTGAATATAAGAACATTGTCGACAAATGGAATACGTGATACAAAAAAAGGATGGCATGATATAATAATTCACATATATGATGCTTGGCTAAACAGCATGGCATTGCATAATTCACATACATAATGTCTTCCAACAAGATAACATTTGCATTCACATATATAATGCCTTGCAACAAGATGGCATTGCATAATTCACATATATATGGTAATTAGACACTAAACAGGTGGCATTCACACAAACAATGTATAAACTAAGCAAATGACACAGCAAGGCAAGACACCATATGCACGATATAAGCAACATAACCATGCCAAGTTAAGAGTATACACCTCGGGGGGGGGGGGATAGGACTGGCCATCTGTCTCTGAATCCTTCTCTGAGGAGCTATCTGTAACCAACAAGATATGCGCTTCGTGAGATAGCATTGTCTGCTCTGAAGACCTTGTTTTCACTCTAGATTTTTCCATCACCGTGTCAAATGGTTGACGCACAGGAAGAGTAGTTGAATGTACTTACATTG
Organism: Aegilops bicornis; assembly: GCA_021605145.1. NCBI lineage: Eukaryota > Viridiplantae > Streptophyta > Magnoliopsida > Poales > Poaceae > Aegilops > Aegilops bicornis. Next base: position 691,697,817 of record CM038671.1, on the reverse strand, counting down.
TTGACAAATGTACTACGTAATGAAAAAAACGATGGCATGATATAATTCACATATAAGATGACTGGCTAATAAGGATTGCATTACAAAATTCACATAGATGATGCCGGGCTAAACAAGATGGTATTTCATAATTCACATATACGATATAGAAAGCAAACTGATGGCATTCACACAAAGCATGCCTAAACTAAAAAGATGCCATTTTTAATGTATAAAGTAAGCAATGCAAGGCGCCATTTGCATGATATGACCAACATCAGCATGGCAAGTTAGAGCAAAGACATCAAGGGGTAAATAGGAGTGGCGGTCTGCTCCCACTGAACCCCCCTCTAAACAGTTATCTTCCTCTTGATTACAATCTGGAATGTGGGGAGGGAGCTGCCTTTGCGCCTACCATGGAGCGACATATGCATGAAATTTTATTGCCACGCAAGGCTCGTCTCTTTTGCTCTACATGTTCAGGACCATTGTGTACACTAATTGACATGCATAGGAATACAACATAGTGAGATTATGTAAGGACTGCATGCAGAAATCTAGAGTGATGGTAGCAACCTGTGGATAGACCCAACACCAGCGATAGCAGGCAGATAATAGTTGCTGTTAAAAATACAGATAATGGCTTCTTTACTGTTTGTTTCGAGATTAACCAGGTAGTAAACAGATAATATTCGTTGTTGGGCCGATATGTACCCCACAACCATTTAAAAACTTAAGTTTGAGCATTAGTTTGGAGCTGACTCGGAGTCTAACAGGTGAAGAGGACGATAAAGTAGCAGGTAATATTAAGCGATGCATAATGTAAGCAGACACGAAAGAGTGCGACCTCTCTTGCGGAACCGTGTAGTCATCAAGGTCATCTGCTCAGTTGATGATGGTAATGCAGTTGTGGTGGCTGCCGACGGCGTGGACGAAGATCCGAGGCGGCGAAAGACAGGCTGGAGGGTGGATCCCTGCTATGCTAGACCCTTCCGTCATTGGAGCAGCTGAGCTGGGGTGGACGACGGCGCGACACGAGCAGAACAAACCGCACAAGGTTTTCTTCGACACCTATCTGTAACAGAAGTAATTCTATAAGGGCTCGTTTGAATTGGAGGATTCTAACAACGCAGGGATAGGAAATACACATGAATTGGATAGGAATGCACGTGCAAAACAGAGCATTTGCAACTACAGGACTTCTGTCAATCTGGATGTTTGGTTCACAGGAATGCAAAGAAGCATGGTCAAATTAAGTAAAACCACAAGAAAATGTACAGTTATAATGCTATTATGCTACTATCACTTAGTCTTGTTCTTCATGAATAAGAATTTAAAAAGGAGGGCAAAGTGGATATTAAAATTCCTATGGTTTTCCTTTGAAAGAGACACTAAAGGAACAAATAATACTTTGGACCCGGGCCACTGCCCTACTAGCTCAACTCCCAGGCCCATCTACACATGCACATCTCCAACACACAAAAATAAATAATGATGGCTTTCGAGAGAGTCCATCACAGATAGCTAACTTGCCTAGTGCCCACTTCTTGTCATTCATATAGGAGAAACTAATCGTATTCCTCGTTACAACACATGCTCAGTGGACAATATATATAACATGTAAAGTAAAAAAGCAAATGCAACAAGTGTACAACCTCTATGGTGAAGCCATGTCGATCTCAACATCATTGGATTGGTAGCTGAGGATTGATACGTCTCCAACGTATCTATAATTTTTGATTGTTCCATGCTATATTATATTCTGTTTTGGACATTATTGGGCTTTATTATACACTTTTATATTATTTTTGGGACTAACCTATTAACCGGAGGCCCAGCCCAGAATTGTTGCTTTTTTCCTATTTCAGAGTTTCGCAGAAAAAGAATATCAAACGGAGTCCAAACGGAATGAAACCTTCGGGAATGTGATTTTTGGAACGAACGTGATCCAGAGGACTTGGACCCTACGTCAAGACATCCACCAGGAAGGCACGAGGTAGGGGGGCGCGCCCTCCACCCTTGTGGGCCCCACGTTGCTCCACCGACGCACTTCTTCCTCCTATATATACCTACGTACCCCCAAACTACTAGATACGGAGCCAAAAACCTAATTTTACCGCCGAAACCTTATGTACCCGTGAGATCCCATCTTGGGGCCTGTTCCGGAGCTCCGCCGGAGGGGGCATCGATCACGGAGGGCTTATACATCAACAACATAGCCTCTCCGATGATGTGTGAGTAGTTTATCTCAGACCTTCGGGTCCATAGTTATTAGCTAGATGGCTTCTTCTCTCTTTTTGGATCTCAACACAATGTTCTCCCCCTCTCTCGTGGAGATCTATTCGATGTAATCTTATTTTGCGGTGTGTTTGTTGAGACCGATGAATTGTGGGTTTATGATCAAGTTTATCTATGAACAATATTTGAATCTTCTCTGAATTCTTTTATGTATGATTGGTTATCTTTGCAAGTCTCTTTGAATTATCAGTTTGGTTTGGCCTACCAGATTGATCTTTCTTGCAATGGGAGAAGTGCTTAGCTTTGGGTTCAATCTTGCGGTGTCATTTCCCAATGACAGTTGGGGCAGCAAGGCACGTATTGTATTGTTGCCATCGAGGATAACAAGATGGGGTTTATATCATATTGCATGAGTTTATCCCTCTACATCATGTCATCTTGCTTAAAGCGTTACTCTGTTCTTATGAACTTAATACTCTAGATGCTGGATAGCGGTCGATGTGTGGAGTAATAGTAGTAGATGCAGGCAGGAGTCGGTCTACTTGTCTCGGACATGATGCCTATATACATGATCATACCTAGATATTCTCATAACTATGCTCAATTTTGTCAATTGCTCAACAGTAATATGTCACCCACCGTAAATACTTATGCTCTTGAGAGAAGCCACTAGTGAAACCTATGGCCCCCGGGTCTATTTTCCATCATATTAATCTTCCAACACTTAGTTATTTTTATTGCCTTTTATTTTATTTGCATCTTTATCATAAAAAAATACCAAAAATATTATCTTATCATATCTATCGATCTCACTCGTAAGTGACCGTGTAGGGATTGGCAACCCCTTATCGCGTTGGTTGCGAGGATTTATTTGTTTGTGTAGGTGCGAGGGACTCGTGCGTAGCCTCCTACTGGATTGATACCTTGGTTCTCAAAAACTGAGGGAAATACTTACGCTACTTTGCTGCATCACCCTTTCCTCTTCAAGGGAAAACCAATGCAGTGCTCAAGAGGTAGCAAGAAGGATTTCTCGCGCCATTGCCGGGGAGGTCTACGCAAAAGTCAGCATACCAAGTACCCATCAAAAACCCTTATATCCCGCATTACATTATTTGCCATTTGCCTCTCGTTTTCCTCTCCCCCACTTCACCCTTGCCGTTTTATTCGCTCTCTCTTTTCCGTTTGCCTCTTTTTGCCCGTCTCTTGTTTGTTCGTGTGTTGGATTGCTTGCTTGTCACGATGGCTCAAGATAATACTAAATTGTGTGACTTCACCAATACCAACAACAATAATTTCCTTAGCACTCCGATTGCTCCTCTTACCGATACTGAATCTTGCGAAATCAATACTGCTTTGTTGAATCTTGTCATGAAAGATCAATTCACGGCCTTCCTAGTGAAGATGCCGCTACCCATCTAAATAGCTTCGTTGATTTGTGTGATATGCAAAATAAGAAAGATGTGGATAATGATATTGTTAAATTGAAGCTATTCCCCTTTTCGCTTAGAGATCGTGCTAAATCTTGGTTTTCGTCTTTGCCTAAAAATAGTATTGATTCTTGGAATAAGTGCAAAGATGCTTTTATCTCTAAGTATTTTCTTCCCGCTAAGATCATCTCTCTTAGAAATGATATTATGAATTTTAAGCAACTTGATCATGAACATGTTGCACAAGCTTGGGAGAGGATGAAATTAATGATACGTAATTGCCCTACACATGGTTTGAATTTGTGGATGATTATACAAAAAAATTATGTTGGATTGAATTTTGCTTCTAGAAATCGTTTAGATTCGGCCGTGGGAGGCACTTTTTTGGAAATCACTTTAGGAGAAGCTACTAAACTCCTAGATAATACTATGGTTAATTATTCTAAATGGCACACTGAAAGATCTACTAATAAAAAATTGCATGCGATAGAAGAAATTAATGTTTTGAGTGGAAAGATGGATGAACTTATGAAATTATTTGCTACTAAGAGTGTTTCTTCTGATCCTAATGATATACCTTTGTCTACCTTGATTGAGAATAGTAATGAATCTATGGATGTGAACTTTGTTGGTAGGAATAATTTTGGTAACAACGCGTATAGAGGAAACTTTAATCCTAGGTCGTATCCTAGTAATTCCTCTAATAATTATGGTAATTCCTACAACAATTCTTATGGAAATTTTAATAAGATGCCTTCTGAATTTGAGACTAGTGTTAAAGAATTTATGAATTCACAAAATAATTTCAATGCTTTGCTTGAAGAAAAATTACTTAAAGTTGATGAATTGGCTAGGAACGTTGATAGAATTTCTCTTGATGCTGATTCTTTGAAACTTAGATCTATTCCACCTAAACATGATATCAATGAGTCTCTCAAAGCCGTGATAATTTCCATTGATGAGTGCAAAGAAAGAACCGCTAGGATGCGTGCTAAGAAAGATTGCTTTGTAAAAGCGTGTTCTTCGAGTTTCTATGAAAATAAAGATGAAGATCTAAAGGTTATTGACGTGTCCCCTATTAAATCTTTGTTTTGCAATATGAATCTTGATAATGATGGGGCTGAATATGATCCACCTTTACCTAGAAGGCGTTCAAAAAATTCGGAGTTTTTAGATCTTAATGCTAAAATTGATAAAAGTGGGACTGAAGAAATCAAAACTCTAGATATTAATGAACCCACTATTTTGGATTTCAAGGGATTTAATTATGATAATTGTTCTTTGATAAATTGTATTTACTTGTTGCAATCCGTGCTAAATTCTCCTCACGCTTATAGTCAAAATAAAGCCTTTACCAAACATATCGTTGATGCTTTGATGCAGACTTATGAAGAAAAACTTGAGTTGGAAGTTTATATCCCTAGAAAACTTTATGATGAATGGGAACCTACTAATAAAATTAAAATTAAAGATCATGAATGCTATGCTTTGTGTGATTTGGGTGCTATTGTTTCCACAATTCCAAAGACTTTGTGCGATTTGCTAGGTTTCCGTGATTTTGATGTTTGCTCTCTAAACTTGCACCTTGCGGATTCCACTATTAAAAAAACCTATGGGAAGAATTAATGATGTTCTTATTATTTCAAATAGGAACTATGTGCCCGTAGACTTTATTGTTCTTGATATAGATTGCAATCCTTCATGTCCTATTATTCTTGGTAGACCTTTCCTTAGAACGATTAGTGCAATTATTGATATGAAGGAAGGGAATATTAGATTCCAATTTCCGTTAAGGAAAGGCATGGAACGCTTACCTGGAAAGAAAGTAAAATTGTCATATGAATCTATCATGAGAGCCACTTATGGATTGCCTACCAAAAATGGCAATACCTAGATCTATCCTTGCTATTATGCCTAGCTAGGGGCGTTAAATGATAGCGCTTGTTGGGAGGCAACCCAATTTTATTTTTAGTTTATTTGCCTTTTGCTTCTGTTTAGAAATAAATATTTGATCTAGCCTCTGGTTAGATGTCTTTTTATGTTTTAATTAATGTTTGTGCCAAGTTAAACCTATAGGATCTTCTTGGATGATAGTTATTTGATCTTGCTGAGAATTCCAGAAACTTTCTGTTCACGAAAATAATTGTTAAAAATCACCAGAACGCGATAAAATATTTTTTCCAATTGCTTCTGATCAATAAACAAATTGTCTAGGTCTTCCTATTTTGCCTGAATTTTTGGAGTTCCATAAGTTTGCGTTAGTTACATCTTACTACAGACTGTTCTGTTTTTGACAGATTCTGTTTTTCGTGTGTTGTTTGCTTATTTTGATGAATCTATGGCTAGTAAAATAGTTTATAAACCATAGAGAAGTTGGAATACAGTAGGTTTAACACCAAAATAAATAAATAATGAGTTCATTACAGTACCTTAAAGTGGTGTTTTGTTTTCTTTCGCTAACGGAGCTCACGAGATTTTCATTAAGTTTTGTGTTGTGAAGTTTTCAAGTTTTGGGTGAAAGATTTGATGGATTATGGAACAAGGAGTGGCAAGAGCCAAAGCTTGGGGATGCCCATGTCACCCCCAAGATAATCTAAGGACACCAAAAAGTCAAAGCTTGGGGATGCCCCAGAAGGCATCCCCTCTTTCGTCTACTTCTATCGGTAACTTTACTTGGAGCTATATTTTTATTCATCACATGATATGTGTTTTGCTTGGAGCGTCTTGTATGATTTGAGTCTTTGATTTTTAGTTTACCACATTCATCCTTGCCGTACACACCTTTTGAGAGAGCCATACATGATTTGGACTTTGTTAGAATACTCTTGGTGCTTCACTTATATGTTTTGAGCTATATAGTTTTGCTCTAGTGCTTCACTTATATCTTTTAGAGCACGGTGGTGGATTTGTTTTATAGAAACTATTGATCTCTCATGCTTCACTTAGATTATTTTGAGAGTCCTACAAAACAGCATGGTAGTTTGCTTTAACAATAATAGGCATTCAATATTAGTAAAGAAAAAAGAAAAATTCTTATGAGTGTGTTGAATACTATGAGAAGTTTGATGCTTGATAATTGTTTTGAGACATGAAGATGGTGATATTAGAGTCATGCTAGTTGATTAGTTTTGAATTTGAGAAATACTTGTGTTAAATTTTGTGATTCCCGTAGCATGCACGTATGGTGAACCGTTATGTGATGAAGTCGGAGCATGATTTGTTTATTGATTGTCTTCCTTATGAGTGGCGGTCGGGGACGAGCGATGGTCTTTTCCTCCCAATCTATCCCCCTAGGAGCATGCGCGTAATACTTTGCTTTGATAACTTATAGATTTTTGCAATAAGTATATGAGTTCTTTATGACTAATGTTGAGTCCATGGATTATATGCACTTTCCTTCCTTCCACCATGCTAGCCTCTCTAATACCGCGCACTTTTCGCCGGTATCATATACCCACCATATACCTTCCTCAAAACAGCCACCATACCTACCTATTATGGCATTTCCATAGCCATTCCGAGATATATTGCCATGCAACTTACCACTGTTCAGTTTACTATGACACACTCCATCATTGTCATATTGCTTCGAATGATCATGTAGTTGACATTGTATTTGTGGCAAAGCCACCGTTCATAATTCTTTCATACATGTCACTCTTGATTCATTGCATATCCCAAAGACATCACGGAGGCATTCACATAGAGTCATATTTTGTTCTAAGTATTGAGTTGTAATTATTGAGTTGTAAGTGAATAAAAGTGTGATGATCATCATTTTTAGAGCATTGTCCCAAGTGAGGAAAGGATGATGGAGACTATGATTCCCCCACAAGTCGGGATGAGATTCTGGACGAAAAAAAGAGGCCATAAAAAAGAGAGGAAGAAAAGGCCCAAATAAAAATAAAAAAATGAGAGAAAAAGAGAGAAGGGACAATGTTACTATCCTTTTACCACACTTGTGCTTCAAAGTAGCACCATGATCTTCATGATAGAGAGTCTCCTATGATATCACTTTCATATGCTAGTGGGAATTTTTCATTATAGAACTTGGCTTGTATATTCCAATGATGGGCTTCCTGAAAATGCCCTAGGTCTTCGTGAGCAAGCGAGTTGGATGCACACCCACTTAGTTTCTTTTGTTGAGCTTTCATATATTTATAGCTCTAGTGCATCCGTTGCATGGCAATCCCTACTCACTCACATTGATATCTATTGATGGGCATCTCCATAGCCCGTTGATACGCCTAGTTGATGTGAGACTATCTTCTCCTATTTGTCTTCTCCACAACCACCATTCTATTCCACATATAGTGCTATGTCCATGGCTCACGCTCATGTATTGCGTGAAGATTGAAAAAGTTTGAGAACGTCAAAAGTATGAAACAATTGCTTGGCTTGTCATCGGGTTGTGCATGATTTAAATATTTTGTGTGGTGAAGATAGAGCATAGCCAGACTATATGATTTTGTAGGGATAACTTTCTTTGGCCATGTTATTTTGAGAAGACATAATTGCTTAGTTAGTATGCTTGAAGTATTATTATTTTTATGTCAATATTGAACTTTTATCTTGAATCTTTCAGATATGAATATTCATACCACAATTAAGAAGAATTACATTGAAATTATGCCAAGTAGCATTCCACAACAAAAAATCTGTTTTTATCATTTACCTACTGCTGGACGAAAGCAGTGAATTAAGCTTGGGGATGCTTGATACGTCCCCAACGTATCTATAATATTTGATTGCTCCATGCTATATTATAATCTATTTTGGACATTATTGGGCTTTATTATACACTTTTATATTATTTTTGGGACTAACTTATTAACCGGAGGCCCAGCCCAGAATTGCTGTTTTTTGCCTATTTCAGAGTTTCGCAGAAAAAGAATATCAAACGGAGTCCAAACGGAACGAACGTGATCCAGAGGACTTGGACCCTACGTCAAGACATCAACCAGGAAGGCACGAGGTAGGGGGGCGCGCCTACCCCCCTGGGCGCGCCCTCCACCCTCGTGGGCCCCATGTTGCTCCACCGACGTACTTCCTCCTCCTATATATACCTCACGCACTTCAAACTACCAGACACGGAGCCTAAAACCTAATTCCACCGCCGCAACCTTCTGTACCCACGAGATCCCATCTTGGGGCCTGTTCCGGAGCTCCGCCGGAGGGGGCATCGATCACGGAGGGCTTCTACATCAACGCCATAGCCTCTCCGATGATGTGTGGGTAGTTTACCTCAGACCTTCGGGTCCATAGTTATTAGCTAGATGGCTTCTTCTCTCTTTCTGGATCTCAACACAATGTTCTCCCCCTCTCTCGTGGAGATCTATTTGATGTAATCTTCTTTTGCGGTGTGTTTGTTGAGACCGATGAATTGTGGGTTTATGATCAAGTTTATATATGAACAATATTTGAATCTTCTCTGAATTCTTTTATGTATGATTGGTTATCTTTGCAAGTCTCTTTGAATTATCAGTTTGGTTTGGCCTACCAGATTGATCTTTCTTGCAATGGGAGAAGTGCTTAGCTTTGGGTTCAATCTTGCGGTGTCATTTCCCAATGACAGTTGGGACAGCAAGGCACGTATTGTATTGTTGCCATCGAGGATAACAAGATGGGGTTTATATCATAATGCATGAGTTTATCCCTCTACATCATGTCATCTTGCTTAAAGCGTTACTCTGTTCTTATGAACTTAATACTCTAGATGCATGTTGGATAGCGATCGATGTGTGGAGTAATAGTAGTAGATGCAGGTGAGTCGGTCTACTTGTCTCGGACGTGATGCCTATATACATGATCATACCTAGATATTCTCATAACTATGCTCAATTGTGTCAATTGCTCAACAAAGAATATGTTCACCCACCGTAAATACTTATGCTCTTGAGAGAAGCCACTAGTGAAACCTATGGCCCCCGGGTCTATTTTCCATCATATTAATCTTCCAACATTTAGTTATTTTTATTGCCTTTTATTTTATTTTGCATCTTTATCATAAAAAAATACCAAAAATATTATATTATCATATCTATCAGATCTCACTCTCGTAAGTGACCATGTAGGGATTGACAACCCCTTACCGCGTTGGTTGCAAGGATTTATTTGTTTGTGTAGGTGCGAGGGACTCGTGCGTAGCCTCCTACTGGATTGATACCTTGGTTCTCAAAAACTGAGGGAAATACTTACGCTACTTTGCTGCATCACCATTCACCTGAAGTGGCATTCTAATAGCATCTCCAATAAATGATGTAAATAAAATACATCACCAAAAGTGCTAGATGTAAAATACATCATCCGCTCATCTCTGAACTTAACTGTCGAAATTGAATTTTGCTGTCGAAACTGAATTTTACTGTCGAAACTGAACGTACTAGTAGTAGAAAAGTAGTGCACTAATAGTTTTGGCCACTCAAGCACTAGTGGCAGAGGAGCAGTGATCTAAATCGGTAGCCGCTCCAGCAGGGAATGTACTACCAGAGAGCAGCTAGGGCAGCTGGTACTACAGCAGCAACAGCGCCCGGAGCAGCAGCGCGTGCGAGAACCGGGGCAGCTGGTCGTGTAGCAGCAGCTGAAAGAACATGTGGTGCCCCCATGTGTGGTTTTGCTATTTGATGACATTTTCTATGGACTAATGGTTGCATTGAGTTATATTTGAAGGATTTATCCATAGGCATTTATTGAAGTCCATGTATTGGTTTCAAGGAGTTTATGAGGTGACCAATGTGCTACTAAGGAATTATCCAAAGATTGGTCATGTGAGTGTTGAGCTTATTGCAAGCATGTCTTTAAGAAGAACATTGTGTGACCATTCATGTTTACCTTCAAGACATCATCCAAATGAAGAGAGTTGGAAAGATTCAAGATTGATCAAGACTAAGTATAGAGAGTGATTCAAGTTGATCAACACACAAAGCGTAGAAGATGTACCGAGAGGGATCAAGTGATCCCATGGTATGGTAAGCATTGTCCATTACGCTTTGTGTACTAACCCATGGTCTATATGAGAGTTCTTTGTGGGGTTAGGTATGTTTCCATGGGCTTGCATCAAGAGGAAGATATCATACAACCCATGGAGAGGATGACATCAAGTGGTGATCGTCATCAAGATTGCAGTGTGCAAGTTCAAGTGGAGCATCACGAAGAGATCAAGTGCTTGAAGCTTGCCATCCATTGTGGTGACAATGGACTTGTGAAGATGTGCCGAAGAGTATCTCACCATAGTGGAGTATGGGGGAGCAATCAACTAATCTTCATCGACCCAACACAATCAAGAAAGGTGGTCCATCTTGAGGAGGACAAGATCATCATCATCTAGCTCAAGTGTATCATGCACAAGGCAAAGGTTTACCCTTGATAGGTTTTCTATTTTACCGGTCTCATGGTGGCAGTTGGGAGACCGGGTTATAGGATCGATTGCCGTACTATCAAGGGGGGCTCTCAAGTTGGTAGCTTGATCATATCGTTCATAGAGAGCTGAAACCATTGTATCTTTACATCATATTTCTTGGTTCTTGTTTGGTGTTTCTCTTTGTGAGTTTTAGAGCTTATGGTCATCTTCATGACAAGCTTGAGTTCATCGAAAACGGATTTCATGCATCTTTTATGATGTTTTCGATGTTGAAGGTTATGTCGGTTCTTCTTGGTTGGAGGTTTCTGTCCTCTCTATCTTAGGCATACCTTCCCTGTCGCTGTTGGATGCTACTTGTCGTCTTCTATCCAACAAGCTTGAGTTTGCTCAATCGGAGCTCATTTGCAGAAGTTGTGGCAGTTCTGGTTTTCCTGGAGCATCTGTTTTTGCTAGGAAGTGGCATTGGATGGAGCCAGCGGTAGTACCATGGCTGGTAGCGGCAGTACCGCCAAGAGCAACAGGTGGTAGTACCGCGGTTGTAACGGTAGTACCGCTGAGAGCAACATGCGGTAGTTCTGCTCCAGTTCTGCTCTAGTACCGCCTCGACTCGGGACTTGTTGTTCTCGTGTCGGGTTCAACGGCAGTAGCAGCGGCAGTAGGAGCGGTAGTACTGCTCGTAAGCGGTATTACCATGGCTACCACCGCTACTAGTGCCGCTCGAGGTTTCTCTCCTCTGTCTCTTCTCCCTGTGCTCTTGTAAGCTGCTGAGTGTGGCCCCAACGGTAGTACCGCTAGGGCAAGCAGCAATATTGTTGCAGCTAGCGGTAGTACCGCTCCCTTGAGCGAAAGTACCACTCCTACGGCACTACCGCCCTCGAGGTTCATAGTCGTTGCCCTGTTTTCCTGTTTGTACCGCCCGAGCGGTAGTACCGCTCGATGGAGCGGTAGTACCGCTCGATGGAGCGGTAGTACCGCTCATGTGCAGGCTGAGCACATAACGGTTGGTTTTTCCCCCACCTTAAAAGGGGGTCTTCTTCCCCATTGAACCTTATCCCTTTAGCTCGTGTTCTTCCCCCATTGTTGACCTTCTTTGAGCTTGCTTTCTCTCAATCCCTCCATGGATTCTTGCTAGTTTTTTTGGGGGGGGGGGAGAGAGAGAGGAGATCTAGATCTACGTTTCCACCAATAACTTTCTCCTCTATGTGACGGGAACCCCTTGGATCTAGATCTTGGAGTTCTTGGTGTTCTCCTTCTTGTTCTTCCTCTCATTTTCCTCCATAGCTTTTGTTGCTTTGGTGGGATTTGAGAGTGAGGGACTTCTTGTGATCTGTGTGCCCTTGACATTGCATTAGTTGCATCGCTTGAGTTCTCCACAGTGATACATGGAAGTTACAAGTTGATAAGCTTATTACTCTTGGGTTCTTGTACCCTTGAGCTTGTTCCTCTTGGGTGCTTGGGCTCCCTAGACGGTTGGTGGTGCTTTGGAGCTCAATCATTGTGGTGTAAAGCTCCGGGCAAGCGTCGGGGTCTCCAAGTAGCTTGTGGAGATCGCCCCAAGCAATTTGACGGGTACCGGTGACCACCCCCAAGGGTTGCCAAAGTGTACGGGTTCGGTGACCTCCCTCAAGGGTCCCTTAGTGGAATCACGACATCTTGCATTGTGCGAGGGCATGAGGAGATTACGGTGGCCCTAGTGGCTACTTGGGGAGCATTGTGCCTCCACACTGCTCCAAACGGAGATTAGCATCTGCAAGGATGTGAACTTCGGGATACATCGTCATCTCCGCGTGCCTCGATTATCTATTACCCGAGCCCTTTACTTATGCACTTTACTTTGTGATAGCCATTGTGTTTCATGTTATATATCTTGCTATCACTTAGTTGTTCATCTTGCTCAGCATCAGTTATTGGTGCACATAGCTGAGCCTAGTTGTTGTAGGTTTTGTGCTTGAAAAATTAACCGCTAGGTTTATTCCGCATTTGTTCAAGCCTAAACCGTAATTATTTTGAAATGCCTATTCACCCCCCCCCTCTAGGTGACATCCACGAGCTTTCAGCAGCAGGGACTCGAGCGAGAGCCGGAGCTGCTGCTCGTGCAGCAGCAACGCGAGCAAGAGTAGAGCAGCAGCGCAAGCAGGAGCAAGAGCAGCAGCGCGATATAGAGCAAGAGCAGACGAGGCAGGGGACCGAGAGCAAGAGCAGAGCAGCAGCGTGAGTAAGAGCTGAAGCAGCAGCAATAGGGCCAGCGAGAACCGGAGCAGCAGCAGCTCCTACTAATGTGGACGTCGCCGCCGAGGGACCGACGCCGTGGAGGAAGTGGCTGGTGACGCTGCCGTAGATGGAGCCGCGCCATTGCGACTCCGGACCGAGCGCGAATCAAGAAGAAAATGCAGCGATTATTGTAGAACCTCTTTGGTGGCGCCGATTAGGCCCGAGCTCCATCCCAGGAATCGGTGATGGTGCTGCTCTTTCAATGGTGCAGGTGAAGACGACGTTGTGGGAATGTAGGTGGCACGATAGACGAGGCGAACATCGGAGCAGCTCCTTGGAGGTGGAGGACAGGGTGGCTGAACCGGCGGGACGATGATATCGATGACGGATCCTCATCCGGTGTGGTGGATGAGGGACGTCGAGCTATTGCGGTGGACGATGTCATCGCGGAAGAGGCTCCGACTGGGTGGCGGACGGAGGAGGGTGTGGGGTTTCGCGGGTTTTCGTGGCCTCGGTGTATGAATGGGGGTGGAGGGGATGGGAGGGGGAACCATGGCTTAGGGACGCGCTTGTCCGAAATGTGGGGTAAGTTACAAAAGTACCCCCACCAATTTGAACTAGGTGGTTCTTTTGGTTCAGGGGTATCATGGGAATTTCACGTGTCGGGATTTCAGAGGAGGTGGGAGTTTTCACGCACGTTGTTATTTCGGGATAGCAAGGCGCGGGTTGAGATGGAGGAATTTTAGGAGCACAACGAGACAAAGAGACATCTTAAAACTTTGAGATAACAAGGCGCGGGTTGAAATTTCCACACAAGCCTAAGTGTACTGTACCAAATCAATTCGCACTTCCCTCGATGAAAAAAGCAAAAAGAAATCAATTCGCAGTCTAGTCCCATTTTACTGTATGAGTTACTACAAATGCCATTCAAAACTTTGAATCCATGTTATGTTCAATTAAAATATTTTGCTACGTGTATAATGCATGTAACCTGCTACTCAAATGAACATTTTAGTGCATTCCAAACGTATATACTACCACTTCAATATGAACCAAATTTGAATTTGTTTCTTTATTTGAATAAGATCTACAATCATGATTGTTGTCAAGTTAAACCATTTGAATTTGTTTTTCTGTTTTAATAAGATCTACAATCATCATTGTTGTCAAGTTAAACCATTGTTTGTATATTATCTTCACAACACAACACACGATTACCGTCGAGTTAGATATGAACTATGTGTACTATATTAACTCGAACTCAAAATTTTGAATCCACTTTATGTTGATTTCAAATCACAGTACATTTCAAGCTCTAGCTAGATCTTCGTAATCTAAACCATGTCTCACATGTATAATGTGTTTATCACATAATGAATGTTGCCCCACCCCCTACGCATACAAGTATTTAGTAGTGAGCTGCAAACGCCATGCATTATCAGAAATTCAAATAAAACGTGAGATTGTTTGATATATAGTATGGTTTAGATTTTTCGATATTTAGCTATGATATGCAAACGCCACACATTATCACGAATTCAAATAAAATGTGAGATTGTTCGATATATAGTATGTTTTAGTTCGATATTTAGCTGTGAGTTGCAAACGCCATGCATTATCACATTATAGTATAACATGTCCAAAGCCAAACCACGCATATCACCGCTATATTCATGCATGCATAGGGTTAAAACTGTCTGATTTCGGGTTCCGGCAAAACCCTTGAGGTTCGAACACTGGGGTGCACATGAAGATCTCTCCCCCCTCTAGCTCGCTCGTATCTAGATCTCACGGGCTAGCTCGATGAACCCAGAGAACAAAGAGACACATGGTTTATACTGGTTCGGGCCACCATTGTGGTGTAATACCCTACTCCAGTGTGGTGTGGTGGATTGCCTCTTGGGCTGAGCATGAACGATTACAAGGGAAGAACAACCTCGCGAGGAGAGGTGTTCTTGTGCTCGGTGAGCTTGTGTGGTGGCTGGTGATCTGAATGATCCTTCCCCTGCTACGGGGGTGGCTAGTCCTATTTATAGAGGCCCTGGTCCTCTTCCCAAATATTTAGCGGGAAGGGATTCCACAACGGCTAGTTTGAAGGGGGACAACTAGTACAAGCTATCCTGACTAAAGGTGGTCTTCGCTTGCCAAAGGCTCTGGTGATGACGCCGTCTTGGGCTCCACGGTGACCTCCGTCTTGCCGTCCTTCTGGTCTTGGTCTCGTTGCACCAATATGGAAACCTTTGCCTGATGCCTCAGGACTCCTCACCTGCACTTGCCGCTTTAGCACCAAAGAGGTAACGAGGACACTGTGCGCGCTGGCGCCCGCCTGGCCTTGGTCGTCATGGCTTATGTCATGGGAACCTTGCGAGGTTCCCCTTGCCTTGATCTCTCCACCCCTCGCGAGCCTAGCCTGGTGAGGCTGCCCCCGAGGAGGTCTTGTGTCGTCCCCCTCGCGAGGCTTGGCCCCTCGCGAGGGTCTTGGGCATTTGCTAGTGAAGATGGGCCGTACAGGGCCGCCAGTGGAGCCACGCCGTGGGCTGTAGGCAGGCAAGTCTGGGGACCCACGTTCCCAGAACACTGACAGTAGCCCCTGGGCCCAAGACGCGCTCAGACTTGGCTTCGGGGCAAAGCCAAAGGGCAAGTGTGGAGAGCCGCCGGCCCCAACAGCCTGCGGCCCCGCTCGACGCGTGGCGATTGATGGGACGTGGGTGTCTCCGCTTCCCCACACAGCCTTGGGAACTGCCCGACTTGACGAGTCCCTGCTGCATGCAAGGAAAAAACCATCATTACCTATGATCGTGGGGGTCGCCAGTTGGCCTTCTCATGCTATAAATGGGGAGGGGGCGGAGCCCCTGTCGCCCATCTCTTCCTGCTCGGCTTGTTTCTTCTCCCCTGCTCCTTGCTAGTAGCATCACCCATGGCGCCCACGAAGAGGTTCTCGGCCGCAGAGAAGGGGAAGGCCCGCCAGGAGGGGCCCGGCTAAGCCCAAGAGAGCGTCATGGATCCATCCCTTCGGACGTCTGTAGGGCACGCGCCGCTTTTGTTTCATTTTTCCTTCCTTCCTGCATTAAGAGAGAGACAAGTATGGGGCCCCGCTGGGGCGTGTAACAACTATGATTTCCAAGTGGCTATGCTATGTTTATCTTTCCTATGTCATGTTATAGTGTCAACGTTTTATGTAGGTGCATACGAATAACTTAGCTTGACGTGCTCGAAGCAGTAGTTTCCGCTTCGTGAGGCGCGCATTAGCACCTGACGAGGCCTTCATGGCTTTGGAGGCATCTAACGATTGCGGAAAATTCTTTAGGAAACTCCTATCCTCCGAGCTTTGGTCGCAGGAGCAGCTGGCCCTGACCCAGCGCCTCGCATCGCGGTACCCGAGGGGCACGGATTGAGAGAGGTGCACTAACTTACGAGATCGAGCGAGGGTGCCTTGCGAAGAACAGGAAGAACGTTCACGAGGGAGAGAACAGAAAAAACGCTCACGAGGGGGCCCCTGTCCAGCCCCCTCGCGAGGCATGCGAGGGAGAGAACGGGTCAAGATGGGGAACTGATGGCAGGAAAACAGGCAAAAAGGCAGGCGAGCCAACCAGCGAGGAACACCAGAAAGCAAATTCTCATTAAAGAGGGGCAAGCCAACTGCGGAAAGCAAATGAAAAGCCGCGTCCGGCACCTAGTCTAGTCTTCTTGTCTTCTCACCAGCGCAGAGCTAAGTGCTGCCACTAAGACGTGGGAGGGAGCCCCCGAGGCTCGAGGGCGGCACTCCGGAGACTCTGGGGCGTGTACAGCCCAACTCATTATTACATGAGAGTGTCATGAGCGGAGACCTTCACAGGCACCGGGCTTTCTTCAGAGGCACTGGGCCTTTCTTCACAGGCATCGGGCCTTCTTCATAGGCTCTAGGCCTTTCTTCATGGGTAGAACTTTCGGAGGTGCTGGATGTTCCAGGCGTTCTGGATGGGGGTCCCTTCCTATGTCTCTAGGCGCGTGGCGCCAAGCCTGGAGACGTGGGCGACCCGAAACGGGCCCTCCCACATGGGTGAGAGCTTCTGTAGCCCTTCCCTGGAGAGCACCCGCCTCAGGACGAGGTCACCCACCTCGAGTGTCCTGGAGCAGACGCTGCGGCAGTGGTACCGCCGCAGCACCTGCTTGTACCTTGCGGCTCAGAGCGAGGCTTCACGGCGGTGTTCCTCCCCCAGCATGAGGTCCATCCCCCGCATGGCATCCTGCCGCGTTTCATCAAACGCCAGACTCAGCGGAGCGAGCGATGCCTCGACTGTGGGAGAACCGCTTCTCTCCGTAGATGAGGAAGAACGGGGTCTCGCCTGTTGGCTTGGTGGCAGTGGTGCGGATGGACCATAGCACGGACTGGAGCTCGTCGTGCCAGCCCCTGCCGCAGGCCTCGAGCTATTCTTGAAGGTCCTGGTCTTGAGGCCCCTCAGGACTTCCGCGTTGGCGTGTTCGGCCTGACCGTTGCTCCTAGGGTGCGCCACAGAGGCGTAGCAGATCTGCGTTCCAAGGTTAGCACAATATGTTTTGAAGAGATTGCTAGCGAACTGTGAGCCGTTGTTGGTGATGATGCGGTTAGGGACCCCAAATTGGCTTACGAGGCCCTTGATGAACTTGACTGCTGACCCGTATGGGATGGTGCGGACGGCTTCCACTTCTGCCCACTTAGTGAACTTGTCGATGGCGATG
Organism: Aegilops bicornis; assembly: GCA_021605145.1. Taxonomy (NCBI): domain Eukaryota; kingdom Viridiplantae; phylum Streptophyta; class Magnoliopsida; order Poales; family Poaceae; genus Aegilops; species Aegilops bicornis. Next base: position 691,679,904 of record CM038671.1, on the reverse strand, counting down.
TAGAGGTAGCGGTAGCCTCCAGGCGCTCGAGGGAATGGGCCCAGGATATCCAGCCCCCAGACCGTGAACGGCCATGAGAGCGGGATGGTCCGGAGGCCCTGAGCTGGCTGGTGGATCTGCTTGTCGTGGAATTGGCAGGCCTCGCAGGATTCCACCAGTTCGGCCCGTCGTTGAGTTGTGTGAGCCAGTAGAACCCGCTGCGGAAGGCCTTGCCGACTAGGGTGCGCGACGATGAGTGGTGCCCGCAGTCTCCGCCGTGTATGTCAGTCAGCAGCTCATTCCCCTATTCCCTGGAGATGCATCGTAGAGAAACATCATTCAGCCGCTTTCTGTATAACTCACCGTCCTGAATGCAGTACGCCATAGCCTGCCGGGCCACACGCTCCGTGTCTTGTTCCTTCTCAGGCAACGTGCCTTGCGTTAGGTATGCCTTGAATTCCTCGATCCAGCACCCCTCCTGAGGCTCAAGCACCAGGAGTAGGCGTGCTCCCGAGGTTGGGCCGCAGGCGGGGGCTCCCGAGGCTGGCGGCTGGGGGAGTTCCTCTTGAGGTGGCGCAGGTTCCACAGATGGGGGTGCTGCTGAAGGCTTGAAGAGCCTTTCCTTGAAGATGCTAGGCTCTTGTGGTAGCCGCTTGGATGCTCTCTTGGCGATGTCGTCGGCCTCCTTGTTGGTGCCACGAGGCACATGCTGTAGCTCCAGGCCCAGGAACTGCTTCTCCATTTTGCATACCTCCGCGAGGTATGCCTCCATGTGCTCATCCCTCGGCTCATACACTTTGTTGGAGAAGTTGACGAGAAGCTGCGAGTCTCCTTTGATGGTGAGGCGTTTCACCCCCAGGGCCACCACAGCCCTGAGGCTGGCGAAGAGGCCTTCATACTCGGTGATGTTGTTGGAGACCTTCTCGCCCTGCTAGAAGCAGAGCTGCACGGCATAGTAAAGCTTGTCCTAAGTGGGCGAAATGAGCACGGCTCCAGCCCCCGCGCCCTGGCGTGCGAACGCTCCATCGAAGTACATGACGCAGCCATCCGGAGCTTCACTCCCTAGCAAGAGGGATTGGTCCTCGCCAGTTTCGAGCTCCGGGGTGTCGGTCCATTTGGCCACAAATTCGGCGAGTGCAGCCCCCTTGATGACCCTGGTTGTGCTGAACTCCAAGTCAAACGCTTGCAACTCGATGTTCCATTCGGCAACCCTTCCTGCAGCATTGGGGCTCCTGAGTACTTGTCGGCGTTCTGGGAACGGGGGTCCCCAGACTTGCCTGCCTACGGCCCACGGCGTGGCTCCACAAGCGGGCCCATACGACCCATCTTCACTAGCAAGAACTCAAGACCCTCGCGAGGGGCCAAGCCTCGCGAGGCGGATGACACAAGACCTCCTCGGGAGCGGCCTCACCAGGCTGGCTCGCGAGGGGCGGAGAGATCAAGGCAAGGGGTACCTCACGAGGTTTCCCGTGACGTAAGCCATGACGACTACGGCCAGGCGAGCTCCAGGCAGGCGCCAGTGCGTACGGTGTCCTCGTTTCACCTTTGGTGCTAAAGAGGCAAGCGCAGGCGAAGAGTACCGAGGCATCAGGCAAAGGTTTCCATATCGGTGCAACGAGACCAAGACTAGCAGGACGGCAAGATGGAGGTCACCGTGGAGCCCAAGACAGCGTCACCACCAGAGCCTTTGGCAGGTGAAGACTACTTTTGTCAGGATAAGCTGTACCAGTTGTCCCCCTTCAAACTCGGCCGTTGTGGCATCCCTTCCTGCTCAATATTTGGGAAGAGGACCAAGGCCTCTATAAATAGGACTAGTCATCACCGTAGGAGGCAACTCATCTTGAGAAATCCTCACCCGCACACCAGCTCACCAAGCACAAGAACACCTCTCCTCAGGAGGCTGTTCTTCCCTTGTACTGTTCATCCTCAGCCCAAGAGGCAATCCACCATCACCACACTGGAGTAGGGTATTACACCACAACGGTGGCCCGAACTAGTATAAATCTTGTGTCCCCGTGTTCTTTGGGTTTGGCAAGTTAGTACATGAGATCGTGGAGTGCGAGTGCTTGGGAGAGGAGAGATCTTTGTGCGCACCCCAGTGTTTGAACCTAAAGGGTTTTGCCGGAACCCGAAATCCGACAGTTCTCTCTCCAACTGGTAAGCTGAAACGACCTTGATGGGGTGACCCTGGAAGTAGTGGCGCAGCTTACGCGAAGCTACTAGGAGCGCGAGCAAGAGCTTCTGAGGCATGGGGTATCGTGCTCTCGCATCCCATAGCACTATGCTGACGAAGTACACCAGGTGCTCGACGAGGGCGGGAGAGCTAGCAGAGTCTTCGGTTCTCGGGGGCTGAGGTGTTTCATGTGGATCTCCAACTTCAGGGGCTTGATGACTTGCCGTGGCAGCCTCTGTCTCAGGAGCTTTGCCTTGGTGTTGTGCTTCTTCGCCCGGCTCGGCGGCTCCATTCGGCGGGCCCTTGACCAGGCGCTCTTCTCTGAGGGCCACCAGCGCCGCGCTGGCGGAGTGGGGTGCGGCAGACAGGTAGAGTACTAAGGGCGCGAGAGAACGGGGTGCCACCATCACCGGTGGGCTGGTCAAGTATCTCTTGAGGTCTTGAAATGCTTGTCAGCCTCCGTTGTCCACTGCTGCCTCTTGAGCACTTCATTGGTTTTCCCTTGAAGAGGAAAGGGTGATGCAGAAAAGTAGCGTAAGTATTTCCCTCAGTTTTTGAGAACCAAGGTATCAATCCAGTAGGAGGCCACGCTCAAGTCCCTCGCACCTACACAAACAAATAAAAACCTCGGAACCAACGCAATAAAGGGGTTGTCAATCCCTTCACGCTATTTACTTAAAAATTAGATCTGATAGATATGATAAGATAATATTTTTGGTATTTTTATAATAAAGATGCAAAGTAAAATAAAAGGCAATAAAAATAGCTAAGTGTTGGAAGATTAATATGATGGAAAATAGACTCGGGGGCCATAGGCTTCACTAGTGGCTTCTCTCAAGAGCATAAGTATTACGGTGGGTGAACAAATTATTGTTGAGCAATTGATAGAACTGAGCATAGTTATGAGAATATCTAGGTATGATCATGTATATAGGCATCACATCCGTGACAAGTAGACCGACTCCTGCCTGCATCTACTACTATTACTCCACACATCGACCGCTATTCATCATGCATCTAGAGTATTAAGTTCAAAAGAACAGAGTAATGCTTTAAGTAAGGTGACATGATGTAGAGGGATAAACTCATGCAATATGATATAAACCCCATCTTGTTATCCTCGATGGCAACAATACAATACGTGCCTTGCTGCCCCTGCTGTTATTGGGAAAGGACACCGCAAGATTGAACCCAAAGCTGAGCACTTCTCCCATTGCAAGAAAGATCAATCTAGTAGGCCAAACCAAACTGATAACTCGAAGAGACTTGCAAAGATAACCAACCATACATAAAAGAATTCAGAGAAGATTCAAATATTGTTCATAGCTAAACTTGATCATAAACCCACAATTCATCGGTATCAACAAACACACCGCAAAAGAAGATTACATCGAATAGATCTCCACGAGAATCATTGAGAACTTTGTATTGAGATCCAAAGAGAGAGAAGAAGCCATCTAGCTAATAACTATGGACCCGAAGGTCCGAGGTAAACTACTCACACATCATCGGAGAGGCTATGGTGTTGATGTAGAAGCCCTCCATGATCAATGCCCCCTCCCAGAGACGCCGTAAAAGGCCCCAAGATGGGATCTCACGGCATGTAAGGTTGCGGTGGTGGAATTAGGTTTTCATGGAAGCTTTTGTTGGTTTGGGGGTACGTAGGTATATATAGGAGGAAGAAGTACGTCGGTGGAGCAACATGGGCCCCATGAGGGTGGAGGGCGCGCCCAGGGGGGTAGGCGCGCCCCCTGCCTCGTGCTCTCCTGGTTGATTTCTTGACGTAGACTCCAAGTCCTCTAGATCACGTTTGTTCCGAAAATCACGTTCCCGAAGGTTTCATTCCGTTTGGACTCCGTTTGATATTCTTTTTCTACGAAACTCTGAAATAGGCAAAAACAAAGCAATTTGGGTTGGGCCTCCAGCTAATAGGTTAGTCCCAAAAATAATATAAAAGTGTATAACAAAGCCCATTAATCATCCAAAACAGAATATAATATAGCATGAAGCAATAAAAATTATAGATACGTTGGAGACGTATCAAGCATCCCCAAGCTTAATTCCTTCTCGCCCTCGAGTAGGTAAATGATAAAAACAGAATTTTTGATGTGGAATGCTACTTGGCATAATTTTTAATGTAACCCTCTTAGTTGTGGTATGAATATTCAGATCCGAAAGATTCAAGATAAAAGTTTAATATTGACATAAAAGCAATAATACTTCAAGCATACTAACTAAGCAATTATGTCTTGTCAAAATAACATGGCCAAAGAAAGTCCATCCCTACAAAATCATATAGTTAGTCATGCTCCATTTTCGTCACACAAGAATGCTCCCATCATGCACAACCATGATGACAAGCCAATCAATTGTTTCATACTTTAGTAATTTCAAAAAATTTCAATCTTCACGCAATACATGAGCGTGAGCTATGGATATAGCACTATGGGTGGAATAGAATATAATGATGGGGGTTATGTGGAGAAGACAAAAAAGGAGAAAGTCTCACATCAACGCGGCTAAACAACGGTCTATGGAGATGCCCATCGATTGATGTTAATGCAAGGAGTAGGGATTGCCATGCAACAGATGCACCAGAGCTATAAATGCATGAAAGCTCAACAAAAGAAACTAAGTGGCTGTGCATCCAACTTGCTTGCTCACGAAGACCTAGGGCATTTGAGGAAGCCCATTGTTGGAATATACAAGCCAAGTTCTATAATGAAAAATTCCCACTAGTATATGAAAGTGACAAAACAAGAGACTCTCTATCATGAAAATCATGGTGCTACTTTGAAGCACAAGTGTGGAAAAAAGGATAGTAGCATTGTCCCTTTTTATTTTCTCTTTTTTTGGGCCTCCCTTTTTTTATTTGGCCTTTCTCTTTTTTTTATCGGGACAATGCTCTATGAATAATGATCATCACACTTCTATTTATTTACAACTCAATGATTACAACTCGATACTAGAACAAAGTATGACTCTATATGAATGCTTCCGGCGGTATACCGGGATAGACAATGAATCAAGAGTGATATGTATGAAAAATTATGAATGGTGGCTTTGTCACAAATACGATGTCAACTACATGATCATGCAAAGCAATATGACAATGATGAACGTGTCATGATAAACGGAACGGTGGAAAGTTGCATGGCAATATATCTCGGAATGGCTATGGAAATGCCATAATAGGTAGGTATGGTGGCTGTTTTGAGGAAGATATAAGGAGGTTTATGTGTGATGAGCGTATCATATCATGGGTTTGGATGTACCGCGATGTTTGCACCAACTCTCAATGTGAGAAAGGGCAATGCACGCATCAAGAGGCTAGCAATGATGGAAGGGTAAGAGTGCGTATAATCCATGGACTCAACATTAGTCATAAAGAACTCATATACATATTGCAAAAATTTACAAGTCATCAAAAACCAAGCACTACGCACATGCTCCTAGGGGTATATATTGGTAGGAAAAGACCATCGCTCGTCCCCGACCGCCACTCATAAGGAAGACAATCAAAGAACGCCTCATGTTTCAAATTTGTTACATAACGTTTACCATACGTGCATGCTACGGGACTTGCAAACTTCAACACAAGTATTTATCAATTTCACAACTACTCAACTAGCACAACTTTAATATCACTACCTCCATATCTCAAAACAATCATCAAGCATCAAACTTCTCTTAGTATTCAACACACTCATAAGAAAGTTTTTACTAGTCTTGAATACTTAGCATATTAGGATTAATTTTCCTATTTAAGAAAATTACCATGCTGTTTAAGACTCTCAAAATAATATAAGCGAAGCATGAGAGAATAATTGTTTCTATAAAACAAAACCACTGCCGTGCTCTAAAAGATATAAGTGAAGCACTAGAGCAAAAACTATATAGCTCAAAAGATATGAGCGAAGCGCATAGAGTATTCTAATAAATTCCAAATCATGTGTGTCTCTCTCAAAAGGTGTGTACAACAAAGATGATTTTGGTAACTAAAAAAACAAAGACTCAAATCATACAATACGCTCCAAGCAAAACACATATCATGTTGAATAAAAATATAGCTCCAAGTAAAGTTACCGATGGAAGTAGACGAAAGAGGGGATGCCTTCCGGGGCATCCCCAAGCTTTGGATTTTTGGTGTCCTTAGATTATCTTGGGGTGCCATGGGCATCCCCAAGCTTAGGCTCTTGCCACTCCTTTGTTCCATAATCCATCAAATCTTTTACCCAAAACTTGAAAACTTCACAACAAAAAACTTAACAGGAAATCTCGTGAGCTCCGTTAGCGAAAGAAAACAAAACACCACTTCAAGGTACTGTAATGAACTCATTCTTTATTTATATTGGTGATAAACCTACTGTATTACAACTTCTCTATGGTTTATAAACTATTTTACTAGCCATAGATTCATCAAAATAAGCAAACAACACACAAAAACAGAATCTGTCAAAATCAGAGCAGTCTGTAGTAATCTATAACTAACGCAAACTTATGGAACTCCAAAACATCTACCAAAATAGGAAGACCTAGACAATTTGTTTATTGATCTGCTGCAATTGGAATCAATATTTTATCATGTTCTGATGATTTTTAACAATGTTTTCGTGAACAGAAAGTTTCTGGAATTTTCAGCAAGATCAAATAACTATCATCCAAGACGATCCTATAGGTTTAACTTGGCACGAACACTAATTAAAACATAAAAACAAATATAACAAGAGTCTAGATCAAATATTTATTCCTAAACATAATCAAAAAGCCAAAAACTAAAAATAAATTGGGTTGCCTCCCAACAAGCGCTATCGTTTAACGCCGCTAGCTAGGCATAAAAGTACGGATAGATCTAGGTATTGTCATCTTTGGCAGGCAATCCATAAGTGGCTCTTATATTAGATTCATATGGTAGTTTAATTTTATTCCTAGGAAATTGTTCCATGCCTTTCTTTAACGGAAATTGGAATCTAATATTTCCTTCCTTCATATCAATAATTGCACCAATCGTTCTAAGGAAAGGTCTACCAAGAATAATAGGACATGAAGGATTGCAATCTATGTCAAGATCAATAAAATCTATGGGCACGTAGTTCCTATTTGCAACAATAAGAACATCATCAAATTCACGGAAACCTAGCAAATCACACAAAGTTTTTGGAATCGTGGAAACACTAGCACCCAAATCACACAAAGCATAGCATTCATGATATATAATTTTAATTTTAATAGTAGGTTCCCACTCATCATAAATTTTTCTAGGGATATAAACTTCCAACTCAAGTTTTTCTTCATAAGATTGCATCAAAGCATCCACGACATGTTTAGTAAAAGCTTTATGTTGACTATAAGCACGTGGAGAATTTAGCACGGATTGCAACAAGGAAATACAATCTATCAAAGAGAAATTATCATAATTAAATTCCTTGAAATCCAAAATAGTGGGTTCATTAATATCTAGAGTTTTGATCTCTTCAATTCCACTTTTACCAATTTTTGCATCAAGATCTAATAACTTCGAATTTTTGGGATGCCTTCTAGGTAAAGGTGGCTCATATTCAGTCCCATCATTATCAAGATTCATATTGGAAAACAAAGATTTAATAGGGGACACATCAATAACTTTTAGATCTTCATTTTTATTCTCATAAAAATTAGAAGAACACGCCTTCATAAAGCAATCTTTCTTAGCACGCATCCTAGTGGTTCTTTCTTTGCATTCATCAATGGAAATTCTCATGGCCTTGAGAGACTCATTGATATCATGATTAGGTGGGATAGATCTAAGTTTCAAGGAATCAGCATCAAGAGAAATTCTATCAACGTTCCTAGACAATTCATCAATCTTAGGCAACTTTTCATCAAGCAAAGCATTGAAATTCTTTAGCGAATTCATAAATTCTTTAACACTAGTCTCAAATTCAGAGGGTATCTTATTAAAATTTCCATAAGAATTGTTGTAGGAATTACCATAATTATTAGAGGGATTACTAGGATACGACCTAGGATTAAAGTTTCCTCTATACGCGTTGTTACCAAAATTATTCCTACCAACAAAATTCACATCCATAGATTCATTATTATTTTCAATCAAAGTAGACAAAGGCATATCATTAGGATCAGAAGAAACACTTTTATTAGCAAATAATTTCATAAGTTCATCCATCTTTCCACTCAAAACATTAATTTCATCTATCGCATGCACTTTTTTTATTAGTAGATCTTTCAGTGTGCCATTGAGAATAATTAACCATAATATTATCTAGGAGTTTAGTAGCCTCTCATAAAATGATTTCCATAAAAGTGCCTCCCACGGCCGAACCTAAAAGATTTCTAGAAGCAAAATTCAATCCGGCATAATTTTTTTGTATAATCGTCCACAAATTCAAACCATGTGTAGGGCAATTACGTATCATTAATTTCATCCTCTACCAAGCTTGTGCAACATGTTCATGATCAAGTTGCTTATAATTCATAATATCGTTTCTAAGAGAGATGATCTTAGCGGGAGGAAAATACTTAGGGATAAAAGCATCTTTGCACTTATTCCATGAATCAATTTCAAGCTTTAACCATAATATCATTTCTAAGAGAGATGATTTTTAGGCAAAGACGCAAACCAAGCTTTAGCACGATCTCTAAGTGAAAAAGGAAATAGCTTCAATTTAACAATATCATTGTCCACATCTTTCTTCTTTTGCATATCACACAAATCAACGAAGCTATTTAGATGGGTAGCAGCATCTTCACTAGGAAGGCCAGCGAATTGATCTTTCATGACAAGATTCAACAAAGCAGCATAAATATCACAAGATTCAGTATCGATAAGGGGAGAAATCGGAGTGCTAAGAAAATCATTGTTGTTGGTATTGGTAAAGTCACACAATTTAGTATTATCTTGAGCCATCGTGACAAGCAAGCAATCCAACACACGAGCAAACAAGAAGCAAGCGAAAAGAGGCGTAATGTAAAGGCGAGGCGAATAAAACGGCAAGGGTGAAGTGGGGGAGAGGAAAATGAGAGGCAAATGGCAAATAATGTAATGCGGGAGATAAGAGTTTGTGATGGGTACTTGGTATGTTGACTTTTGCATAGACTCCCCGGCAACGGCGCTAGAAATCCTTCTTGCTACCTCTTGAGCACTGCGTTGGTTTTCCCTTGAAGAGGAAAGGGTGATGCAGTAAAGTAGCGCAAGTATTTCCCTCAGTTTTTGAGAACCAAGGTATCAATCCAGTAGGAGGCCACGCCCAAGTCCTTCGCACCTACACAAACAAATAAAAACCTCGCAACCAACGCTATAAAGGGGTTGTCAATCCCTTCACGGTTACTTACGAAAATGAGATCTGATAGATATGATAAGATAATATTTTTGGTATTTTTATAATAAAGATGCAAAGTAAAATAAAAGGCAATAAAAATAGCTAAGTGTTGGAAGATTAATACGATGGAAAATAGACCCGGGGGCCATAGGTTTCACTAGTGGCTTCTCTCAAGAGCATAAGTATTACGGTGGGTGAACAAATTACTGTTGAGCAATTGATAGATTTGAGCATAGTTATGAGAATATCTAGGTAGGATCATGTATATAGGCATCACGTCTGTGACAAGTAGACCGACTCCTGCGTGCATCTACTACTATTACTCCACACATCGACCGCTATCCATCATGCATCTAGTGTACTAAGTTCAAAAGAATAGTGTAATGCTTTAAGTAAGGTGACATGATGTAGAGGGATAAACTCATGCAATATGATATAAACCCCATCTTGTTATCCTCGATGGCAACAATACAATACGTGCCTTGCTGCCCCTGCTGTCACTGGGAAAGGACACCGCAAGATTGAACCCAAAGCTGAGCACTTCTCCCATTGCAAGAAAGATCAATCTAGTAGACCAAACGAAACTGATAATTCAAAGAGACTTGCAAAGATAACCAATCATACATAAAAGAATTCAGAGAAGATTCAAATATTGTTCATAGATAAACTTTATCATAAACCCACAATTCATAGGTCTCAACAAACACACCGCAAAAGAAGATTACATCGAATAGATCTCCACGAGAATCGTGGTGAACTTTGTATTGAGATCCAAAGAGAGAGAAGAAGCCATCTAGCTAATAACTATGGACCCGCAGGTCTGAGGTAAACTACTCAAACATCATCGGAGAGGCTATGGTGTTGATATAGAAGCCCTCTGTGATCAATGCCCCCTCTGGCAGGACGCTGGAGAAGGCCCCAAGATGGGATCTCACGGGTACAGAAGGTTGCGGCGGTGGACTTAGGTTTTCTTGGATGTTTCTGTTGGTTTGGGGGTACGTAGGTATATATAGGAGGAAGAAGTACGTCGGTGGAGCAACATGGGCCCCATGAGGGTGGAGGGCGCGCCCAGGGGGGTAGGCGTGCCCCCTGCCTCGTGCTCTCCTGGTTGATTTCTTGACGTAGACTCCAAGTCCTCTAGATCACGTTTGTTCCGAAAATCACGTTCCCGAAGTTTTCATTCCGTTTGGACTCCGTTTGATATTCTTTTTCTACGAAACTCTGAAATAGGCAAAAAAACAGCAATTTGGGCTGGGCCTGCGGTTAATAGGTTAGTCCAAAAAATAATATAAAAGTGTGTAACAAAGCCCATTAATCATCCAAAACAGAATATAATATATCATGAAGCAATAAAAAATTATAGATACGTTGGAGACGTATCATCCACTCAAATGGGCCCTTCTTCTTCATCTGCTTGAAGAATGGTAGGGCGCGCTCTCCCAACTTGGAGATGAAGCGCCCCAGCGAAGTCACGCAACCTGCAAGCTTCTGCATCTCCTTGAGGGTTTGTGGCGGGCTCATGTCTTCAATTGCCTTGACCTTCTCCGGGTTGGCCTTGATCCCCTTGTGGGACACGAGGAAAGCCCAGTAGCTTGCCTGAAGTGACACCAAACACACATTTCTCTGGGTTGAGCCGCAAATGCACCTGGCGCAGGCTCACGAAGGTTTCCTCCAGGTCCTGAATCAAAGTTCTCGCCTCCCGAGACTTCACCACAATGTCGTCAACGTAGGCCTCAGCGTCTCTCCCGAGCTGCCGTCCCAAGGCGATGTGCATCAGCCACTGAAAGGTTGCCCCTGCGTTACGCAGCCCGAATGGCATGCATGTGTAGCAGTATACCCCGCACGGGGTCAAGAAAGTTGTTTTCTCCACATCTTCCACCGCCATCTTGATCTGGTGGTAGCCTGAGAACGCATCCAGGAAGCATAGTAGATCACACTCGGCGGTGGAGTCGATTATCTGGTCGATGCGCGGTAGCGGGAATGGGTCTTGAGGGCAGGCCTTGTTGAGGTTGGTGAAGTCGACACACATGCGCTCCTTCCCACCTTTCTTTGGCACGACAACCAGGTTCACTAGCCACTCTGGGTACCGGAGCTCGCGAATAACGCGTGCTGCCTCCAGCTTGCGGGTTTCCTGAACAATGAAAGACTGCTTCTCCAAGGACTGTTGCCTCGCCTTGCATCACAGGGCGCACGTTAGGGCACACCTTCAGATGATGCTCAATCACTTCTCTCGGGACCCCAACTAGCTGCTTGGGCTCCCAGGCGAACAGCTCCTTGTTTGCCCACAGGAAGTCCACCAACTCCCTTTCTTGGTGTGGGGCGAGGTCGGCGCCAATAGTAAAGGTGGCGCCTGAGGCACCGTCCTCGTCAACTGGTACTTGCTTTATCTTGGCCTGGCCTTGAGTGAATTACTGCTTCTTCTTGGTTGGTGCAGCCCCCATGGCCTGGGGAGCGGCCTTGCCGGCTGGGCTAGCTGCCGCCGCGGTCCTGAAAGCAAGTTTGAGGGCAGCCAAGGCTTCCTTGGTGTCCCCGACCACAGTGAGGACACCCTTGCTCCCTGGCATCTTCATGAGGTGGTAGGTGGGATGAGTAGCTGCCATGAACTGGTCCAGCATTGGGTACCGAGGATGGTGTTGTACGGTAAGTCGATGCAGGCGATGTCGAAGTCGATTAGCTCGGTGCGGTAGTTGTCGCGTGTACCGAAAGTCACGAGGAGATGGATCTACCCCAGGGGGTTGGAGGAGCCACCGCCGACCCCGGAGAAGGGCTTGCTGGGGCGGAGCCGCTCAAGCGGCACGTGAAGGAGGCTAAAAGCCTCCACATAGAGCATGTTGAGGCCGGCGCCACCATCGATGAGGGTCTTGGTAACGGCTACGCTGCAGATGGTGGGTGTGCAAAGCTTCGGGAGCACGCCCGAGCCGATGGTGGTGACTGGGTGATCCCCCGAGTCAAAGGTCAGGTCGGCCTTGGGCGCCGCCCAACCCGGGGGAGCCCCCTGCCGCGTGGAGGTGGCACCGATCTGGCGAAAGAACGGCTTGGTGTGACGGTCCGAGGGCGGCGCCTGCGAGCCGCCGAGGAGAGCTGCGATGATGGGGGGTGCTGGTCCCCCGAAGCGTGCGATGAAGAGGTCGCGCAGCTTCCCCAGGAGGCCATGGAAGATTCTGGCAGATGGAGGAGCCAGGCGCGCAATACGCCAGCGAGGGCCATCGGGAGCCAGTTGGCCATGACCTTCGCGTCACCTCCGGCCCCCAGGACGGCCTCCTCGTACGCCAGCAGGAAGGCCAACGGGTCTGCCGCGCCGTCGTAGTGCGGTGGCATCTCCGGCTTGAACTTGGGTGACCATTGCACCTGTCATAAGGCGGGGGCCAAGGCTCGGAGCCCCCTGGCCCCGCCACAGGCATCAGTCGTCGTAGCCGGAAGAACAACGTCGACCATGGGGGCGAGGCGCGGTGGTGGCAGAGCATGGATCGACGGAGGGAAGATTTTGACGCACCCCTACCTGGCGCGCCAAATGTCGGATTTTGGGTTCCGGCAAAACCCTTGAGGTTCGAACACTGGGGTGCGCACGAAGATATCTCCCCCCTCTAGCTCGCTCGTATCTAGATCTCACGGCCTAGCTCGACGAACCCAAAGAACAAAGAGACACAAGGTTTGGTTCGGGCCACCATTGTGGTGTAATACCCTACTCCAGTGTGGTGTGGTGGATTGCATCTTGGGTTGAGGATGAACAATTACAAGGGAAGAACAGCCTCGCGAGGAGAGGTGTTCTTGTGCTCAGCGAGCTTGTGTGGTGGCTGGTGATCTGAATGATCCGTCCCCTGCTACGGGGGTGGCTAGTCCTATTTATAGAGGCCTTGGTCCTCTTCCCAAATGTTGAGCGGGAAGGGATTCCACAACGGCCAGTTTGAAGGGGGACAGCTGGTACAAGCTATCCTAACTAAAGGTGGTCTTCGCCTGCCAAAGGCTCTGGTGATGACGCCGTCTTGGGCTCCACGGTGACCTCCGTCTTGCCGTCCTTCTGGTCTTGGTCTCGTTGCACCGATATGGAAACCTTTACCTGATGCCTCGGGACTCCTCGCCTGCGCTTGCCCCTTTAGCACCAAAGAGGAAACGAGGACACTGTGCGCGCTGGCGCTCGCCTGGCGCCCGCTTGGCCTTGGTCGTCATGGCTTACATCATGGGAACCTCGCGAGGTTCCCCTTGCCTTGATCTCTCCGCCCCTCGCGAGCCTAGCCTGGTGAGGCTGCCCCCGAGGAGGTCGTGTGTCGTCCCCCTCGTGAGGCTTGACCCCTCACGAGGGTCTTGGGCGTTTGCTGGTGAAGATGGGCCGTACATGTCCGCCAGTGGAGCCACGCCATGGGACGCAGGCAGGCAAGTCTGGGGACCCCCATTCCTAGAACGCCGACAAAAACACTATGATCTCTTATTCATATATATGAATCCACTTTTATAACGAATTATGATCTTTGTTAGTCTTTTACACCCACACAATCCTGTAACCTTTGTAGCTAGCACTAACTTTCTCTTGTGCATGCACACGCCCTCCTCGCCCTCTCCCTCCCTCAGCATTCTATCCATCATGCACATTCATTTCTTTTCTTTAGGTCGTTCCCTCACGGTCTCCACAACTCCTTCTCTCCGACACACACGGATCAATAAACCTCTCTAGCAAGGTCTGCCTACCACACACACACACACACACACACACACACACACACACACTTTCCAATCTCCTCCTTTCTCCATCCATGCCTCATGTGTCTCATATGATCCCACACACGTGTAAACTCTCGCCCCTCTTTTCATCGATCTCACAATCACACACTCCTCCCCCTATCTAGTAGGCCTCTCGCACTACCTCCTAGCTCCATCCCTCTCTCCATCCGTCTCTCTTGGCCTTATTTGCCTCTAACAAATGGGATGTACACCGACTGATCTCCCACTATACATATAGCTTGCTAGGTAATCTATAACTCGTTTTCCCCATGCGCCGATCGATCTACCTCATTAGTTATGTCTCTCCCTTCCTCCGACACACAACAATTGACTTGCCGATCTAGTTAGGTCTGCTTACCAAACACATATGCCCCCCCGTCATCATCCATGCATACCTCTCGACACATCTATCACGCACATGCACACACAGAAACACATCCCCTCTCCTCTTGATTTGCAGTTGTACCTGAGGGAGTCCTGGATTAGGGGGTATCCGGACAGCCGGACTATGTACTTTGTCCGGACTATTGGAGCGTGAAGATACAAGACTCAAGACTCCGTCCCGTGTCCGGATGGGACTCTCCTTTGCGTGGAAGACAAGCTTGGCGATCCGGATAATATATTTCCTTCCTTGTAACCGACTCCATGTAAACCCTAGCCCTCTCCGGTGTCTATATAAACCGGAGAGGATGGTCCTTAGAAGGCCGATCACGATCACAACCATAATCATCATAGGCTAGCTTCTAGGGTTTAGCCTCTACGATCTCGCGGTAGATCTACTCTTGTACTACTCATATCATCAATATTAATTAAGCAAGAAGTAGGGTTTTACCTCCATCGAGAGGGCCCGAACCTGGGTAAACATTGTGTCCCTTGCTTTCTGTTGACACCGACATTGGTGCTTTCATTGAGAGTTCCTCTGTGTCGCCGCTGCAAGGCTCGATGGCTCCTTCAATCATCGTCAACAACACGGTCCAGGGTGAGACTTTTCTCCCCGGGCAGATCTTCGTGTTCGGGCTTCATGCAGGGCCAATTCGCAGCCACCGGAGCAGATCGACAGCCCACGCCTCGCCACCAGATCAGGTTCGAAACCTGAACTACACGGCTGATATCCGCGGAGACTTGATCTTCAACGGATTCGGGCCTGTGCCAGGAGCGCCGGACGGTCACGATGAGCACGGCTTAGACCTGCTGTCGGACAATTCTCGGGATGTCATCCCTGTGGCAGATCCGAACCTAAATCCGGAGCAGACCGTGTTGCCTAAGGACGGAGGGATGGACCTCGTCTCGCAGGCCGCACACTCATCGGCAGTAGAGCCGAACACAGGCCCCTCCCCCAAAGAAGCCCGTGACACCGGACCCTCGGACTCGAATCCGGCTGTAGGTTCCACTCCGCGCTCTCCTGAGCCCGCCGAACCTGGTTGGGCCCCTGTAATGGAGTTCACCGCCGTGGATATCTTCCAGCACTCGCCCTTTGGCGACGTGTTGAACTCGTTAAAGTCTCTCTCTTTGTCAGGAGACTCTCGGCCGAACTATGTCCGGCTCGAGTGGGAAGCAGGCGACGAAGGAATCCGTGGCCCACCCACCACCCACTTCATTGCCACGGTCGATGATCTAACCGACATGCTTGATTTCGACTCCGAAGACATCGACGGTATGGATGACGATGCAGGAGAAGAACAGGAACCACCGCGCATGGGGCAGTGGACAGCTACCTCCTCATACGATATATATATATATATATATATATATATATATATATATATATGAAGCAACGGAGGATAACTCCTCAGGGAGAAAAGCAAAGCATGGGCGTCGTCGGCGCCGCTCCAAGCCCCGCCACAACAATACTGGCCCAGGAGACGAAAACAATCCGGATGGTGCCGAAGAGGAATACAACCCTGATCAGCCTGCCTTCGAACAGGCCGAGCAAGAAGACGGGCAGGTCAACCCAGACGAACAGGCAACAGACGGATTTCTGGAGGAGGACAGCTACATGCCCCTCTCCGAAGATGAGATCAGCCTCGGCGACAACGAGTTCAGCGTGCCTGAGGATCCCGTCGAGCAGGGGCGCTTCAAGCGTCGGCTTATGGCCATTGCGAGGAGCCTGAAAATGAAGCGGCAGCAACTCCAAACTGATCAAGACCTGCTCACAGATAGATGGACTGAAGTCCTGGCAGCCGAGGAATATGGACTCGACCGCCACACGGCTGACCGGCCACCTCGTGGCCGGGATAAAACGGCGTATCAGCCCGAACACCAGCCCGCACCCCCACGCCAATACACTACGGCCTGGGGCAATAGGCCAGACCTGCACGATATACTGGAAAACAAAGCAGGACAGCCAAAATCGATCTACGGATCGCGGGGGCGCGCCCCAACACGCGACGATGACTGTCACGCCGGATACACTATCAACAAGTCCGGCCGGGCCGAATAAAGCCACCCAGAGCAATTCGAACTGCGTAGCCACATCGCCCGGCACAGAGGCGCCGCACCCCCCCCCTTCTTCACCGACGAAGTGATGGATCATGAATTCCCAAAAGGGTTCGAACCCGTAAACATCGAATCATACGATGGCACAACAGACCCCGCAGTATGGATCGACGGTTTCCTTCTCCACATTCACATGGCCCGCAGAGACGATCTACACGCCATCAAGTATCTTTCCCTTAAGCTCAAAGGACCCGCCCGGCACTGGCTAAACAGCCTGCCGACAAATTCCATTGGAAGTTGGGAAAACCTGGAAGACGCGTTCCTCAACAACTTCCAGGGCACATATGTGCGACCACCGGACGCCGATGACTTGAGCCACATTACTCAACAGCCCGGAGAGTCAGCCAGGAAATTCTGGACTCGGTTCCTAACTAAAAAGAACCAAATAGTCGACTGTTCGGACGCCGAAGCCCTGGTGGCCTTTAAGCATAATATCCGTGACGAGTGGCTCGCCCGACACCTAGGCCAGGAAAAACCCAAGTCCATGGCAGCCCTCACGACACTAATGACCCACTTTTGCGTGGGCGAGGACAACTGGTTGGCTCGTAGCAGCACTACGCCACATTCTGGCACTTCGGATGTCCGTGACAATAACGGCAAGCCACGGCGCAACAGGCATAAGCGACAGAACAACGGCGACAAAACTGAAGACATGGCAGTCAACGCCGGATTCAACGGTTCCAAGTCCGGTCAGCGGAAGAAGCCGTTCAAAAGAAACAATCAGGGACCGTCCTGTCTGGACCGCATACTGGAACGCTTGTGCCTAATTCATGGCACCCCGGACAAGCCAGCCAACCACACTAATAGAGACTGTTGGGTGTTCAAACAAGCCGGTAAAATAAACGCCGAAAACAAGGACAAGGGGCTGCACAGCGATGACGATGAAGAGCCCAGGCGTCCGAACACGGGGGAACAGAAGAAATTTCCTCCCTAGGTGAAAACGGT
Source organism: Aegilops bicornis (assembly GCA_021605145.1). Taxonomy (NCBI): domain Eukaryota; kingdom Viridiplantae; phylum Streptophyta; class Magnoliopsida; order Poales; family Poaceae; genus Aegilops; species Aegilops bicornis. The sequence goes on along the minus strand of CM038671.1, from coordinate 691,662,276 downwards.
AAACATGATCTATGCCACCCACATTCCCAAGCGGGAACGGAAGCTAGCACTACGGGACGTCTATGCGATGGAGCCAGTCGCCCCCAAATTCAACCCATGGTCAGCTTGTCCGATCACCTATGATCGTAAGGATCACCCTACTAGAATTTGTCACGGCGGCTCAGCCGCATTGGTCCTAGACCCAATCATCGACGGATTCCACCTCATGCGAGTCCTCATGGACGGCGGAAGCAGCCTGAACCTGCTTTATCGTGACACAAGAAAGAAAATGGGCATTGACCCTTCAAGGATCAAGCCCACCAAAACCACCTTTAAAGGTGTAATTCCTGGAGTAGAGGCCCGCTGCATGGGCTCTATAACATTGGAAGTGGTCTTCGGATCTCCAGATAACTTCCGAAGCGAAGAGTTAATCTTCGATATCGTCCCTTTCCGTAGTGGTTATCACGTACTGCTTGGACGAACCGCATTCGCTAGATTCAATGCGGTACCACACTATGCATACCTCAAGCTCATGATGCCAGGACCGCGCGGGGTCATACCAGTCAATGGAAACATGGACCGCTCTCTCCGTACAGAAGAGCATACTGCAGCCCTCGCGACGGAAGTACAATCCAGCCTCCTCCGACATACCACCAATCCGGCGACGATAACCTCGAGCATCATAAAGCGAGTCCGGAGCACCCCGCAGCAGGATCACCAGGCACGCCAAGAGTGCGACTAGCAGTCCGACTTCCGCTCAAGCCCCAGCAAAGCAGCATTTGTGCCACGCGTACACAATTACGCACTCAAAATACCATGGGCATAGGCGGAGGCACAAAGAAGTGACTTCACCAACAAAGGCGGTATAACAGCAACATACCTTCATAATCCCCCCTTTTTTATCTTTCAGGACACTGCTTTAGGGCAGACTCTTCAGGAGAGCCGGATTGTCGGACTTACACAGGAGAGAAAACCAAGGAGGCAACAAGCTTTGCGTACAAAAGGGAATACCCAGGTGGAATCTGTTCACGATCGTTATACCTGTTTTATATACCTTCATGCAGCCTGCCCTTGGATAGGACATGTTAAATAGTCCTATTTGCCTCTGCTTAAACGCAACCATTGTAAACATACGCTTAAACGTATTATTCATCAATGGGAGACAATATATAGCGTCAGCTTACTCTTCCTATTTGCGCATTTTTCTTACAAATGTTTATTTAATATTGCATCCGTACACCTTGGTACGGTCAGTTGGCCAGGGGCTTTTTATGGTGCCCCATAATGCGGCCAAACAAGTCCGAACACTTTCAACAGTGCGGCACCCCAAACTTATAGCACTATATGCATCAGCTCCGAATCACGTCTTGGGTCAATAGTTGGGTTTGCCCGGCTCCCTTGTTTTGGTACCTTACGTTCCGTTATATCGGCTAAGGTAGCACCGGGAGAACCACTGCGATTTGTCCCGGTTCTTCTGGACGAGCACCTCAGTAGAGAAAGCCAAAAACTGACCGACATGATGCGGCGAGAGCTGGTCGCTGTTCGAGAGGTCTTAAAATCCTTAAAGATTTTTTCTACTTTGGGGAGGAATCGGCCTCGTCCAATTTAGGCGTATATAGCGCCCCAATTTGGCCCTCCGAATTCTAGGGGCTTCGCCGAAATTTAAAATTGTAGACTTCTATGGCTAAGTGAAAGTTATAAAGCCGCATAGTCCGATTGCCTTGTTAAGCTCTGTGGATACCTCCTTAAGGGACCAAAAATTTGTATAAAGAGTATCCGGTTTTTCCAGAACACCCGGTACTAGTTACGTGGGGCGGACACGGACGGTAGCCTACTTTCAGAATCCTATAAACAGCCGCATGAAGGTAATATTTTAAATCAAACAGCGCTACATAGCGCAAGTAACTTCGTTTTTATATATTACAACAACGACAGAGGTACATTTACTCAAGGATTGTATCCTTGGTACATTCATCGGCCACGAGATGAGCGCCCTTCATAAAGCCATCGTAATATTTCTCGGGATAGCAATGCGCCTTGCCCTCCGGCGGTCCGTCCTTCACCAGCTTCTCCGCATCCAGCTTGCCCCAATGCACCTTCGCGCGGGGCAAAGGCCCGGCGGGCACCCTCAATGCAAACGGATCGCTTGATAACTTCAAGCCGTGGACAGGCATCCATCATCTGCTTGATCAGGCCAAAGTAGCTAGTGGGCAAGGGCTCACCAGGCCACATCCGGACTATGAAATCTTTCATAGCCACTTCGCCCGCGCTGTGGAGTTCTACCAACTGCTTCAGTTGGTCACTCGGAGGCATTGGGTGTTCGGCCCCAACATACTTGGACCAGAACAGCTTCTCCGTGGAGCGCCCCTCCTTGGCATGGTAGAACTCCGCGGCATCTGATACGCTGCATGGCAGATCTATGAATGCCCCTGTAGAGCTCCGAATTCGGGTAAGTAAAAGAAACGCCTACTCCACATGTTTGCTTTGCATAAACAATATCTTACCCGCCGCTATCTTCTTGGCCGCCTGGATTTCGAGTTGTGCCTTTTTGGCTTCGGCCTTGGCTTCTTTCACACTAACAAGGGCCTTCACAAGCTCAGTCTCTCTCATCTTAAGATCATGCTCCAAGGACTCGAACTTTTTGCCGAGCTCCTGGAGCTCTTGCTGTACCTCGCCCACTCTAGCATCTTGCTTCTCGTGCTCCTTGCGCTCCAGAGCTGCCTTGTCCTCGGCCTCGGATAGTGCTCTCTTCAGAGACGCCACTTCAGTGGTGGCCCATGTTACAAAGTCATGACGTTTGTCGTTAGAATAACCAATTTTGCCTATTCTTCATTATATGAGAGCGGGGAATTGCTCACTTTTGCCCTCTTCGAGCTGCCTCTTCGTGAGGTCGAGCTCTCCCTGCGCCTGCTCCAGGTCCCGTTTTAGTCGGGTGACCTCGGTTGTGCGGACAACAGTGGCAAGCAGCACAACCTGCTTATTCATAAAGACTTACTATTAGGCTCCTGCGGATTATAATTGACCCTCCGTTTGGCTTTTCTTTCCGAACACGAAATAGAGTATCAGGGGCTACTACCTATCGGGTGGTAATCTCACACATTTTTATTACTTACCTCAAAGCCTGTTAGGAGGCTGGTGCAGGCTTCGGTTAGCCCGCTTTTGGAATGAGAACCTCGAATCACCGCACTCATAAGAGTAGAGTGCTCTTCATCCATGGAAGCGCCACGAAGCGCTTCCAGCAGGCAATCCGACGCCTCAGGCGTAACTGAAGTCTTTGGCACGGACGGCTCGCCCTCCGTAACGAGGGGCTGCCCACCTAAGTCCGGAACCATTCGAGGTTCCGGAACAGTATTCGGCTGAGAGCCCGTCTTACTGCGGCTCTCATCAACATGATCCGCGGGGATCTTGAACCCCGCGTGTCCGACGTCTGGAATTCCGCCTTGGGGCGCCTCCAGAGTCACCTCCCCCCGCTCTGGGAACCTTTGGGACAACACCTCCGTGTCATCCGCAGGCTGAGGAGTAGTGGCCGTCGGGAGCGAGTTCATCGCTGAAGCACTCAAGGACCCATCCGAGGACGATACCTCGGGATGGACCCTGGCCGGACTGCATATATGTTCGGTGTTATAACAAGACTATGAAACAAAGTCGCGCTAAAGTACAATGGAGTGCGGAGACTCACGATCTCGCTAGGGGCTTCCCCCTGGGCAGCCACTCTTCATCACTGTGAGCGGCCGTGGTGGAATAGTCCCAAGGGACGCCTTTCCCATCTTGACGCCTGGCCTCCCTTCCGGGCGGCTTTCCTCTTCTTATCCTCCATTGCGGGAGGTAGAACTTCTTCGTGTTTTCCCCGCCTCCGCGGAAATGTCTGCCTCGTCGTCTTCAGACGACGTGGGTATGACGGCCTTGCGCCGGGGGCCTTTTCTGGCCCCCTGGTCCGCCTTCTTAGGTCCCCCATCCTCTCCAGATGGGGCGGCCTCTTCTTCTTATTCTTCCTCCCCCTCGGGGGAGGATTGTGCCTCATCATCCTCAGACGAGGCGTCCTGTATGACCTTACGCCGGGGACCCTTCCTGGCCCCCGGGGCCTTCTTTTCCGGTGCCTTGTAGGGCACCGGGACTAGCATCTCCGTCAGGAGAGCATCGACTGGACCTTCCGGCAGCGGAGCCGGACAGTCAATCCGCTCCGCTGTCTCCACATAGTCCTGATCAAATACGCACAATGACTTAAGACTCCCCCATGAATATGTTAGGAAGAACTGAATCTGGTGGTAGTCATAAAACTCACCGGACGGGGGGGCCACGCGGCATGAAGTCCGCGGTCCTCGGATGTGGGGGGAGGTACTTTGGAGGCCTTGAACAACACCTTCCATGCGCCTTTGTGCGTCATCTCGTAGAGCTTTCGAAGCGTCTGGTTTTCGGCCGGGACGTACTCCCACAGATTGAATACCCGTCTTTGGCACGGGAGAATCCGCGGACGAGCATGACTGGACCACGTTGACAAGCTTGATGTTCTTGTCCTTCATATTTTGATGCAGTTTTGGAGTCCGGTCAGCTCAGAGGTTCGCCTGTGTCAGGCCCTTCCTTTCCCAGGAGGTGAGCCGCGTAGGGGTTCCGGATCGGAATTCGGGGGCTGCCGCCCAGTTGGCGCCGCGCGGCTCGGTGATGTAGAACCACCCCGATTGCCACCCTTTCATGGTCTCCGTGAAGGAGCCGTCAAGCCAGGTGACGTTAGGCATCTTGCCCACCATGGCCCCTCCGCACTCTGCTTGCTGGCCGCTCACGATCTTCGGCTTCACGCAGAAGATTTGTAGCCACAAGCCAAAGTGAGGCTTGATCATGACGAAGGCCTCGCACACGACGATAAACACCAAGATGTTGAGGACGAAAATTGGGGCTAGATCATGGAAATCTAGCCCATAGTAGAACATGAGCCCGCGGACGAAGGGATGAAGTGGAAATCCCAGTCCACGGACGAAGTGGGCGACAAACACGACCCTCTCATGAGGTTCCTGAGTTGGAATGACCTGCCCGGCGTCCGGTAGCCGCTGCGCGATGTCTGCCGCCAAGTATCCGGCTTCCCGAAGATTCGCGACATGCTTCTCCTTCACGGTGGAGGCCACCCACTTGCCTCCTGCTCCGGACATGTTTAGCTGTGCGGAGAAGACCTGGGCTAGGGCGCTGGAGCTCGAGGAGGCAAGGGTGAGCAAAGGAAGAAGAAGGCGTGGGTGAAAATGGGGAACCCTTATCCCTTTATAGAGGCGACGAAAGCGGTGCGCCTCCCCACTTGCCCGTTGAGAATCGCTTATTCCCCAAGCACCTCGATTGATGGCGCGGTTGGGTTACCCATACCCGTATTGATGAGAATCCCGTGATAAGGGGACACGATCTCTGCTTTGACAAGTTGTGTCAAGGAAACCGCCTCGCAATATGCGCTGTGGCTGGTTGTGGGAAAACGGTTCGAATAATGACCCGACCGTAATGACATGTCGCGTTGTCTAAAAATTGTCAGCAGATTGCATTTGTGAAATATCATTCTCTCTACAATGGTATGTGAAGATCATTTTTGCAGATCCGGACACGATTCAAGTGTTCTATAATTACTTTGGAGTATTCGGAGATGGAACCCGCCTTGCAATGCCGAAGACAAGACTGCGCGCCGGACTCATCGTCATTGAAGCCTGGTTCAGGGGCTACTGAGGGACTCCTGGATTAGGGGGTATCCGGACAGCCGGACTATGTACTTTGTCCGGACTATTGGACCGTGAAGATACAAGACTCAAGACTCCGTCCCGTGTCCGGATGGGACTCTCCTTTGCGTGGAAGACAAGCTTGGCGATCCAGATAATATATTTCCTTCCTTGTAACCGACTCCATGTAAACCCTAGCCCTCTCCGATGTCTATATAAACTGGAGAGGATGGTCCTTAGAAGGCCGATCACGATCACAACCATAATCATCATAGGCTAGCTTCTAGGGTTTAGCCTCTACGATCTCGCGGTAGATCTACTCTTGTACTACTCATATCATCAATATTAATCAAGCAGGAAGTAGGGTTTTATGTCCATCGAGAGGGCCCGAACATGGGTAAACATTGTGTCCCTTGCTTTCTGTTACCATCAGCCTAAGACGCACAGATTGGGACCCCCTACCCGAGATCCGCCGGTTTTGACACCAACAGTACCCTCCGCTTGTCTAGTAGGCCTCTCCCACCATCTCCGAGAAGCAACTCCACGACCCCTCCGGCACTCTACCTCTGTTTGTCTGTCTGTCTGTCTCAACCTATTTTCTCGTTCTTCGCTTATGCATGGACATCGATTGGTCTCCCTCAAGACATAGGTAGTTAGGTCTCTCCTTATCAACACATATACGAGGTCGATCTACCTCTCTAGTTAGGTCTCTGCCTCCCCCCACACACGCCGATACATCGAGCGCTCTTGTCATGTGTCCCTGCCACACATAAACTTGCCCTCTCCCCTCTGACGTTCCAGTAGGTCAGTCGCCCAATATCTTTGACGTGCGCACACACAATTTCGATGGCTCTCTTCATCGATCTCGCACCCACACAGTTGATCCTCTCTTCGCCTCTATCGATATCTATGACCCCTCCCTTTCTTCTCGTGGATCGCCCCCTCTATATATGATATATCTAGGCCTCTATTTCACACACATTACACGTGTCACATTTTTTTTGAGATATGATCGACACTTATTCCCACACATACACTTACGAAATCACACCCTCCATAAAAAGACTCACGAACGCACACGCCATCTCTCTAGGTTTGTATCTCTATCACACACACCCATGTAGGTGGGGTGTGTGCACGAAGAGAAGAGGTGCACACATGGCGCACGTACTCCCTTCACTTTTCCAATCACACCCGCGCGGGTGCCCGATGGAGCTCATTTGTACGAAAAGGCAGACCATGTGGTAATTTGACACGTGTACTAGCTTTCCACTTGATGGAGGATCGTGCACCACGGGTGAATAAAAAAATTGCGACTTGACGCGTTATTTAAAAAAAAAGATTTTATTCCTTGATGGCGCACGTATAGAATATAAACCGATTGTTATGGAGATAAAAAAGAAAACCGCTCCACTATACTATATGGTATATAATATAGGCAGGATCATCAATGCTTGCTTTCTGGGGTGAGTCCCTTCTACTCTCACAAAGAGATGGCGGTGGCCACTCTCTTCTCTCTCTCTCTCTCTCTCTCTCTCTCTCTCTCTCTCACCGTTGGTCCCCGATCCGGCTAGATCCAGTTCGCCGACGGAAAGGGACGATGCGCAACATTCCTCCGGTCGCCAGTGTCGACGCGGGAAACCCACTGCCGGCACCTCTCGATCTGTGGTACCCGTCGTTCTCTCTAAGCAAGCTCTGGTGCAGTAGTGCCTTTGCCCCTTGCTCACAGCTACATTATGGGCAGATCTCGCCGCCCGCCGCCCTCCTGGTTACATCCCGACAATCCTCTGGATCTGACCTTGCTCCACCGCCCATCTTCCCACGTCGCTGCATGTGGAACTTCTCTAGTTATTTGCCTAAAACGTACTATAGCTCGGCGGGTGTACTTTGCATGTTTCATCAACAGTGCCACTATTATTGCAATAACAGTTTTTCGATATCCTTGTCAACAAGAATGCTCAGCTCCATTTTAGTGCAACTGCACAAAATGATGGGATGGTGCATGCATTCAACTGCTACATGTCTTGGCGGGCATCAACAAGCCGCGTGAAAATGGCTACCAACATGTCCACCCTGGCTAGGAAACGAAAGCATTCTTAGGGACCTAATCGATATATTTTTTATTTATTTGTACTCCTTCTCACAACTTTGTCTTAAGTTGTGAAGTAAATATTGGGTCTGATATGTGAATCATTGATAGGCATTAGCATGCATGTTTGTTTCTTTGTATTTGTTGGAATGTTGTAAAAAGAAAACCTTCAAGGCAAGACACATGAAAGAAAAGCTGAAAGCTTCGTAGCATTGTACTAGTATAATTTTATCTCGTTGAGAAATTACATTTACTAGCACAGTATATATAAAGAAATGCTGAAAGGTCGATAGCATTGCGAGAAACCATTCTAGGAGCACAGAACTTCATTTCCTCGAAATGTGGGACATCCAGCATCCGGGTCCATGTGCCAAAGACCAAATTATGAGTGCAAAACCGCAAGGAATACTACTAATGAGCTGTCACATCTCAAAGCCACTCCTTTCCAATAGTAAGTTGGAAGCCGAACAACACATCATTTCACACATCGTAGAATCCTCTCATAATAATTTTCTAAGAAAAATATCACACGTGAAAATTGGACGGTACTGTTGCAGCAAGGCATATAACCCTTCTCGGAACCATCAAGTATGGCCATATAAGGATGGTTCCAGAAAATAATATTCCCTCCCTTTTGGTTTATGGGCCTCAATTACAAATCTAAACCAAGCAATGAACTAGTACTAGTACTAGATAGTGAGTGTTTACTACTGCATCATGTACGTACTAATTGCAACGCATGCTTGTGTTAGCAGTACAATGACGACGTACAAATTCGATGGTATGATTTGTGTAAGTTGCATGCCATATTATTGCTCTAACATGTGGTCAAAGTTAGCCTCAAAACACATTTTAGACCCTATATGGATTGAGGGAGTACATGCATTCCTGAGTTTTCTCTTAATCCTTGCATGCAACATTTTTATTGAAGCTTGAAATGTGAACATGTGAATGGGAGAGACTACTACAACCCTTCCAAAAGAACTGTAGTACTAATGGTATCATACTCCCTATGTTCACCATCTCATGTGCTCAGTACTTTTGCGAACTATGGAAGTAATAAATTTATTCCACCACTAAGCATCTATTACTCCAGACTACCAGATGTACTACTTTGTAAGGTCTCTATGAATAATCAATAAAATGGCTAGATGCATTGCCTAGATGCATAGGCCGGGGGTAATCCTCCTTTTCAAAAAAACTCAGCATCTATCATGGTTAGGGGGATTTCAAATTGAGCCATATAGACTGAAAAGTAGGCACATCCACAATGTATGCCTTTTGTTGCCTCTAAGCCCTCTCTCTCCTCTTAGAGACAACCTCTAAACATGAACTACCCCTAACAAAAAATTGGTTGCCTCTAACAATTTAACAATCCATCTGTTCCCAGTTGTCAGCCTTAGGAAGCATAACAAAGTACAGGAGAAATATTACTAATTGGACAAATGTGGTGCTAATCAATACTTTTTAATTTTTTGCTAGGGCCCACCTTAGAGGCTGGTTAGAGTCTCTAACTCACTATACATTGTGGTTTTTTCATTTGATAAAAGGCAAACTATGTGGGGCCTACCTTACAGGCAAGGTTGCCTCTATACACTGGAGATGCTTTGTACTACTTTTGATGTGTCTCATCAACTAACAAATAGAGGAGAAGCTTGCTTAGTATGCCCTCTCTCCCGCCCACGGGCGCGGTGGCTCGCAGAGTCGCAGGACGAGGAGAAAATTTTACTACTCCCATCGTTAGACGTATACTCCTTGTCCCTACCTTGGTTAGAGATATTATCATATTTTTGAAATATATGTCTTTTAGCAGATTTCAATATGAACTACTAGTACATACTCCAAATACTGATGTATATAGACGTATTTTAAAGTGTAGATTCACTCATTTTGCTTCATATGTAGTCCATATTGAAACAGACGTAGTAGTACGCACTCTCCCCCGCCCCTCGCTCCTTGCCCACGTGGTGGACGTGTAACAGTTCATTCAGTGTCAGATAGCTACAACCATATACTATAGTACCATCATTGCTAGACTTCCCGAAGACGCGAAGAGCCAAGCACAATCTTAATTTTTTTAGATGCCAAGCGCAAGGTTTATATAGGAGAACGAGTAGTAGTACTACTAGTAGTAAGTACTGTATGAGGAAGAAGGCAACAAGAACGTATGTTTTGCGTGACAGTCTCTTCTTACAGGACGTGCTAGACCTAGTGTACCTCATTGTTGCAATGGGAGTATCATAGATGGCACGATTCAGAGTGGTGGGCAGCGGGAATAATATTCGGGGCTGCTTAGTCTTAAACCCACTGTTCAAGATATCTTCCGATATTCCAATAAGTCGGTCGATTTATCACTTACCGGTGTCTGACCGATAAGATAAATTGGCCGATAAATCAGCCGATATGACGATAAATCGGCCGATATGCCGATAAACTAGCCGATTTATCCCTTATCATGGGTCGACCGATAGGTTCCCGATAAGCGATATCCCCAGCATTGCTTAAACCCCATGAAGAAGTCCCATCAAAAGGAATAGCCATCCTCTTCATGTGCTCCTATGTAAAATGATTAAATGAGAGAAAAAGAGAAAGAGACAAAGTAAAAAAATCACCAGCCTTAGAGCCAGCCCTATTGTATCAGTCAAACATAGGGAAAGGTTGGCCTCGTAATTTGACGGCTCATTATTCATTATTACTGCCTATACTCTTCGCGTATATAATAACCGTGTGGTAGAGTAGTTGTCTATAATTTTAATAACCATGCTCGAAGAGAAGAGGTGCACGTAACACTCTTTGCGTCTTTCCCAACCACACACGTGACACCGTGGAGCTCATTTCTGTACGATGATGCAGCCCACATGATAATTTGATGCGTCTAGTAGTAGTTACTAACTTAATGGAGGGTCGGGAACCACGCATGAAGGTTGTCGCGTTATTTATAAATGAAGTTTCTTTTCTTCAGTGGCACGTACGCAATATAAAAAGGTTCATATAGATAGAAAAAGAAACCGCTCCATTATATACATAGTCAGGAGCCTACACGGTTGCTTGCTGGGGTTGCTCTCTTCACACTCTCTCGCACAAAACGATTGTGGCCACATCTCTAGTCACACATCCAGACGGATCATGTCCGCCGGGGAAGGGGTGGATGCTTTCTGTAGATGCGGTCGCTGTCGGCGAAGGTGAAAACCCACTATCAGCGCGTCCAAATCAGGGGTCCCCGCCGTTCTCTCTCACAAAGCCGACGCGGTTGCCTTCGTCCCTTGCTCACTGCTGGGACGTGGGCAGAGGCTGGATCCCGCCGCCCTCTAGCTACATCCCGACATCCCTCAGGTACAACTTCCTTTACAGCCGGCTTGCACTAAGGGAGTCCTGGACTATGGGGTCCTCGTGTGTCCGGGCTATGTGATATGGGCCGGACTGATGGGCTGTGAAGATACAAGGTAGAAGGACTTCCCCGTGTCCGGATGGGAATCTCCTTTGCATGGATGTCAAGCTTGACGCTCGGATGTGTAGTTTCTTTTCTCTATAAACTGACTCTGTAGAACCCTAGGACCCTCCATTGTCTATCTAAACCGGAGGGTTTAGTCCATAGAGGCTAAGGCAAATCATATAGGCTCGACATCTAGGGTTCAGCCATTACAATCTCAAGGTAGATCAACTCTTGTAACCCCTATACTCATCAAAGTCAATCAAGCAGGAAGTAGGGTATTACCTCTGTCAAGAGGGCCCGAACCTGGGTAAACATCGTGTCCCCCGTCTCCTGTTACCTTCAATCCTTAGACGCACAGTTCGGGACCCCCTACCTAAGATCGGCCGGTTTTGACACCGACATTGGTGCTTTCATTGAGAGTTCCACTGTGTCATTGGCGGAAGGATCGATGACTCGTTTGATCATCAACAACGATGCTGTTTCCGGGGAGACCTTCCTCCCCGGTCAACTTTTTGTATTCGGTGGCTTCGCTTTGCACGCCGATTCAGTTGGTCGCCTTGAGCAGATCGACAGCTACGCCTCCGGTCATCAGATCAGTTTTAGGAACCTGAATTATGTCGCTGATATCCGAGGAGACTTGATCTTCGAAGGGTTCGCAGCCTTGACCATCGTTCTGGCCTTAGATCCGGAGCAAACCATTGGGTCCAAAGAGGGGAGCTTGGAGCCCACCGGACTCTCTGCAATTATGGAGCTTACTACCGGAGATCCGGAGGGGACTGTGTCATCGGCAAGCCCAGAGTCAAACTGGGTTCCCCCTATCATTGGAAAGCCGGAGTTGCCCCCGGACGCTAGCTCCAAACTCTCGAGGCCCACGCCAAGTGAGCATGGCCAGGAAGCTTTTGCCATGCCTGGCTCCTTGGACTTACGCTTCCTCGTCCAAACCTTGCTTTTAAACGAGGCTCTAGACTTAATGCAATCCCTCATCTTTAGAGAGGATTCACCTCCGAATAATGCCCAGCCCGAACTAGAGGCTGAGTGCAGGGAATTTTATGCCCCACCCACCACCCACTTGATAGCCACTATCGAGGATTTAATAATCGGCATGCTCGACTACGCCTCCGAAGTCATCGACGGTATGGACGACGATGCCGGAGCCGAACCAGGCCAAAACCTTCCTATCACCGGACGGTGGATGGCCACTTCTACATACGACGTGTACATGGTGGACACACCCAAAGAGCACGACGATGACAATCAGGATCCGATCAAGGACAAGCTCGTCGAGGTACCACCGAAGCATCGACGACAGCGGCACCGCTCAAAGTCACGTCGCGAAAAAGATAGCAATAACGGCACCGGAGACAATAACACTGCGGAGAACGCCGAAGACCCCAAAGCCCCCGTCGAGCCCACATCCGAACATGATGATATGGAGGAGCGGCAAGTTAACCTTGACGATCCAGTCGGGAATGAGGACTCAGAGGATAGTAACTATCTACCAATCTCCAAGGATGATGTGAGCCTCGGCGACGAAGAATTCATCATGCCAGAGGAACCCCTCGAGCAAGAGCACTTTTAGTGCCAGCTAATCACAACAGCGAGAAGCCTAAAAAAGAAGCAGCAACAACTTCAAGCCGAACAAGATACACTCAATGACAGATGGACTAAAGTCCTGGCAGCCGAAGAATATGGCCTCGAACACCCAACAAAGAGCTACCCGAAGCACATGCTACTACCACAATTTGACAACGAAGCCCTTGAGCCAATACCGCCAAAGTATAAACCCGCTGACGAACCTGATCGACCACCATGTGGGCGGGACAGAGCAGCTACTTATGCCGAACACCAGCCCGCGCCACCCTGCCATAGAGGCAAGGAGGTAGCAGCTCCGGGCTACACCTACGACATACGCAAGGACCTGGACAATAGATCCGATCAGATCAGATCAATCTATGGATCAAGGGGGCGTGCTCCAACACGAGAGGACGGCCATCAGGCTCGGTGCGACCAGCATAACCTCACCGGGCTGAAAACCGAACACGGATGCCGTCCGAACTCCATCGGGACGTCGCCCGATATAGAGGCGCCGCACACCCCTTATGTTTCACCGATGAAGTAATGGAGCACCAGTTCCCAGAAGGGTTTAAACCCGTTAACATTGAATCATACGATGGAACGACAGATCCCGCAGTATGGATCGAAGATTTTCTTCTCCATATCCACATGTCTCGCGGTGACGATCTCCATGCCATCAAGTACCTCCCGCTAAAACTAAAGGGACCAGCTCGGCACTGGCTAAACAACTTCCTAGAAAACTTCATTGGCAGCTGGGAAGATTTGGAGGACGCCTTTCGAGACAACTTTCACGGTACCTATGTCCGGCCTACAGACGCCGATGACCTAAGTCATATAGTCGAGCAACCCGGAGAGTCAGCCCGCAAACTCTAGACGAGGTTCTTAATTAAAAAGAACCAAATTGTCGATTGTCCGGACGTCAAAGCCCTCGCGGCCTTTAAACATAGCGTCCGCGACGAATGGTTGGCCAGACACCTCGGCCAAGAAAAGCCGAAGTCCATGGCAGCCCTTACTGCACTCATGACCCGGTTTTGCGTGGGGGAGGATGGCTGGTTAGCTCATAGAAGCAACAGTACCAGCGACCCTGGCACCTGCGAAGCCAGAGATGGCAACGGTAGGCCACGACGCAACAAGCATAAGCGTCAAAACAATGATGACGATACAGAAGACACGACGGTCAACGCCTGATTCATCGGCTCTAAATCCATATAGCGGAAGAAGCCATTCAAAGTAAACAAAGATGGTCCATCCAGTTCGGACAAAATACTTGATCGGCCTTGCCCGAATCATGGCAGCCCTGACAAGCCTGCCAATCATTCCAACAAAAATTGTTGGTTCTTTAAACAGGCCGGTAAGTTAAACACCGAACGCAAGGGGAAAGGGCTGCCAAGCGAGGACGATGAAGAGCCTCGCCCACCGAACACAGGGGGACAGAAGAAATTTCCCCCCGAGGTAAAAACAGTGAATATGATATACGCTACACATATCCCCAAGAGGGAGCGCAAGCGTGCGCTAAGGGACGTCTATGTCGTAGAGCCGGTCGCCCCAAAATTTAACCCCTGGTCGGCCTGTCCGATCACCTTTGATCGTAAGGATCACCCGACCAGTATCCGTCATGGAGGTTCGGCAGCCTTGGTCCTTGATCCAATCATCGACGGATTCCATCTGACCCGAGTCCTTATGGACGGCGTGTCGGGGCAGGCTGATCTGGCCCACGAACACCTATGGGACCGGCGGACCGAGCCCCTTTCGGTTCGGCGGGGAGCGGAGGTCGCACGAAGAGCAGATCGAGGCGAAGCACGCGAGAGGTTTACCCAGCGGAGCTCTCCGGAGAGATAACACTCCTACTGCTGCATGTCTAGGTGTATTGCGTTCTTGCTCAGGAGCGTCGAGTGCTACAGTACACACGAGCTGCTAACGAGACTGAGCGTGGGGGGGGGGGGGAACCGATCGACCCTCTCTACGTTGCGCATGGGCCTCCTTTTATATGCTCAAGGGGTCTCCGACAGGTGGCAACGTAGACAAGGGTACAAATGGAAAAGTAGTGGTTGGTACACCTACTTGTACAGTGTACAGTGTATCATACCTAACCCTGACGGCAGGGGACAAAGGCATTAAATGCCCGTCTACGCCGCCCTAACAGTGCAAACAGGGACCGTCAGGGGCGCCACCGCTTGCCACGATGGCAATCTTGTCAGCGCCGCTTGCCACCTCGCACCGCTGGCTGCACAGCCTCTCGCCACACGCGTCTGGAAAGGTCCTAGGGCGACACGTTAGTGAATGTCTTTGGAGCGCAGTGCAGTGGTGGCCTGCATGCAAGCGCCTTTGTCATGTTGTTGTCTTGTCGTGCCGGAAGCTTGTCGCTCCTTTGGTCCTTCCCGGCAAGCTCCTCTTGCTGTGGCCTTGTCTCCTAGGTGCCTTGGGTGGCCTTCCCGGCAAGCTCCTCTTGCCGGGGCCTTGTCTCCCTAGCTTGAATACTTTGTTCTTGAATGGCTCCAAAGGAACCACGGAGGATCTTGGCGGTCACCCGGTAAGCCTTGCCGCGGAGGGCTGCAACTGCCCGTGCACAAGTTCGGGATACTAGGGTACCCCTACTCTAGTACACCGACAGAGCCCCGGGCCTGGGCCACACACCTGCAGTGCAGCTGTTGGGCCAGGCCCAAACAGGCACGGGCACACGCGGCCCGGGTCACGCCGTAACTCACCCCGGACCCACCACGCCCTCCATGAACGGCACGCGTCGACTGCGGCGTCGTGTGAGAGATCGTGGGTGAGATCGTGGGGGGTTTCTTTATTCGGAATAACGGAACGTCCGCCCCCTCCCTCTTTATAAGCAGGGGAAACAGGGGCAGGCCGCCCATCTCGCCAGTTGCTGTCCCATCGAAAAACCACCGCTGCTCCCCCCTTCTTCCTAAGGCTGAAGAGAGCGGCGCTCACTTCATCGCCACCAGCATCATCAACGCCGCCGATCTTCCTCACCACCTCCGCCATGGCTCCGAAAGCTGACAAGGGGAAGGCCGTGAAGTCGGCCGAGGTGCAACGGCTTGCGGCGCTGCGGAAGGAGCGGGCGATCTTTCCCCCCCAGCTCGCCGCGAGGGAGCTGAGGGAGAACTACTACCTCTTCTGGTCGACGGAGACGCGAGCGCATCCGCGCACGAAGGTACTCCCCGCCGCTGCTTCAGAACTGGCCCCGACTGGGTATCCCTTCTTCGCGCTCTTCTTCTACTGCGGGCTCTGCCCGCCTTTCTCTGAATTCTTCTGTGACATCATGAACACCTACGGGTTCCGCCTCCTTGATTTCACCCCCAATGTCGTTCTGACCATGGCAGTTTTCGCACATCTCTGTGAAAACTTTGTCGGAGTCCACCCAAATGTAGCCCTTTTCCGCCACTTCTTTTTACCCCGAGTCGAGAGAGGGGAGCCTCTTGCCGGAGGAATCGCTTGGATCTCGAGGGTTGGCAAGAAGGAAGCCTATCTGGAGGGAGACCTCTGTAGCAAATGGGAGGAATGGAGGGCAGATTGGTGCTGGATTGTCGAGGAGAACCCGCAGCCATTTACTGCCCAGCGCCAAACCCTTGTAGTGCGCGGCAACGATTGGAGCAATCTGGCCCCGGAAGACGCTAGGCTGAAGATCGCGGTCACCCGAATCCTTCGCCTCAGACTTGCCGGACTCACCGTAAAACCTGTTGGCGAGACTTTACGCACCGCCAGACGCCCCTTGCAGGAGAGGAGGAGACCACTTTGGGAGTTTCGTAACGCCGGCAGATATCATGAGGCTGCGCCCAGGCCTCAACTTCAACTTCACCGTCTTGGAGCTTGACGCGATGCTCTTAGAGCTGTTCAAGCCCGATCCCGATCATCCGTAGATGTTTAGGTTGCCGAGGGCGTCGTTCATTGTGCAACAATTCCGCGCTTGACCGCATCCGTGCAATGATGCCGTCGTGCGACTCACATGGAATTGTCCCAACTTGGCAAGAGCCTGCAGATGACGTCGTGCGGTAGTTCTTTGACAACCTGGTAGAAATGCCGGTCCGCCTCGATGAGCAGAGGGGCCTCACCTGCGACACCACTGATGATGAGATGCAGCGCATCGCCACCAGGCTGGAAGAGGCAGCTGACGGCCGCTGCCATGGCGAAGTTTGGCTTCACCGTGGAGGAGGCAGAGGCAGCAGAGGCGGCAAGCCTTGTCGGCGAAAGGAGTTTGCGGCGAGGAAGAGCTTGTCGAGCATGAAGCCGAGTCGGCGAGCCGCCCGAGGCGCATCCTTCCCACCTTCAAGCAGCTTGCGGGCGGAGCCCCAGCTCCACCAAGAAGGCGTCTTCGCAAGGCCGGAGACGAAGCGGGCGGCAGACGGGCCAACAGCCGCAGCGCCGCGACACGCTCCATCATGGCAAGCACTTGCTGCGGGAGCACCTCACGCCGCTGCGGCAACTGGAGCGGGGCCCTCGCAGACCACCAGTTCCGCTCCCGCCAAGCGTCCAAGGGAACCCACTCCTCCGCCTCGTCGTACTGGAGGCGGGCCAGAATTTGATCTCTCCGCGCTCAGCTCCGACGAGGAAGAAGAAGAGTAAGATTCTTTGTTGTACTTGTGATTCTTCGATTTGTTGCTTTGTCTTGTATCTGATTTGCTTGTATCTGATTTGCTTTTACTCTGAACCCATTCCTGTTCAGGACGCTGGCCCAGAGAGCGTCGAAGAGATCCAAGACCCCGGTGGTTGTCATCGAGGACGAACCCACTGCAACAGCAGGAGGCGCGTCCGAGGCCACCTTGCCGGATGAGGCAACTCTTCTTCAAAGCAGCCCCCAGCGTAAGTATATGGTCTACTTCTTGCTGTTCGGCGTGCATGGGTGCTCTTTCTTTCTTGATATCATTTGTTGATTTGTGTAGGAGCAGAGCAGCCTCCTTCTGCTTCGACTACGCCGCCAAGGGTTGATTCCCCGGCAAGGGAGCGTTCTCCGGCAAGGGAGACTTCTCCGGCAAGGGGCAGTTCTCCGGCAAGGGATGGCACCTGTGATCCCTTGGCGGCGGAGACCATGACCGCAGACCCTGGCACAGGTAATCTTCTTGCCTGAAAATTTCCCTTGTGTTCTTTTTCTTCTGATTTTGTCTTTGAATATTTGCTTGACTTTCTTCATCCATCCGCCACAGAGCCAATGGAGACCGAGGTCGCCGGCGAGGAGGACGTGCGGGGCAACACTGACGACGCCGCCGCCATCGAAGAAGAAGCCGACGCTGATGAGCCCGCCGACGAAGAGGCCGCCAAAGCTGCCGCCGCAGAAGCTGGCGAGGGGTCCGGCGATCGCACTGACGGCCCTGAGGCCGCAGGAGCGCCAGGCGCTACGCCGACCGCCGATCCCTCCACCGCTGCCGCAGCGTCGGGCTCCGAAGAGCCCCAGCCCGGCGCCTATTTGAAGGCCGGCGATGGCGTCTTCATCAAGCTCCCATGGGAGTCGAGCTCCAGGGCGCCGGCCGAAGGAGAAACCTTCGACGAAGAGCTGCTCGCCTCCGCTGGACTGACGCTAGTCGACGCGCCAAGCAGCAAAGAACGGCGAGCTGAGGAGGAGCAATGCTGCGGAAGCTGTTGTCGCTCTACCGCGCCCGACAAGCCAAGCTGGAATCCCGGGAGGCGCTTGTCGCGAAGGCGGGAGCAGACATCGAGAAGCGCGCGGAGGAGCTCCGGGGCTGCAACCAGGAAGCTCTCCGGTCCTTGGCAGAGGAGTGGGAGTGGCTCGCCGAGGAGCGCAAAGCCTTTCTTCTCGAGAAGGCCGAAGCTGAGGAGGAGCAGCGGCTTGCGCCGAGAAGTTGTCTGCGCAGGAAGGTGAGTTGGCGCAGCGGAAGGTTAACCTTGACAGCCATGAGGAGGATCTTGCCATGCGCAAGCAAACATTTGGCGGGGCTCTCAAGGAAGCAAAGGATGATGCCGCAGCCGAGGCCGCCAAGAAGGAGCTGGAGACAGAAGGTGGCGCAGTTGGAGGCCGATCTCAAGGGGAGCGGCGAGGAGCTTGCTGCACTCAAGCACGAAGCGAGAAGGACGCCTACACTCTTGGCGAGCTGCAGGGCCGTCTCGCCGAGAGGAGCAAAGAGCTCAGCGCCGCCAAGG
The DNA here is from genome assembly GCA_021605145.1 of Aegilops bicornis. NCBI lineage: Eukaryota > Viridiplantae > Streptophyta > Magnoliopsida > Poales > Poaceae > Aegilops > Aegilops bicornis. The sequence goes on along the minus strand of CM038671.1, from coordinate 691,643,417 downwards.
ACTCCAATGCAGATCTTGAGTTGAAGCTAACTACTTTGACTCAGGCGCTGGATGGCGCCATGGAGCAGGAGGTGGCCTTGAAGGAGAAGATCAAGGCCGACGAGGGCTCTTTGGCGAGGCTGCCGCCCAGAGTGCCTTGAGGGAGAATGTGGAGCACTGGACCGAGGGTCTCGTGAATGTTGCTGCAGCCATCGACGAGGAGCTGGCGCAGCTGGGGATGGTGGATCTTGGATATTCCTCCGACGAGCACCTCCAAACCAGCGCCAAGCTTAGCTTGTTCTTCAAGGGCGTGGTGAAGGCCCTCCAGCGACTCCGGGAAGAAGTCCCAAAGCAGCTGGCCGAGGAGTCGCGCCAAATCTGCGCGGGAGCTCTTCAAAAGGTGCTGATGAAGGTGGCCTTCCGCAATCCAGGCCTCAACCTCACCAACGTCCTCAAGTCCCTGCCGCTGGATGCTGATGTGGAGGCGCTCAAGACCCTTGTCGCACCCATCGTGGACAGGGTGAGCGGAATCAAGAGGGTTGAGGGCGATCGCGTAGATTAGGCCGCCCGTTTTCTCTTTCTCTTGCCGCTGTTGATCATGTCATAAGAACAATCCATTAGAGCTCCGGCAAGCTATCTTGTAATATAACTCTATTTTGGGTATCAATTGCTATGTTATTTCCTTTACTTGATTCCTTCCTTTGTCTGTTTTTGCCTGACGCTTTTAGGGACCTTGTCGGTAGCGAGCACTGGCCATGTTGAGTGCGGGAGACGTCAATGACCTTCCGGCGGTACCGCTCCGACAAACAACCTTGTCGCAACTAGTCGCAGCTCACTTAAGTTGTTGAGCGGACTCGAAACAAAGTAAGGCGCAACTAGCTACGAGTTGGTTCCTCTGCGCAGGTTTTCCATGCAAAGTACGGTCGTTCGAGGAAGATAACTTAAAAATTTTAAAACTGATTGCTCAAACTTTGGCAACTTAGCTTTTACGTCGTTTGCTTCCGGTAAGGCTAGACTTCCTTGAGCGACGCTTGGTCCACACCATTATCTTCTCCTTTCCCCCCGGCAAACTTGTGTGCGAGGGAACCTTCCTTTCTTTGAGAAAGAGAAAGAAGAGAAAATAAAGATATGGAGCCTTATGGCTCGTTATCACTTACCAGGGGTAGGTGCTGCACAAAGTGTCAGATAACGCATGCAAATAGAAGCAAAAAGCATGAAATTGACAAGATGTGCGAAGCACGCTAGCTTTACTCATGCACGGGGTCTGCGCCCGGCTTTGTACAAAGGATTACATGCAACAGCGGCAAGACTTGTACAAAAGGTGGTTGCCAGAATAGGTTCCGGCAACCGCGCCCTACGGGTAAAACTTACGAAGATGCTCAATGTTCCAGGAGTTGCTCACCGGAATGCCATCTTCGGTCTCAAGGCGGACAGCGCCAGGCCTAGTGACTCGTTTCACCCGGTAAGGACCTTCCCACTTCAAGGCCAACTTGTTGGAATTCTTGGTGGACTGAACTCGCCGAAGAACAAGGTCGCCTTCCTCGAGACTTACGGCATTAACTGCGGCTATGGTAGCGGCGCAAAGCTTGCTGGTATCGAGCAGCTCGTACGGCAGCCTGAAGACGATCCTCCTCAAGGAGCAGCGCATCATCTTGTCGCAGCTGCTCTTGCTCAAGCTCATCATAAGCGAGCACTCGAGGCGATCCGTATACAAGTTCCGTGGGGAGAACTGCTTCCGCTCCATAGACTAGAGCGAAAGGTGTCTGGCCAGTGGCTCAATTTGGCGTCGTCCTGATCGACCAAAGAACCACCGGCAGCTCCTCAATCCAGTTTCTTCCGCACTTGTGCAGCCTGTCGAAAGTTCTGGTCTTGAGCCCGCGCAGCACTTCAGGATTTGCCCTCTCTGCTTGACCGTTGCTTCTCGGATGAGCAACAGAAGCGAAGCAGACCTTGGCGCCAAGATCTTGGACGTCTTGCATGAAGGCGGCTGCTCGTGAATTGCGTGCCGTTGTCGGTGATGATCTGTTAGGGATTCCAAACGGCAAACAATCGACTGAAGAACTTGATGCTTGTGTTGTCACCTTCCTCATCGCTTCCACTTCCGGCCACTTTGTGAACTTGTCGATTGCAACGCATACAAGTACTCAAAGCCCCGACAACTTCGGGGAAAGGGGCCGAGGATGTCGAGCCCCGCACCGAAAATGGCCAGGATAAAGGAATCGCCCGAGAGCTTGAGCTGGCTGGTGTATTTGCTTGGAATGGAACCGCACGCTTCACACTTGGTTACTTGTGCAGTTGCATCTTTGGAGGGCTGTCGGCCAAAAGAAACCTTGCGGGAACGCTTTGCCAAGAAGTTCTCTGGCGCCAATGTGGTGACCACATATGCCTCCATGTATCTTCGCCAACAGCTTTTGTCCGTCTTCCCGATGAATACACTTCAATTTCACACCGTTGAGTCTTCTTACATGCAGGTGTCAGTCGACAAACTGGTACATACTTGACCGCTGGGCTACTCTTTCCGCTTTTCTTGCTCTTCGGAAGTTCTCTGTACGAAGGAAGTGGACAATCTGCTGTGCCCATCTTTGGAGCTTGCGGCTCGACAACAAGGACTAAAGGCACATCTGCTGCTGCGGGAACATCCGCTTCTATGGCGAGAACCTGTGGTTCAGCCGGAGCTTGACGTTCCCCGGCAAGCTTGCCGGAACAAAACTTGTCGGGAGCGTCTGCTTCAACGAAACAAACCCTAGGGCTTGTCGGAGCAGAATGCCCCTCAGCACTGTTGGTGTTGATCTTGGGGACCTTCTTGACGGCGGCTTCGGGAAGCTCTGCCGGAAAGTAGTCACCAGAGATCAACTTCCTCTTCTTGCTCTGTCCAGTTGATGGCGTTACAGACGGTTGAGTCAGCTTGAGCACAAAAATTCCTGGTTCCACAGGTAACTTAAGTGCGGCGCACTTTGACAGGCCATCAGCAATGTCGTTCTGAGCTCTTGGAATATATTCCATCTGTAGGCCGTCAAAGTGCTCTTCTAGCTTTCTCACTTCATCAACATAAGCTTCCATCAATGGACTCTGATAATTCTTGTTCACTTGGCGGATGACAAGCTGTGAGTCACCACGACAATGAGCTTCTTGATCCCAAGGTCTCTGCGATCTCGAGACCGGCAAGCAAACCTTCATACTCTGCGGTATTGTTTGTTGCTTGCTCCTTGGGAAAGTGCATCTGGACTACGTACTTGAGGTGCTCTCCGTGGGTGCAACAAGTAGCATGCTCAAGACCGCGCCTTTGCAGCGAGAAGGCACCATCAAAGTACATCAGCCACTCTTTGCTTGCTTCCTTGACAGAATGCTCGTTTCGAATTTCTTCATCTTGTGTTGGCGTCCATTCTGCTATGAACTCCGCCAATGCTCGGTTTGGATAGTTGAAGTGCTCTCAAACTTGAGGCCAAAGCTTGACAGTTCCAAAGCCCACTCGACAAACCTGCTGTTGCCTCTGGATTTTGCAAGATCCTCTTCATGGAAAACGAGTGACGACTGTGATCTCATGTGCCCGGAAGTAATGGCGCAGCTTTCTCGAGGCCATGAGGAGGCCGAAAAGCAATTTACGCACGCAGTACCTTGACCTAGCCCCTGCAAGGGAACTGACAAAGTAAACTGGGCGCTGCACCATTCTTTTCTGCATCTTCTCATGCGTCTGCGCAGATCCGTCCTTGTCGGGACCATAGCTTGCCGGTGAAGCCCCCCGCTTGTCGCTGGATGCATCTGTCATGGTTGCTAGCTCATCATCCGCCTCCCTCTCCGCTACTAACGCAGCACTAACCACTTGATTGGTTGCCGCTATATATAGCAGCAACTTCTCTTGTGGCTTAGGTGCGACAAGTGTTGGAGTGGAGGACAGTGTATCTCTTCAAGTATCTGCAGCACAGCCTCCGCTTCCGGAGTCCATTGCATCGGACCTGCCTTTTTCAAAATTTTGAAAATGGCGGTAGCGCTCAACCAGAACCTAGAGATAAACCTGCTGAGAGCAGCTACGCAACCGGCAAGCCTTCATACATCCTTGACGCGCTTTGGTGCTTCAATCCGCTCAATGGCCTTGATCTTGTCGGGATTGGATTCTATTCCCCGCTGAGACACGAAGAACCCGAGAAGCTTGCCGGAAGGGACTCCAAACACACACTTCTCAGGGTTGAGCTTGAGGTTGATCTTACGCAGATTTGCAAAGGTTTCGTCTAAATCTTAAATCAGGGTCGCCTTGTCCTTGCTTTTGACCACTATGTCATCCATGTAGGCTTCCACATTTCTGTGAATTTGCGGCTCAAAAGCGTCATGAACTACTCTTGCAAACGTTGAACCGGCATTCTTTAGTCCAAAGGGCATCCGTACAAAACAGTATGTGCCACATGGGGTGATGAATGCGGTCATCTCCTCATCCTCTTCTACCATGAAGATCTGATGATATCCTGAGTATGCATCCAGAAATGGAAGCAAATCACAGCCGGCCGTGGAGTCAACAATCTGGTCGATGCGCGGCAAGGGAAATGGGTCTTTGGGACAAGCTTTATTGACATCGGTGAAGTCGATACAACGCCTCCATTTCCCGTTAGCCTTGCGTACAACTACAGGATTGGCCAACCACGTAGGATGGAGTACTCCTCTGACAAGGCCTGCTGCTTCCAATTTTCTTGATTTCTTCTGCGATGAACTCTTGGCGCTCCACTGCCTGCTTCCTGACTTTCTGCTTGACGGGCGCGCAGATGAGGACAAAGCGGAAAGATGGTGCTCAATTACTTTCACAGGAACACCGGGATGTCGACGGTTGCCACGCAAACACGCCGACGCTCGCCCGCAGGAAAGCAACGAAGCGCCTTCCTATTTAGGGTCGAGGGAGGCACTGATGGTGAAGGTACCACCAGTGCCGTCCTCCTTGGCGGACACCTTCTTGGTCTCTGGTGGAGCTGCCATCGTCGTCTTACACTTGCCGGTGGAGCTCGATGGTGCGTCCTCGACGGTAGCGCAGCACTCCGAAGAGGTGCGCTTGCCGGAGTGGGCATCAGAGCTCTTGCCGGACTTGGTCTTCTTCTTCCCCCCGGGAGCTTCAGTGGCAAGTGGCTTGCAATCTGTTGCAGCTGCTGCTTCCCAGTTGATCTTGTCGGCACAGATAAGAGCATCCTTCTTGTCGCCAGGGACAGAGATGACACTTATCGGGCCTGGCATCTTCAGCATATTGTAGGCATAATGAGAGGCCGCCATGAATTTGGCGAGTGCTGGACGGCCAAGTATCCCATTGTAAGGCAATGGAAAATCAGCAACGTCAAAAGTGACCCTCTCAGTCCTGAAGTTCAACTCGCTGCCAAATGTCACCGGCAACGTGATCTTTCCCCTCGGCTTGCTCCTTCCCGGATTGATTCCTTGGAATGTGCCGGTCTCTTCGAGCTTCGCCATCGTGGATCTGGAGTTTCGGAGCACCGCAGAGGAGATCAGGTTCAAGCCGGCCTCGCCGTCAACTAACATCTTGGTGACCTTGAGGTTGTGGATAGTTGGTGAAACCAACATCGGCAAGCACCCGACCGCAGTTACACGATCAGGGTGGTCCTCAATATCAAAGATGATAGGCGTGCTGGACCATTTCAGAGGCCTGCGTGACTCGACGGATGGTTCTGCCGTGTTGACTTCCCGCATCCACTGCTTGAGTTGGCGGTGTGAAGTATGCAGAGAAGCACCGCCGTCAACGCACAGGACCTCTGTGGCTTTCTGGAACTCTTGCTCATCGGCTTCGTCATCATCCATGTCTTCGTCGCTGTCGCGGGGAGGTTTGTCTCCTTGCCGCTGCTTGGCCTTGCCGCGGCGTCCTCCCCGGCCGGGACGTTTCTTGCCAGCTCCTCCAGCAGCCTCCTGGGCCTTCTCCTTGTCGCGCCGTTCGTATTCAGCCTTCTGCTGCTCGACAAGCTGCTCGACCTTCTTGCAGCTCTGGAGGTCATGGCCCGTGGTGAGGTGGATCTTGCAGTACTGCTTGTTGGAGCCGTCCTGCTTATCGGCGACCGCCACAGCCTGGCAGTTGGCGCCAGCGGCAACCTCCTTGCCGGAGCTACCAACTTTGACTTTCTTGGCGCCACCTCCGTTGCCGGACTGCTCAACAACTAGCACATCTTTGCCTTTCTTCTTCCTATTGTTCCGCCGCCGGTTCTTCCTTGCCGGGGCGGTCTCCTCACTATCAGATCCTCCTGCTTCAGTATTCTCTCCGGGGAGTCTCCTCCCTTCCTCAGCACGTGCACACTTGTCGGCCAGGGCATATAGCTCACTGACGTCTCTGATCTTGCACATCGCCATCTCCTCCCGCATCCTGCGGTTTCGCACGTTCTAATGGAATGCGCTGATTACCGCGGTAGGGTGGACATCTGGGATGTTGTGCTGCACACGGCTGAATCTCTAAATGTACTTGCGCAGAGGCTCTCCTTCCTTCTGGGCGAGCAGATGAAGGTCGCTTTCTTGGCCAAGGGGCTTGTGGCCGCCTGTAAAGGCGCCGACAAACTGATGGCATAGATCTGCTCAAGAGGATATGGAGTTGTCCGGCAAGTGCATGAGCCAGGATCTGACATTGGGCCTGTGCACCAGCGGGAAGTAGTTGGCAAGGATCTTGTCGTCTCGCCCCCCGGCAGCTTGCACCGCGATGGTCTAGATGCTGAGGAACTCCGACGGATGCGTCTTGCCGTCGTACTTCTCTGGTACGTCTGACTTGAAGTTTTTCTTGCTGGGCCACTGGACTTGCCGCAGCTCACGAGTGAACGCAGGGCAACCTACCGCGTACGGCAAGTCGCCTGGTTCCTCTGGCGCATGCATGTCAACAGAGGGCCCAGCGCGCTTGTCGGATTGACGCCGCGCTTCTCTTTGGCGCTCGATGCGAGTTCGAGCGTCTTCTTGTTGTCGTTCGTGAAGAACTTGGCGCTAATCACGACGAGCTCGTGGATCCGGCGATGCGGTGGAGTCATTGCCGAGGTGGATCCGGCGAGTCGGCGATCTTAACCTTCGGGCGGAGAGTGCATGGTGGTTGCACCCCCACGGTTTAAATGCGCCACTGGCTCGTGTTTGGCAGTCCTGCCCCGGCAGCGATGTACTCGGTTGCCGCGGAGCGTCGCCGTTGGCGAAGCCGATGAGACTCTGAATGGTGGCCCTCCATTCATCAACCTTGTCGGCTGTCGGAGGGTAATCCAAGAGCAGCTGAGCTCTTGCCAAGGCTTCTGCTGGAGTGGTGGGTGGTAGTGGCGAACGGTGCGAGGAGCGGGATATGCTCGGACTTCTAACTATGTTAGAAGGAGCAGTATCCCGTCCAGGCGACCGTGCCTCGCTCGCGCCAGCATGTTGGCGTGCATGCTGGTCTAGAGCATCCCAAGATCCTCCAGCTCGATCTTGGTCCAACGAGCGTATGGCGTTGTGAATGCCATGACGCTGTCGGTCTCGCGCCCCCTGAGATGGGCGCGGTGCATGTACAGACGCCGAGGTCTGCGCAGCCTTGTCCTTGGACTTGGCAGCACCGTGAGCTCCCCCGTCGCCGTCCATTCTTCCGCTGGCATCTACCCCACCACCTGTTTGCTCCGGTGGCGGTGGGTTCGACGCGGACGGGGCTTCTGCCGCCGAAGCCTTCTTCTTCGGTGGCATGTCGATGAAGATGATGAAGATCTAGCTCGCGTGGACGCCGGATCAGGTTCACACAACCTCGACGCCCCTACAGCGCGCCAAACATGTCGGGCAGGCTGATCTGGCCCACGAACACCTATGGGACCGGCGGACCGAGCCCCTTCGGTTCGGCGGGAGCGGAGGTCGCCGAAGAGCAGATCGAGGCGAAGCACGCGAGAGGTTTACCCAGCTTCGGAGCTCTCCGGAGAGATAACACTCCTACTGCTGCATGTCTAGGTGTATTGCGTTCTTGCTTAGGAGCGCCAAGTGCTACAGTACACATGAGCTGCTAACGAGACTGAGCATGGGGGAGGAACCGATCGACCCTCTCTACGTTGCGCATGGGCCTCCTTTTATATGCTCAAGGGGTCTCCGACAGGTGGCAACGTAGACAAGGGTACAAGTGGAAAAGTAGTGGTTGGTACACCTACTTGTACAAAGGTACGATGTATCATACCTAACCACGGCGGCGGGGACAAAGGCATTAAATGCCCGTCTCACGCCGCCTCTAACGGTGCAAACAGGGACCGTGGGCGCCACCGCTTGCCACGATGGCAATCTTGTCGGCGCCGCTTGCCACCTCGCATCAGCTGGCCTGACCTCTCGCCACGCACGCCTGGAAAGGTCCCAGGGCGGCACGTTAGTGAATGTGCTGGAGCGCAGGTATAGAGTGGTGGCCTGCCGCGGCAAGCGCCTTGCCGCGGTTGTTGTCTTGTCGCGCCCGGAAGCTTGTCGCTCATCGGTCCTTCCCGGCAAGCTCCTCTTGCCGGGGCCTTGTCTCCTAGGTGCCTTGGGTGGCCTTCCCGGCAAGCTCCTCTTGCCGGGGCCTTGTCTCCCTGGCTTGAATACTTTGTTCTTGAATGTCTCCAAAGGAACCACGGAGGATCTTGGCGGTCACCCGGTAAGCCTTGCCACGGAGGGCTGCAACTGCTCGTGCACAAGTTCGGGATACTAGGGTACCCCTACTCTAGTACACCGACACCGCGGCAACAGTCTTAACTTGATTTATCAAGACATGATCCACAAAATGGGTATTGACCCATCAAGAATCAAGCCTACTAATACTACCATTAAAGGAGTAATACCTGGTGTAGAAGCCCGCTGCACGGGCTCAATAACATTGGAAGTGGTCTTCGGTTCGCCGGACAACTTCCCAAGCGAAGACTTAATCTTTGACATCGTCCCCTTCCGCAGTGGTTATCACGCACTGCTCGGAAGAACCGCCTTCGCTCGCTTCAATGCGGTCCCGCATTATGCTTACTTAAAGCTCAAAATGCCTGGACCCCATGGCGTTATTACAGTTAATGGAAACATGGAGCGCCCCCTCCGTATTGAGGAGCACACCGCGGCCCTCACAGCCGAGGTACAGAGCGGCCCTATCAAGCCGCACACCTCATCGGCCATCAAGCCCCCGGACAATGTTAAACGAGTCCGGTCCACTCTCCAAGATGACACCTCGACAACTCCAGAGCTAGACTAGCAGCTTCGCCTCCGTAGACCGCCACTCACATCCCTGGCATTTGTACCGCGGGCGCATAACTACGCACTCAAAATATCTTGGGCATCAACGGAGGCACAATACAGATAGGTCTATAGTACGGTTTGACCCTATATGACCTTGACCTTTTTTTCTTTTTTTCTTCTACAATACCACAGGTGCATTAAAACCTAGCTACTCCACGGACATACAAGGACTCTTTCCGAGCCCGGTTTCGTACAGACAACCGTGGGCCGTTCCTCTCAAGGAATCTCTCCCTCAAAGGGGAAAGCGACGCAGACGTGCGGCAGGGTGTGCAAGGGATCTTCAAGACCACCTTTTCTTTTTAGGACATGTATATAGCTTTCCCTTGTTCACAAATTCTCGGCATGTAAAATAGCCTTGATGCTTATGGCATCCTTTGTAAGAACATGTTTTGACGTATCAATCTGACTATAATGGAAACAATTTTGCCCAACCCTATTCGGTATTGGCTTATTTCCTAATCTATATTCCTTCCTTACGTCAGATTGGCACATACACCTCGGCACGATTTGAATTGCCAGGGGCTCTATTCGGCCACATATATTTTTTCAAAAAAAGAAGTCCGAACACTGTTATAGTATACTTCGGCGTCCTGAAGATGGCATTATATGCATCGGCTCTGAATCATGTCTTTGGTAAATAGTTGGGTTGCCCGGCTCCTGTGGTTCCCACCTTATGTTCCGCTTGTTCGGCTAAGGTATTAAAGGGAGAACTATGGCGATTGTGTTTCTGGTTCGTCCGATCAAACACCTCAGTAGAGAAAGCCGAAAACTGACTGTCATGGTGCGGTGAGAGCTGATCAGCTATTCGGCGACTTAATATAAATCTCTTGCGATTTCTTTAGTATTATATGAAGGACTGGCTTCGGTTCGGTCACGCGCCTAAGGCATCCTAGTCCGGACAGCCGCATGCGCACCAGGGGCTAGTTCTTAGCCCCACCGTCAAACTCCTATGGCAAAGTAAAAGTGCTAAAGCCGCATAGTTTGATTGCCTGGTTCGTTATGTAAGTCACCTCCTTTACGGACCAAGACGTAGGGTCAAGAGTGCTTGCACGTTATTCCGAACACCCCCATAGCATCTACGTGGAGGCTGAAGCCGACGACTAGCAAACTTTCAGAATAATAAAATATGGCCGCACAGGAGGTAAGTAGTTCAGATAAGAGCATAAATATATTACAAAGCCTTGGTTTATAATACAACGTCTGGACAGCTCGGATACACTCACTCAAATATGACAGCCTTTGAGCATTGGCCCTCTATTAATCGGGCACCCTCCAGGACGTCTTCAAAATACCGCTCTGGTTTGCGGTGGACCTTGCCTTCGGGTGGTCCCTCGACGCCACAGCGGCGGCCTTCATCTTAGCCCAGTGCATCTTGACACGGGCAAAGGCCATCCGCGCACCTTCTATGCACGCCGAGCGCTTGACAGCGTCAAATCGGGGCAGTGCGTCTGCGAGTCGCTTCACCAGGCCGAAGTAGCTGCTAGGAATGGGTTCGGCTGGCCAAAGCCGGACTATGACGTCCTTCATGGACAAACCATACATCCTATGCAGCTCCGCCAGCTGCATCATCTGGTCGCTTAACAATGCTGGACGCTCAGACGCCAGGTACTGTGACCAGAAGAGCTTCTCCATCGTGTTCCCCTCTTGGGCCCGGAAATACTATGTGGCGTCAGCAGCGCACTTCGGGAGATCTGCAAAGGCATCTAGAGAACTCCATAGTCGAGTAAGCAAGGCATACTTCTGACCGCCGAATTTACTCTGCAAAAGAAAGGGCTTACCAGCCGCTATTTGTCTAGCCTGCTTGATCTCCTTGCGAGCCGCCCGGGACTCGGTCCGCGCCTCCTTGGCCCCGTGGAGAGCCTTGGCGATATTGGCCGCTTGGGCCTTGTTCTTCTCTTCCAAGGCCTCACACTTGCCGGCGGCATCCTTGAGCTCTTGCTCCACATCGCTCACCCGCTCCTCGTATCGGCGGCGGGCAACCTGCTCGGCCTTCAAATCAGCGGCTGCTTTGTCAGCGTCGGCTTGGCTCACCCGTGCCTGCTCCTTGGCCCAGGCGAGGTCGCCTTTCAGGGTCTCGACCTCGGCCGCACTACCTGCAATAATGAACAGGGCAACACAGGAGTTAGACTCTGCATGGGTATATTACTTCAGGTGTGTAAACACTTCTTCAAAAACATACCTTGCCCCTCATCAAACCGCTTGTTGATGTGGACGAGATCCTCATCGGTCAGCTCCAGCTTCCGCTTGAGTTCGGATACATCGGCGGCCTAGGCAGTTGCCGCTAATAGCGAATCCTGTTTTATCATGATAGACAAGTATGTTATCTCCTGCGAATATCACTTGATCCTCTGTTCGGCCTTTTAAGCCGAATAGAGTCTCAGGGGCTACTATATATACACAGGCATGTTTTTCATATGAAAAGCGGCAAAAAATATTACATCGCATACCTCAAAGCCTATTAGTAGGCTGGTGAAGGCTTCGTTCAGCCCGCTTTTGGCGGACTAAACCTTCTCAACCACCGTACCCATCAGGGTACGGTGCTCCTCCACGACGGAAGCACATTGCAGTGCGTCCATTAGAGGGTTTGGAGCCTCCGGATTAGTGGAGGCCACCGTCGGAGTAGGCACTCCCCTTTCCTTTGAAGGGGGTTGCTCGCTCGATTTCAGAGCCACATTGCTCTCTGGAATGGTGTTCGGCTGGGGGCCGGACTGGTCAGGGCCCCCGTCATCGATCTCCATGGGGGTTGCGCCCCCCATGTTCTCGGCAGCCGAGGCATTACCCTCTGGCGCCGTCTTGTCGGCCTTCCGCACCTCTCCGTGGCCCGGAGAGGTCCTTTGGGATAACACCTCGGTGTCATCCGTGGTGGGTGGTGGAGAGGTTCGCGGGGGCGTCTCGCTCTCCACCATCTCCGGCGCTAGAGAGTTCCCCGAAGATGATGATTGCTGGGGGAGACCACGGGCCGGACTGAAACACGTAAAGTAACATGTTATCCTACAACTTGTAAGAGATCAGATGTATGTAAAGCATTCTTAGATACTTACGATTTGGCTAGGGGCTTTTCCCTAGGGCGTCGCTTGGGGATGGCTTCGGCATCCGAATCCGAGCCATCTGAGAGGGATATTTTCCCCCTTCTAGACGCCTTTGCCTCTGGATCTGCGGAGGCCGCCCTTTTCTTCTTCCTCCCCTTAGGGGGAGAATTGCTGTCTTCCTCCTGCTCCTCCTCGTCTTCATCTCCCTCCAGGGAGGAGTGAGCCTCGGTCTCTTCGGACATAGCATCCGAAGTGCCTTTACGGTGGAGGCCGCTTTTGGCCTCCTTGCTACTTCTTGAGGTTGCGTTGGTTTTCCCCGAAGAGGAGAGGATGATGCAGCAGAGTAGCGTAAGTATTTCCCTCAGTTTTTCAAGAACCAAGGTATCAATCCAGTAGGAGGCCACGTGCAAGTCCCTCGTACCTACACAAAGCAAATAACTCCTCGCAACCAACACGAATAGGGGTTGTCAATCCCTTCACGATCACTTACGAGAGTGAGATCTGATAGAGATGATAGATAATATTTTTGGTATTTTTGGTGTAAAGATGCAAAGTAAAATAAAAGGCAAAGTAAAAAATCAAAGCAAGAATAAAGCGTAGGAAGATTAATATGATGAAAATAGACCCGGGGGCCATAGATTTCACTAGTGGCTTCTCCCAAGAGCATAAGTATTTTACGGCGGGTGAATGAATTACTGTTGAGCAATTGACAGAATTGAGCATAGTTATGAGAATATCTAGGTATGATCATGTATATAGGCATTACGTCCGAGACAAGTAGACCGACTCACCGCATCTACTACTATTACTCCACTCATCGACCGCTATCCAGCATGCATCTAGAGTATTAAGTTAATGAAAACAGAGTAACGCCTTAAGCAAGATGACATGATGTAAAGGAATAAATTCATGCAATATGATAAATACCCCATCTTATGATCCTCGATGGCAACAATACAATACGTGCCTTGCAACCCTTTCTGTCACTGGGTAAGGACACCGCAAGATTGAACCCAAAGCTAAGCACTTCTCCCATTGCAAGAACTACTAATCTAGTTGGCCAAACCAAACGGATAATTCGAAGAGACTTGCAAAGATAACGCAATCATACATAAAAGAATTCAGAGAAGATTCAAATATTGCTCATAGATAATCTTGATCATAAACCCACAATTCATCGGTCTCAAAAAACACACCGCAAAAAGAAGATTACATCGAATATATCTCCACGAGAGAGGGGAGAACATTGTATTGAGATCCAAAAGAGAGAAGAAGCCATCTAGCTACTAACTATGGACCCGAAGGTCTGAAGTAAACTACTCACACTTCATCGGAGAGGCTATGATGATGATGTAGAAGCCCTCCATGGTGGAATCCTTCCGGCGGAGCTCCTAACTGGCCCCAAGATGGGATCTCGTGGATCTGAAAGTTGCGGTGGTGGAATTAGGTTTTGGCTCCGTGATCTCGATGCAGCCGAGTGCGTAGGTATATATAGGAGGAAGGAGTATGTCGGTGGAGCTTCGGGGGGCCCACGAGGCAGGGGGGCGCGCCCTGGGGGGGTGCCCTCCACCCTCATGGCCGCCTCCCTCCTTTCTTGACCGAGGGTCCAAGTCTCCTGGATCTTATCTGATGAGAAAATCACGTTCCCGAAGATTTCATTCCGTTTGGACTCCGTTTGATATTCCGTTTCTTCGAAACACCGAAATAGGCAAAAAACAGCAATTCTGGGCTGGGCCTCCGGTTAAAAGGTTAGTCCCAAAAGTAATATAGAAGTGGAAAATAAAGCCCAATATAGTCCCAAACAATAGATAATATAGCATGGAGCAATCAAAAATTATAGATACGTTGGAGACGTATCAGGCATCTAAGCTTAATTCCTACTAGTCCTCGAGTAGGTAAATGATAAAAGAGAATTTTTGATGCGGAGTGCTAGTTGGCATAATTTCAATGTAACTCTTCTTAATTGTGGTATGAATATTCAGATCCGAAAGATTCAAGACAAAAGTTCATATTGACATAAAAATAATAATACTTCAAGCATACTAACTAAGCAATTATGTCTTCTCAAAATAACATGGCCAAAGAAAGTTCATCCCTACAAAATCATATAGTTTAGTCATGCTCCATTTTCGTCACACAAGAATGCTCTCATCATGCACAACCCCGATCACAAGCCAAGCAATTGTTTCATAATTTAGTAATCTCAAACCTATAAACGTTCACGCAATATATGAGCGCGAGCCGTGGACATAGCACTATGGGTGGAATAGAATATAATGATGGGGGTTATGTGGAGAAGACAAAAAAAGAGAAGGTCTTACATCAACGAGGCTAATCAACGGGCTATGGAGATGCCCATCAATTGATGTTAATGCAAGGAGTAGGGATTTCCATGCAACAGATGCACTAGTGCTATAAATGTATGAAAGCTCAACAAAAGAAACTAAGTGGGTGTGCATCCAACTTGCTTGCTCACGAAGACCTAGGGCATTTGAGGAAGCCCATCGTTGGAATATACAAGCCAAGTTCTATAATGAAAAATCCCCACTAGTATATGAAAGTGACAACATATGAAACTCTCTATATGAAAAACATGGTGCTACTTTGAAGCACAATATATAAGACTCGCTATATGAAGAACATGGTGCTACTTTGAAGCAGAAGTGTGGAAAAAGAGATAGTAACATTGCCCCTCTTTATTTATTCTTTTTTTGGGCCTTCTTTTTTTTTCTTTTGACCTTTCTCTTTTTTTGGGACAATGTTCTATTAAATTATGATCATCACACTTCTCTTTATTTACAACTCAATGATGACAACTCGACACTAGAACAAAGTATGACTCCATATGAATGCCTCCGGCGGTGTACCGGGATATGCAATGATTCAAGAGTGACATGTATGAAAGAATTATGAATGGTGGCTTTGCCACAAATACTATGCCAACTACATGATCATGCTAAGCAATATGACAATGAGGAATGTGTCATGAAGAACGGTATGGTGGAAAGTTGCATGGCAATATATCTCGGAATGGCTATGGAAATGCCATAATAGGTGGGTATGGGTGGCTGTTTTGAGGAAGATATAAGGAGGTTTATGTGTTAAAGAGAGTATCATATCACGGGGTTTGGATGCACCGGCGAAGTTTGCACCAACTCTCAATGTGAGAAAGGGTAATGCACGGTATCGAAGAGGCTAACAATGATGGAAGGGTGAGAGTGCGTATAATCCATGGACTCAACATTAGTCATAAAGAACTCACATACTTATTGCAAAAATCTACAAGCCATCAAAAACCAAAGCACTACGCTCATGCTCCTAGGGGGATATATTGGTAGGAAAAGACCATCGCCGTCCCCGACCACCACTCATAAGGAGGACAATCAAATAACACCTCATGTTTCAAATTTGTTACATAACGTTTACCATACGTGCATGCTACGGGACTTGCAAACTTCAACACAAGCATTTCTCAAATTCACAACTACTCAACTAGCACGACTTTGATATTATCATCTCCATATCTCAAAACAATTATCAAGCATCAAACTTTTCTTAGTATTCAATGCACTCAAAAGAAAGTTTTACAAATCTTGAATACCAAGTATATTATTATTTTAAGCAAATTACCATGCTATTTAAGACTCTAAAAATAATCTAAGTGAATCATGAGAGATCAATAGTTTCTTTAAAACAAATCCACCACCGTGCTCTAAAAGATATAAGTGAAGTACTAGAGAAAAACTATAAAGCTCAAAAGATATAAGTGAAGCACATAGAGCAAAACTATAAAGCTCAAAAGATATAAGTGAAGCACATAGAGTATTCTAACAAATTCCAATTCATGTATGGCTCTCTCAAAAGGTGTGTACAGAAAGGATGATTGTGGTAAACTAACAAGCAAAGACGCAAATAATACAAGACGCTCCAAGCAAAACACATATCATGTAGTGAATAAAAATATAGCTCCAAGTAAAGTTACCGATGGAAGTGGATTTAAAGAGGGATGCCTTCCGGGGCATCCCCAAACTTTGACTTTTTGGTGTCCTTGGATTATCTTGGGGGTGCCATGGGCATCCCCAAGCTTAGGCTCTTGCCACTCCTTGTTCCATAATCCATCAAAAAAATTCACCCAAAACCTTAAAACTTCACAACACAAAACTCAACAGAAATCTCGTGAGCTCCATTAGCGAAAGAAAACAAAAGACCACTTCAAGTTACTGTAATGAACTCATTCTTTATTTGTTTTGGTGTTAAACCTACTGTATTCCAACTTCTCTATGGATTATAAATAATTTTACTAGCCATAGATTCATCAAAATAAGCAAACAACACACGAAAAACAGAATCTGTCAAAAACAGAACAGTCTGTAGTAATCTGTAACTAACGCAATCTTATGGAACTCCAAAACTTCAGCAAAAATAGGACGGCCTAGGAAATTTGTTTATTGATCAGCATCAATTGGAATCACTATTTTATCACGTTCTGGTAATGTTTAACAATTGTTTTCGTGAACAGTAAGTTTCTGGAAATTACAGCAAGATCAAATAACTATCATCCAAGAAGATCCTATAGGTTTAACTTGGCACAAACACTAATTAAAACATAAAAAGACATCTAACCAGAGGCTAGATGGATTATTTATTACTAAGCAGCAAGTAAAAATATTGGGTTATCTCCCAACAAGCGCTTTTCTTTAAAGCCTTTTAGCTAGGCATTGATAATTTTAATGATGCTCACATGAAAGACAAGAATTGAAGCACAACGAGAGCATCATAAAATATGTGACAAACACATATAAGTCTAACAGACTTCCTATGCATAGCAATCTTATATAAAAACAAATTATCATAGCAAGCAAAAACAAGCATATGCAAGGAAGCGGAAAAGAACAATAGCAATCTCAACATAACGACAGGTAATTTAGTAACATGAAATTTTTTATAACCTCTCTCATAATAATTACATGTAGGATCATAAGAAAATTCAGCAATATAGCTATAACATAACATATTCTCAACACGATCCACATGCATGCGAAGTTGCCACTCTTCCAAAATAGTGGGATTATCATTAACTAAAGTCATGATTTCTCCAAGCCCACTTTTATAAAAAAATTCATAAGATTGAATATTATTCAAATATGTGGGATCTAAAGTTGACACTCTTCCAAACCCACTTTCAATATTATTGCAAACACTATTATCAATGTTAAATTCATCATGGGGCTTAAATAAATTTCCAAGATCAAAAGAAGAATCACCCCAATCATGATCATTGCAACAAGTAGTAGACATAGCAAAACTAGCATCCCCAAGCTTAGGGTTTTGCATATTATTAGAACAATTGACATCAAGAGATTTTATAGTAACATCATTGCAATCATGCTTTTCATCGAAGGAACTAACAAGTATGGGTGCAATAGCAACGATCTCAAGTTTAACATAAGGGACTATAGCAAATTCATCTTCATAAATATTGGCATCATGGCCACAAGAATAGCAAGCATCACGTTCATCAAGGGATATTTCAACCAAATCATCGGAGTCATCATTATCTATAGATTAATGCATATCATTATTTTCTTCCAAAGCAATGGTCATTCTTTTAATAAATTCTTGGACATAGACATTATGAGCAAGGTTTTCATTGCAATATTTAAGTATGACAGAATTTTCAGATTTGTTGAGAGTAAAATCATACTTTTCAATCAAAGAAGCAACTTCATGAGCACCCTTAAAAAGGACATCTTCAATTTGTTCAATATCATAGTAACTATAAACACACCTTGCATAAGAAGATAAGATTTCATTATCATTGAACTCACATAGGTAGGTAAGGTGTTTTTTAGGGTTCTTAGAGCAACAAGTGAAATCACACATTTCACAAAGATTCCAAGCATAGCATAGCAAACTATTTATATGATACCATAAGAGCTTCCCTTTTTCTGACAAACGATGACGCACAAAATGAGCATGCTCATCTAAAGATTTCCCATCAACTAGGCTAGTTGGGGTTTCAAAGACGAAAGCATAAGGATCAAAGATGATCCAAGTAGAACACTTTAAGTGGATCCATATCAATAGATTTTCAGCAAGCGAAGATGCAAGCAAATAGAAGGCACATGGTAACACAAGCAAACAAGCAAAAGAGGCGAACGCAAAAGAGAGGGCGAATAAAACGGCAAGGGTGAAGTGGGGGAGAGGAAAACGAGAGGCAAATGGCAAATAATGTAATGCGGGAGATAAGGGTTTGTGATGGGTACTTGGTATGTTGACTTTGCGTAGACTCCCGGACGGCAGCACCGTAAATCCTTCTTGCTTTGTCTTGAGATTGCGTTGGTTTTCCCCGAAGAGGAGAGGATGATGCAGCAGAGTAGCGTAAGTATTTCCCTCAGTTTTTGAGAACCATGGTATCAATCCAGTAGGAGGCCACGCGCAAGTCCCTCGTATCTACAAAAAGCAAATAACTCCTCACAACCAACGCGAATAGGGGTTGTCAATCCCTTCACGGTCACTTACGAGAGTGAGATCTGATAGAGATGATAGATAATATTTTTGGTATTTTTGGTATAAAGACACAAAGTAAAATAAAAGGCAAAGTAAAAAGCAAAGCAATAATAAAGCGTAGGAAGATTAATATGATGAAAATAGACTCGGGGGCCATAGATTTCACTAGTGGCTTCTCTCAAGAGCATAAGTATTTTACGGCGGGTGAACGAATTACTATTGAGCAATTGACAGAATTGAGCATAGTTATGAGAATATCTAGGTATGATCATGTATATAGGCATCACGTCCGAGACAAGTAGACCGACTCCAGCATCTACTACTATTACTCCACTCATTGACCGCTATCCAAAGATGCATCTAGAGTATTAAGTTAATGAAAGCAGTAATGCCTTAAGCAAGATGACATGATGTAGAGGAATAAATTCATGCAATATGATAAATACCCCATCTTGTTATCCTCGATGGCGACAATACAATACGTGCCTTGCAACCCTTTCTGGCACTAGGTAAGGACACCGCAAGATTGAACCCAAAGCTAAGCACTTCTCCCATTGCAAGAACTACCAATCTAGTTGGCCAAACCAAACGGATAATTCGAAGAGACTAGCAAAGATAACTCAATCATACATAAAAGAATTCAGAGAAGATTCAAATATTGCTCATAGATAATCTTGATCATAAACCCACAATTCATCGATCTCAACAAACGCATATAAAAAGAAGATTACATCGAATAGATCTCCACGAGAGAGGGGAGAACATTGTATTGAGATCCAAAAAGAGAGAAGAAGCCATCTAGCTACTAACTATGGACCCTAAGGTCTGAAGTAAACTACTCACACTTCATCGGAGAGGCTATGATGATGATGTAGAAGCCCTCCATGGTGGAATCCTCTTTCGGCGGAGCTCCGGAACTGGCCCCAAGATGGGATCTCGTGGATACAGAAAGTTGCGGTGGTGGAATTAGGTTTTTGGCTCCGTATATGATCTACCGGGGGTACGTAGGTATATATAGGAGGAAGAAGTACATCGGTGGAGCTTCGGGGGTCCCACAAGGCAGGGGGCGCGCCCTAGGGGGGGCGCCCTCCACCCTCATGGCCGCCTCCCTCCTTTCTTGACCGAGGGTCCAAGTCTCCTGGATCTTATCTGATGAGAAAATCACGTTCCCGAAGATTTAATTCCGTTTGGACTCTGTTTGATATTTCATTTCTTCGAAACACTAAAATAGGCAAAAAACAACAATTCTGGGCTGGGCCTCCGGTTAATAGGTTAGTCCCAAAAGTAATATAAAAGTGGAAAATAAAGCCCAATATAGTCCAAAACAATAGATAATATAGCATGGAGGAATACAAAATTATAGATACGTTGGAGACGTATCACTCCTTGCCCTTCTTCTTGGCCTTCTTCTCTTGTGCCTGGTACGACACCGAGACCAGCATCCTCGTTAGTAGAGGATCAGCTACGTTTTCAGGCAGTGGAGCCGGACACTAGATCCGCTCCGCCTTCTTTGTCTAGCCCAGATTAAAGGATGGGGGTTTCAGCATACCCCTTTGATTTGTGAACCGAGTCATGTTTGGAAGCTGAACACTTACCTCGGTGGCTGGATGATCGCAGTCGAGGCCGATGTCATCGGTCTTCTTCGGCCATGACTTTTGGGCCTTGAAGAGCAGCTTCCAGATCTCTCCGTGTGTCGTGCCGAAGAATCGCTGCAGGGTTCGTGGTCCTTCCGGACTGAACTCCCACATGTGGAGAGGCCGACGCTGGCAGGGAAGGATCCGGCGGAACAACATCACCTAGATCACGTCAGTGAGGCTGGTGTTCCTTTCAATAATATTTTTCATGCGCTTTTACAGCATCATCACTTCGGCAGTTGACCCCATTCCAGACCCTTGTTGGTCCACGACTCGAGCCGCATTGGGGGTCCGGATCTAAACTCAGGAGTGGCCGCCCAGTTGGCGCCGCGAGGTTCGGTGATGTAGAACCACTCCTGCTGCCATTGTTGGAGAAATGACCATGGGTAGCCCCATTGTCCCCATGGTATTTCAAGACATCGGGGCCAGCTGCGCCCCTCCACTACAAAAAAAATACACTTCCGTGATGATACATGTTTGTCACAGTAGGTCACGTTTTTTGTCATGCATGTACATCCATGACAAATTTATGACAGAATCGAGATAGTCATACCTGGTCGTCAGAGAAGTGTTCCATGACATTACCAAAATTATCATCACGGAAGTGTCCACTTCCATGACGATAAATCGCGTGTCACGAAGTGCTTTTCGTCAAGGGTGACCGACACGTGGCATCCATCGTAATGGAACGCCGTTAAGCTTATCGGGTCGGGTTTTGGATCCGATAACTCGTTAAGCCCGACCAATGGGGATTTTCCATGTGTAAAATCATCATTGGCTGGAGGAAACACGTGTCGGCTCATTGTTGGGACAGATGTCATCCACTCATTGGACAGAAGGCGCCTATGATACGTCAACACGTGGCACGACCCAACAAAGGCCCATTCATGTGAAAAGGCCGGCCCGTTTGACTTGGTCAAAAGGTGACAGGCCGGCCCATGGAAAGCCTGTTAACGGCATGTTCGCATATAGCCCATTTATAGCCCACTAACCCAAGGCCCGTTACGCCCTATCCGAATTAGGCCCAATAGCGTCATCTGGGCCATCCAATATGATTCCAGCCCGTTTTCACTTCTGGCCCATATGGCCCATGACGTCTTTCAGCCCATATGAGGCGCTATGTAACTCTTGGCCTATTAACGGCCCGTGGTGAAACTGGCCCATGATGAACAGTGTATTACTTTAGACCCATTAACTGCCCGTGGTGAAACTGGCCCGTAATGAACAGTGTATCGCTTTATACCCATTAAGGGCCCGTTATTCAGTTGGGCCGTTTACAACCCATGTTATCTTTCGGCCTTCTCGAGCCCATTTATTCTTGGGCTTATTTAAAGATTCGCCATTACTTACGGTTACATCGCTATTTTCTACTTGTGAGCCAAATTCAACCCGTCGTTACAGTCGGCCCGTTTGTGGTCCGTTAGTTTGTTGGGCCATTTTCATAGCATCACCAAATACGGCCTATTAACGGCCCGTTATGGTCAGCCAATAAAACGTATGATTTCCATTATAGGCTCGTCTACGGCCCATTAAAGGCCAGTACAAGACCCATAAATGAGTTGGCGGCCCATGGATCCTACGTGACGTAGAAGGCCCATGGATCCTGCGAGACGTAGAAGGCGCATGGACATCGCGAGGGCGTAGAAGGCCCATGGATCTGCGCGAGACGTAGAAGGCCCATGGATCCTACGAGATGTAGAAGGCCCGTGGTCAAGCGAGTTGGCCCCCTTTTGAACGATATAACATATTCAAAGAATTATCCTACTCAATACTATCACCTCTAAAAAGCATACACTATACAACAAAGAGATCAAGGCTTAGAAAGGTAGAATAATCCTACACTATACAATAAAGAAATTATAGCCGATTATACCCACTGGGCATTATGGTACGGCACAGGTGATAATAAAGCATACACAAACAGCAAATTACATACACTGGGCAAATACGACTCATACATCATGGACGCGCATCAACTTAACTCCATTTAAACTATAATCTCTTCAAAAAATAGGATTGACCGGATTCAGATAGCACAAATTTCAGTCTGCAAAATCTCCAATTCCTTCATGGTTACCTCGGTGTCTTGTTTCATTTTTTGACTCCTGCATCTAATACACCGCATGTCCGGTCTCAACTTGTTGATTATACGTTGACAATCATGTACACGTTGTCTTGCCACCTCTAGTTGATGCTCGAGAACATCAAAGCACATTCCAATTCCAATCCATAATCATTCGGTAACAGCCATGCCGCATCGCCGCAGAGATTTTTGTGTTGATGTCACTTCATCCTGAAATGTTTACGTAAGTACACATGACTAGGGCAAAAATATAGTTACACCGGTGAAGCTTAACAAGACACTATTTTGTACTACATGGCAAAACAGGACTAACAATAATGTTACACGTCACTTTCACAAAAAAAATGTTACACGTCATGAAGCATAAGCAGGTGATATTTTAAAAATTATAAAAAAGATAGTATGTGCAGCCTGCATACAGAAATCCCTCTTAGCTCACCAGAGGAGCATGATGTTGGGGCCCAATCGAAAACACAGACAAGTTACAAATTTAGACAGCACGTTGCGTATAAGTAAGCAAGCAGTTGGCCATTCTGTACCTCAATTAAAGTCTTAGGGAGCATAATGAACAACAGAGGGTTTCATACAAACATACTACAACAGGCAAAACTATGCAATCATTAGCATAGTATAAACTAGATTGTGAGCCTCACGCAATAATAGTTGGTTAATAGACTTCAAAGCTTCAGGCACACTTCGGCAGAGTAATTAAATGGTAAGGCCTTTAATTATGTCAACTAATAGTGATACAAGTACCAAACATCAGACATAATTATTCGGGCATCTCATTAAGTGAGAACAAATAAAGCAATTGAAAAGAGAAAATTAACTATGCCTGAAACAAACAAGGAATTGAACTGTTGAGTTGCATACAGTGACTTACCTTAGCAGGTTGAAGAGGCTCAGCAGCTCCTACTTCTCTTGCAAGGCTCCTTCCTAACATCTTGTACTTGGAAATCCTCAATCTTATCTTCATTGCACCCCCTACGCAAGGTGACACAAACTAGTTACTCGTCTCCTTGGAAGATAAATATGCATACTTTCCACTGTGAACACAAAAGGATGAGATTATAACAAAACAACACCACATAATGAAACATGCCGCATCTCTTGCACTTGCACACAATGAAATGAGCATTTACTATGTCTGCACTATGTAAAAACTAGGCATACCTTCGAACTGGATCTCCAGGTACTCTTGGAGAGCCTACTATAGTGTACAGCCAAACCTTTATTCACCTATGAGTTAGACAAGGCCCCACTATAGCAGCCCTTAGTGTTTAAATCATTGACAAACTCTGTTAGAGTGTTAGGTCAAGAACAACAAGTAATCAAAGCAAACAGTCCTAGTATGGCTGGCTGATGCAAACAAGCAATTGAACAGATGTGTGAGCAAATCTTACATATCAAGAAAAGAAGCAAAGAAGGAGGCTTAAAGACCATCACTTGACTGACCAGATTTAAGGGGCATTTAAACATCATGTGCAACGGATGAACTAACATAAACATTGCATATTCCAGATTCTACAATGGAAATCACATGTATTAGGTTATGCCATGTATGATGATGCCTAAATGTACGACTAGCAGCAGGAGTGATTCATCATTGCACGCACAATTGAATTGCAGGTTAAGGGCCAGTTCGATTCCGCCTTTTCGGGGTATATTGTTAAAATAAGCCATAAAAGATGTAAATAAGTCATTTTTGAGTTATGGGCTTGGGCTTAACTAATTTCGCTTTGGAGGGGGGTGTTTCGGGTAGAACCTCACTAAAAATTGAAGGGAAGGGGAATAGTCAAATGACTCGTTGTCTCCGCCTATATTACACCCAAAATGCAACTCGACGCCGTGTCACACCTGACCCTCAAGTAAAACAAACACACAAGCATTCATTGCCCTGCCCGCTTGCATCTCCTCTCCCTTTCCCTCTACCTCGGTCCCTCGCTGCCACTAGGGTTCCTCCAAAGAAGTTGCCGCCATCGGGTCCCATCCGGCCTGGTCTCGGCGATGCTATGTCCAGCTAGGCTACATGGCGGCCAGTAGGGCAAACCTCCTGGCTGCTCCTCCCTCTGGCGCCGCCTCATTCTCATGGTCTCCGGCAGCTGCTCCATGTGGTTCGTCTAACGCACTACTCAGTGGCGCCGCACAACTCTGGCCGATGCCACATGCGGCAGAAGGCACCTTGTTCCCCTCCTCCTCCTGTGCCATGGCCTTGAGGTGCTGTTGAAGGATGAATTGCTATGAGCTGCTGCTGGTATATGATGAATTGCGCATCGCTTCCTCGCTGTATGATGAGTTGCTATGAGCTGCTGCTGCTATATGATGCTTTCAGGTGGTGCTGCTATATGGTAATAACCAGCCACTTGGACCATCGAATTTCAACAAATAATTGTTCTTCATTTAAATGTGGTTCATGCGTTCTTCGTTTAAATTAGGCAATGGGATCTCTATGGAAAACATTGACCAAAGTAGATTGTGCCAAGTAGATGGTATCTTTGTATTTGCATTTTGAGCAAATAGTGATGGTCTGTTTTCCTATCATATTAATTACTACACTGGGTTCAATTTGTGATGTTTGCAAGTCAAATTAATTTCCATATGTGCAGCAAAATGAAAAATACATATAATGCAATCTAGACTTTCCGCTGATCATACCAAAGATAAGCCGAAAACACAATGAAAAGAGTTGGTTGGCGTATTACATGGAGCTTATATTCACAGGTGCTTATTTTCTTAGGATAACTCGTAATAAGTGTCCATAAGAAACTTGGCTAATAGAACTGGCATACAAATAACATGTCACGATGATTGCAATGGAGGAGTGACGTACCATAGCAAACTGTATAGGCTCACCGCTGCCTCTCCTTTTTTGCGATGTTCCATGAAATTGCCACATACATCTTGTACTTTTTCATTGTGTAACCCTATCTGCAAGTTGACACGGCTAATTTCAGACATCTCTACATGATACTACATTGCATATCCCTTGCGCATATTTAAACCACCAATTAACGATTGTGTGCGTACCATAAACTAGCCATGACTCTGAGTGCTGGACTAGCAGGCACTCTAAGGGAGCCTAATGTACTGGACTGGAATTCCTACATGCCACCTATGATGTTGTGTAATGTATACCTCTGTTCCTAAATATATGTCTTTGTAGAGATTCCAGTATGGACCACATACATATGTATATAGATGCATTTTCGAGTGTAGATTCACTCATTTTGCTCCGTATGTAGCCTATAGTGGAATCTCTAGAAATACTTATATTTAGGAACGGGGGTACAAGGTAGTATCATGTATGACATCTACATATCTAATTTAGCAGCCAGTAGTAGAAATCATTGTCTGCACAAAGGGATTACTGGTCGAAAATCCTAGCAAAGCACGTCGAAGCATGAGAACAATACAAGAGAGAGAGAGAGACACGCTTACAAGATCATAGAAATGCCTCAGTCCAGGATCTTGGTTGGCCAAGCTGTTAGATCCAGAAGAAACATCGTCCTTGTAGTTTTTGCCAGTTGCATAACAGGTAACAAATGACCGATTAGTATATTTGAAGTACATCGGGCAGGTGATCTTTGGGCCGGGTTTAAAGGTGACAAGTACCTAGGCCGTGGCGGGTGCTTGGCATCTCTCGAACGATGGGAATCAGGTTAGAAACGCCGAGGGTGATGACGCTTGCGGGCTGTCGGGGTCCGTAAGGAGATCTAGAACCGTCGAGTAGGGTGTTTGTGGAGCGGCTCCGGTAGGGTGGACTACGGTGTGGGCGAAGCGGATCTGTGGCCGTGGACGAGGGCGTAGGTGAAGCTGCTCCGGTGGTTGGGTTAAGGATGGTGTGAATGACGCGGATCTGTGGCCGTGGACGGGGCGTCAGAAGCTGCTCCGGTGGTTGGGTTAAGGATGGTGTCGATGATGCGGATCTGCGGCCGTGGACGGGGCGTCAGAAGCTGCTCCGGTGGTTGGGTTAAGGGTGGTGTCGACGATGCGGATCTACGGTCGTGGACGGGGCGTCAGAAGCTGCCCGTGGGTTGGATGAGGGTGCGAGGAAGCGGATCCGAGGCCGTGGACTTGTGAGTTGGCAAAGCGGCCCGGTAGGGGTTGAGAATGGTATAGGCGGCTACTCCAGAGGGGTTGATGCTTTGGTGTCGTGACGGCTCCGGTAGGGTTGAGGAAGGTGTCGGCGAAGCGCCTCCGGTAGGGTTGAGGAAGGTGTCGGCGAAGAGGATCAGAGGCCGTCGACGGGGGCGTCGGTGGGGCGGCTCCGGGGGGTGTGGATGAAGCGTCTCCGGTGGGGAGTACGAATGAGCCGCTGCAGATGCGCGGCGGTTGACGAGAGTATGCAAGGAAGCAGATCCAGCGCCGTGGACAAGTCCGGACTAATTGGGCTGTGGTACAGTGGTGGATGAGCAGTCTACTTGTTTCTAGGGAGGTGGGAGGGTAGATGCGGCCGCAGGCAGATCTGGCGAGGTGGATGCGGCTGGCGATTAATGGGCTATGGTGCTGGTGGATGAGCAGTCTAGGGTTTCGAGAGGGGAGGGAGAAAGAGGCGATGAAATGCAGACGACGTGATGTAAGATGCTCTGGTCTTTGTGGAGTTAGTCGATTTTATGGGAGGAGGGAGAGGAAATGGGGTGGCGTGTAGTGGGGGAACCGAAGTTACCAAAGCAGCCCCGACCTATCATGTAGATGAGGGCGGTATTGTAACTGTTGGTCTCCGTGCACCAAGGACAAAAGGGGATTTCACATGCTAAAGACTAAGGTGGCGGAAATTTTAGAAGGAGGCGGAGATTTTGCCGCCAGCGGATCGTTCGTATCCAGTTTCAACTAATTTTGGACCGTGCTAGCGGAAGGTCATGCTAGGCTGTGTACACGGGCACGCAGCGTCGTGATTAATAAGCGGTGTGAAGTCCACCCCAGAAAAAAGACAATAACTCGGGATGATGCGCCGATAACTTGGCCGTTCACACGGCGCCGCCAATCGTGACGTGTAGTGGTAATGGCGTTCACAAAAAAAGGGATTAAACGCTCAGCCTATGTATTTCTCGTGTAAATAGATAATTTAGTGCCATTGGTTATTTACTTTAAACATAATGCATTGACGTGTTAGTGTAGAGGCGCACAAAAAGAAATGGATATTGTAGTTAGCTACTTAAAAGTGTTACCTCATATGATTACATAGCCTCCATTTCATAAATTGCGTAACCGTTGAATTCATATATGAATATTACATATATATTACTTCAAAATAGAAACTTAAATCATCCAAGACTAATGAATTTCAATGCAAGAGTAACAATGGTGCGTGTGCATGATAGCTACATTGGTTGTTTGAAGAAACATCACTGTAACTTTGGCATGCACAAATGAAAAAGGTTTATTTAAATAGAAAAAAAATGTGATATGTGAGTGTCCAATCTTTATAGTGTTGAATCGATATTGTACCTTTGGCCACGTCTGAAGTAGATATTGACTTATGTTCAAGCGATGCACGTCCACGGTCGCTAGATAGTGATACGTGAATGAATTGTGCAATCTCTCTCACACGCATACATATCTCATTTACCTGTGGGCATCGGAATAACACACGCGCACTTCGTGTATTTCTCTCCCTCCGTCAGGGTTAAATTCGTCTTTCTACTCCGTCCTACAAGTCTCTCACACAGAAACACACACGCTCTCTATGCTAACACGCCCACCCCTTTAATTCCGCCCACCCACAGCCACTAATGTCTCAAAGTATAATAATGTCTCTCACACATATGCTATCTACCTATCCCTTAATATAGCTAGATATATGTCACACAAACTCCTTCTCCCTACTAGCAAGATGCCCATGTGCGTTGCACGGAACATCAAGATGCATTTGTATGAGAAGTTTATCTTGTGGGGGAAAAGGATGAACAAGGGAATGCCTTGTTTGCAAATGCGGAGAGGGGTGTGGGTATCTTTTTGCAAAATTGCCATATTTTCCTTCATGTCCGTCGGATATAAATCGGATGGCCTATATTGCAGGATGGCAGGAACACCATCATCACCAACTCTGTTTTTTATAAGAGTAGAGATATGTGAGTGTCACTGGCCCCATCCCCCCCACACACACACATCCCAACACCGAAGGAGTAGGGTGACACCTCGATCTTGATACTAATCTATCGACTGGCTTCTCTCTCAAACATACACACACACACTACCCTGCACCGAAGGAGTAGGGTGACACCTCGATCTTGATACTAATCTATCGACTGGATTCTCTCTCAAACATACACACACACACTACCGGGCACTGAAGGAGTAGGGTGGCACATCGATCTTAATAATAATCTATCAACTCCTCTTTCAAACACACACACACTCGCTAGTTGTGCCTCTGTGCCTACCGCGCACACTCTCGATACGTCTTTCTCTCCCCCCAACAATGACAACAGAAGGGTGACAACTCGATCTGATCATAATCATCAATTGGTTTCTCTCTCAAACATTGTGTCTCGGTGCCTCGCTCGGTAGCCCGCTCGATATGTAGACTTCTCGCGCACGCACAACTGTAGTGACGATGACGCTGAACCCAGTGTGCCTTGTTTTTACCGGCCTCATGTGACAGTTTTCACCTGTTTTCGTTAATTAACAAGGCAACCTTTTCTTTGTTACTACTCCCTCCATTCCAAAATAGATGACTCAACTTTGTACTAACTTTAGTATAAAGTTGGGTCATCTATTTTGGAACGGAGGGAGTACTAGTGAATCTGAAATCATTCAGGGCAGACATAAAACATATCACTTCAACCCAATTATCGCATCAACTACTTTAAAAGAAATTAGCTAGCTGCCCGTGCGTTGTACGGAACATCAAGATGCATTTGTATTAGTAGTTTATCTTGTGAGAGAAAAGGCTGAACGAGGGAAGGCCTTATTTGCGAACGTGGAGAGACGTGTGGGTATATTTTTGCAAAATTGCCATAGTTTCTTTCCTATCCGTTAGATATAAATCCGACGGCCTATATTGCAGGATGGCACGCACACCATCATCATCAACTCTGTTTTCTACTGTTCGAAAATACTTGTCATCAAAATGGATAAAATAGATGTATCTAAAACTAAAATACGTCTAGATACATTTCCTTTTATCCATTTTGATGACAAGTATTCGAACGGAGGAGTATTTGTCTTTAGAGATTTCAACAAGTGACTATGACCGGACCTTACCAACATACTCAAAAAAGTAGTCCATAATTTTGATGTTACCCTCTTTTCTTGGCGGTGCAGTGCCATCTGGATACCTCATAAATAAATCAAGGACAAATCTGACCCCTTCATGAAAAGACATACGTAGCAAAATGAGTGAATCTACACTCTAAAATATGTCTACATACACATCCGTATGTGGTAGTCTATTTGAAATCTAAAAAGGACAAATATTTAGGAACGAATGGAGTATATATAAGAGTAGATATGGAGATATATCTCCAGCATGGTCTACAACAAAAATGTGCTGGGCTAGTTAGCGCCGGATTCTCGCAACGCTATGACATGAGTTCGAATT
Organism: Aegilops bicornis; assembly: GCA_021605145.1. Taxonomy (NCBI): domain Eukaryota; kingdom Viridiplantae; phylum Streptophyta; class Magnoliopsida; order Poales; family Poaceae; genus Aegilops; species Aegilops bicornis. The sequence goes on along the minus strand of CM038671.1, from coordinate 691,613,447 downwards.
CTGTCTTTTAACTTTAGATTTGTATATTATATATTACTCTACTTATTTAATATATACTTCTTTCACATCAGTCTTGACAATGGAACCCACAGTACTTAGAATATTAAGGATGGACTTGTTTCTTTTTAACTTTACGCATACAAAGCTGTAGCCACCCTGCAAGTCACGTGTACACTGTACATGCAATTAACTTTTTATAGAGGGACAATCATACAGGCAATTAACTCAAATGTATTGGATGTCACTATTATTTCCAGCATAAAGAGCATCTCCAACGGCAGCCGGCAAATTTCCTCCCGCTTCTTCCGCGAAGGACGACATCAAACGCCAGCGGCATACATTTTTACAACTCTAACCAACAAGATGAAATTCGTGCAAACACGAACTGATTTCATATAAGCATGAAGGATTTCGTATAAAAAAACCGGATCTTCATATAAACATGATGGATTTCATTACATTTACATGAACTAAGCGGTGCCAATCCGGCTCTCTTGTATAATTAATACTCCCTCCGTCCGGAAATACTTGTCCTAGAAATGGATATATCTAGACTTATTTTAGTTCTAAATGGCCTCTCGCGGATCCCTTTGTCTTCCTCATGTCGGTCAGACACTTGCGGGGTTGACGAAGGTCCTCGGAAGAGACGAAGCAGCAAAGAAACCACATGAATCCGCGGTTGTCGCCTCGACGGTGGCCTTCATGGGTCCCAAGTGGCGGCGGCCTCCCGTGTTCTACTTCTCCTCGATGATGGCGGCGACAGTGGAGAAGCTGGCCACCGATCGGTCGCTCTCCACGCACCAAGCTTGTCTCGCCGCATGGCGCTGCCGCAGGCACGGGAGGCGCGCCCACAGACATGGGAGGCGCGGCCACCGCAGACACTGGTGGCGCGGTACGACGCGGCAGCGACGGCGCCCGTACCGGCGTGCTCGCCACCGTGCCGGCGTGGAGCAACTCGCCACTCCTCATCGAGCTGAACTGGAGCGGCGAGTTGCTGAACCACGCGCCTGCTTGGGGCGGCAACTGGCTCCGTCGGGCCAAGCGAGGTTGGTGAAGCACCAAGCGGCCTCGCCCGTATCGGGAGGGCTCGGGGGGCCACCCAGCCGGGTAATATGCCGGAGAAAGGCTCATCGGAAGCCATCGGAAGGGTGGAGAAAATGGTGAAGGAGGAGATGGGGAGCGGTGAGGGTGCGATTCTTGCTCATTGTCTGTCGGCCTTGTGTAGAGGGCGACGGTAGGAGCTTGGCGTCGGCCTCGTTTAAGCGAGGCGGACGGGAGGAGCTCGGCCGGTGTTGCGTTTAATTCGGCCCGCTCATGAGCAGACGTGTGGCGGAGTAGGATTCTTGGTTTGCATGCGGATTTAACGGAGGGTTTAATGGAGGCGCCGGCGTGCATGGCGGCAAGAAGATTATTCGATTTGGACGGATTAATGAGCCGTCAAATTACAAAGGCCCTCGCCTCTCGTGAAACCGACCGAGCTAGACTACCCCGCCATCTAGCCTTTTAAAAAATGTATATACTGAACTTTTGTACAGTAGTAGTATCGATGGATTGCGCCATGGAGCAAAACTTGAAATTAAAAAAAAGGTGGTACATATAGAGAGCGCTCGTGAACTATGTGTCATACATTGCAATAAATAAAGTACTACATGATACTTATATGATACATGGCACAGGAGTACTAAGTATTATTAATACAGTTTTGCTAGAACTCATCTAGATGAGATATAATTTGTCTCATTCATATTTTATAGCCATTGGATGTGATGCTATAAGATGCATGTGTGCTGACGTGGGTTGTATTTGTTCTTGTGCAACCAACTGACCACTGCATGTCATGTTTGATAGTCTCAAGTCATTAAAAGCATACAAGCCCCACATCTCTTCTTGGTTGATTCCTCTATTTATGTCAAAAATAAGAAACAACATGAGAGTTAATGCACCACGCCTATGTGTTAGACTAGCCACAATGGTGAGTAACATACACTAGTAACATACACATATCCCTAGACTATGTTACTACCTTCATAGTGGGTACTACCTCCGTCCTGGTTTATAGGTCCCTTTTATAGTTTGTGCCCAATTTTCACTAAAGATTTAACTAACAAAATGTTAATGCATGTCAAGAAAAATTATCTCATTGGATTCGTCTTTGAACATAGTTTTGAAAAATATAATGTTTAGTGACATGCGTTAACATTTTCTTAGTTTAATCTATGGTCAAAATTTGGCACGAAATACAATGGGGACCAAAGTTTGGCATCACTGTAACTAGTACTCCATCCGTCAATTTATAAGTTGTGCTTACCTTTTCCATCAACTTCGTGCAACGCGCGGGCATCTTGCTAGAAACACTAGAATATGTCTATATAATCCGTATGTGATAGTCCATTTGAAATCTAAAAAAGACAAATATTTAGGTACGGAGGGAGTAATATATTAGGAGTATATCAAAACAATAGTGATTTCTTTCAAGTTTGTGAACAAATACTACTATTCCACTACTTTGGATCCGTCGCAACACACGGGCACATTGCTAGCAAAAGGAAAAGGCCTGCCACATTTGCGTCGCACCCCCACACGCCCGGGAATCGGGAGTACAACACGGCCCGTCTGGCACGACACATAGCTTAGGGAAGGCGTGTTGCCTAGCAGTGGTGGAGCTTGAAGCAAAACGTTGGGCGTGCCAGTCTAGCCAGGCTATAGAAATTACCCTTGCGTTGACGTTCCATGCCTCAAAACTGGATGTACAACTATGAAAATCCTGCTAGGTTGGGCGGGCCAGGGCACGTGTTGGCCCTCACGTATGTAAGTGCATCTAGTGCCCCTTAGTGATTTTGGTGGATTGAAGACTTATAGGTTAAGGAACTAATGCGTTTGTGAGTGTACACATGTCTATAAGTCTATGAGGAGTTTGATATTTACAGAGAAAGTCGACCCCTAAAAATGAAGTTCTTCGACTGAAGACTTTGATATTCTGAAGACTTTGAAAGTGAAGAAATTGGTGTGACCTTGAAGACTTGGTATTCATTTGAGGAACATGTAGCGTGAAGACTTTTGTTTTCGTAGTTTCGTTTTCTCTTTCTTGAGTCATAGGAAACACTGTCTGATAAAGGGGTCGAGGAAATACTAAGGAAAAATTTCCATGTGATGCTCAACTCAAAATCCTACACCTACCAATCCCTTCGAGTGAAGCCTTTGGAAATCTCATCTGATTCAGTCAATTTCTTCAAAGGATGAGACAAAGTTCTTCCGGTTCTTTGAGGAATTTGTTCTCGACCGAGGAGTTAGGAATTCGCCAAAGGCGGATTGCCTACACAAAGGAGGAACATGATAGCCCCGAGGAATTTGAGATTCAGATTTCCGATCGCTGTCGTCAAGCCGCCAGCTGTCCCAAAATATCTTATCCACCTAACGGTCATATCATTGAAGGGCATTTATGTCTTATCATGTCGGGCTGCTCCCTAGGCTATAAATAGCCGCCCCTTACGACCACTAGCTGGTTTGCTGCTCCAAGAGAAACTTGACACTTGTCATTTGAGAGCAACCCATCCTCCGAGGACTTTGAGCGAAAATCATCGAGTGAGGAAAAACCCAAACACCAAACCCCTACAAACCCAAAGTGATTGAGCATCACTGAAGAGATTGATCCTTCGTGGATCCGACGCTTGTTACCTTTGAAGACTGTGCTTCTTCCAGACGGTTAGGCGTCATGGTCTAGAGCATCCAAGAGGAATTGTGGATCGCCGCATGACCAAGTCTGTGAAGGTTTGGAAGTCGCCTGAAGACTTACCACGAGTGATTGGACGAGGTCTGTGTGACCTTAGTTCAAGGAGAATACGGTGAGGACTTGGTGTCCTGAGCTGCATGCTCAGCGACTGGGTGTCCGGACTGTGTCCTCGAGTTTAAATACTCGGCCGCTCCAACCGTGACGCATAACCGAGATGAGCTTGAACTGGTCTACCAAATCATTGTCTTCACCAACCTAACTGGTTCTATTTCCTCAACCCTTTCATTTCCTCATTATTGTGTTGAGTGGTTGTTCATATCTGTGTTTGAAGACTTTGATCAAGACTTTCTCAATTTCCTCAGTTCAATTTCTTCACCGCTTTGTCTTCATCTTGTGCTATCCTCGTGTTTACGCTTTTCGTACTCTTTGTTTGTCGTCATTTCATCATGATGACCATGCCCACATTCTCTTATGCTTACTCGAGTACTTATTCCGCTGCAAGTAGTTCTTCGCTAAGGAATTTCCTCACCGCAAATTCCTCAGTGAAGAATTCATAAAATCGCCTATTCACCCCCTCTAGTCGATATAACGACTTTCAATTGGTATCGAGCGAGGTACTCCTTGTTACGTGTGATTTTGGTTTAACCACCTGGAGTTTTAGTTATGTCGACCGCAGGTATGAAGAAAGTGACATGCCCTATCTTTGACGGTCACGATTATCCCAAGTGGAAGGCCATGATGAGGAAGCGCCTCATGGCAATGGATAGCAAGTTGTGGACCGTCACTGAAATTGGTCTTCTTGACCAGGTAAGACGGCGAACGCAGATGATATTCACAAGTACACTCGACTTGACATCATGGCGAAGGATATCATCTGCTCTCGCCTATCTAGAAATGAATTCAAGCGCATTATGCATATTTGCAATGCGAAGCTTATCTGGGACCGAATCTCCGACGTCTATGAAGGTCATCGAACCCGTTACGATCCTTGGTTTGAGGACTTCAAGGAATCTCTCAAAACGATGACTTTCGAACCAGAATCATCATCTTCTGCATCATGTCTCATGGCAAAGGGTGTCGAGGTAACCGAATGTTCCTCATCTGAATTTAGTGACTGTGAATCTGATGATGATGGATCTGATGATGATATTGAACCTAGCTATACCAAACTTGTTTGCATTGCCACCAAACAACAACATGCCTTGGAAAAGGTTCAAAACATGCTAGATAAGAGTGATGATATGTTAGGTGAAGAAATGGATCACACTAAAGCCCTGACTGAAAATCTTCAGAGACTTCAGTCTAGGTTTGACAGCCTTCAAGGTCATCATAACACTCTCTTGTCTGATCATGAGAATCTTTCTTATGAATTTCTTCAAAGTAAGCAAGATCTTGAGAAGCTAAGAGAGAGTTATGAAGATCTTCGAAGGAGCGCGATTCATTACTTGCTCAACAAATCAGCGCTTCTCGTGAAGAATTTGTTCCTCCATGCTTAAAGTGCATTGAACGCGAATCGCTTAATTCTTCACTGAATGTTCAAATGCTTCAACTGTTATAAATTCTTCACCTGCCTCTGCTATCACTAATTCCTCATCCGAGGACATTGCTAGTATCATCGACGATGCAGGGGCTGAAGGAATTGTATATGATGTGCATGTACAAAAGCCTCAAAGGGCATCGACTCTTTGTGATGTGCTTAAAAGCAGATCCTCAACAGAACCCTAGGAAAGAGGGTATTGCCTTTGAGAGGAAACTCAATGCCGATGGGACATATTGGAAGCCCGAGCAAGATCCCAAAACCTCATGGGTTGCTGCAAAGGGACCTCCAGCTTGATCCATCTAACTTATCTGGTTTTACATGCTAATCTCCTCATTCTTCCGATGAGTCATTCGACTCCAACTATAAACTGTTCAAAAATCAGAATGGTGAAGTATTTGCTAGATATGTTGGCACTAAGCTGCAGGAACGGTTCCCCTATGAAGAAAATCTGGGTTCCCAAGAAATGCCTTGAAAGTCTTCGTGAATGTCCTCATGACACCACTGTGAAGAATAGTGACCCCAGATCAAATTCTTCATATGGATCCAAGTCCTCATACTGGGACCAAATTCCTCACGTGGATCAAATTCCTCAAAAGGATCAAAGTCCTCATATGATTATCATTGTGCTAACAACTCTGTTTCAGAGGGTAGAGCTAAGGGCTATGAATATGTGCATTATTCTTCAAACCAATATGTTCATAAGTCCTCAAGAATTTCTCTGCTTATTCATATGCTTACCCTAACCCCTCTTATGTGAAACGAAATGGATTGGCCTCTATGCCACCATTCTCATATGGTGGTCGCAGAGTGATGAACTCTTTGCCACCCCTCGATGTGGGTGGTGAAGAAAAAGAACTAACCTCTTCTGTAGGGTCAGGTCTCCAGACGTGCATTAAACGCCCAAGAATTTCTTTGGGGACCTGAAAAAATTGCCTGAAAGGACGCAGGCTAATCATGATGAAATGACCTTTCATTTCTCACGTCCTCATACTGCTTATCTGTTAATACCGACTGATGAAATTCATCTGATGAACTTGATATCATATTCTTCACTGATGAAGTATATGAGATCGTAAGTTGTACTAATTCATCTGCAGGATGATCAACCCAAAGCCACCGAAAGTGGGTTCTCGATAGTGGATGTACAAATCACATGACTGGTGACAAGAATCTATTGATGGATGCTCCCTTATCACCGTCACATCTGAAGCATATCATCTTTGGCCGACAAAGGCAAAAGTCGTATTGGGTCTTGGTAAGGTTGCGATCTCTAAGGACATACACATGGACAAAGTCATGCTTTTTGAGTCCTTAGGATACAACCTCATGTCGATCTCAATGCTTTGTGATCTTGATATGGTTGTTATCTTTGGCAAGTATCGTTGTGTTGTGATTATGGAAGCTGACAATTCCAAAGTCTTCGAAGGCTTTAGGAGAGGAGACTTGTATATTGTTGATTTCTCTACAGGACCACAACCAGCCGTGTGTCTACTTGCAAAAGCTTCGTATATTGGCTATGGCATCGGCGACTTGGTCACGCAGGCATGAGGAATTTGCATACACTTGCGAAGAAGAAGCATGTCATTGGCATTGAGAATGTCAAATTCCTCAAGGATCACTTATGCGGAGCCTGTGAAGCTGGAAAAATGACCAAGGCCAAGCATCCAACGAAGACTATCATGACCACTACTCGTCCCTTCGAATTGCTTCACATGGACCTCTTTGGTCCCAATCATTACTCAGTTGTCGTTAATGATGCATCTCTATATGGCTTTGTTATTGTTGATGATTACTCTCGTTACACATGGGTACACATTGTTACTTACAAAAACCAAGTGCAGGAAGTCTTCAAACGATTTTCCTCGAGGGCTTCAACTAACTTTGGTGTGAAGATCAAACACATCAGGAGAGACAATGGAACTGAGTTCAAGAATTCCGGTCTTGATGCCTATCTTGATGAACTTGGTAATACTCATGAGTTATCTGCTCCTTATACTCCTCAGCAAAATGGCGTTGTGGAGCGCAAGAACAGAACTCTTGTTGAGATGGCTCGCACTATGCTTGATGAATACAAAACGCCTAGTCGTTTTTGGATTGATGCAATTGATACCGCATGCCACATCATCAACAGAGTATATCTTCACAAATTCTTCAAGAAGACTGCCTATGAACTCCTCACTGACAAGAAACCCAATGTAAGTTATTTCAAAGTCTTCGGTGCTAAATTTTGGATTAGAGATCCTCATCACAATTCTAAATTTGCACCGAAAGCACATGAAGGTTTTATGCTTGGTTACGGAAAGGACTCGCACACCTACAGAGTCTTCAACATTGCTCTTCACAAGATTGTTGACACTATAGATGTGCGGTTTGATGAAACTAATGGTTCGCAAAGAGAGCACCTACCTTCTGTGTTAGATGAACCAGCACCTGAGGATTCAATCAAGTTCAAGGCAACTGAGGATGTCATTCCTACTGAAGAATCTGCTGAAGAATTCATTCTGTCTGTGAAGAACGTCAAGCTGATGCACTCAAGATAATGTCAAGACAACGGTGCTGAGGAAAATGATCAAATTCATAGCGACAACCAGCTCATCCTCGCGTTGCAAAAGAAGTGCAAGTGGAGAAGATCATCGATGACATTGAAGCGCCAGTGTCCTCTCACACGCTCAAAAGCTTCACATTTATCTAACTTTTGTGGGCACTATGCTTTTGTCTCTATCACAGAGCCCACTAAGGTAGATGAAGCATTTACGAGTCGGAGTGGATTCAGGCTATGCAAGAAGAATTACATCGCCGAGCTCAACAATGTCTGGGAACTGGTCAAACGTCCAGATCCTCGCAAGCATAATATCATTGGCACAAAGTGGATCTACCGCAACAAGCAAGATGAAAATGGTCTTGTGGTAAGGAATAAGGCACGACTGGTAGCTCAAGGCTACACACAAGTTGAAGGAATTGACTTCGATGAAACTTTTGCACCTGTTGCTAGACTTGAGGCTATTCGCATATTAGTCACCTATGCTAACCATCACAATATCACCTTATATCAAATGGATGTGAAAAGTGCATTCCTCAATGGTAAGCTTGAGGAAGAAGTATATGTTGCTCAACCCCCAGGTTTTGAAGATCCAAAGAATCCCGACAAAGTCTTCAAACTCAACAAGGCCCTCTATGGTCTCAAACAAGTTCTACCAAGCGTGGTATGATACATTGAAGGAATTCTTCGTGAAGAATGGCTTCACACCCGTTCACTCGACCCTACTCTCTTTACTAAATCTTATGATGGTGAACTGTTTGTGTGCCAAATATATGTTGATGATATTATCTTTGGCTGTAATCGACCAACGTTATAGTGATGAATTTGCCTATATGATGAGTGAAGAATATCAAATGTCTATGATGGGAGAGTTGAAATTCTTCTTAGGTCTTCAAATTCGGCCAACAAATAAGAATGGCATATTCATATCTCAGGAGAAATACCTCAAAGATGTTACGAGGAAATTCGGCATGCAAGATTGCAAAGGCGTCAAAAATTCCTATGCCCACAAATGGCCATCTATGCAATCGATGAAAATGGTATTGACTTCGATCACAAGGTATACCACTCCATGATTGGTTCTTTATTGTACTTATGTGCATCTAGGCCAGATATAATGCTTAGTGTTTGCATGTGTGCCCGATTTCAAGCTACACCGAAGGAATCACACCATAAGGCTGTGAAGCATATTCTTCGATATCTAGCTCGCACACCAACACTAGGATTATGGTACCCCAAGGGCTCTGCCTTTGATCTCATTGGATATTCTGACTCTGAATATGCTGGTGATCGTGTGGACCGCAAGTCAACTTCTGGCACTTGTCATTTCCTCGGACGATCTTTGGTCTGTTGGTCCTCGAAGAAACAGAACTGCATATCACTGTCTAATGCGGAAGCTGAATACATTGCTGCTGGCTCGTGTTGTGCTCAATTGCTATGGATGAAGCAGACTCTCAAGGACTACGGCATTAACGTGAAGAATGTGCCTCTCTACTACGACAATGAGAGTGCAATCAAGATTGCTCACAACCCAGTTCAGCACTCGAAGACAAAGCACATTCAGATTCGTCATCATTTTCTTCGTGATCATGCGTTGAAGGGCTTACATCTCCATCGAGCACGTGAAGACTGAAGAACAGCTAGCTGATATCTTCACTAAGCCCTTGGATGATAAGAGATTTAGCAAGTTGCGGTGTGAGCTAAATATCTTAGAATCTTCGAACGTTCTTTGAAAAGGACACACATCCTGACAGTTATGCAAAATTGATGACTTAGATGTACAACACATGAAGAAACGTTTTTCTTCAATCAATGAAGAATAACATTCTAAGTGTGAAGAAATTAATGAAGAATTTGATTCTCGTAACCCCACGACAATTGTACGCTGTGTCCAAATCATCATTCTTATACGGTGGGTCACGCCACCACCAAAGTTGAAAATCTTCAATTTGAGTTTTTCTCTCAGTGTTGAAATTCTTCAGTTTTCAAATTCTTCAACTTTGCAAAATCTTCACTGCTTTCCGTCGTCTTTCTTCATTGGCTATATATATATATATATATATATATATATATATATATATATATATATATATATATATATGGGTTTATGTCCTCTACATCATTCACTTATAGTTATTTCTTCAAGTCGTTTTTTTTGCTAAGTGAATGTGATCGGACCCTTCCCCCTCTATGCTATACTCAACCCAATCTATTCACAAATTCTTCATGTGCGTTCTATTTGAAACTCGTTCAAAATCTTCATCGAGTCCTTGTCACCTGAAGAAATTGCGTAACTAAACTTTAAAACTAATCTTATCCAAATTTTCGGTTTTGTCATTAAACTGCTCCGCATCCCATGATGCATTATTTTACTCAGCCACGATCGTACACGATCTCCACTACACAATACGTGGGTGACACATGTCGCGTGAAGGAGAAAGGGCAGGGGCACGTTCGTCCCAAATCTTCAGGCGAACAGTTTTTTCACCGTGTCTATAAATACCCCTCTCCTTCCTCACTTCTTTTACCCCGCCGACCTCTCTCTCCCGCCGAGCTCCTCAAACCCTAGCGCCGCCGCTACTCCATCGTCAGCCGGTGAGGAAGAGCTTCAACGCCTCGACCTTGTCGCCGTCAGACTCACGCCCGATCAAGGAAATCTTCGCTCCGCCGCCAGAGCTGTCTTCCTCCGCCAAGTTAGGGCGTGGAAGATCCGAATAGACGAAGCTTCACATCTACAACACCCAGTTCGTCAGTGTTCTTCATTTAGGGTAAATAAAAGTACTTTTACTACCCTCGTTGATCCAAATCTTACACTACAAAATCTTCAAAGGTGTTTTATTCTTCAAATCCTCACACACAAACACCTCACAAGTTATATGCTCTTGATTCGCTTCTCTAAGCAATCATTTTCTTCAAGATTCCTCAATTGTGTGGATCCTCGATCCAGGCAACTCGAACCTAAGGCAAAGAACGCTTAGTGAAATTCTTCAAGGCTCATCCGTCAAAATCCTCAAAACTTGTTCTTTTGAAAACCTTCCGAGAACGAGATATGACCTCTCCAAATTCCTCGCAACTATACTCTTCACGGTACTCATGTCCGCTGCTGAATCACTAGGTTCTCATCAACTTAACTCATTTGCAGCGTTCCTCGAAGAAAAGTTGCATACTTCTTCAGAGAACTCAATTGTTCAAATTCCTCAATCAAGAATATGGCGACGGTAAGAAGCCACGTAAAGGAGGAAAGAAAACCGAGGTTATGACTGCTTTTGAGATCCCCGAGGAAATTTATGCCGACTATTGCACACCGATGAAGCAAAATTTGGCAAAGAAAACAAAAATCAGCGCAAGGTGCGATTCGTAAGATTGAACGGAGATGGGCAAGGGAATGGAGGGAATACAGATATGTGACTCCAAAGTACATGAAGAAATTCGCTCTCAATCCTCCATGCCCAAGAGCTCCATTGGCACCTCGCCAAGTAGCCGACCCCACCAAAGATCAAGCGTGCAGTGAGGACTTTCTGAAGAATGGGCTAAGCGCCAAGCTAAATTGGCAAGACAAGCCAAGGAGGCAAAGAAGAAATTCAATGAGGATTCTCGCCATCGCTATCGCATCGAGGCCTCGGTCAAACCGAGGAAATCCATGCCAAAGAAGCCCGCTCATAAGCCAAGTGCTTCACCATCACGCCCTCACGGCCAAGTTCCTCAAAGAACACCCTCAAGGCAAATTCCTCACACTACAGCTCCACCAAAGTCCTCAACAGCTCCGTCAAAGTCCTCAGTTCCTGTGCATCTGGCTACATGTCAAAGGACTGCTGGTTTCTCGATTGCCTCTGGTGTTTCAGCAAGTTCCTCAGCAGCACCAATTTCATCATCTGGCCCGACTCTGCTGAAGACCAAAGCAACAGCTGGACGAGTCCTCGGCCAAGTCCAAAGAAGAAACAGGTTGCATTCCATGTGCCTTCTGATGATGAAGCTTCTGATGATGAACTTGTGGAAATCATCAGAGATCGCCAAGAAAGGGCCGCTAGAGCCAAAGGCACATCTGTGCCACTGCTGTTGGATCCGAGGAAAATCCTCGATTATATTGATCTCTGGCACAAGGATCCAAACACCCATATGCCTGATTTTCATCTGACCCCTAGACAAAGTCATATGTTGACCCATTTCATCGCTGAAGAGAAATGGAAGTTTGAAAAGGCAAGAGAGATCAAGAAGGCTCAATACATAAAGGAGAAGTTACTGAAGAAAACGTTGTCAAAATGACACCGAGGAACTTCTCAAGGTCCAGACTGAAATTCAAGACCTCAAGAAAAACTTCGATTCTTATTATGCTGATTGGCAAGGAGCCAAGGTCGATTCGTCAACTGACGAAGAAATTCACCAATGTTGCTGCCCTAACGCAACATGAAATTCCTCAGTTGAAGCCTCACCAGCCAATCGAAGAACATGCCAAGACCGTGATCAAGTTCAGGCGGCTGATGAAAATGTTAGTTCCGTGGCTGATGATCCCATTCCAAATTACCGAAGAAATTGCTGTGGCATCCACTAGTGGTGCGCTCAAGAAATCGAACAAGACAGGGCAATCGACTGGGCCATACCGAGGAAATTCAACCAGATTCCTCAGCTCCTCCTGCGCCAACACCAACTCCAATTCTTCCATCTTCCTCTGATGTGCAGAAAACCAAGGCTGCAGAACGAGTCAGCGTGAAGAAAAGGAAGGCATCACCAAGGCCAAATTCTTCGCCGCGAAGAAAATGAAGCCAATGACGATCTCCTTTGAAAATCCAATTGATGCTGTTCCAATTTCCTCCATGCCATCAAAGGACCTTGTCCCTGTGGGAGAAGACAATGATATCCCAAACGGATCTGATGAAGAACATCAATCTGCTGCTTCGTCAGTGCAGATTGATGAAGAAAGAGAAGGGGACGCAAACCCTTCAACCCTACCATTTCCTCACCTATGCCTCGGTTCACGGTGAAGAGGCTGGTGTTGAGGAAATTGAAGATGAAGATGTGGATATAGGGTGCACCACACCTGTGATGAATGATGACTTTTGGGAAAGTCAGCATCCCAATACTCCTCTCTTCACCCCGCTCCAACAGATTCCTCAGTCCCCTGCACCAACAGTTCAAATGGACTCTGAAGAAACTCAAACCACTTGCTCTGTGCATGAAGAAATTCCAGCCACTAGTGCTGATGAACCTGCTGCTGCTGATCCTCGATCGCACTGTTGAGGAACAAGAAATTCCTCACCAAGAACCCGAGCTCGCGATTCTCGAGGTGGTGATGCAACTCACCGACACCCCTCTCGCTTAAGCAAAAGAATCCGTTCTCAAGCAAACAAAAGTTCAAGGCTGAAGATTTCTTTGCCGAGCACGTATTCTTCACTAACTATAATCCATATGATTACGCCGCATAAGGAAGAGGCGCTTTCGACCGCCAGCCAAGCCAACTTCTATTCCTCGGTGCTCTTCAACAAAGACAAAGTCTTCGATCATGCTCATATTCCTCATGTGGACATGGAGTCTCCCGACTTTGAGCCAGTCCTCGGTGTTCTTCACGATGCAGGACTTCAATTTCTGACCGATATCTGTGGATCGGAATGAAGAACTCCTTCTTCAATTCTATGCAATGCTGCACATCACCGGAGACGCCAAGACGTGAACTCATGGGTATTAGACTGGATGTCTGAAAATACTCACTACAAGGCACCAACAACTGAATTGCTTCGTGCTCTACTACTCAGTCCTCCAATTGATGGTGCTCGTTGTATCTACAACGAACCAGAACTTTCAAATCACTATATGCAAGTGCTGATGAAGCCTTTGAAGCCAAGGCAGGCCCCAAGAACCAAATTCCTCGTCAAGGAATTATTGTATGTGCCTTGACTGTCTATCGGATTCTCGACGAAGACAATGAGTCCTATCAAAGGCCACGACTCGAATGATGAAGAAGTCGCTGGCATCATGAAGAATATGCTTTTCAACATCATCCATGGCTTTCCCGTCAACTTCCATGATTTCTTCATGAGGACTCGCAAACATTGCTATGTCACCATTTGAGCTGAAGCCTTATGCGCCTTTGGATAATGAGATTCATCAGACAAGGTCTTCACTCAATTACAAAGTCGATACTACGAACCACTTCAGCTACTTGCCCCGATTGAAGTCCTCAAACGGACATTTACCTCACCGATGACAAGGGCAAGGCTATCACTGTGATCGATGAAGGCATTCGTCCATTGGATGGACAGCAAAAGCAGCATCGTACTCCACCAATGATGACTCGCCACACATGACTCGCCAAGAAATACCTCTACCAAGCAAAGTCCTCGTTATCGCACCTGTGGTGATGACTGATCGTGAGTTACTCCTCGCCTTCATCACAAGGTTGATCGCAATCATAAATGGGTCAAGCGCCGCTTTGGTTCAATTCTTCACAACATGACCTCAACACACAATGCAGTGAAGAAAAACCACTACTACCTCCATGAAACCTTCAAACGCACCTGGGCTGTTCTTTCACATGTCTACAATGCGGAAGAACTGACGACAATGGGCCTCAACGAAGAATTTGACTGGTCTGCACCTCCTCCGAAGAAATACAAGAAGGTCAAAGTTCCTTCCTTGGTGGCCAGCTCCTATTCTTCATCACGCGACACTGATGAAAATGAAGACTTGGACGACACCGCTGGCAGGACCTACTACAACAACCGACCCTAACAACGCCAAGCGCTCCTTCTTCAACTTGAAATTCTTCAGGAGCGTTAGTCCTCAGTTTCGATCCTTTTTGTTCATTCGATGACAAAGGAGGAGAAATTTGAGTTAGTCTTCAAGCGGGTCTATTTTATTGCCCACAAACAATAACTTTGATCCTTGGATGTCTCAATTATGACATGCAGTGATGTGGTTCAAGCCTTCAGGTTGATAGGTAATTGGGCTGTTGCATCGAAAGGGTGGAGTACTGGTGTCTCCGGATCACTGCTCGCTGAAGCGGGGCTGCAAATTATGATGGTGTTGGATCATCTCTTCTAATGACTTTGTTTTCTTTGCTGCTGGTTCTGGATGGGTAGTTCTTTCTTTTGTTATGCATATTCCTTGTCATTTGGTCATCCTCGTCTATGTCACTCTTTCTATGTAATAGTGGCTTCTGTTTAGAATGTCATTCTCGTCTGGATCACGAGAGTCCGAGCGCTGCAGATGGGTACGTTTTGGTGGTGTTGCAAGACTTCTTATGAACTATCATGTCTTGCTGTTTATGTCAGTAGTAGTCACTAGTCAGTGTTTGAATGTTGTATATATCGTTGTTTCAAACTGTTTATTGTCTCGAACTCCTGGTGGGCTTATTGAGGGCATCACCATTATCCCTTGTTCAGAGTATATCTCCTTTTTCAAGTTATATAATTTGAGCTCACTTTGTCTTTTTGATGATGTACACTTGTTTGGGCCGGTGAGGTGTCGTTGAATATGGGCCGAGTAGTAACGCAATGCCAAACAGGTCAATTATGACTCTCGGCCGGGCTCTCAAAAGATCCTGAAAAAAGGCCGGCTCTCCAAAAAGAAAGAATAAGGACTCTTAGGCCGACATTTGGGCGCCACCGGTGTTTTTCGGCGCTTAGCGCCGAGAGCATATTATGCGGCGTGCTCGAAATTCATGCTACCTTTTCATCCCCGCCTCCCGCCCTCCCCACCTCTGGAATCTCGATTCCTACCCAGCCCCCAAATCCCCTCTTGTTCTCCTCAGACTCAAGCGCACTATCATGTCGCGGTCAATGCGAATCTCCGAGCCGGAGATCCCGAGGTCCGCCCCGCCGTCGCCGCAAGGTCGTCAGCTCAACGATGGCATGGCGGCGCTTGACGACCAGTTTACCGGCAAAGTGATGATGGTAACCATCAACGGCGACCGGCCTCCCGTCTCGCCGGACGACCTTGTCAAAGCTCGTGGCATTGTGCACGGCATCCAAATAAGTGACTTGCTCGTCAAAGTCTGTCCGCCACCGGCTGATTTCTTCGTCAGGTTCCGAACAACTTTCGACTGCAATGTGTTCGAATCTTCCGGCGCTTGTTCTGCGATGGCGCTGGTGAGCTTTGATCGATGGCACCTGTGATGGGGCTCGGTGCCCTCAGAGCTTGAGTTTTTAACAAAGCTTACCTTCCACGGCATGCCTCGACGTGCTTGGAACAGCGAGTCCATGAACAAGCTTATCAACGACCTTGGAGGTGAGCTCGTAAGTATGTTTGTTCCTCCGCATAGCTAGGCTCTGACGGGTATGGCATGGATGAAGAAGCCGTCCACCATACCGAAGGTGATTGGTGTTGAGATAACGGTGCAGGAACCGGGGTTGTACTATTCGTCGCCACCAAGGCCGCCGCAGACCACGTTAGGGATGTACCTGTATCGAGTGTTCATGCATGTCGAAGAAGTGGTCAATCCATCAATCAAAGTCCTGCCGCTTCGCCGGGTGCTGTGGTCCGCCGACGACGCCCATTACAGGAGTCAACGCCGACTTTTCCTGTGTTGCTCGGAACGATGGATGGCACAGGTTTACTCCATCGCTACGGGCGGAGGCCACTGCTTCTTTGGGAGAAGAGGCAGGGCTGGCTGCCTGGATGTGCTCTAATTTGAGGTAACAACTGAATCTTGTCAGATAGTACCCTTTAAATCCGAGCTATGGGTCTGAAGCACTGATATGCCAGTACATTTGATTGTGACCTGTTCTAATTTTGTACCTGAACTTTTTTTAGTAAGGGCTGTACGTCAACTTAATGTGCTAGCAGAACTTATTGTGTTGTTCGTCTGTTTTCTTTGCACAACATTCAAGATATTTCCCCGTCATTTATAAAGACGATGAACCGTTATGTACGACTTCGTGGGTTTCAACATAGCCCTTCCCATAGCAATCCACTGCTTCCATCCTGATTGTGCCGCATGCGTGAAATTTTTGTATGAAAGTTCAGTGTGCTATGATGTTCTATATGATTGTGTCAACTATATAAGTTTTTACTGAGCATCATCAATGCATATGGCTGAAAGATATATTTACGAGCATCGACTGATGGGTCTCCCTCTCTATCTCTCTATCTCTCTCTCTCACACACACACACACACACACACACACACACGCGCACACGCACAAGTGGGACCCGTTGAATTATTTATTTGCTCGTGACAGCTTTTAATTAGGTTCCACTGTAATCTAACTTTTTCTTAAGTTATTAATTGAGCTCAAAGTTGACTTCAAAAAGTTGTACAGAAGCCTTGTTTGGGCCTTTCAAGGCCCCTCGAATGTGGGCTGAGTAACCATGTTAGGTTGTATCAGCATTACATGTGCCTTTTTTTTCAACATCGACAATGCAATCGGGCCGACGTTGTACACAATATCCGGTCAACTTGTTATCCGCTTCATTGGCTGCAAAGTTTCCTAGGAGGTATGCATTAGGTTTAAAAAGAAAATGGACTTTAAGAAATAATAAATGGGATGTAATTATAATAACTGGGCAATTACTATGCACCAAACACGTAATTAGTTTGAAAAATATATTACTTTTGGAATTTAGAAATTTTAATTTCATTACTTGTTGCGCGCGCAATATTTCGTTGGATTTTAGCGTGATACAACTTTATTTTGAAATTATATTTAACCTGACTAGAAATTTCGGATAAAAATATTTCGGATCCCATCAAAATGTGGGAATTTTTTTTGAATTCTGTTTTGAGCGGTTGTTTGAAATTATTAATCGTTGTCCTACCTAGAAGTTGGGCTGTACTTTTAACAAACCCGTTGGGCTGTACTTTTAGCGTGATACGGGCAGGGTCTCTAACGCCTATCGTGCATACGTACATGGCTGGGTTATAACGGAGAAACATCATCGTCGTCGTGTTCATGGGGATCCAACCGGCTGGGTCGGAACGAAATGCGTGGTCGTGTTCATCGGGAGGGCTTGGACGGAACAGGCGATGGAAACGAGGCCTGGCGTACCGCACAACGGAGGAAACGGCCTTGTGTTCATCTGGCCACGTTCGAAACGGGGTCCTGTTGATCGGGAGGGCTCGCTGCATCAAGAAAACGGAGGAAACGGATCTCCTACGGTCGAAACGGGGTCCGGTTTATCGGGAGGTGTGGCGCATCGCAAAACGGACGAAACAGACTTGTGTTGGAGCGCCACGGTCAAAACGGAGGGGGGGTGTGGCGACCGCAAAAGCGGATTTAAACGGACTTGTGTTGGAGCGCTATACGGTCGAATCGGGAGGGTGTGGCGCATCGCAAAACGGGACTCCACGGGATACTGTTCATCTCCACCGTCGACCTCCTCCAGCCTCCACGGGCTCCCGTCGACCTCCTCCAGCCTCCACGGGCTATGGTCGACCTCCGCCAGCCTCCACGGGCTCCTCGCTCGTCCCAGCCTCCACCGCCGCTACTCCACCGGCCATCGCTCAACCACCCTCCACGGCACCCCTCCACCGCTTCATCGCTCATCCAGCCCTCCACACCACGGGTCCTGTTCAACCACCCTCGCACGGCCACCCCTCCATCGTCTCATCGCTCATCCAGCCCTCCACACCATGGGTTCATGTTCATCCAGAGGCAACGCCACCGCTCACCGCTCATCCAAACCCCCGCAACGCCACTAGCAGCAGAGCGGGCGAATCGCCCATCGGGTTCGCTAACAGCCATCGATCGATCGCTCGGGTTCAGTAACGTAGCCTGCAAAGGCAATCGCCGGGTTCGATTAGAGAGCCCAACGCCTCGCTCGGCTTCAGTTAGAGCCAACGCCTCGCACACACGCGCGTACATACGAGAGAAACGCGCATCGCTCCACCCCCGAGCTCCCACCGTAACCGGCAACTCCATGAAATTTTCCTCCCCCTCGCTTCTACCACGGTTTTTTCCGTCATGGACGGCCCAAAGAATGTCATGCAGCTGCGTCTCCGACCTGCCCAAGATGAAAAGCCCATTTTCTGTCATGATTTTTTGTCATAGAAGTAGGAGCCCACCACATCTATGATGATACCGGATTTTGTCACAATTATCGTCATAGAAGTGTCATATGTATGACAGAAAAAAATTTCGTTCGGCCCAAAATGTCATGGATGTGTCTTTTTTTTTGTAGTGCTCACACCTTCCTGGCGAAAGGTTGGCTCCTTGGGCCGGCTGGTCCAACGAGCCGGCCACTAGAAGACGACGTGCTTCCAACAGGCGGCCTCCAACGGGCCGACATCTAGCAGGCGGCCTGCGTGTCGGGGGTTGGGTGCGACATATGCCAATGGATGGCTTATCATGGTGGGAGCGAGTAGAACGTCACCGGTGCCTGGAAGCGGGATGAGGCATAGACACGAGCGCCGGTGCACTTTACCTGTGTTCGGGCACTCCTAGGAGATAACACCCTAGTCCCGCTTTCTCATGGGTCTCCGCATGATCACTAAGGCACTAGTGACTACAGTGGTGCTCCTCGAGCTGTATGCTAGAGGTAGAAGAAGGCAGGGCCTTCTTTCCTCTCCACCTAGGTGTGAGTCTAATTCTAACAGGTAGGAACCCTTTGCATGGGTGCCCTGGGGGGTTTATATAGGCCTACCCCCAGGGGTACAATGGTAATTCGGCCAGGTGTAGGACCCGGCTGTCAGTGTCTCTGGTCGCCGGCTTCTTCGCCGGCTGCTGGGGCCCGCCGCCTGGTGGGCCCCGCCGGCCAGTGCAGTATGGGTGACAGGCCGCCTCCGCCGCTGGTCTTGCCGGTCTGGCCGACATTCTGTAGTCGTGACGCTAATGACGCAGGCTTGGTCAGGGGAGTGTGGCTACAGTCCCGCCGCCTGGTGGGAGATCACTGTAGCCACTCCGGGTCTTATCTGGTTAATGGTGCGTGGGCCCCGAGGAAGGAACGGGCCGACTGCTAGAAGCCGGCCTCCCTCGGGTCCGATTGGTAAGGCCTCTGCCGTCTTCAGAGCTCTCACTGCCTGGTAGGGCCCGCCGTCTTCAGGATGTACCGACAGGCGGTCCTGGGAGTAGGGCTCCGCCTGACATGGGTGACGTCGGGAGCGGAGTGGCAACAGTGCCGCGCCAGGTGGAGATCTCCGCCTGTACGGAGCACTGTGGCCACGCTCGGCCCTGGATACGGGGGTGATGGGCTATACTGTAGCCTTGCCCTGTCTCGTCTTCTTAATGGGGGCGCAGACTTTGAGGGCGTCATGGGCCGATCATAGAGCCGGCCTCTCGAGGTCACCGTTAGGAGTCGGCCCATCTTGGAGCCGCCTTCCTGAGCATGGCCGTCTTCTGGCAATCGGCCGTTCAGCCACCCGGCCACCAGAAGGCAGTGCTTCATTTTGACGTTTTGAGGGGTGCAGCCGGCCCCGATGTCTTGAAAGGTTCTGGGACTCGGGTTAGGCTACCCGTGGCCCATTACTCCGACAGTAGTCCCCGAAGCTGGTGAGGTGCCGCGGCTGAAGAGCCGAGGAGCCTCATTAGTTTCCTCCTCTGAGTGCTCTGCAAGGAAGCTTCATCCGACTCCTAGCGAGCCGGCCGGCAAGAGTCGGCCTCTTCCCTTCGGATTCGTCTGAAACTTCGAACGCCATGGCGGGAATTGGGTGGCGTGCTAGCTAAGCTTCTTGGCCTGCCGCCCGTCATGGGCGCGCCACGTGGCGTCAGCCAGCCGGGCCAGCCTGCAAGCCCACGCGCACGATGGGACGTGACTGCAGGCCGGGCCCGCCACCACCGGGCCTTGGCACGCGAGCGGATCCGCTGCGGCCGAGGCGGGTGGTTACGTTTCCCCACGGAGTTACTGCATGCAGTAACTCATGCGACAAAGGTGGGAACGTGGGGTCGTGGGAACAATCAATCCCACGATCCCACGCCCACCCCCTCGGCTTCATAGCCCATAGGCTATAAGTAGGGGGAGGAGAGGGAGCGGCAGAGCACGCGTACCCCTCAATCCCACTCTCACCTCCTACTTCTTCCTCTCGCCGTAGCGCCCCCGAGCCACGCCGGAGTGCCACCACAACTCGTCTCCACCAAGTTCGTCTGCCTCGAGCCCTCTTGGCCCTGCCCCATTCTCATCTCCCCCGCCGCGCCATTTCCTCCGTCGAGCTCTCCATGGCGCGTGAGCGGGGAGGAGACTGGGACGGATTGAACGTCAACGAAGACCATATCACCTTCCTCCGCGAGACGCGTCGTGTTTCGGCGCGGGATACGTGAAGGCGCGCGTGCCACCGGAGGGAGGGATCTCGCCGGCGCCGGGGGAGAGCGAGCGGGTCGTCTTCCGCTCGCACTTCATCCGCGGCTACGGCCTGCCGGCGAGCGGCTTTCTTCGCTCGTTTCTCGAATTTTATAACCTCCAACCTAATCACCTCACGCCCAACACCGTGATGCTCCTAGCCGCCTTCGTCATGTTGTGTGAAGGCTATCTCGGCATCCTCCCCACCATCAAGCTGTGGGGAGCATTCTTCTACACCAAGCTGGGCAGCTCCGTCCGGCAGGTCTGCCCAGTGTGGTGCCTTCATCGCGGTTCGCCGGCCGTCGCCGAAGAACGCCTTCCCCACCATCAAGCTGCCACAGCCGGTCAAGATGTGGCAGCAATCTTACTTCTACGTGGAGAACATGGACCCTGCCGTCGACTTCATCAACCTGCCGACTTATGTAGCCGGCCCGTGGCTGAGCCTCGAGCCAGCTGGGGCTACAAGCCGAAGCCGGTGTCAGCAGACGGCGCCGCCGCCATCCAACGACTCCGGGAGCTGACCAACACCGAAGGCCTCAAGGCGTCCGACTTGTTGGTCGCCTTTGTCGCGCGCGGGGTCCTCCCGCTCCAAGGCCGGCCGCACCTGATCATCCGGATGAGCGGGCATCGCGACCCATGCCGGCTGAGCACCAAGGAGATGCCGGCTGCCGAGGTCGCCAACTTGGTGAACGAGATCTCCGGCCTCAAGTTGGAGGGGTCTTGGAGTTTCGGCAAGCGGCCATATTCCCGCGCCGACCCGCCGCCTGCGGTAAGTTTTCCAATGCTTTCTTTTTTATACTTGCCCTAATCTTGATCTTGGTCTTGATCAACCGGCCTCTCGTCATTTGAAACAGATCTACATTTCGGACGCAACGACTACCATCATAGGGGCGGGTGGCGACTACCAGCCGGACCGGGTGGTGAGCGACGTGGACGACCCCGACTTGGGGGCGACCGCCTTGGAGGACACCGTGACAGGCGACGTCTATGAAGCAGGCGGCTCCGAAGAAGGCGGCATCGAAACCTGGCCCGACGACGATGAGGAGGAAGAGGAGCTGCGCCCTGCGCGGGGCGCCGGTAGGGCGGACGCGGGTCCCTCCGCCGAGCCGACGACTAGAGGCGGCACGTGCAAGCGCAAACTAAGGATGGCAATTTTACCCATGGGTACGGGTACCCGCGGATACCGTATCCGCATGGGCAGGGTATGGGCATAATTTTATACCCATGGGTAGTACCCATACCCTACCCGCTAAGTCGCGGGTAGGGCACGGGTATAGCCTTGTAACCATGATATACCCATACCCTAGCCGTTTAGCATGACATGTAGACCTTATCCGTGAAGTGTGTCATGAAATTGTGAACATAAAGTTATGACCAATTTTCAATTTGAATTGAGATAATTCACATGTACTCATCTATCTGTTATTGAGTTGAGATAAATTTGTCAAATGTTCTATCAATGAATGTATAATTGTGAATAACTTGTGTACTTTGTGATCTACCCATTGGGTACCAAATGGGTATGGGTACCTGTCGGGTATGGGTATGGGTAAAGTTTCATACCCATGGGTACGGGTATGGGTTGAATTTTGTACCCATTAACTACACGGTTATGGGCATGGTATTGCTCTACCCGCCCCATACCCTACCCATTCCCATCCTTAGCGCAAACAAGGTGCCATCTTGTTCCGCAGCGTGCTGAAGAAGGCCAATAATCCAACCGCCGCGACCAGGCGGAAGGAGGCCGCAGCGAAGGCGAACAAGTTCCAGAAGCTCCCAAAGGCGCCTCCCTTGGTGTCGGCGTAAGTGTCTTTTCTTGTGCTTTATTCTTCTTGTTGATTCTCTCTGAACTTCCTTTACTTTATTTTCTTGACTTAGGGCTCCGCTCTCTCTCGAGAAGTCGGCCGCCGCCTCCATCGTTGGGTCGGCGGAGACCTCCACCACCACCCGGCGGATCGATCCGGCCGCCGACCTCTGGGAGGCGGCGGAGCGAAATGCGTGGGAGGCGCGCGAGGAGCGGGAACCGCCCGCCTGGAGAAGGCGGAGGCAGACAAGGTGGAGGCTGCCGCCTTAAAGAAGCTTGCGGAGGTCGAGGCCGCTACTGCGGCAAGGGAGCAGGCTGAAGAGGCCGCGCGCCGCCAGTCGGAGGTATTTGTCATGCATCTGAGCTCCGCGCCACCACCACCAGAGTTCGTGGCGCCGACTAGGGGAGCCGGCGACGAGCACCCGATCATGGAGAGGGACGGTGGCGACATCGTCATGCTGGACGTAATCGTGCCCCCGCCACCACCTTCTGAGGAGGCGCGAGACAAGCAGCTGGTTGATCCGCCAGCGCCACCAGCCAAAGACGAGGTGGTGACGGGCCCGATTCCCGAGGTCCGCACACCCTCACGCCGTCGGTTTGCAAAGGCGGCCTCGGCGCCACGCCCGCTGGAGACCGGTGCCGCGAGCTCTTCGATCCCGGACGCTGAAGCGACCAGCGCCGTGCCCACTGAGTGGGTGCGGGGAGGCGGGACGGGCCCTTTGAACAAGGCGATCCTGGGCGTCTAGTCCAAAGCTCCGCACTAAAGCCGATGCTCTCAAGCACTGCAACGAGGTGTTCCTGGAATTGCGAGCAGTCGTCCGGGTATGCTTCTTGGTTCTTCATTTTTGATTTCTTGTATTTCTTATACTTCTTTGTGGGGGCGCGCTAGCGCACCCACTGGGTGTAGTCCCCGACTTTCGGGCTGGCTGCTGAGCAGGGGGCTCGGAACTTTAACTGGCAAGCTCCGAATACAAACATTGTCTGATATCTTTACTGCAGGATTATCATAACCTTCGCGCAGCCGCTTTCAACTACAAGGTCCAGGAGCTGACTCAACGGACCGCCGATTTGTCGGAAAGCCGGAGTAAGTCTTTGTTTTCTTTCTCCGCTGGGCGTCTTTGGCGCACTCCGCTGGTTGTAGTCCTCGAGATTCGGCCGATCACGAAGCCGGGCCGGATCTCCCCGACGACCGTTCTTCTTGTTGGTAGCTAGTGACAACTTCTTTTTCTGCGGGGGCGCGCTGGCGCACCCGCTGGCTATAGTCCCCGAGATTCGGGTTGACTGTGGAGCAGTCGGGCCGGATCTCCCCAGCAACTATTTCTCTCCTTGTTGATTGTTGACATCTTTTTCTTCTTCTACTTTTGCAGTGGCCAATGCCGCCCTGCAGCAGCAGCTGGGCGAAGCCAACACCGTGCTGCGCGCCAAGGAGGCGGACTGCAGCAAACTGGCCGAAGAGCGTGACTGGCTATTCACGCCTCTGGCGGAGCAGGCGGAGCTTCTTAAGAAGAACCAGAAGGAGGCGGAGGACAAGGAGGTCGGTCTCCTTGCTGAGTTTGAGACCGAACGCTCTGCCTGGACCGATAAGGAGGCCAGGCTGACTGCCGGCTTCGGCGAGATTGAAGATATGGTCGACGGTAAGCTGCCTTCTTTACTCTTTCTTCGAGCCGTTGGCTTCTGATCAAGCCGGCTTCTTGTTTCTGATTTTGGCTTTTCTGCTTTCTGTTTGGGAAGACTTCTTCCCCGGCCACTCAAATGCTACCAATCAGGCTATCGAGGCTGATCGCGAAGGGTGGAGGGCAAAAGGCCAGCAGATTGCTGCTGACGCCCCCGCACTCTTAGCGAACAGCTTCTCAGCATCCAAGCTCGTCTTTGGCCGGGTCATCGGATGCTGCGCCGCCTTCAGCATGTCGGCGCCCAGGCGGTCGCCGCCCTGTGGCTAGACATGCCGGCTCCACGTACACCTAGTCGGACTGCCGACTGTCTGGAGGTGGCGGCCGACCGCCTTGAGGCTTGGAAGGGTTCTTCGGCCCGGGCTGGGGCACGCCGGGCCTTGGAGTTCGTCAAGGCGTGGTACCCTGGGCTAAATCTAGCCCAGCTGGCCACGCTTCGACTGGAAGCCCAAGAGGAGCTGGCGGCGGTGGAGCGTGACCTTGTCCAGCGGGCCGCGGCGATCGCCGAGTACACCAACACCAGCGTCTACATTCCTTAGCTGGCTGAGAACGGCACCGAGGCGCCGCAGGAGTGGTTCGGGCTGAACCCGGAGGATGGCGAGGACTCGGCTGAAGTGATCGACTCCAGCGACGAGGGAGAAGACGAGGAGGACGAGGAAGGCGAAGAGGAGGCGCCAGAGGTCGGAGCGGACGGCCAGCCTCAGCTCGACCACGCCTCCAGTAATGAGTCACGCCCGAGCGAGCCGTCTGCTGCTGAAGGCGACCAAGCGGACACCGACCAACCGGCCGCTCCACCAACCGGCACCACCGACTCCACCGTTCCGCCGAACCCGTCTGCTTCTTCCTAGGCTGCCAATTTGCCTTTTGTTTTTACCTGCTTATCAGTCTCGACGAACTTTGTTAACTTCGCACAATTCCACCCGCGGGGTGTATTTCAAGCTCTTGTTGGATGTCGGCCAAGGGCCTTTTGATATGTAAATATGCTCCTCGAGTTCTATCTTTCCATGCTTTCTACTCCTTGGCTTTTTTCCTTTGCCGCCCTCCCTAGGCCGCCGTCTGGCCAGCCAAACAGCCGCTCTGCGGACTGCAGCTGGGTTCAATACATGGCTGCTTTGGGAGGGTAAGTACTTAGCCGATTTTTAGAGTTTTTTAGCAAGTCAACTAGATGTGGGCCGGCCGGCTGCTCAGCAGCCGGTCGGTGAGGCGGGAAGCCGGCCTGAACTATGTGCATGCTTCGGGTCCTTAGCCATTTTTCATGCGGACACTCTTTCTACCTTGACTCCTGCCCGCCGGATAGCCGCTCTGCGAGCTGCCGCTACTGGCAAGAGAAGGCTTAAGTGCCAACACATTACTTGTCCGGCTGCAGGAAGCATTACATAGCGCAAGGCGGCGAGTCCCCGAGTCGACTAGCCGAACCCGGTGGCGGATCAAATGAAGTTACACATCGATAGGCATAATATTTATCATATAGATAAAAGAGGGCAGTCCCCAAGCTCTTCTCGGGGGACCCGGAGTCTTCGTACTGAATACAAAAGTTGGCGTGGTACATACTGCATCAACTTTAAAACCTTCGGAGGATGTTTGCATTCCGTGGTCGCTCCGTCTCCTTGCCGGGGTCATCTCTTTTGCGTGCTCGAGGCTTCTGAGCGTCGATCAGGTAGTATGAGTCATTGCCCAACACCTTGCTGATGATGAAGGGGCCTTCCCAAGGTGCCGAGAGCTTGTGCTGGCCGGCTGTTCGCTGGATCAGCCGGAGCACAAGGTCTCCCTCTTGGAAGGATCTTGGCTTGACCTTCCGGTTGTAGTATTGGCGCAGGCTCTGCTGGTAAATGGCGGACCGACTGAGTACCAACAGTCGGCCCTCTTCCAGCAGATCGACGCCATCTTGTCATGCTTCTTCTGCCTCCTCTTCGGTGTACATGGTGACTCAAGGGGAGTCGAATTCTATGTCCGTCGGGATGACGGCTTCGGCACCGTAGACGAGGAAGAAAGGCGTGAAGCCGGTTGACTTGTTCGGAGTTGTGCGCAGGCTCCAGATGACGGCCGGTAGCTCATCGAGCCAACAGCCGACCGACCGCTCCAGAGGCTCGACCGGCCGAGGATTGATGCCGGACAAAATGAGGCCGTTTGCTCGCTCCACCTGGCCGTTTGACTCCAGGTGGGCAACGGATGCTAGGTCCATTCGGATGCCTTGCGTTGCGCAGAAACGGGACAAGGCGCCTTTGGCAAAGTTTGTGCCGTTGTCGGTGATGCTGCTGTGTGGTATGCCATACCGGATGGTGATGTTAGAGATGAAAGTCACGGCAGTCGGACCATTTAACTTCTTAATTGGCTTTGCTTCTATCCACTTGGTGAACTTGTCCATCGCGACAAGCAGATGAGTCATGCCGCCGCGCGCCGTCTTGAATGGTCCCACCATGTCCAGGCCCCAAATAGTGAAGGGCCAGGCAATGGGGATGGTCTTCAGTGAAGAAGCCGGCCGATGTGGCTTGGAGCGGAACTTCTAGCACCCTTTGCATTTCTGGACCAAGTCTTTGGCGTCTTCTAGAGCAGTCGGCCAGAAAAAACCGTGGCGGAAAGCTTTGGCCACGAGTGCTCTTGAAGCCGCGTGGTGAGCACACTCGTCTTCTTGGATATCTTTGAGGATTGCTTCGCCTTGCTCTGGCTCTACGAAGCGCTGGTAGACACCAGTGACACTGCGCCTCACAAGTTCTCTGTTGACTATGGTGTACGCTGCTGCCCAGCGCTGCACTTGCCGGGTCGAGATCTCGCCAGTCGGCAGCTCTTTGTTCACCATAAAGTTGAGGATGGGATGGGCCCATGAAGGTGCTACAATTTCTTTGACTGCTAGAACTGCTACTCGCACGAGGGCGGTTGGGCCAGAAGGCGGCGGGTTGGAGTCGACTGCCGACTGCTGAGTCGAGGAAGTCCCCGGGCCGGGTGCGACTGCTGCAGTCCCCGAGCCGCCTGCCGAAGTTCCGCGCCGGCTGCTGGGGTCCTCAAGTCGGATCCGACTGCTTCAGGAGGAGCTAGCACGAAGATGGAGTCTGATTCTGGTGACGGCTTGACAGACGATTTGAGGAGGCATTGTAGGGCGACGCCGGCTGGTATTGCTTGCCGGGTGGAGCCAATTCGTGCCAAGGCATCTGCTTGCTCATTGTCATTTCTTGGAACATGGAGGAACTCGCATCCTTCAAAGTATCCACTGAGTTGCTGAACGAGGAAGCGGTAGCTGGCCATATTTGCATCCTTAGCGTCCCAATCGCCTGACGACGGCTGGACCACCAAGTCGGGATGTCCATAACACAGGGTCCGGCGAATGCCGAGTTCCTTGGCAAGCCGGAGCCCGTAAATGAGTGCTTCATATTTAGCAACGTTGTTAGAGGCGGCAAAATGGACTTGCAGCACATATCTGAGCTTGTCGCCTTCGGGAGAGGTGAGGACAATGCCGGCTCCCAAACCGGTGCGCATCTTAGAACCATCAAAGTGCATTCACCAATGGGTGGAGTCTGGTGCTGGTGGCAAGTACTGGGTCTCGGCCCAGTCGACAAGGAAGTCGACCAGTGCTTGTGACATGATGGCGGTGCGAGGCTGGTAGTAGATGGTGTAGGGGCCAAATCTATGGCCCATTTGGCCACTCGGCCCGAGGCATCTCGGCTTCCAATGATCTCTGCAAGTGGAGCTGTGCAGACCACCGTGATTGGGTGCTCTTGGAAGTACGGCTTCAGTTTCTTGGCGGCAAAGTGCACGCCATAGCACATCTTCTGGTAGTGGGGGTAGTTTTGCTTGGACGCGGACATCACTTCACTCAGGTAATACACCGGCCTCTGGACTAGTAGTTCTTTGCCTTCTTCCTTGCGTTCCACCACTATGACCGTGCTGACCACCCGGCTGGTGGCGGCGATGTAGAGGAGCATAGGCTCCTTAGGAGTGGGAGCCGCCAGGACAGGCGGAGTGGTCAACATCTTCTTGAGCTGGAGAAAAGCTTCGCCCGCCTTGTCGTTCCACTCGAAAAAACTGGTCTTCTTCATGAGCTGGTACAAGGGAAGAGCTTTCTTGCCGAGCCGACTGATGAAACGGCTGATGGAAGCCAAGCAGCCGATGAATTTTTGCACGTCCAGCAGTCGGGTGGGCACTTCCATCCTCTCGATGGCCTTGATCTTCACAGGGTTGCATTATATGCCGCGTTCTAAGACCAGAAAGCCAAGAAGCTGGCCGGCTGGTACTCCGAAAACGCATTTCTCCGGGTTGAGCTTGATCTGAAATCAGCGCAAGTCCTCAAAGGTCTTCTAGCAGTGTTCCACGCTTCTCCGTCTACACCACACCATCATCCACATAGACGTGGGCATTTCTGCCAAGTTGCTTGAGGAGACACTTCTGCATGCAACGCTGAAACATGGCACCGACATTTCTCAAGCCGAACGTCATGGTCAGGTAACAGAAGGCTCCGAATGGCGTGATGAAGGCGGTCTTCAGCTTGTCGGCCGGGTTAAACTTGATCTGGTGATACCCTGAGTATGCATCCAAAAAGCTCAATAGCTCGCATCCGGCTGTGGAGTCCATCACTTGGTCAATTCTCGGCAAGGCAAAGGGATCTTTGGGGCATGCTTTGTTGAGGCTGGTATAATTGATACACATGCGCCACTGCTTATTCTTCTTCAGTACAAGGACTGGGTTGGCTAACCACTCTGGGAAGAACACTTCCATGATGAAGTCGGCTGCTAGAAGCCGGGCTATCTCTTCTCCAACAACTCTTCTCTTCTCTTCTGACAAGCGGCGCAAGGGTTGCCTGACTGGCTTGGCATCAGACCGGACATGTAGCTTGTGCTCGATGAATTCCGTCGGAACACCCGGCATGTCCTTAGGTGACCATGCAAAGATGTCCCGATTCTCACGGAGGAATTCGACGAGCTCGCTTTCCTATTTGCTGTCAAGGTTTGCACCTATGACAGCGTACCTCTCCGGGTGCTACGGGTCCAAGGGTATCTTCTTCGTTTGTTTCGCCGGCTTGAATGAGCCCTCGGCTTCCGACTCCTTGGGGTTGGGTGACATTTCCGGCTGCTTGCCTGCCATAGCCACAACCCATTCAAGGAGCCGCTTCTCTGCTGCAATCACGAGGGAATCGGCTAGCCGGCTTCTATTTGCTGCATAGGCGGACGACTTCTTGTAGTCCCCTTCTATGGCCAGGATCCCCTTGGAGCTCGACATCTTCATTTCGAGGTAAGCATAATGGGGGACCGCCATGAACTTGGCCAGAGCAGGCCGGCCAAGCAGCGCATGATAGGGGCTCTCAAGGTCCACCACTTCAAACCACACTAGCTCTCGGCGAAAGTGATTTTTGTCTCCGAAGAGGACATCTATCTGGGTCTTGCCGATTGGTGAGCAGGAAAGGCCAGGAACTATGCCATGGAATACTGTCCGACTGGGCTGAAGCTGCCTCTGTTTGATTCCTAACTTCTCCATTGTATCCTTGTACAGGATGTTGATGCTGCTACCGGCATCTATCAGAACTCGGGAGAAGCGAGCAGCCCGCCTCTCTGTGGCAAAGGTGGCATTCAACACCAGAGCATAAGAGCCGGGATTGGGCATCACCTCCGGGTGATCGGCTCTGCTCCAACTGATGGGCTTCTCAGACCAATGCATGAACTCGGGAGTCTCTGACGCTACTGCGTTTACTTCTTGTTGTCGCTGCCGTCTATTGTGCCTGTCGTCAGCCACGCTGGTGAACATGACATAAGCTCCATGCTCCTGAGGATATTCATCTTGTATAGCGCCGACTGGCCGAACCGTCGGCTGCTGAGGAGGAGGAGGCGGAAGGCCGGCAGGTGGAGGAGGCTGGAGTCCGTCGCCCGTGGCGATCCTGGTGAGCCTGTGGCACTTCCGAGTGGTGTGATTGGACGGCTTCGCGCCGCTGTGGAACTGGCAGGGTGCATCGAGAGTCTGCTCGTATGAGAAGGCGGGTAACCAATTGGGCTTGCCGCCCTTCTAGCGTTTGGGAGGAGGCCGCCCTTCGGCTGCCGATTCGATCGTTGCCACCGCCGCTCATGGAAGCCGCTGCATGGCCTTTGCGCTTGTTGTCGCTTGTTGTTGCCGCCAATCGGGTGTCACCAGCCGAGGTCCGAGGAGCTTGAGGGGCCACCTTGCCCGACACATTAACTTGGATCTCCGCCTTCATGGAGTAGTCGGCCGTGGCGTACTTGTCTGCTATGATCAGCAGTTCGTCGAGGGTCGCCGGCTCGTCGCAGAGGAGCTTGCACTACAAAAAAATACACTTCCGTGACGATACGTGTTTGTCACAGTAGGTCGAGTTTTTTGTCATGCATGTACATCCATGACGATTTTAAGACAGAATCAAGATAGTCATACCGGCCGTCAGAGAAGTGTTCCATGACATTACCAAAATTATCATCACGGAAGTGTCCACTTCCATGACGATAAATCGCGCATCATAGAAGTGCTTTCGCCAAGGGTGACCGACACGTGGCATCCACCGTAACGGAACGCCGTTAAGCTATCGGGTCGGGTTTTGGATCCGATAACCCGTTAATGTACCGACCAATGGGAAATTTCCACGTGTAAAATTCTGATTGGTCAAGGGAACACCTGTCACCGTCGATGGGCGATGTCGCTTTGTCTATTGGAGGAGACATGCCTATGATACGTCGACACGTGGTCGGGCCCAACAGAGGCCCATATAGGTTAAAAAGGCCGCCCGGTCAAAGGCCCGTAGAACTTAATCAGTACTAGTGGGCCAGCACAATAATGGCTCGCTTAATAAAGGCCCATTTACGGCTCGGCCAGATCTGGCCCGTTAATTGTTCGCCCAATATTTGGGCCCATTTACGGCCCGGCCGATCTCGACCCGTTAATTGGTCGCCCAATATTTGGGGCCCATTTATGCCCGGCCAGATCTGGCCCATTAATTGTTCGCCAATATTTGGGGCCCAACTACAGCCCAGTGACTTTCGCCCGTTAGAGGCCTGATGTAGACATGGGCCCATTTCAGCCGGTGTGACTTTTCGCCCGTGAATGGCCCGTGTCATTTATGGGCCATATATGGTCCGACGGGACATCGGTCCCACTAACGGCCCCTACTAAAGGTGGCAACAGTTAAGCCCAACGTGACTTTGGGTCTGTTAAAGGCCTGTCGCGTAATTCGCCCGCTGATGCTCAGATTAAGCTTCGCCTCTTAAAGGCCCATGATATCGATGGGCCAACTAAGGCCCGAGATATGTTTCGCCCGGTAATGGCCCATGAGCTAATCGGGCCCAAACGGCCCGGTTTACATTTTGCCTCGTCAAGGCCCGTCGACGACTAGTGAAAATTGAGGCCCAACATGCATTTTAGCTCGCTAAAGCGTCTGTGGTTTCATCTCGGCCGTAACAGGCCAGTACAATATTCAGCCTGTTAATGGCCCAACGCTACCTGGGCCAAACTAAGCGCTGGGTTGACAAAAGGCCCAACTAAAATATAGGCCGGTGTAAGTTTGGGCCTGGCGCAATGTGTGAAGGCCCCAATCATTCGGGCCCAAGAAAGACGCAGGCCGGCCCAATTATGGCCCGCTAAAAACCTGGCCTGTTAGAGTCGAATGTTTCGCCCTACGACTACATCTGATTTTTAGATAGCGAATGATGGCAAGAACTAGTAGGAATTAAGAACAAACCTACTCTATACAATAAAGAAATTACGGCATAGTAACTAAGAATAAACCTACACTATACAATAAAGGATTTAAGGTATATTAAATCCATCGGGCATCAAGTTCGCCACTAGTGATCATAAAGCGCAAACGAAGAAGCAGACATTACAAAAATCGGGCACCATTGCAACAGAACAAAATAATACCGAACCGAGACCACTTCCAAGACAGTTCAAGAAAGGTTAGCCTTTATGGGGAACTGCGCAAGAAGTTTCTTGAGCAAAGGGGTGAGACCGCCTAGCATGTCGGTCATAGCTTCCTGTGTGTAGCTGTTTAGCGATGAGGTTCTCATTGGTGTTCTCCGCAATCTTTCTTAGAGATAGGACTTCAAGTCGAAGTTGAGTTGCGTAATGCCTTTCGCTAGAACTTGGGACTCAAGAAGTCGAATCGATCTGCATAACGAATTCTGTGAGTTTGTCTGACTGTTAGTCTCAAGTAACTTGAACACTGCATCAAGACAAGACTTTGGGGTTGTCTCACTATCTTCAAGATGTTTTGCCTTCTTTGCTGCAATATATGTTGGGTTTGTCTCATAGCCTTCAGCAGACTTGTGCATGCCATCAGGCATATCACCCTAAAACAAAGCAGTAGAGATGATGTGTTTTGCACGTGTATAAACAAAGATGATAACTGCTTCATCAATTCTATCCAATTTCAAATTAGAAAATAAAGTGTAAGTTCAAAATATCAATAGCATAATTTGGCAGTGTTCATAATGCGGGGAGCTTCACCACACTACTGGATTACCATGTCAACATAACAAGCATAGATGAAGGGCAAAGAAAATCATTGTATCTATTTTGGATAATGTGCATGGCATGTTGTTCATATCATCACCACATCAAGAAGATGAAATAGGAGATGACAAGGTGCAAACGTGGGCTGCTTCACCACACACTGGATTATAGATCCACAAAACCAAGCATACATATAGGGAGTATTAAGTAATGTGCATGGTATGAATAAGGAATTTGGGTTTACAAGTAAAACTTAGAACTTACAGTTCTTACAAACATGCATTTTGGTAGAAACAACAAACTAAACAGCAGTAAACGATAGGGAGTATGAGCAAATTAAACAGCAGTTGAGGATAAAGGCTTTAGAAGGACTGACTTTCATTAACAGTTAACACCGGACTTATAATGCCCTTCTCCATGTCAAGGGAAGGATAAATCAAGAATTTTAGCACAAAATCTTCTTCATAAGCATTGCCTGTACTCTACATTTTGTAGAGAGTAATTATAGATATGATAATACTGGAAGGGATAGAGGATAATGAAGATAAGATGCAGATTGATGCTACATAATCAACTACCAAACCCTCGAAGTACAACCGTTACAGGACAAAATGTAAAGACAAGAGCAATGGGCTACACTTCTGAACTGGCAATGACTGTGTATTCTACAAGATGGTAAGATTAAATATAGATCTGATATTTTTAGTAAATGGTGGGCGAGGGAGATAAGATGCAGAATGCTACAAAATGAACCAATCTTCTTCCCATAATACAAGAGTGTTTTGAACACCGTGTACTGTATAAAAGCGTTCTTATATTATGGGACGGAGGGAGTAGCTGTTAATGTAAGTACAGTTGATAGACCACGCTCAGTCCCCATAAGAGGACTGCAGAGCTAAACCTCTTCAAAAGCATTGGGTTGATTCTAAATTTGTGTAATAGTCCATACGGATCTTATAATGTCCACCAAATGGACGATTACGAGGCTAACATGTGCAGTGATGCTACATAATCAAACAGCTATGAAAGTAAGTATGGTCATACAGGCAAGAGGTACTCACAAGAGCAATGCAGTGCAAAGTATAGTTGTAGATTCTGTGGTCCCTTGAGAACGAATGTTCTTACGCTAACAGTTTTCGTACAAGTGAGACACTAAGGCAAATGCAGAAATGTAGTTCAAATTGTGATGTGATATCATAAACAGTACCTTACGCTGCAGCCGAGACCAATGTGTAACAAGATTATTCCAGTCACCGTCGGATAAATGTAGCACCGGACACTTTACAGAAATTTCGTTCAGAGGCTTGCCATCGAAGTGCACTTGCCTCAGGTAGGAACGATACTTCATCAACGAGTGCGTGAAAAGCGCAACCAACCCATGCTCGTCATCACTATCCAGTTTGCTCCCCGCCTATTTAAAAGAATGAAATCGTGTGTCTTCTGTCAGCAGAAACATATGAAGTAATGACCATGAATAACATTAGTACATTACTTACGCGTAAGTTGCGGAGGAAGACTGGAAATTGTTCTGTGTCTGCGGTATAATCTTTCCATGAAGGAAAGATGCGCACAAAGTTCCTGACAACAACATAAGCTTCATCTTCTAAACTGGGAAGAAATGGAACAAGGGTCTTATTTGCTGCAATTGGGGCTCTCTCTGGTTCGAAAAGGGATTTGGCAACTGGATTTGGTGTACTCTTTGCTGGAATGGGGGTTTGGCGTCGTGACAAATTTGGTGCTATGTCAATCGGCATAATCATACTGCTTTGTCATAGCTTGGGGTCTCTGAGTTGGGGCATCGAAATGACCAAAGGTAGTAGGGCTAGAGTCTCGCTAGAGTTGGGATATTTTGTGGGTCGTGATATTGCAACTACACCTAATGGGCTATTTGATTTATCAAAGCCACTACCTTTTCCAAATACTTTGCTTGTGCTCCTCCACGATCAGCAATCGCCCTCTTCCTTTTGAACGTCTGATACACAAGAACAACATTTGAATGGATAAATATGGTATGATGACAAATGGAATATGTACTGAAAATGGATAGGCAGGGCGTATTCACATACATGATGTGTAAACTAAGCTAATGGCAGTTCAACAAAGTAGAAGCAATGCAAAGCATCAGTTGCAAGATATGTGCGAGCAATGTAACCTTGGAAAGTTAGAGCAAGTACCTTGATGGGTGAATAAGATAGGGCATCTTCCTCTCACTCCTCCACTAGGGAGCTACATTGACTTAGGTCTCCTTCTAGCTCGTAATCATTGTTAGGATCATATTCGAGCATGAATCAGTAGGTGGAGAGCTTGCATTGCATTGCATTGCATCCGCACTTGATTTCAGTCCCTTAATGCCAAGTTTGACAACCATGGCATTGTTACGCTTTATTCTTTTCATGCGCACAAGCTCATAATCATTATGATGCTGTTCGTAATCTGAGATTCATGAAAACATAAAAAGTAGTCAGATTATCTATGGAATGCATTATGGATTCAACTCGGAGAGTGTCTCCCTATAAACCCCTTCATATGCAAAGTTCACCCCCAACCGTGCTGACTGCACCACACACAGAATACAAACCCCTTATGTCTCTATAACAGTGTGCACACATTTCAAAACTGAAGTAGGAACATTAGAAAAAAATGAAATTCATATTAGAACAAATAAACTAAGCAATTATGAGTGGCGAAGTGTATATCTTCAAGGGTGGAGTGTTGGAAGTGCTATACAAAGCAAGTAGGCAGATTGTATTCCATGTAAAAGATCGAAACCTGTGTAAAAGCTGGAAATGAGACTTTCTTTCTATACAATGCAGTGTTCGTTACCCACACATGTTAGAAGAGATCACATAGAGAAATACTATTCACCCATGTCTACGGTTCCAGTATTTAGAAACAGGGTGGTCCCCCTAAAAGAATATTGACAACAAATATGACAAGGCAAGCATAGATGTAGTGAATCAATCATTTACTTGTGAGCTTATTAGGACAAGTATGCAGAATTGTAATTGCAGTAAGAGACCGTCCAAAATCTGAATGAAGAAGTTTGTCTAGCACTTATTGTTTGCAACTAATCAACGTGAATAATTGGATATTATATCGAATGAGTAAGAAAGACAAGTAAAATTGTCAACAAACCTGGCTTGCAGTGAGTAATCTGGGTCAATGTCACTACGACCAACAATCCAAAATTACTAGTTTCGCTCCGAGGGCCGGAATTTTGAAAACCCCTGTGAACTTTAGAGGTACTAAAGATTACCGAAATACATCTGAACAATTAAGTGTAGGTAGCACTGAGCACACAACAAACCCTAATGACAGTCCTGCCTAATGAGTAATGAATCAATTAAAAAATGGGTGATGAGGAGTGGCTACTGAGTGTCGAGGACGTATCTCAGGATAAATCGGGTTGGCTTGGTGGGTGCTGCACGCCTGAGCCCTGAACAGACTGGGAAGGTAGGCACGACGGTGCGCCCGGCAGCGTGACGCTGTTGGGCGAAGCGGCCTCGGCCTCCTGTTAGTCCGGCCTCTCATCTTAGAGTCATGCCGTCTGGGACGGCAAGTCGCCAAGCAGGCAAAGCGGGGCGAGTAGAGATCGGAAGCCAAGAGCAGAACAGTAGGGGAATTGGGGCCTGGACGCACCCAAAATCCTGTGTGGTGGGCCGCCCCATCGTGGGCACCCCGTAGAGATACACACCCGAGCGGCAAGCATGCATTTTCAAACTAATTTAGGAACATTTAATGACCAATTAAACAACTCGCTGTTTTAATAATATCAGATTCAGATTTGAATATCTAAGCTTGTTTAGCTTGATGGGTGGAGCAGTGTTATTATGACACGAAGCACGTATTCTGATCGTATAGTGATCATAAAAGGGGGAAACTCTAAGCATATTTTTTTTTAGCAAAAGAGGGTTTCCCTTCCGATTTCTATTAAAGAAACTACCACGGAACCAACATGATCAATTAAATCCTAAGCATGATCAATTAAACCATATTATGGTTGTGCCATGGCAGATTTGAAGCTGCAAACCGGAGAAATGATATTTAGCATCCATTGTTTGCTTCGAACTAAGAACTAAATTCTAAGAGTTGAAAAGAAAGTAGAGTAACCAAGTTAAGATCTATTTTCCGGTTGAGATCAAAAAGTTGAGGAGTATGAAGTACCACCTCTCTTGCGGCACCGTGTAGGCATCAGGGGTGCGATGGCTGTCGGTGGCGTTGAAGCAGATCTGCGACGGTAGACGGGTGCATCGGGGGATAAGTCCCGTTGCGGTGGAAGATAAGGTCGTGTGAGCGGCCCCGGCAAAGAGGACAACGGCGCCGATGAAGCGAGAGGACGCGATGCAAGGCTATTGGTCCGTCGCCGTGGATGTGAAACGCCCATCTCTAGCAGTGGACGACGCGGTCTTGGTAGGCGCTCCGGCATGGTGGAGGACGGTGGCGATGGATGTGGTGGAGGACGGTGGCGATGGATGGGGTGGCGGACGGAGGGTGGTGTGGGGATGGGGTGTTCTAGCGCGGACGGTGTATGAATGGGAAAATGGAGGGAGAGGTATGGGGAACCATGTTTATGGGACGCGCCTGTCTGAAGTATGGGAAAGTTACGAACTTATCCCCCGTTTAAAATTTGGACGTCTCGTCAGTTGGGGATGGGACGGTAATCTCGCATCTCGCCAATATTTGCCCAGAGCGATTTCGGGCGAGGAGAGGGTGGTTGGTGCCCATGGTTGGCACCCACGGCGTATGAACGGGGCTGACAGGTAGGGCGGTTGTGTCACGTCTGAGTGAAGTTACAAACCTGCCCCTATTGAAAATATTTGCCTACATCGATTTCGTCCGAGTCGAGTTTGTTTTGCCGCCCACCGTGTATGAACAGGGAGTGGAGGGAGAAACAAAGGTCTTTCGGACGAGATTGAATCAAATATGATTTGCCGCCCATGTTTGACGCCCACTGTCGTTGAATTAACACGCCAGATGTCCTTAGTGTCAGGACTTAGTCGCGAGGCCGACGCATCTATGTGGTAGCTTGAGAGGGGTTGAGCGGAATAGTAAAGACGCTGCACAAGACAGGGATTTAGACAGCTTCGGGCCCCGGGAAACATCATCCGGTAATAGCCCTACGCGGCCGCTTTGAGGCTAGGTATCATTATGATCATGAGGGAGTCGCCAGAAACCGGCTCTCCTCTAGTTGTGTCTAGCCCTAGGTATTGTTGTTTGCTTGTAGCCTCTCCCTCTTTGGGGAGCCCTGCCTCCTTATATATGTTGAAAGGGCGGGTTACATGTGGAGTCCTATTAGGACTAGGACTAGCCTATCTTGTATTACAAGTCGGATACAAGTCCATGTCTTAGCTCCTTGTAAAACAAATATTCCTCACGCTTTCCTCTTAAACCGCCCACCGTAGTTGAACTGCCTTCATAAACCGCCACCGGGCCACCGGTCTTGTCGCTTCCTCCGACCCTTTGCCCGGATTACCAATGAACCATAAACCGCCGGGTCGCCAAAGTGAACCGCCAAGTGTCGGGCCGGTTCTTCGTGTAAACCGCCAAGTCCGGCCGGGTTATACTTCCGCCGGTTTACGCCAAGGGTATATCCTCGACATTAGCCCCCGCTTTAATTTGGATTTATCCTCGTTAAACTGATCCCGTGAAATAAACACAAGAACAAACTTGACAGATTATGCTCCGGTTAAGAATTCTTGTAAACCGCATCGGATCATCCTTAAATCCTTGTCATTTCCTCCTTCTAGAAAATCCGGTTTAATGTGCCAGCTTCATACTCAATTTGTCGACATTGATTTCTCACAGAGAAAATCTGTGAAGAATAATCCACTTGAGCCAGCCTTCAATGCTCGATTTGACAAAAATATTGGTCTTCAAATATTCCAATCGATACCAGCCGGTTTGAAAATGTAGAACTTGCTGGTTTGTCATTGCTGTAATTGCCGGTTTGTAGATATGGATGGCACCGAGTCATAATTGTTACCAACGCCGGCTCATAATTGTTGCGTATAATCGGTTCGTGATTGTTGCCAACGCCGGTTCATGATTTATTAATGACGCCGGGTTGCAGCCATGTGGTCATAATGATTGGTGACGCCGGGTCAACCTAGTTTGCTCAATCGAGAATTTGAAAATATTTCTTCGATAATAATATAATACCTGTAGCCCCCAAGTCTTTGAGCGTAACAAAGTGGTGGCTTAAGACTTTGCTTCAATATAAATACTGCCGGTCTCTTGAAGAAATCCAGGTTGTTCATCTCAATCACTAGTCGAATTGAGTATTCCACATATGTAGCCCCCAAGTGTCGGGTTGTCATGCTTGCAGCAACTCGAGACTTGTAATTGATGCTCATAAAAACTTCAACCAATGTAGCCCCCAAGGGCCGGGTCATTATGCAATAATGAGCAGGGGACTTTGTAAATATAATCTTGTAAACTTTGAACAAGAACGTGTAGCCCCCATCATGGGGCTTGAATCCATGTCCACAAGGTTAAGAGCTTTGTGCTTTACCAACCGAAAGCGGTGGTCCCTTTAATATAATGGATAAAAAGCGTTGTACCTTGAATAATTGACAGGAGCAATTGGTAGCCCCCAATGGCCGGCTCATTATGATGTGATGAGTCGGGTCTTCAATAAGGTGAGCAAACAATGACTTTGTATTAGCCCCCAAGTGTCATGGTGCATGCTTGCAGCGACATGAGACTTGCATATTTGATGTAATCTCAACTTGAATAATGTAGCCCCAAGTGCCGGGTCGTAAGCCTGCAGCGACTCGGGACTATTCCTTCAATTGTAGAATAAATCATATCCATTGACAATATGATAGCCATTAGCTAACGCGACTTTGAAAACCTTAATCATAATACTGGTTATTGATAACCAAAATAAAAATCCAACCATGTTGGCTATGTGAATAATATATCCAATGATTTATAAGCGCATGATTCCAATGGCGCAATCCAAATATATACTGGCGACTTATAGCCGAAAGCCAGGCCGGGTCAATAAACACCGGATTATAAGTGATTATGTACTGACAACTTGTAGTTGAAAGTCGAGCCGGGTTAAAGAACACCGGGTTAATTTGATGATCATTAGTCATGCCGGTCGAGAGACGCCGGTTCAACATAAAATTTATCAAAAGAGAACAAAATCTTGACAAAGGCAAATAAAACCGTGTAGTCGAGGCTTTTCAAGGGCTGCCAGCCCAAATTCGAGGCTTTTCATGGGCTGCCAGGCCGCTGAGTTAAACCATTTGACAAAGCCTTTAAGATGGGCCTCCAACTAATCAATCGTCGCTTTAACTTTGACAAGTTCGTGGTCTCAAAGAGAGTAATCACAAACGCTCAAGCGGGTCATGCCAGGATTACCTGGATAGGAGTGGCTTACTTGATGAAGGCAGGTTAACCCGGAGTTTTAGGTGAATACACCAGGCTTCCAAGCCGTGGGTCGATACCAGCATAAGGGTCCTTTCAAACTCTTTGGTATTTGACACAAAGAGCCCCCAAGTAACTTTGTGAGCTGTGCTCAATGGGTGCCTATGTTTGAGTTGTGCTTAGCAACAAGACTCTCTTTGGCCCCTTGGGTGTAAAGCTCCCAAGCTTTGTTCTCGCGTGATAGCCGGATTAAGGGACTCCGCTTTGCAAGCAGAAGCCCCCATGTGATATATTTCTGAGCTGTGCTCGCCGGGTGCCTATGTTTTGAGTTAGCTGTGCAACAAACTCTCTTTGGCCCCCGATGATAATATTGTCTTGATAGCCGCAAGAAGACGGTAGTAACGCCCATGTTCTCTTTGGTGAATACACCTATGTTTGAATAGAAAGCCCCAAGTGATCATATGAAGATGAGCCCATAAGGCAGGATACCTATGTTTGAACTGCGCATCATGGCAATGTGTCCTCTTCGCAACTTTTAACTTTTGCAAGAGATAAATTCTTCTTGAACCGGAAATTCTTAAACCGGATATTGAGAGCTTCAAAACTTTGTGGGAGACATCTTCCCTTGAGCCGGATATTAAACCGAATCCTTCTTTTTAAGCCGGAAATTTTCGATGGCCTTTAAATATTTGCCAAGAAAGCAGAGCTCTGTCGGGTTATCTTTCCCTTCAATGACCCGGAGCTCCCGAGTCATGTCACTGTAGCCCCCGAGTTTTAAGACGACTCTAGGGGTTGGCTTGAGACTCTCCATATTTGACCAGGATCTAAACCGGTCTGATTCATTCAACATCTCAAAGGACATAACTTGTTCTCGACCGGAGAACTTGTAAGCTGAGTAATTGCTCTTTAAAGAAAGCAATATATAATATAAAACAACTTGGATGGATATCACCTGATGCGTCAAAGCCAAAGAGGTTATCCACCGCGGAGTTGATGATCTCCGTGGTGATGCTGAAATCAATCATGGACAAGTCGCCCAGACGAGAAGACGGATAATCCGGCCGCGGTGTTGTAAACCGGTGCGGATGAGCAAGTTGCCCTCCGTGTTGTAAACTGGCGTGGTCGCGAGAGACGGTCACGACGTTGTAAACTGGCGTGGTCGGGAGAGATGGTCACGGCTTTGTAAACCGGCGCTGGAGTCCGTTGAGTAAAGACGACCACGTGTGCCGAATGATGTTGGCACGCCTCCATCTTCACAGTATAATGCCACTTTGTAATAAATAATTCTCCTGCCTATAAAACACAAAGAGGCAAAGTAGTTTTGCTCGGATAAATTGATATGTGCTTAAAAATAAACAGGATAAATAGCACCTAGTATTTTTGGACAATAAATGATTTCCATGTGATGCATTGTCCATCAGAACGTCTGTGAGCGTAGAACAATGAAGTTGGTACTGCATGGGAGTCTGATTTGACACATTGTTCTTCGACGGGTAGAGCGGCCAGCACAACTCGTCTGTCATGCATGCGGCAATTAGTATTAAATAGCATTAAATTGATGGCCACGCAGTGTGGCATTTTTCCTTGGTCCTTGCGTGAAGTAATAGCCGCTGCTCGGCGGAGTTTACAAAGGAAACGTTTGACCATGGCTGTTGCCCTTTGACTCCGCCTGCAATCTTGATCTTTGAGATAAAATATGATGAAAATCGGCTTCGTTGAATTTGATTAAGCTCTGCTGCTAGGCTGCGCTGGAAGCGGCGACTTGGCCATTATTGAATACTGAATCCTGCTGCACATTTCTTCAGTTAGCTAGGCGTTCATTCCTTTTCCGTCAGAATAAGCTTGCGGCACTGAGAGCCTGTTCTCGTGCACACCCGTAGTTGCAATGGAGTTTTGCGTTGACATGCAGTAGATAGCTTGCCGCTGCATCCGCTCTCGTGGGATAGTGCGAGATCATAGTGGACATGACGGCTTCAGAGGCAACGTGGGAGTGGAGTGATGAGGCGGCAGCAGCTCCGCGTGGCGCGACAAGGCGGCGACGGACGGTGCCCTCGGACAGCGGCGACTCGACGCGGGGGGACACAGAGGTATGGGGCGGCTCTCCGAGGGCTATGAGGACGGGTCACAACAGTGGAACAAGGCGGCTCGAGGCTGCAAGAAGCGGCGGCTGACCCGGCCAAACGGGCTACAGCAGCCGTAGCAAACCGCGGCTGAAGCGGAATGGCCAGCCATGACAGAGGGTGAGGCTTCGGCAGTGGCTCGGTGTTGACCCGCCATCGCGGAGGTGGCTCGTCCACTGAGGCGCCCGCTTGCAGGCAACCGCGAGAGCTCGCGGCGACGGCAGGTCATGGCGATGACTCGGGGTCAAACCTGTTGCAGCTCGGTGACGGCGGCTCAGAGGCGGAAGCGACTCAACGATGGCAGCAGGTGGCATGTCGGCGGGTTGAAGTAACGGAGACCGTGATGGCGGGGCCGACTTGAAGCTCGACAGCGAAGGTGGCTTAGCGCAGCACGAGGAGGAGCCGTGACGGCTCAGCATAGGAGACAACGGAGGCTCATCAAACAGCGGCTCGGAGATCAGACCCAGGCGCCTGGCGGGTCGACGGCGTGTGGCCGCGACAACAAGCGCTGCTGGAGAGGCGTGACTATAGCCAGTTCAGCGTGGCCACCCGGAGGAGGACCTGCGAGGCAAAGCGGGTCAACGGAGACGGCGGCTCAACGTCCATCAGACTACGTATGAGATGACTATTAAATGCTTCCTCAAAGTATATGTGTGTACAATAGCTGTACTAGTTGATGTCTTTTTACGTGTAGGAGCTAGAAAATCCATCAGGTTTTTTTTTTTTTGCATTGATCAGCACTTGGCCCCTTGATTCCTGTGCGTGTGCTAGGTTGATCCGAAAACTTTATGGGACTGAATCAACTTTCTTGATCGCCGCTGTACCAACAGATGTGCTAGGTTGATCTGAAAACTTTACGGACTCAATCAACTGTTTTGATCGCCGTTGTACTAACAGATGGTGCTCGTGACATGTGTTTTAGCTGTCTTTGATTACCTCGGACTTGGACAGATGTACGTAGAGCAGCAAAAATGACCCGGCGAATCAGACACGGTGGCTAGTTTTGACAACGGCGCAGTTGAAGTACGAGTCGGCCTCGGTGTACTGCTGTAGTATGATCGCTGCAGCGGAAAATCCAATCGATCTCAGCGATCGGTGACGGTGCTTTGCAGATATCTCGGCGGAATAGTAAAGACGCTGCAGCCTTGAGCGACGTCCACGCGTAGTGGATCCTATCCTGGCCATAGCGCAACTGCAGCATCAACATACATAACATCTCTCAAATCCTGTACT
Organism: Aegilops bicornis; assembly: GCA_021605145.1. Classification (NCBI taxonomy): domain Eukaryota; kingdom Viridiplantae; phylum Streptophyta; class Magnoliopsida; order Poales; family Poaceae; genus Aegilops; species Aegilops bicornis. The sequence continues at coordinate 691,569,795 of CM038671.1, read as the reverse complement.
GCCGGCTCGAAAAGTTTTTATCGCCGATCTGATCATCAAAATAATGAATTTGCCGATTTCTTCTCCATCTGACGAATTACAATCTTCTTGATCCCTGAGATAGTGCCCTCTAAGAACTCAACACCACCGTGCGCGAGCCCCACGGTGGGCGCCAACTGTCGTTGAATTAACACGCCAGATGTCCTTAGTGTCAGGACTTAGTCGCGAGGCCGACGCATCTATGTGGTAGCTTGAGAGGGGTTGAGCGGAATAGTAAAGACGCTGCACAAGACAGGGATTTAGACAGCTTCGGGCCCCGGGAAACATCATCCGGTAATAGCCCTACGTGCTGTTTGAGGCTAGGTATCATTATGATCATGAGGGAGTCGCCGTAAACCGGCTCTCCTCTAGTTGTGTCTAGCCCTAGGTATTGTTGTTTGCTTGTAGCCTCTCCCTCTTTGGGGAGCCCTGCCCCTCCTTATATATGTTGAAAGGGCGGGTTACATGTGGAGTCCTATTAGGACTAGGACTAGCCTATCTTGTATTACAAGTCGGATACAAGTCCATGTCTTAGCTCCTTGTAAAACAAATATTCCTCACGCCTTTCCTCTTAAACCGGCCCACCGTAGTTGAACCGGCCTTCATAAACCGCCAGTCGGGCCACCGGGTCTTGTCGCTCCTCGACCCTTTGCCCGGATTACCAATGAACCGTAAACCGCCGGGTCGCCAGTGAACCGCCAAGTGTCAGCGGGTTCTTCAGGTAAACCGCCAAGTCCGGCCGGGTTATACTTCCGGCCGGTTTACGCCGCGGGGTATATCCCCGACACCCACCGTGTCGGAATGGGCTCAGAGGTGGTCGTGTCACGTCTAATTGAAGTTACTAACCTACCCCGATTTAGAGCAGTGGAAATCGGGCCGATGGATTGTCCGTGTAATGGGTAGACAGTAATTTCCATCTCCCAAACACTTGGCTTCGGGCAGCCGACGTGGGAGTGGACATTTTGTCGCTTCTTTCGAATTTTGGGAGAATAGGCATCCACGTTTACTCCCGGCAACTAAATTAATCCATTTTGTATTCCTATATGAATCTTTATAAATCATTCTATGTGTTTTTATATATCTTCAAAAGGATGACAAAGATGTATTCCAATCATATATGAATATGGTTTACAAATGCCAATACTCAAATTCGTAAACTAGAATCCAGCTTTAAGGTGAATTCAATATTTGGAACACTTCATGTCCAACTCAAATGTCACGCTTGAGCATAATGTGTACTCCCATTTAGATATGTACACAAGCGATGTATCAAGATTCAAATATCGAGTCAATCAACCAAGAATGTACGTAACTAATGTATATATAAACACTTATAGAGTATATGGATCAATAATATCAACTAACATACATAAGCCAGTCATTGTACTTTTTTTTGGCTACAACAGCATCCTTTTTAGCCAGCATCTTGGCCCTTTCCGATGCGTGCCACTTATGGTCCATCTATACTACTATTGCTGAATGCACATTCAGCCCGATTGGCATATTTGTAGGTCTGGCACATCAATCCAAATGAAATGTCTCCGAGTCTTATCAGTTAATACAGACTTGTGCTCAAATAAAATTACAAACAAAAAAAACAATTATTACATGATCTCTAAAACAAATGGTTTGATTGATTACATGAACAGACAACACAAGGTTATTCAACTATGGAAAGAACATTTCACCTATGATTTACCAAGTAGGAATTTAATTTCCTTTTTTCCTTCAGGACCTTAACAATCTGGTCGGGCCTCAAATTGCTTCATTTTGAAATCCACCAAATATTTAATGGTTGTCTTGAGTACTGCTTGTGATTGTGTTGTTTGCTTCCTCAACACGTCAACTTCATCTCTAAGTGCTGAAGCAGAATCTCTTTCTACCACTAGTTTAGCCTCTAGAGCATCAGCAGTTGGCAATTCATAATGCACGATTGGGCGGTGCATTGTGGGATGATGCAGCGTCCATGGGGACCTCGCTCTTTGATCTTGGGCTAACCTGTTTTGCCATTAAAGTTCCAATTGGATTCAGAAAATTTGAAGTTAGCAAAACATCTCAACTGGTAGTTATAACAGCAAACCAGTTAAACAAACAAGGAATTAAAGAGTTTCAATTGGATGCTGAAAAGTAGTTATTAACATCATTGTAACCCGCTATAGCAGCAGCAAAGCAGTTAAACAAACAAGTAGATATTTAAGTTAAGGCAAACATGTAATTCTTAACAGTAAGTATCCTCCTGACACACATAGATAGGCGCAGTCTAGAATATGATTAACAGGCTGTGCCATTATGTAATCAGTAGCAAACTAAATTAAGCCAAGCAACGTAATTGAACAATTTTGCAATAAGAGGCTAACTAAAATTCCGAGAAGGTGTAATCGAACTTACGCTAGTTCTTTGTACAGGCACACTGCAACTTCTTTTTCACTTACAAGGTTGTACGAAGGAGTCCATGGCATCAATTGCTTGGATACGCAGTCCCAATACTTCTTTCTTCCCACACTTCATGGGTAAGCCGAATGGTTAATCTGGTAAGATGGTGCGTCCTTGATATGTTATATGAGGACGTGTAGTCAGACTAGTTATAGCCAAACACATCACACTGGCTTTTACTGTATATTTCATGCGATTACTTTTGGCATATCGAGATCTAAGCAATCTACAATAGGATGAAAAGACTGGCATCCTTCACATTATTGGCGAACTCAGTTCATAGAAACAAGCAATTCAACCATTCTATGGGTAAATCAAAAGCGCCACTAGAATATTTTTCACTATCCAATCATACACACAAAAAGGCGATGCCACCATAGGGGCTGGTATGGGCGGCCGCCTCGTGTGGCTGGAAAGTGTGCACCTAGTTTGAGTCATCCAGGTTGGCCCACGCTAGTTTTGCTCGTCCCCAACGCACGCAGCGTGCAATGTAAAAATGAAGAAAATGTTTCAATTTGGATGGGCCAATAACATAAGTGCAAGGCAGGCCCTATAGCAGGCTCAAGGCCCAAACGAAGCGCCTCCCATATCGATCGACAGCAGGAAAAATCCCAATTCATTCGCTCCAGCCTCGATGCAGTTCGCTCCTAACCTAGCCGCCGCTGGACAGACCGACACAGCACTTCCTCGCGCCCTCATTGGAGGACGGTCGCCGGGCTTCAAGCGAACGGAAGGACAAGAAGATGAAGATCTAACCCTAGGTGTTGCCTGCATGGGAGGCAGCGGCGGCAACACGGGCATGGCATCGAGCTTGCGCAAACGGACAGTCGCAGCTTGCAAGAGTAGCATGCGCAACGAGTAGGTACATCACATCCCTGATTATATCTAATTCAACTCTTCAGTTTCTGGCCAATAGTTAAACTGACGGTGTTGTAAAACTGCTTGTATGTAGGGAATCTATGAGAAAATGAAACCAATTTCTACTTATTTTATAACTCCCCAATCAATACCGAATCGACTGAATCTGATGTATCTAATCAAGTTTCCGGTGCAAACATACAAGCTCATGTTGTTCTTGAGCACAGGTGTCTAATGAACAGATCGCTAATGAAGGATTTGATGCAAACATTTTACATGCTCCTGGTGATGAACATATAGTGTCTAGTGAGGGATCTAATGCAAGCATTTTGCAAGCTCATTGAAGGATTTAGTGTATAATGATGATCTACTATGTTGAGAGAGACAGAGATTTGCAGGCATTGATGATAAGCAAATTATTGTGCATTTTCATAGCTTGAGGAAACGTCGAGGTCAGTCTACCGTAAAGTCCTCGTATCATGACAACATAGAATAAATACTTTTCTAATCTGTTGTTTGAAACTATTGACATACTTGTGCAGGATAGATATATTGATATGCAGTTTGCGACCTTTGGTTATACGATGCAATTACACTTCGATATTTTCAGCCGTAGAACGAATAATTCAAGCAGTGCAGTCCATGTTTGTAGTCCTTGTACACCATGTTGCATTTTGTGTTTTTTGGTGCTTGCGTCATTTAGTGTTTATAATCTGAACTACTTTGGATCATTAGCTGTTTTTCAAAGTGCATGTAGCTTCACATTTCTCAAGTTATGTTGATTTCCGGAGTGCAAGTGCCTTCGTATTTTTTTAAGTTAAATGTTCGCCCCTGGTAACTTGAATTCGTGGATCAGCCACTACACACAAATCATACACAAATGCCAGTACGAATTAAATGAAATGCCGGGACTTACGCTAGCTCGTTGTACAGGCTCACTGCAGCTCTGCTTGCGCTTGGGATGTTCCATGTACAAGTCCATGTTACCACTTGCTTGGATGTGCAGGCCTTGTGCTCCTTGCATCCCCCTCTGCATTTTTGACACGGCGAATGGTTGATCAAATAAGAGGAATCGACCTTGATGTTGTACCGGAGGACAGATACTTACAAGGTTATACGGGTGTGAAGGATGTGTACCAGATCCCGTAGCACCGTCATGCTTTGCTAAAAAATGTATTTGCTTATTTCAGATGATATCTCCAGAGTTAAAGTCAGAGTTGCATAGGCGTGTAAGCTAAGAGAGCAGTGAAAGGATATCCAAACATCGTCGGAACAGTGCACAAGGGAGTGATGTGTGGATACCTAGTTCGGGCCGGCGTTTGGGCATGCTCGCCTAGCTAGAGTGCGGGTCACTTCAGAGCCGTTGAGGGTGATGCGCTGGCGTTGGCTGGCCGCGCACAGATGCAAATCTTGAGTGGCAGCGGAACGCTATGATGCGGTGGACGAGACCGTTGGTGAAGCCCCAACGGCCTCGGGGGGCGGAGGTGCGACGATGTGCTCGGTGAAGTAGCCCCGGTGAGTTGGGAGACGGCATCGGTGAAGCGCACCTGATGCGGTGGAACTCGGTGTCTGTGAGGCACGTCGATTGCGGCGGCCGACATTGTCGGTGGACCACCCGGTGCGGTGGACGAGGGCGTAGATGAGGTAGCTCCGGTGTGGTGATGAAGCGCAGCCGTCGTCTTCGTCGTTGTCATCCGGCACAGAGGTGGGGAATGGTGGGGAAAGAGATGAGACGTTGGGCGATTCGATGGTCGGCAGCGAATTAGGGATTTGAGCAATCTGGGCGCGGAATGGGACGGTGGAGAAGAGAGGTTTTGCAGGGCTGGAATTGGGGCCGCCAGATATTTCAATCTGAAACATGGAAGCACGAACTTATATTGTCGTCGTCCTTTTTTTGGGGGAGGGGGGTGGGTGGCTGGGTGCTACGCGTCCGTCCGACACACGCGACCACCCCGACAGTACTATGCCTCGGTGCCTTAAGGCACCTGCCTTTGTGTCCATGACATGTGGGCCCAACAGGTGGCTGGCCCACATGTCAGTCACCCAAGGGCAGTTGCCTATAAGGCACCGAAGTAGCGTCCACCCCGACACGACCCTGGTCTGCCTGGTGCGCCTACATTTGAGAATGCAAACAAATCTTCTTTCATTCGCAAAAGAATCTGTATGTATTACCATGCCCGTGTTTTCCTTGCAATAATTAGTCATTCGAAACGAGATACTCCATCCGTTCACTTTTGTAAGTCGTTGCAGACAACTTAAAATGAACTGTTTTGCACATTGTCTGAAATGTCTTCACGGTCTTATAAAAGTGAATAGAGGGAATACTATAAATTAATTAATGAGGAGTTATTTGAAAAAAATCGAAACGGTACCCACGAACGTGGATTAGAGTGTGTGTCACATAATTAGTTATTTGAATTAGAGTGTGTGTCACGTAGTTAGTTATTTGAATTAGAGTGTGTGTGTCACGTAGCGATCTCCAATTCTAACGTGGATTTCACATTTCACTGTATCCATGCTACTTTTTTAATACAAATTCATATGTATATGATGAACACCATGGTAGTGAGAAAACTTTTGGATGGATTCGAACATATGACCTACAAAATAGCACAACAAATTGAGTCAATGTCAACTTTTCAAAACTTAGTATGGCACGAATTGAAATAATTACCCGTATGCCTGGTCCTCGGTTCAAATCTTACAATGTACAATCAATTGAAACATCGATATTAAGTCTCATACTATGTACATTCAAATGTTGTTTTTAGCCCCCTCAAGACAAACGCTATATACTTCTTGTATCGGTCAATCTTCCTCTCCTAACCACCTTAGGAAGCTATCGGTTTCCAACACACGTTCATTCTTTCTCTCCATGTTTCGATCTCTAAGTCTCTCAACTACACAAATCCTTTTTCCACTCTGTTACCAAATGTATTTACCTCACACACCCGCCATGCACCCCATGCCGAGCTCTCTCTCTCCCTCCCCCCTCTCCCTCTCACCCTCTCGCGCTAAATACATGCATTGCCTATCTAGCCCCCCCCCCAACCTCTCTGCGCACGCACACACATTGTATATCTAGGTCACTCCCTCGAGACTGTCTCACTCTTTCTTCTGCACGGCGGGCCACACTCGCTCAATCTCTCTCTCAATATCCGAGTCTCGTTTAACCTCGTTTTCTTTCACACACAAATGATATATCTCCCTGTTCGGGCCTCGATCGATACACTCTATACTCTCTCACACAGATTGTCTATCTAGGTCAGTCCATCCAAGCCGCTGCCACTCTTTCGACCTCATGGTGGGACACGCTCACTCAATCTTTCTCTCTCTATCCCTCTCTCTCTCTCCGTATGTCTCAATTGACCTCGCTCTTTCTCGGACAAAAACGATATATCACCATGTTTGAGCCCAATTCGACCTATTCACATTGTATACTCTCTCACGCACATCGTCTATCTAGGTCACTCTCTCCAACCTGTCTCACTCTTTCGATCGCACTACGACCCTATGTGATCGGTTGACCTTGCTTCCTCCCACGCACAAAATATATCTACACGTGCGTGGATCGGATCATCTCTCAAGCTCTATCTTACAGCCCTCACCCTTGCCAAAAGCTCAATCGGACAATATCTCTCCAGAGCATATATATTTGTTCAATGAATGTCGAACCACACTCACTTTGTCTCTCTATCTATATGTCTCTCGATTGACCTCGCTTTATCACACCGTATCTTCCACGCGTTGAAGCTACTACCTCTCCATCCCTCGCAAGCCGGAGCTATTTACATTGCGAGGGGCACTCCAAACTTGGATTAATTTGTGTAGGCATTTATTCCGGTCGATTTAGATTATATTTTCGTTTCGGCCCACAACTACTCCAGACACCGTTGCAACCCACGCAACTCCCCTAGTTGATTTCCCTCTGGCTCGGTCATTGCTCTCTCGCACGTCCTTTCTCGCCTTCAACGACTCACCATGGTATTATTGAAAAAACTATGTTGTTCTATTTAATTATTATAAATAAGCTACAAAACTACACACCGATAGTCCACTTGGAATTGAAAAAAATTCGACCCACAAATTAAAGTGCTACAAACTACACACCGAGGGGCCCACATGTCATTAAATTTTTTTGGACCCATATACAAATTAAAAAATAAAGGAAGAGGACCGAACATGCGACCAGGCCTTCAAGCCGCACGTCAATATGCAACATACATAGAATAGCAATGTTTGTTGTACCCCCTTTGTTCACATAATGTTTTTATATTACCACAGCCTAATTAATGGATAACATGTAATATTATTTTTAGTACTATTCGCCTTCACTTACTGGTGGGTTCCATGTGTGCTCTCTCTCTCTCCTCCCCTTCTGCGTTTAGACGCACGGGCAAACAGGAAGAACTCGCGGGCGATGTTGCCGTTGGCCATATCTGGACGCGTTCACAAGTCACGGCACCAGTTTCACGTACTAGCAGCACTAGTCAGTGTGTACGCGCAATGCACGTTAATTTGGAAGTATATTAAGTGCATGCAGATATTAACTACTAGAATATTATTTGCATGTTGTCATGTGATTAGCACTATTTTTGGCATGAAATTAACTGCACGCTAAATGTGTTGAGCGCTCGACATTGAAGCAGTCTAGGTCGTTGGATGACAAGGAATACATGTGGCTTGATGACGTTTTATATTTAATTTGATACAGCTCTAGCAGAACATTCAATCGATCAAACCATACATTTTGTTCAGTCTGACTCTGACTTTAAATTATACAATGATTGATATAAAATAAACGGAAATGATAAATGTTCGGATATTAAGCATGGCAATCCGAACGTTTTTCATGGCAAATTTAGATTACACGGCGGCGGTGGGGGCGTCTCGCGGTGGGAAGCGGCTCCTCTGCCGTGCTCTGTGTGTCGTCGGGCCATTGACCGACGGCGACGGCGGCGTCTTGCGCCGTTGTTGGCGTACTCGTGGATGTGGGCCTAGCTTCAAGGAAGGCCAAAATGTTCTGGACTACGGAGCGAGTCAACTGACGGGAGGAGGCGACTGGCGTTGGTGCAAGGAAGTGGTCGACGGCGCCCATACATGCCGCTGAGGGGAGACCGCACCGCAGGGGACAAAGCGCTGTCAACGGCGCTGGCGGAGACATTCGTGTGCACGGCATCGCACGGGCGCGCAAGACGCTGCAGATGCGCAGCGCATGCGCCGTGGCATCGGGCATCGGCATCGGGCGCGGCGTGGCGTCAGACGCGCAAGACCGCATCTGTTGGCAGTTTCACGGGCGCGTGAAAGTCGGCGGGGACCTCATGGAACCCTGTGGCATCAAGCTCGGCGGCAATGTGCGGCTCCTAGCCCATCAATGCCACGGGGATCGGCTGGCCTTGATCGGGCGACGGAGCGAAGCAGGGGAGCGGGACAGGCGCAGCGTCTTCCCGCAAGGCCAGTTCAAGCTCGTCCCAAAGCGCCTTATGTTCTTGAGACTCTGGCTGGGTGTCTTCCTCATGAAACTAGAACACTAAGGGCAGACCATCGTGATGCGGCATGGCGTACATTTAGGTCAGGCTAGTTGGAGGTAGACGACAGGAGAATCGGAGAGGAAGAGAGAGGATTGTAGCGATACCGGGTAGTGCGGGGTTGATTTTAAACTGCGGCGCCGACGATATTAAAAGTGGGAGCAGTTGGGACGACGGTGGGCGGCGGAGCCTGGTCAAGGGCTCGCCTCCCGGTGAGTCTGCACAGCGGTCTGCTCGCACGCCTCCCTGACAGCCGGCGCAGCGGTCTGCTCGCACGCCTCCCGTCGACTCACACGCTTGCTGGGACGACACCTGCCGATGAGAAGCGGGGACTCGTGGCGGCACGTAAACGCCCATGGTTTCAATAGTGAAAGCGTTCGCCTTAACGTGACAGGTCTTTGTTCCAAAATACCTTGGCTCTTCATTTGTGAAACTTGTCATAAGCAGCTTGTCTCGAATTGAAGAAAAAACTTACGAAGTAATATTTGTGCCATATCACGTGACCATGCTCAGTTTCAATAATTTATGCTCACTTTTGGATTTTCTGAAATTTAAGATCCAGGATTCGAAACAATATCATAACCTGCATCATGCAATAAATTTTCAAGCCGTACATCTGTCATGTTGTATTTCTTAAGAAAGGATTTGGTCAAACATTTTTCTTAGTTAGACTTCAGACAAGTTATATATGCAGAGTAAAAGGATAATCCCTCCGTACCAGTGCATTGCCTAATATATTAACTCAAGTACTAGGCACGAACAAACGGGCTGAATTCTGTGCTCATCCTGGTGTAGTAATAGTAGTACTAGGCAATGCAGTTGACGTGTGACCTTGACGAGCGGCGACCGAGGGAATTGAACCATGCTCGGCACGGTAGGTAACGTTGTCTAGTTACTAAAGCATCCCTCCGTTGTTCATCGGTAGTCATTATGGACCGGGGACATGAGGGAAATTTCCTAGGGCTGGAATTCTGGCCGTCAGATATTTCGACTTGAAACGCTGAGGCTCGACTGGTTGGGGTTTCATAATGTGCGTACCACGCACGCCACCGAAGGACACGAGCCCGGTTTTTTTAGGATCAACACGAGCCAAGGTCTGGCTGGTACGCCGTTGGGTCCTACCATTCGAGAATACGAAAGGAACATTTTAAATTGCCAAACAAATCTATGTGTATTACAATACCCATATTTTCCTTGCAAATACTAATCTCAACGTGGTAATTGATTTATGACGAGTTGTTGAATTAGAGTGAGTTTGTGATATAGTGATCTCAACGTGGATTTCACATTTCATGGTATCCCTAGTAAGTTTTCCAATGCAAATTCAAATTTAAAAGATGAACAATATGGAGGTGAGAAAACTTTGTATGTATCAAGCATATGACCACACACACACACACACACACACACACACACACACACACACACACACAAACACACACGAACACAACAGCAATCCAATAAGTATAGTGCATCTATTTTTCCAAACCATGCATCTATGACACGAATTAAAAAATACTCCTTCTGTTCCTTAATATTGGTCTTTTAGAGATTTCAACAAGTGACTACATACGGAGCAAAATGAGTGAATCTACACTCTAAAATATGTCTATATACATCCGTATGTGCCAGTCCATTTGAAGCCTCTAAAAAGACTAATATTTAGGAACGAAGGGAGTAAAATGTAAGACATCCATGGTCCTCAGTTCAATATTTAAAATGAACATGAAACTAAAAAACATGAATATTAAGTCTAGTACTACAGTACATGCAAATGTTGTGTTTATGCGGAGCTATGATTGTCGGGGGTCAACCCCTCGACCTTAGATAAAATTGTGGAGCTATGTTTAGGGTTATTTAGATTATATTTGTCCCCACCCTCCCAACCACCGATTGGTTTTGCACCCCCACCCCTCCTCCCCGGGAGAATATCATGTGCCCCATACCTTAGATGCTATATGCCGATACGAGTTGCTTGGAGCTTGTAGATCTGAGATATAGCAGCTCACATGATGTGTCTTAATTTTTTTGCAGGAAACCTTGATGAGTTTGAGACTTGCACACAATTTGTACAAAAACTACTTAGATACCCTTTGATCCCATATCCAACGACCTCGAAGTCAGATCACCGTAGCATCTAAGATGAAGGAGGACATCATATTCTCCTGTATGTAAGAATATCATGTGCTACCACACCTTAGATGCTTTGGTGGTACAAGCTCTTCTGAGGCGTTGGATTTGTGACCCAACACCTCCTCGGTGGTTGAATGGTTTTTGCAGAAAAGCACCAAAAGAGTTCGCCACCGCTTACAAGCACAAAAGGCGCTTTCGAGATGCCATTGGATCTCAGATCAAAGCGACCTCCAAGCTCGTATCATCGTAGAATCCAAGCTGCGATAGCACCTTATGTTTTCTCGACGGAGAGTATGAGGTGCTCCCGCACCGTAGATTCTATGGTGATATGAGTTCACCGAGATCTAACGCCCACGGTAGGAGGTTTGAATGTTTTTGCAATATCTGGTGATAGAGTTTGGGAAATGCGCAGAAAGTACAAGTACTACGCATGTGCCATCTGATCACTGATCATACGACCTAGATGCTCATATCATCATAGCGGGTAATTAAGCTACGGGGAGCACCTAATATGAGCACCGGGGAGCCGTTGGATCGAAGATGCAACGGCACACATGAGGCCTGAATGTTTTATTTGCAAAAAAACCTTTGGAGAGTTTGGAAATTGCGCATAATTACAAAGACTACTACCAAGCCATTGGATCTCACTTCCAACGGTGTAAAAACTTGTATCAATATAGTATCTAAGCTGCGGGGTGGATGTGATATTCTATGCCGCTGTCATTTTTGTTTGTAAACTTGCAAAATACGTGTAACTCGTGCCGTTACTTGTCTAACCGCACAAAGTGTTTGTTCAAAAAAACCATCCTACACTAAAATATCGGAACAACACACGGGGTCCCACTTGTCATTTATCAAATTTGGACCTAAAACTAACAAATCTGAAAGACGAGATTCGAACTGGAAACCTGGACTACAAAGCGTAAGTCGATAGCCCGAAAAAATGAACGGTTGTTGGCTTTGTCCCATAACTTGATTTTATACAAGACTTGCGTTGAGTAGAGTAGAGGGAGTGCCTCGTCAACATGTGCATGACCGTTGTCTCACTTCTTGGTGGGTCCTGTGTCACGATCTCAATCTCTCTTCTCTCCATCGTCTAACCTTTGCACGGGCACACAAGAAGAGCGGCGCTAGCTTGCCGTGGTGTTATTACAACTAAAAAAAGCTTGAAAAATAGAAGAATCACCTAGAACAAGAGACGTTATGGCTGGTCGAGACGGAGCTAACCACATCTATCCTCCGTGCCACGTTTGCATGATGAAGCTGTGTGGCTAGTGGGGTGTTTTCGACCGATTAGCTCGGTCCCGAGGTCGAACCATAGGTACTACGTCTGATACAGTATATTTTTACACGCACATTTTTCCTATGTGCCGAGACGTAGCACACCCTACCGCGCGGTTTCGGGGTACTCCCGGGTGGTGCATGCATATATTCTTCCTGACGAGGGACGCCCTACCGCGTGTTTTCTAGGTCCTCCTCGGTCGTAGCGCCAAAGCAAGTAAATGAGTCGTCAAATCACGAAAGACCACCTTTCCTGCCGAGTACATCAGTGAAGCACGGTGTCTAGCTAGTTGGGCTAGTTCGACCGATTAGCTAGGCCGCCGCCACATTTTTTTTCACCCCTTTTTATCTACTTGTCGGCATGTAAATTTAAATATCCACCGCGGCGTTGCTCTGGTGTTTGGGTGCAGCAGGATTTTTAATTTTTTGATTGACAGGAGCAGGCGCGGCAGGATTTTTAATTTTTTTGATTGACGGAGGCGGTAGCGGCAGCAATTAGTCACGATGACTCCGCTTGTAAAACCCTTTGCTCCACGATGTGAGAAGTCGCCGATCGGTGTTTTACCGTGGTGAAAACCAAAAGATTCCCCGCTCCCTCTGCCTTCCCGTAGATTGCATTGCCTTTCAGCCGTTTCGCCCCCCTTTGCTTCCTCTCCTCATTGCTTCTACCTGGTGACATGGCGGCGCAGCAGATCACGGAGTCCGAGGTGAGGTGCCTGACACAGGAGCTCCATGCCAAGGATGCGGAGCTCAGGGCCAAGGACGTGGAGCTTCGTGAGCTCAAGGAGGAGAGGAGGGCCATGCTCCTCCGTTATGTGCGGGAGTTCACGGAGCTTCAAAAGCGGCAAGCGTCGACCACAAAGATGCTCGAGGCGTCAGCGGCGTTGCTGCAGAAAGCGGGAGATACGATAGGCTGCCAGGGGAGCCGGCTAGAGTGCGAGCGGGCCGATCGTGATGAGGTCCAGGATCGCCTCAGCCACTTGGTGAACCAAGTTGCCACTTGCCACACACGTGTTGTGGCTGCGCGATGCCTACCGTCATGCCAACACGACGTTGCCGGCCGTCGGGCTAAACCCGTTCGACCACCCGGTTGACTTCAACGAGCTGCGGCTTCCTGACCTGGTCTCCTTCTTCACCTATATCACTGAGGAGCTGAGCCATCTCCGCGCGATGGTGGGGGCTGAGCTGGACAAGGAGGGGTTGCGGGCTGCCGTCGCCATTGCCGGGCGAATCCTTTCAGGGCTCCGTCACCGGAATCCATCACTACAAAAAATACACTTCCGTGATGATACGTGTTTGTCACAGTAGGTCGCGTTTTTTGTCATGCGTGTACATCCATGAAAAATTTATGATAGAATCAAGATAGTCATACATGTGCTGTCGTAGAAGTGTTCCATGACATTACCAAAATTATCATCATGGAAGTGTCCACTTCCATGACGATAAATCGCGTCCGCGAAGTGCTTTCGTCAAGGGTGACCGACACATGGCATCCACCGTGAACGGAACGCCGTTAAGCTATCATGTCGGGTTTTGGATCCGATAACCCGTTAACAGCCCGACCAATGGGGATTTTCCACGTGTAAAATCATCATTGGCTGGAGGAAACACGTGTCACTCATTGTTGGGACAGATGTCATCCACTCATTGGATGAAGGCGCCTATGATACGTCGACACGTGGCACGCTAACAGAGGCCCATTCACGTGAAAAGGCCGGCCCGCTTGAATTGGTCAAAAGGTGACGGGGCGGCCCATGGAAAGCCTGTTAACGGCCTGTTCGCATATAGCCCATTTACAACCCGCTAACCCAAGGCCCGTTACGCCCTATCCTAATTAGGCCAGTAGCGTTGGGCCATCCAATATGATTCCAGCCCGTTTTCACTTCTGGCCCATGTATGGCCCATGACGTCTTTCAGCCCATATGAGGCCTGATGTAACTCTTGGCCTATTAACGGCCCGTGGTGGCGGCCCGCAATGATAAACGATGTCATTTAGACCCATTAACGGCCCGTGGTGAAAGCGGCCCGTAATGAGCGATGTATCACTTTATACCCATTAAGGGCCCGTTATTCAGTTGGGCGCTTCAGCCCATGTTATCTTCGGCCTTCTCGAGCCCATTTATTCTTGGGCTCATTTCGAGCATTCATTTACTTACGGCCCGTTCTTGTCATTTTACGCTTGTGGGCCAAATTCAGCCCGTGAATTCTGATCGGCCCGTTTGTGGTCCGTTAATACATTGGGCCGTTTTCATAGCGTCATCAAATACAGCCTATTAACGATGGCCCATTATGGTCGGCCCATGAGCAGACGATTCCAACTCTAACTTTGTTTACGGCCATAATGCGGCCTGTTATTGGCCCATGTTTGGCCAATCGATCATACGGCTCGTATAAGGCCCATTGATGATACGGCCCGTAGAAGGCCCATTGTTTCTACGGCCGATAGAAGGCCCAATGTTTCTACGATCCATAGAAGGCCTACTGTTTCTACGGCCCGTAGAAGGCCCATTGTTTCTACGGCCTGTAGGAGGCCCACTGTCACTATAGTAAATATTAGCCCATGGTTATTGTGGCCTAGTTTTAAAAAATAGGTTATTGCAGCCACTAGCAAACCGCGGAAAAAGAACTTCACTGACTACAAGCAAACAAATAAACAAGACAACAAGGTAATAAACAAGCAAGATACTTATGCTAGGCTATCACGGCTATTACACATATTACATCCACTGGGCATCAAAGTTCTCCACCAGTGGAAATATAGGGAACACAACAGCATATAAACGCCGCAAAGACAAAACAAGTCCGTAATCTGAAACCACTTGTAAGAGTTCAAGAAACAATATCCGGGTACCCATAATGCGGCAAGATGCTTAGCAAGCTTATTAACTTTCTCTTGTTTGGCACTTAAATCTTCCGGTAACTTCTTTGTTGCACAAGAAAGAACGCATCTGAATTCTCATTGGGACTTCCTCGGTCCTTCGACTTCTTGCGGCAAAGACACCGATCGATGCCTTTCAGCTTGTAGCTGAGGTTGAAGAAGTCAAGTGATTCAGGCAGCGAAGTTCGAAGAGCTTGTGCCCGGTGATGCGACGATAACTCGAACACTACATCAACGCAGGACTGTGGGTTTTTCTCACTGTCTACAAGATCGTTTTTAGAGACCAAAAGGGTTGTCTCACTATCTTGAACCTTATCTGCATTACTTTCTCTACCATTGCATAGTGGGGTGCTCTTCCCCAATATTTTGTTTGCATACTACAAGAGAAACAAGCAGACACATCACAGGTTTAGCTTGTAGTATACCAAACTCATTTTGGTAAACCTGTTCAGTAGTAAGGTGGACAGGATAACAGCATGAAACAAACATATATCTATGTACTATGGTCACTGTATTGTCCATATCATTCTAGTTTATGTTCCCTAATCAAGATAGAGACACAATTCAACACATATATTTTTAAGACACATCAGCATAGACAGAATATAAGTGTGAGAAACTACACAGCATTGGCAACACTTGTAATGTGCATCACATGAGAACATAATTGTTTATACAACTTAAACTGAAATCAACATAGAGCAAGAAGTTAGAACATCAATCCAGTTAAAGAAATAGGTTTAAAACATACATGTTGCGCCATTGGAGTTTCAATTGGATCCTTCAAATTCGAAAGTAGTTGGTATGAGTAAATACTATGATGCAACAAAGACAATGGAGTATGGACCATAGCTACGGAATCGACACGAGAACAGTTGCTCTTACGCTTTAAGCGTGGAGTTTGGGTTAGCTGTGGTGGTCTTCGTGCTTTGGGCACTGCAGTAGCTTTACAAACTGCTCGTGTGGGGTACTCTGTGGTGTACATGGTGCTTTGTAAACTATAAGTGGGTTACTATCCGCTGGGGTTGCGGTTAGATGGGTTGTAGCTGGTTCTCTGCCCAATGGTGTAAGTGTGCAATCTGGAAGTGTCTCGATTATGTGTAGAGGGGCTAGTTTGTGGGCCAGTACAACCATGGTTCTATCTACATCGACGGGTAGCACTGTATTTTGTGAAGAACGGGTTTTTGCTCCCTTAGATACTGCCATCACCCCCTCCAATTCAAATGGCTGATAAACAGAAAAGAAATTGAATGTACAGACATTGTATGATAGATAGATGTGGTAATTCACATATATGTTGTCTAACCAAACAGGACAGCATGACACAATTTCACATATATGATGCCTAACTAAACAGGATAGCATGACACCGTTTCAGATATATGATGGATAATTTAACAGGATATAATGGCATAATTCAACATATGATGAGTACCTAAACAGGATGACATGACAAAACTATATGATGTCTTTCTAAAATAGGTTGGGATGAAATAATTCACATACATGTTGTCTAAGTATACAGGATGGCATGATATAATTGACATAATTGATTCATATACTAAGCATTTGGCACTCGCATGTATGATCTCTAAACTAAGCGAGATAGAATTCAATATTGTGCATATGATGTCTAAACTAAGCAATGCAAGACACCATATGCATCATATGAGAAATATAAACATTGCAACTTAGAGCATACACCTCAGGTGGGATATAGGACTGGTCATATGTCTCTGAATCCTCCTCTGAGGAGATCCCTGTAACCATCGAGATATATGCTTCAACAGGTACCATTGCCTGCTCTGAAGACCTTGTTTTCACTCTAGATTTTTCCATAACCGGCTGAATGGCTGATACACATGAAGAGTAGTTCAATATACACAGATTGTCGACAAATGGAATACGTAATGAAATAAAAAAGATGTCATGAGATAATTCACATATATGATGCCTGGCTCCATGGCGGTGCATAATTCACATATATGATAACTGGCTGAAAAACATGGCATTGCATAATTCACATATCTGATATAGAAAGCAAACAAGAGGCATTCACACAAAGCATGTCTAATCTAAGCAGATGGCATGGCAATGCAAGACACCATATGCATGATATGAGCAATATAACCCAGCCAAGTTAGAGCATGCACCTCGGGGGGGGGGGGAATATGACTGGTCATCTCTCTCTGAATCCTCCTCTGAGGAGCTATTTGTAACTAGCAAGAAATCGGCATCGACAGGTAGCACTGACTGCTCAGAAGACCTTGTTTTCACTCTCGATTTTCCCATGACCGACTCAAATGGCTGATGCACAGGAAGAGTAGATGAATGTATAAACATTGTTGCCAAATGGAATACATTATGGAAAAAAATATGGCACAATACAATTCACATATACGATGACTGGCTAAACAGGATGGCATTGCATGATTCACGTATATGATGCCTGGCTAAAGAAGATGGCATTGCATAATTCCCATATACTCCCTCGTTCCTAAATATTTGTCTTTTTAGAGATTCAAATGGACTACCACATACGGATGTATATAGACATATTTTAGAGTGTAGATTCACTCATTTTGTTCTGTATGTAGTCACTTGTTGAAAATCTCTAAAAAGAAAAATATTTAGGAATGGTGGGAGTATGATTTAGAAACCAAACAGGTGGCATTCACACAAAGCAAACCTAAACTAAGTTGATGACATATAAGATGTATAATGTAAGCAATGGAAGACACCATATGCATGATATGACCAACATCAGCATGCCAGGTTAGAGCAAACACCTCAGGTGGTAAACAGGCAGGGTCGGCTCCTTCTGAATCTCCATCTAAACAGTTATCTTCCTCTGGAATACAATATGGAAATGCAGGAGAGGGGGGGGGCACTTCGCCCACCATGGAGCAGCATCTGCATGACATTATATTCACACGCAATGGTCTTCTCTTTTTCTCTACATGTTCAGTACGATTGTGTACAATATCTGACATGCATAATAAAAAAATAGTTAGATTTTTTAAGGCCTAAGGGGTGCATGCAAAAATCAAGACTGATGGTAGCAAACGAGTGGATGGATCCAAAACTAATGATAGCAGGTAGATTATAGCTTCAGTTTAAAAAGATAGACAATGGATCATATATTGTTTGTTGCCCACCCAACATGAACCACATAGAAGACCCGGATGAACCAGATAGTAGACATATACTATTCGTGGCTGGCTCGATATGAGACCCATGGGCAATTCAAAACTCAAGATTGAACGATAAAGTAGCAGGTAATAATAACCGATGTATAACGTAAGCAAACACGAAAGACTGCGACCTCTCTTAGGAACTGTCTAGTCCTCGGGTTTATCTGCTTTCGATCGATGATGGTAATGCAGTTGGTGTGGCTGCGGCAACGGGAAGATGATCTGAGGCGGCGAGAGAAAGTCTGCGGGGGATCTACGCTGCGATGAACGCTTCTGTCGATGGTGCACCTCAGGTGGGGTGGATGACGGCACGGCAGGAGCAGGACATAACACACAGAGTTTTCTTTGAGGCCAATCTGAAAATGAAGTAAATCTGTAAGGGCTACTTAGAATTGGAGGATTCTATAAGCGAGGGACGGAAAAACACAGAATAGGATGGGAATGCACGTGCAAAGCAGAGCATTTGGAAACATAGGATTTCAGTCAACCTGGGTGTTTGGCTCACATGAATTGGAAGAACAGAGGAATGGAGAAACAAAGTAATGCGACGAGTGTACAACCTCTTTGGCATAGCCTTGTGGACCTCAGCATCATTGGGTTAGAGGTGGAGGATGGTGATGATCTTTGGTGTATTTGTCGGAGGCGGGGAAGAAGATTCGAGGCCTCTGGAAACGGCGCCGAGGGTATTGCTCCGCTGTGATGGACGGTTCCGTCGTTGGAGCAGGTCCGCTAAGGTGTACAGCGACGAGGCTGAAGCATGAAAAGACAGACAACTTTAATCTAAAGTGGGACCCTAATATCATCTGCAATAGATGATGTAAAATACAACACCAAAAAGTGCTAGATGTAAAACACATCGGCCAGCGCCACGGCAGCTCCGACAGATCTTGTAAGTACTGTTCACTCACGAACTTAAGCGAAGAAAATGAACTTCACAATCGAAACTGAATTTCTTGTCGAAACTGATTGAACTAGTAATGAGCATTGCAATAGATGTTTAGGGGTTCGAGCACTAGTAGCGAGAAGCGATGATCTAAATCAGCAGACGCTCGAGCGAGGGAACGCACTAGCAGAGAGCAAATCGTCGTGCGATAGCACCGCGTGCGAGTGCTAAAGCAGCAACTCCTGTAGCTGCCGGAGGTCGTGCAGCAGCAGTGCAAGCGAGAGCAAGAGCAGAGCAGCAGCACGAACGAAAGCAGGAGCAGTGCAGCAGCGTGACCGACAGCAAGAACAGAGCGGCAGCGCAAGCGAGAGTCGGAGCAGCTGCAGCTAGTGCCATTGTGGAAGTCGTCGTCGAGGAAGCAACGACATGGGGGAGAGATGTCGTGGATGATGTGGCCGGCGACAGCGCTGTCGATGGAGACGCCATGTCTGCTCGGTATCGAGCTCCAGCAGCCCCCTGAGATCGAATAAAAGATAAAATGCAGCGGTGAGTGCAGAACCTACTTGGTGGCGCCGAGTTGGCCTCGGCTTCATCGGAGGAATTGGTGAGGGTGCTGTTGTTCCGATGGGGCAGGTCAAGACGGCGCTGTGGGGATTGAGGTGGTGCGATAGACGACGCGAACATCGGGGCAGATCCATGGAGGTGGAGGGCGGGGCGGCTGATCCGGCGAGACGACGAGATCGACAACGGATCCTCATCCGGTGCGGTGGACGAGGGACGGCGAGCTGTTGCGGTGGACGACGTAGTCGGGGAAGAGTCTCCGGCTGGGCAGCGGTCGGGAGGCCGTCGGAGGAGCGTGGGGATTCGCGGGTTTTGGCGGCCTCGGTGTACGAATGGGGGGGGGGGGGCGAAGGGGGAGGGGGAGCCAATCTTAGGGACGCGCTTGCCCGAAATGTAGGGTAAGTAACCAGCGTACCCCCACCGGTTTTGACACCGCGATGTGGAGCTTCATTTCGGCTGAGGGGTAGAAGGGGGATTTCGCGTGTCTGGGCTGCAGGAGCGATTTCGGATGAGGAGGGAGTTCTCGTAGCGTCAAATTTCGGGATAACAAAGGCGTAGCGGGTTGAAGAAGCAGGAGTTTCAAAGCAGGTGAGACAAAAGATACTCGAGCTTGAAAATTTCGGGATAACAAGGTGCGGATTCCTTGTTCGGCAGGACAAACTTAACGTGTAAAAAAAATCACACAAGACACAAGAGAGTCATGTCCCTTTTACTATATTGCTATAGATGCCATTGAAAAACTACAAGAAAAATGTAAAAAAATCGGAGAACAAGATTACCTGCACGATTACCAAATCGATTCGCACTTCCCTCAACAACAACAAAAAACAAATCAATTCCCACCAAAGAAAGAGTAATGTCCCTTTTTATATGATTAGAGATGCCATGATCTCGAATTTCAATTTTTGAATCCACGTTATGTTGAATTCGAATATATCATTAGGTGACCTTGCGGTTTATAATTGATGTAGTCGTACATTTTGATCTTCCATCATATATGAACATTTTACTCCACCATGTGAACATATATATTGTCGTCTACCATATGGACTAAATTTGAATCAATTTTCCTTATTTGAATACGATTGTTGTCAAGTTATACAATAATTTAAATATTATTTTGATAACAAAAAGACATGCTTATAGCAGTAATCATATTTCACTATGAACAACATGTACCATACGCTCTCCAATTAAAATATCTGTATCCATTTTATGTTGAATTCAAATCATAGTACATTATTGGTCTAGGTAGCGAGATGTTCGGGATAATCTAAACCTTGTCTTCATACGTATAATTTTTGGCTGAATTGGGACAAGTTTTGGTATAAGCCTCTTGCAAAACCGGAGATTCTCTCAACAAGCCTTGTGGTTCCGAGAGGGAACGTGTCACCTTTGTGTGCGAAACGATATACGTTGCCTCCCCTGATTTTATTCTGAGAGGCAACATAGAACTATATG
Organism: Aegilops bicornis; assembly: GCA_021605145.1. NCBI lineage: Eukaryota > Viridiplantae > Streptophyta > Magnoliopsida > Poales > Poaceae > Aegilops > Aegilops bicornis. Next base: position 691,548,567 of record CM038671.1, on the reverse strand, counting down.
AGTGCCCTGTTAAATTTTGGAATTATTTCGGGTTCATTTGGCCTTTTATACATTAATTGAGTTTACGGACTTTTAATGTGCATAATCTAAATATGAATAGCATGCACATGCTCCGGTGCACCAAAGTGGGTTAAAAATCACATGTGTCTCCTTGGTTGAATTTCTAGGTCCCATGGAAGAAATGAGAATGAAATTCAAACATCAGGCGTCATGACTCTGCCGAGAACATCGAGAAACTTAGATTTTAAATTCCTGTAAATCCAAAACTCGGCTGGAAATCATGAAACTTGGCACGGTGTCATGTCATGGCACTAACATGTTGTGGTAAAAAATTGGGCTGATTTGGAAGCTCGTGGTTCTAAGAGGGAACGTGCCACCTTTAAGTGTGAAACGATATACGCTGCCCCCGCCCTTGAGTTTCTTAACAAAGGCAACATAGAACTACATTAGTGCCCTGTTAAATTTTGGAATTATTCCGGGTTCGTTTGTCGTTTTTATACATTAATTGAGTTTCTGGTCATTTAATGTGCATAAGTCAAATTTGAACTACAAGCACATGCTCTCATGCACCAAAGTTGGCTGAAAAATCACATTTGTGCTCTCGGGTGAATTTCTAGGTCCCATGCAAGAAATGAGAATAAAATTAAAACATTGAGAAACTTGGTTTTAAAATTCTTGTAAATCCAAAACACGTCTGAAAATCATGAAACTTGGCATGGATGTCATGTCATGGTACTACCATGTTGTGGTAAAAAAATGGCCGAATATGAACATGTTTTGGTATAAGCTTCTTGCAAACCGAAGCTTCTCTCAAGAAGGCTCGTGGTTACGAGAGGAACGTGTCACCTTTGAGTGTGAAACGATATCGTTGTCCCCTTGAGTTTATTTACAAAGGCAACATAGAACTACATGAGTGCCTGTTAAATTTTGGAATTATTCCCCGTTTGGCCTTATTTACACATTAATTGAGTTTTTGGTCATTTAATGTGCATAATTCAAATTTGAACTACAGGCACGTGCTCCCGTGCACCAAAGTTGGTTGAAAAATCACATTTGTGTCCTCGGGTGAATTTCTACTCCCATGCAAAAAATGAGAATAAGATTCAAACATTTGGGCATCGTGGCTCGGTCGAGAACATTGAGAAACTTGGTTTTAAAATCATGAAACTTGGCATGGTGTCATGTCATGGTAGTACCATGCCGTGGTAAAAAAAATTGGCCGAATAGGAACAAATTTTGGTATAAGCTTCTTGCAAATCGGAGCTTCTCTCAAGAAGGCTCATGGTTCTCGGAGGGAATGTGTCACCTTTGTGTGCATAATTCAAATTTGAAATACAAGCACATGTTCCAGTGCACCAAAGTTGGTTGAAAAATCACATGTGTGTCCTCGGGTAAACTTCTAGGTTCCGTGCAAGAAATGGGAATGAAATTCAAAATTCTGGGCGTCGTGGCTGGGTTGGAAACATTGAGAAACTTTGTTTTTAATTCCTGTAAATCCAAAACACGCATGAAAATAATGAAACTTGGCTTGGTGCCATGACATGGCACCAACATGCTGTGGTAAATTTGTAGTCCGATTTGCGAAGGCGCACACATTAACAATCAACAAAGTCATTTTAGAACAAGTGCTGTCACGTTACAATCGGAAATACAAGTATTATTGAAACCGTGGGCGTTCTACTTACTAGTACCATTTACGTGCCGCCACGCGCCCCCATTTTTATTAGCTAGGAGGCGCCGTGCAGGTAGCTATTTGAGTACGAGAGGCGTGCGATCGAGACCCTGGCGTGCTTATCGGGAGGAGATCCCTTTGACCTCCTTCTGCCGTCCACCTCTCTCCCAAGGTCTCCATTAATGGTGCCCGAGCCTCTGTTTAATGGCGTGGCTATGTCTCACTTTGGACTGAGATTTAAGAGAAAAAAGAAAATCTGAAAGCACGGATCTAGAATTAAGAACCGAGGACCTATATAGCATCTACTGCGACTAATAGCAAGACTGATGAAAATATAAGGGCGATTTTTATTTTTTGATCAAAGAAGGGCTTGCCCTTCCGATTTTCATTCTTGAAAGCCACCACAATTCACAAGAAGTTCAGCACAACTCCATCCTAACACGAAGGACTAAAAGCTACGTACCAGATTCAAATCGCAACATCCCAAGAGGCCAACAAAGGCCAAACATCCGCGCTAGAACCCAACATTTCACAACCGATGACACAATCCACATCCTAAACCGATAATTACATCAAAAGAAACTAGGAAACTGAAGGAAGCCCAGCAACAACTAGAAGAACAGCAATGCCAGGGTCGCCACAGCAAGAGTTTTCTTCATTCCAGCCTCGCAACATTGATCTTCCACAGAAAGATAAGGACGGTTAATTGTCTTACATAATTAGAAAGATAATTTAAAAATCCACATGCGGCTATGCCCGAAATACACAAGGGAAAAAGAAGAAGAAATACAAGGATCATGCTCGCAGATCTCTACTTTCTTGATGCGTTGCTGCAGGCCGCGGGAACTAGTCTCCGCGGCGAGCGGCGAGCGACGATGAGCGCTTTCGTGTCCTCAAGACGCTGCTTGAGAACATCCACGGATTCCTCCACCAGCCTTTGGCGCTCGTTGCGGAGCATGTCATTCTCGTCCATAAGTTTCTTGACGATGACGCCGGTCCTCTTCAACAAGGCACTGGTCTCCTCCTGCTGGTCTGCACTTCGAATGATCTTCTCCCTCAGCAGGTCGCGCTCGGCCCGGAGCCTATCATTGCCCACCCTTAGTTGCCGGATGACGCCGGTAGCCTGTTCAAACGAGGCTTTCACGTTGTCCTGCAACCTCGCCAAGCCGGAGATCTGATCCATCTAACTATGAACGATCGCATGCATGCGCCTGTAACAGTTGTCGCCTGCCCGCGAGAAATTTTCCCAGGCTGCCGCGGTGCGGCGGGACATCTCTGCTGCATTCGTGGCGCAGCGGGACATCTCTGCTGCTTCCGCGGCGCGGCCGGACCAGTCTGCTGCATCAACGGCACGGCGGGACCTCTGTGCTGCTTCAGCGGCGTGGCGGGACCTCTGTGCTGCTACTTCCGCGCGGCGGGATGATAACCCACAAGTATAGGGGATCACAATAGTTTTCGAGGGTAGAGTATTCAACCCAAATTTATTGATTCGACACAAGGGGAGCCAAGGAATATTCTCAAGTATTAGCAGCTGAGTTGTCAATTCAACCACACCTGGAAACTTAGTATCTGCAGCAAAGTGTTTAGTAGCAAAGTAATATGATAGTGGTGGTAACGGTAACAAAGTAAAGACAACAAAAGTAATGTTTTTGGTATTTTTATAGTGATGATAACAGTAGCAACGGAAAAGTAAATAAGCATAAACCAGTATATGGAAAACTTGTAGGCACCGGATCAGTGATGGATAATTATGCCGGATGTGGTTCCTCATGTAACAGTCATAACATAGGTGACACAGAACTAGCTCCAGTTCATCAATGTAATGTAGGCATGTATTCCGTATATAGTCATACGTGCTTATGGAATAGAACTTGCATGACATCTTTTGTCCTACCCTCCCGTGGCAGCGGGGTCCTATTGGAAACTAAGGGATATTAAGGCCTCCTTTTAATAGAGAACCGGAACAAAGCATTAGCACATAGTGAATACATGAACTTCTCAAACTATGGTCATCACCGGAGCGGTCCCGATTATTGTCACTTGGGGTTGCGGATCATAACACATAGTAGGTGACTATAGACTTGCAAGATAGAATCAAGAACACACATATATTCATGAAAACATAATAGGTTCAGATCTGAAATCATGGCACTCGGGCCCTAGTGACAAGCATTAAGCATAGCAAAGTTATAGCAACATCAATCTCAGAACATAGTGGATACTAGGGATCAAACCCTAACAAAACTAACTCGATTACATGATAAATCTCATCCAACCATCACCATCCAGCAAGCCTACGATGCAATTACTCACGCACGGCGGTGAGCATCATGAAATTGGTGATGGAGGATGGTTGATGATGACGACGGCGACGAATCCCCTCTCGGAGCCGAGCGGACTCCAGATCAGCCCTCGAGAGAGATTAGGGCTTGGCGGCTCCGTGTCGTAAAACGCGATGAAACTTTCTCTCTGATTTTTTTCTCCCCGAAAGCCAATATATGGAGTTGGAGTTGGCGTCGGAGGGCCACCAGGGGGCCCACGAGGTAGGGCCCAAGCTTAAACCCTTGCTTGTTCTCAAGCAATTCAGTTGACAAACTGAAAGAGAAAAAGAAAAACTTTTACAAACTCTGTTTGCTCTTGTTGTTGTAAACATGAAAAGCCAGCATTCAAGTTTCAGCAATTATTATGAACTAACCATACTCACAATAACACGTAGGTCTCACAATTACTCATATCAATAACATAATCAGCCAGCGAGCCATAATAATAGAACTCGGATGACAACACTTTCTCAAAATAATCATAACATGATATAACGAAATGGTATCTCGCTAGCCCTTTACGAGGCGCAAAACATAAATGCAGAGCACCTTTAAAGATCAAGGATTGACTAAACATTGTAATTCATGGTAAAAGAGATCCAGTCAAGTCATACCCAAAATAAACCAATTATAATGAATGCAAACGACAATGTGCTCTCCAGCGGGTGCTTTTTAATAAGAAGGGTGATGACTCAACATAAAAGTAAATAGATAGGCCCTTCGCAGAGGGAAGCAGAGATTTGTAGAGGTGCCAGAGCTCGGTTTTGAAATAGAGATAAATTATATTTTGAGCGGTATACTTTCACTGTCAACGCAACAACTATGAGATGGTTGTATCTTCCATACTACATGCATTATAGGCAGTTCCCAAACAGAATGGTAAAGGTTTATACTCCCCCTCCTCCACAAGCATCAATCCATGGCTTGCTCGAAACAACGAGTGCCTCCAACATTCAACGGGTCCCAGGGGGAGCTTTGTTTAATTATTTTGATTTGCTTTGATCTTTTTGGATCATGGGACTGGGCATCAGGTTGCGGCCCTTTCTCATGAATGAGGAGCGAGTCCACTCCTCTTGAGAATAACCCACCTAGCATGGAAGATATAGGCAGCCCTAGTTGCACATGAGCTGCTCGAGCATACAAAACAGAATTTCATTTGAAGGTTTGGAGTTTGGCACATACAAATTTACTTGGAGCAATGAGATAGATACCACATATAGGAAGGTATAGTGGACTCATATGGAACAACTTTGGGGTTTAAGGAGTTTGGATGCACAAGCAGTATTCCCGCTTATTACGGTGAAGGCTAGCAAAAGACTGGAAGCGACCAAGCGAGAGAGCGACAAGAGTCGTAAACATGCATTAAAATTAATTTACACGAATATAAGCATGAGTAGGATATAATCCACCATGAACATAAATATCATGAAGGCTATGTTGATTTGATTCAACTACATGCGTGAACATGTGCCAAGTCGAGTCACTCAATTCATTTAAAGGAGGATACCATCCTATCATACCACATCATAATCAACTCAATAGCATGTTGGCACGCAAGGTAAACCATTATAACTCATTGCTAATCAAGCATGGCACAAGCAACTATAATCTTAAATGACATTGCAAATATGTTTACTTCATAATAGCTGAATCAGGAACGATGAATCATCATATTTACAAAAACAAGAGAGGTCGAGTTCATACCAGCTTTTCTCATCCCAATAAGTCCATCATATATCATCATTATTGCCTTTCACTTGCACGACCGAATGGTGTGAATAATAATAAGAGTGCACGTGCATTGGACTAAGCTGGAATCTGCAAGCATTCAACTCAAGAGAGAAGACAAGTAATATGGGCTCTAAATTAGATAAACAATCATGCATATGAGAGCCACTAAGCATTTTCAATATGGTCTTCTCGACCCCAAAGAAAAGAAAAGGAATAAAACTATTTACACGGGAAAGCTCCCAACGAGCAAAAGAAGAACGGGAAATATTTTGGGTTTTCTTTTTAATTAATACTACTACAGCAGGAAAAATAAACTACTACTAATTTTTTTTCTAAGGTTTATTAAATACACAAGAAGAAAGCAGGAAAAAGGAAAATAAACTAGCATGGATATTACAGTGAAAGAGTATGAGCACCGACATCTGGCAATGAGTGTGTGTGAGCATAAATGTAATGTTGGTGAGAAATACATACTCCCCCAAGCTTAGGCTTTTGGCTTAAGTTGGTCTATTGCCAGGGATAGCCTGGCTGATACCCGTAGGTGTAGCTGGGGTCGTACTGCGATGAAGAATAGTTGGGATCATAATGTGATGAAGAGGACTCGATCGCCATCGACTAGCAACCGCCTCGGGATCCCAAGAATAAACAGTATCGTGGAGGCTCATCTTGTGGCTCCGGTTCCGGGCTGGTGCAGGATAACGATAGGCTTGAACAAATTACCACGCAACAATGTAAGGACCTGTAGACAAGTTAAACAAAGAGGGAGCAGGCAAAGTAATAGTCTCAGGGTGATGTTTATCAAAGTACAATTGATATTTGAGCTACCCTTCGCGACTCTTAACAAGAAAATCATGCGCTAGCATACTCTTATAGTCTAAATAAGCACGGGGCAACGCTGTTTCTTCTTCCTCCTCATGCCTAATAGGCATCTCAAAATATTCAGCTAGGCGTGAAGCATAAATGCCTCCAAAGATGGGGCCTTTAGTACGGTTCAGACTTAACCGTCTAGCAACAATTCCACCCATACTAACAGAGTTATTGCGGTATAAACCATGGAAAAAATGATAATATCAGGAATGCTAAGGTTTCCACAGTTCCCGCGTCCAATCAAGCAACGACTAGCAAATAAGGCAAAGTAACGTAAAACAGGAAAATGTATGCTAGTGATTCTTGCATCAGAAACCTTCCTGGTTTCTCCCACAGTGATAGTGTTAATAAAAGCTACCACTTCATTACAGTGTGGTTCATCTAAGGTGCCCTCAAAACGTATTATGCAAACCTCGCGAAATTCAGCTAATGTCAGCTCCTTAACAACGTCATACAAATGGAACTCTACTGTTGGAGGTGATTTCTTAGGGAAAAAGTAGAAGTTCTGCACAAAAGTATTTGTGAGTAAGAGATACTGATGACGTTGGTCGCGGAGGAAGTTGGTGAGGCCGGCGTTCTCAATCAATAGATAGAAATCCTCATAAATTCCGGCTCTCCTCAAGAAGTCATCGGAAGGCCATTCACACGGCCGGACCTCCGTGGTGCGAGGCAAATTAAATTTGGGCTTCTGATCTTCTTCCTTTTGTTTTTCCTTCGAGCTTGGGGTCGACGAGCCCCTCAAAAGTCTCTTCATTATTTCTGAAACAATCTGAAATTTTTAGTAACTTCAAATAAAAGTGAACCAACTTCAATAAAACTGATAGCAACTACTCATACAAGTGCCTAGAGCATATATCAAGCATTAGAACTACTTGGAACCATATAAATTTGACATGCAAGCTCAAGAACATGGTCACCTATGCAACACAAATTTGCAATGAATAAAGCACTAGAACAAAAACTAGTTGGACCAATGGAGGAGTCACATACCAAGGAACAATCTCCCCAAGCAGTTTTATGAGAGGTGCTTTGAGCAAGGAGATCGAAGATCACAGCAAAAGCGGCTGGAACACGAGCTTGAGTTGGTTTTTCGGGTTTGTGTGAGACAGAGGAAGAAGATGGGTGCAGGGATAAGTGGAGGAGGGCCACTGTGGGCCCACGAGGCAGGGGGCGCGCCCAGGGGGGAAGGGCGCGCCCTCCACCCTCGTGGCAGTGGCACCCATGGAAATTTTTGCACTAAAAATCCTCAAATATTCCTGAAAAAATCATATTAAATTGGCATGGCATTCTGAGGACTTCTATTTTCGGGATATTTTTATATTGCACGGATAAGTCGGGAGACAGACAGAAAAATACTATTTTACTTTATTTCTACTAAGTAACAGAGAATATAAAGAGGGTACAGAAGGTTGTGCTTCTAGTTTCATCCATCTCATGCTCATCAAAAAGAATCCACTAACAAGGTTGATCAAGTCTTGTTAACAAACTCATTCCGATAATCATGGAACCGAAGAAATTTGAATAACACTATGTTACCTCAACGGGATATGGACATCCCCAATAATAAGTATATCATATTTCTTCTTGACGGTAGGGAGAGGAAATTCAAAACCTCCAAATATAATCGATGGAATTTTTCCAATAGAGTTGATACTATGAACTTGAGGTTGTTTCCTCGGAAAGTGTACCGTATGCTCATTAGCATTAACATGAAAAGTGACATTGCCTTTGTTGCAATCAATAACAGCCCCTGCAGTATTAAGGAAAGGTCTTCCAAGAATAATAGACATACTATCATCCTCGGAATATCAAGAATAACAAAGTCTGTTAAAATAGTAACGTTTGCAACCACAACAGGCACATCGTCACAAATACCGGCAGTGTATAGCAGTTGATTTATCAGCCATTTGCAAAGATATTTCAAGAGGGCGCCAACTTATTCAAGTCAAGTCTACGATATAAAGAGAGAGGCATAACACTAAAACCCGGCTCCAAGATCACATAAAGCAGTTTTAACATAATTTCTTTTAATGGAGCATGGTATAGTAGGTACTCCTGGATCTCCAAGTTTCTTTGGTATTCCACCCTTAAAAGTATAATTAGCAAGCAAGGATGGTTTTGGAGGAAAAGGCATGGGTTTCTGAACCCATGGTTCCCTTTCTTTACCATGTTTCCTAGCAACAAAGTCTCTTTTATCATAACGTTGATTCTTTGATTGTGGATTATCAAGATCAACCGTAGGTTCAACTTCTACATTATTATCGTTACTAGGTTGAGCATCATCATGAACATGATCATTAACATTATCACTAGGTTCATGTTCATTACCAGATTGTGTTTCAGCATCAGTAATAGAGATATCATTTGGATTATCAGGTGGTTCAGCAACAGGTTCACTGGAAGTTTGCAAAGTTCTATCATTTTTCTTTTTCTTCCTTTTAGAAGAACTAGGCATGTCAATATTATTTCTCCGAGAATCTTGCTCGATTCTCTTCGGGTGGCCTTCAGGATTCAAAGGTTCCTGAGTCATTCTACCAGTTCTAGTTGCCACTCTAACAGCATAATCATTTTTCTTACTATTCATTTCATTAAGCACTTCGTTTGGAGCTTTAAGTACTTGTTCTACTTGAGTGGTAACCATAGAAGCATGTTTGCTATCAAGTTTAAGTTCACCTCTAATATTAGCCATATAATCACCCAAGTATTTAATCATATCAGAATCATATTTCAATTGTCTACCAAAATAAGCATTGAAATTTTCTTGTTTGACTATAAAATTATCAAACTCATCAAAGCACTGCCTAGCAGACTTATAGTGAGGAATATCACCTTCATCAAATCTATAGAGAGAATTTATACCTGTGTCGGGATGTCGGGATCAGGAGGTTCTTCAGTAAATAAGTGATTGAGATCATATGTTTCCTCAACAGGCGGTAAATTAAGACCATGTATTTCTTCAATAGGAGGTAAATTCTTAACATCTTCAGCTTTAATACATTTTTCTTTCATAGATTTCTTTGCCTCTTGCATATCTTTCAGGACTGAGAAATAGAACACCTCTCTTCTTCGGAGTTGGTTTAGGAATAGGCTCAGTAATTGGCTCAGAGCTGGCTCGGGAGTTGGCTCAGGAGGTGCCCAATTATTTTCATTTGTCAACATATTATTCAATAAAATTTCAGCTTCATCCGGTGTTGTTTCACGAAAAGAGAACCAGCACAACTATCCGTAATCTCTGGAAGCATCGGTTAGTCCATTATAGAAGATATCAAGTATTTCAGGTTTCTTAAGAGGATGATCAGGCAAAGCATTAAGTAACTTGAGAAGCCTCCCCAAGCTTGTGGGAGACTCTCTTCTTCAATTTGCACAAAATTATATATATCCCTCAAAGCAGCTTGTTTCTTATAAGGTGGGAAATATTTAGCGAGAAGTAATAAATCATATCACAGGGACTTTGCACACAACCAGGATCGGAGAATTAAACCATTTCTTAGCATCACCCTTTAATGAGAACGGAAATATTTTGAGTAAATAAAGGTAGCGCGATCTCTCATTATTAGTAAACAGGGCAGCTATATCATTTAACGTACGAAGATGTGCCACATCAGTTTCAGATTCATAGCCATAAAAAGGATCAGATTCAACCAAAGTTATTATATCTGGATCAACAGAAAAATCATAATAATCCTGATCAGGAACACAGATAGGTGAAGTAGCAAAAGCAGGGTCGGGTCTCATCCTATCTCTAAAAGAATCTTTACTCCATTTAACTAGCAACCTCTTAAGTTCAAGTCTATCCTGGCAATCAAGAATAGCTGCAGTAGATTCGGCATTAAAAAGATAACCCTCAGGAATAGCAGGCATATTATCATCATTACTAACATCATCGTGTTCATTTTCAATAATTTCTCTTTCTCTAGACCTAGAAATTTGTTCATCTAGAAATTCACCAAGGGGCACAGTAGTATCAAGCATAGAAGTAGTTTCATCATAAGTATCATGCATAGCAGAAGTGGCATCATCAATAACATTTGACATATCAGAACAGATAGCAGAAGCAGGTTTAGGTGTCGCTAGCTTTACTCATAACAAAAGGTGAATCAAGTGCTGAGCTAGATGGAAGTTCCTTACCTCCCCTCGTAGTTGAGGGATAAATTGTTGTCTTAGCGTCTTTAAAATTCTTCATAGTGTCCAGCAAATATAAATCCCAAGTGACTCAAAGAATAGAGCTATGCTCCCCGGCAACGGCGCCAGAAAAAGGTCTTGATAACCCACAAGTATAGGGGATCACAACAGTTTTCGAGGGTAGAGTATTCAACCCAAATTTATTGATTCGACACAAGGGGAGCCAAAGAATATTCTCAAGTATTAGCAGCTGAGTTGTCAATTCAACCACACCTGGAAACTTAGTATCTGCAGCAAAGTGTTTAGTAGCAAAGTAATATGATAGTGGTGGTAACGGTAACAAAATAAAGAAAGCAAAAGTAATGTTTTTGGTATTTTTGTAGTGATGATAACAAAGAGCAACGGAAAAGTAAATAAGCGTAAACCGTATATGGAAAACTTGTAGGCACCGGATCGGTGATGGATAATTATGCGGATGTGGTTCGTCATGTAACAATCATAACATAGGGTGACACAGAACTAGCTCGATCCGTCAATGTAATGTAGGCATGTATTCGTATATAGTCATACGTGCTTATGGAAAAGAACTTGCATGACATCTTTTGTCCTACCCTCCCGTGACAGTGGGTCCTATTGGAAACTAAGGGATATTAAGGCCTCCTTTAATACGTAACCGAACAAAGCATTAGCACATAGTGAATACATGAACTCCTCAAACTATGGTCATCACCGGAGTGGTCCCGATTATTGTCACTGGGGTTGCGGATCATAACACATAGTAGGTGACTATAGACTTGCAAGATAGGATCAACAACACACATATATTCATGAAAACATAATAGGTTCAGATCTGAAATCATGGCACTTTCGGGCCCTAGTGACAAGCATTAAGCATAGCAAAGTCATAGCAACATCAATCTCGTAACATAGTGGATACTAGGGATCAAACCCTAACAAAACTAACTCGATTACATGATAAATCTCATCCAACCCATCACCGTCCAGCAAGCCTACGATGCAATTACTCAGGCACAGCGGTGAGCATCATGAAATTGGTGATGGAGGATGGTTGATGATGACGACGGCGACGAATCCCCCTCTCCGGAGCCCCGAACGGACTCCAGATCAGCCCTCCTGAGAGAGATTAGGGCTTGGCGGCTCCGTATCGTAAAACGCGATGAAACTTTCTCTCTGATTTTTTTCTCCGCGAAAGCCAATATATGGAGTTGGAGTTGGCGTCGGAGGGCCACCAGGGGGGCCACGAGGTAGGGCGGCGCGCCTGTGGGAGGGGCGCTACCACCTCGTGGGATGTGGTGTGGGCCCCCTGGTCTTCATCTTTGGCGAGGATTTTTTTATTATTTATTCTAAGATATTCCGTGGAGTTTCAGGTCATTCCGAGAACTTTTGTTTTCTGCACATAAAACAACACCATGGCAATTCTGCTGAAAATAGCGTCAGTCCGGGTTAGTTCCATTCAAATCATACAAGTTAGAGTCCAAAACAAGGGCAAAAGTGTTTGGAAAAGTAGATACGACGGAGACGTATCACGGGACATGTCGGCTGCTCTCGCAGCGAGGCGGGACATCTCTCGTGCTTCCGCTTCCATGCTCGCATCTCCCTGGTGGCAATCTCTCAACCCAGAACTCACGCTGGCCATGGCAGACGCAAGAGAAGGATGCTGAATGACTTGTTTGTTTTTGTGGATGAGGAGTTGAGGAGGAATGTGCAGTCATCTTGGCATACTAGTATTTATAACCGAGTACTAATACGCTCCTGAGTGGGAAACCGTTTAGGTTGTGATTGGTGTGAACAGGTTTGGAATTCAATATAGCGTGGTACTAATACGATCCTAAGTGGGAAACCGTTTAGGTTGTGATCGGTGTGAACAGGTTTGCAATTCAATATAGCGTGGAGTAATTTGGAATGTGATGAGACGCAAGCTCAAAATTTATTGACGGTTCTAGTTTCGAAGTGCGGCACTATTCCCAGATGGAGTACTTTTTCTACTCCCTCCTTTCCGGTTTTATAGGGCTTATCTCAAAATTTTAGTTTTTCCATTTTATAAGGCTCAATTTGGTTGTTCCCCAACACATGTTCAGATTCCAAGGTGCATTAAATCATTGCATGCAAGTATTAAGAGAAAATTGACCAATGCATGTACTTTATGCATGCATGCATTGCAATTAATGCATTGATAAACATAATTTTTTGAGAAAAACAAGAGCATTAATTAGGTGCTTTTGCAAACTACAAAAAATATTCCACCACTCACAATAAACCGGAAAGGAGGGACTACTGCTGTGTACGTGCAATAACTGGCACCGTCGTATACATATCTTCGGTTAATGGGGCGTTCGACAGGAATAGCCGCGTGGCGAGCTCTAGGCTAGTCCTTTTTTCAGACGCATTAAACCTATCTCTCGGGACTTCTCGCATGCACCATCGTGCCACCCACAAAAACTTGTACTCTGAGTTTAGTAGTACGTTATACAGGAAGAGAAGAGGTGCACGCACGCACTCGTCCTCTCACACACGCGTCTGTTTTTTCTCGAAAAGGAGGATGATGACCCCCGGCCTCTGCATCTGGGAGTCACACACGCATCTGTAGCTAGGAATTGTGACTCAACCATCCGATTGGCTCTATCATGGATGTACCTATATACTAAAACATGTCTAGATACATCTATATTTTGACAAATGGAAGGCATGTATTGTGGAGCGGAGGAGTGCTTGTCATCAAAATGGATAAAAGGGACGTATCTAGAACTAAAATACGTCTACATACATCTCCTTTTATCCATTTTGATGACAAGTAGTACTTCTTACCCAAAGGAACTTTATATTCAATGCATACACAAAATATCCGCTCGATTTGTTGGAAATTCTTGATCCGATGTCGAAGTAATTGTTGCATCGCCACCAAAACCCACCATTTCTTAAGCTAAAGTAGACCAAGGTAATCCCTATATTAGCATATTACTAAGATAAACAGAAGGCATAGTCGAAACATTTAGGACGTGAGCTTGTCAATCTGAATGTGGAGGGACACAAGCTTAGCCCCGGCCAGCAGCTTGGGCGGAACTGTCAAGAAGGTCAGCTCCTGCACGTCGACGTTGCCGGGATCCTTGCTGCTTGTCATCTCCATTTCCACGTTGACGGTGTCGGTCGTGCCTTTCGGCTCCCCCGGCGGGCCGTTCGCCCACAGCTTGGCCAAGTAGTGCGGCAGTGGGGACGCCCCCGCTCTGATGCAGACGACCGACACGGTGATAGGCGCGCCGATGTCGAGCACGCCGCCGACCAAGAAAAACGTGCGGCGGTCCTCCTCCGCGAACAGCAAGAGCCGTGGCTCCGACAGTGGCACTTGCAGCTGGAGCACCTTGCCGTACTGGATCCTGTGCACGGGCATGGGATGCGCGGTGCTGATGTGGTGGTAGAGCACCGGCGGCGGGCCTTCGTAGCCGCAGACGGGCACGGGGCATTTGCAGGGCGCGAGCAGACACACGCTCTGGTGATCGGTGAGCTTGTGGTAAGTGATGTAGAGCCTACAGCCTTCGTGCGGGCACTTCACCCTCACCGACGAAAGGATGGAGTCCACCGCCGTGTTCCGCACGTCGAAGCCACCGCCGCGCTTGCACTTCTGACACTGCCACTAGTTCCCGGGGCGCTCGACCCGGCAGTCCGCGCAGGCCAGGTGCCCTCCCTTGCATTGCAGAAATCAATCCAACAACACATCAATCAAGAAACCTACACCTTGCTCAATCAGCCGAACGGACGAGGTGTATTCGAACCTCATACACTGGAGGCGTCAAGGGGTGGAGGCACAAGGGGCAGTGGAGCACGGTGAGGTCCATCGAGACCTTAGAGAGCTCCATCATCGGGTCCTGTTCCTATTCGGTCTGAATGATCTCGCCCTCCTCGTGCACAACCATCTCTCGACTTGGGCCGGGCTATTACAAAGCTTACTGTCACATATTTTATACTCCCTCCGTTCCTAAATGTACTCCCTCTGTTCGGAATTACTTGTCTCGGAAATGGATGTGTCTAGAACTAAAATACGTCTAGATACATCCATTTTCGCGAGAAGTAAGGCTGGCCATAGTGGGAGTAACATCAGTAGTATCATGCACTTGGGACTCGCAAACATGCTTATGTGGCAGGCAATTAAAGAAGAGAGAGATGGTTATAGTAACATAGGTAGATACCGTAACATAATAAATATGGTGCTACTATGTATCATGCCTGGCAATAAATGGGACCATCTATGATACTACTAATCTATGATACTATGCACTATAGAGGTACTCCCTCCGTCCCATAATGTAAGGCGTTTTTGACACTACACTAGTAATGTATGCATGTTACTAGTCTAAGTTACTCCCCACTATGACCAGCCTAATTCCGAACGGAGGGAGTAAGTCTTTATAGAGATTTCACTAGGTGGACTACATACGGAGAAAAATGAATGAATCCACACTTAAAATGCATCTATATACATCCGTATGTAATTCATAATGGAATCCCTACAAAGACTTATAATTTAGGAACGGAGGGAGTACTACTTCAAGGTGCATTAAATCAACACATGCAAGTACTATCAAAAGAAGAGTCACGGCATGCATGCATGCGTTGTAATTAATGCATCGGTAAACGCAAATTATTGAAATATATCGAATGCAATGCTTTGATATGTCGCGTCAACTCGTACATCAACGAGAAGTTTGATTGTCCTCTCCCTCCGGACTTAACTGCACCTGCCTTTGGCTGTATGATAGGTTGGCCACACACCTGTCGGGCCCACCTGTCATACACGCAAAGAAAGGAGCATCCCTCCCTCGCCCATGAGCTTGGTGGCTGGCAAGAATAGGAGAAGCTTTCGCTACACGCTCTCCCTTCCGCACGCGGTGGACATGCAACAGTTCAATCGGTGTCAGATGGCGAAGCGCATCAGTAGTACTCCTCCAGTGCAGTAGTACACCATCATTGTTCGACTTCCCGAAGAGGCGAAGAGCCAAGCGCAGCCCGGACGCTCGTCTGGCAGTTTCATGTGTAGAGTAGTCTACATAGCGTGTACCGTGCCTGTAAGCTTAAAATCGTTGGGGTCGGCTCCATGCTATGTGGCCGTCTCGAAGTTTTTTTAAATTAAAATAGTCTTGTGGCCCTACCTGTCACCCTTGTGATTGTAGTTTGCATGCTCATCTGGTCAAGACAGGAATATACATTTTAATTTGTTTTTTTCGAAAAGGGGGGACTCCCTGGCCTCTGCATCAGAACGATGCATACGGCCACATATATTTTAATTTGTGGTGGGTAAATGTTAGAGGTTGCAGCAAATATATTGTACGCTGCGGGTCTTTCAGCCAAGTTTAGAGGAAAGCATGTGGGGCCAGTGCTATGATGTGTCGCGTCAACTCGTAGAACGAGGAGAAGCTTGATTTTACTACACGCCTTCTCCTCGCCCATGCGCTGTTGTTGCTCGCAAACGAGGACAAACTTTTGCTTAGTAGTACTTCTACAACAAGCTATCCGTCCCGCTCACGGTGGACGGACATGCAGCAGTGGATTCGACACTGTAGAAGCAGTAGTAGTAACATCATTGTTCGTCTTCTCGAAGAGGCGAAGATCCAAGCGCAAACCGAACGTTGCAGTTGCGAACATTGGAGCACGCATATAGCCAGGCTCTTGCATGAGACCAAATTGCTATGTGAGCCCACTATTGTAATAGTACGTACAACTACTTGCTAGTATAGCCCTGTAAAACCGTAAAGCAGTATTTGCCCTTCTAGAGATTTCAACAAGTGACTAGACTACACCGAGACGGAGTACATATGGAGCAAAATGAGTGAATCTGCACCGTGAATAAATACGTACTAGTTCTATCGTTTTCCTCTCCGAGGTGCGCAATATTGAGTATACTGACTAGTCTCTTTTTGACACGCATTTACGTTGTTTTCTTGACACAGTATAGACGCATTCGCTCATATACACGCGCATACACTCACCCCTACGAACGCACACACGCACGACACTATCATCTTGAAATTTACGAAGTCACCATAGGCACCTCGTCGTCGATGGGTCCATAGGTGCTTGAATGCCAAGGAGGAAGAGGATAGCGGTTCTAGACGTTGAACGGTCAATGATGCATCCTCAATTACATGCAGAGGGAATTAATTGGAGAAGCATACTAGAGCCAGCACGATGTGAATGCAACAGAGTTTGGACTCTCATATAATAAAGGCGCCCCACCACTCCAATCCATCTACTTCCAAGTCTCCGCGCAACACTGCTCACTCCAATCCAAGACCAAGTGACGAAGCCACAAGCACCTATGGAGGCGATGGACGCGAGCGGCAATGGTGTGGCAAATCTTGAAGCGCGCCCTGCGCGCACCGCGCGCATCATTTCCAGATGGTGCTGGCGACCGCAGGCATCGTATCCCTCGCCGACGCCGGCTTCGCCTCTAGCATGGACGACATGATGGTCAATTACATCCGCAAGTTCACTGCCGTCAAGAAGCGCGCGGACGACCTTGCCGTACTGCTCCAGCCCGCGCGCCCAGGCTCCTCATTGCCTGCCACCCTCATCGGCCTACACGGTGACGAACTCTTTCAAGCCCTGGTGGCCCTGCAGGTGCCAGAGGTCGCGACGAAGAATGTGCACCTCGAGGCCGTGCTCGCCGCGCAGCGCCTCGCCATGCAAGAAACCGTCGACCTGCACATCCACGTCTACGAGGAAATCGTCTACATAGGCCACTACAAGGCAAGCGAGGACAGAAAGACGTTGGCCTTCTTCCAGCGGCTAGAATCTTTGGACGCCATTGTTCAGAAGCACGTCGACCTGGCCACGAAAGCCGCTGCTACTTAGGCGCCGTTCGGTGGGCCGGCGCCCTGAGTCGAGGAGGTGGACGCCGTCGATGGATGCATCTCTTCTTCTTGCCTCCTGTAACCAGCACTGCATCGCCTCGTGGCCTTAATATTTTATTAGTATATTACTCCCTCCGTTCCCAAATATAAGTCTTTCTAAAGATTCCTGCAAGTGACTACTACATACGGAGCAAAATGAGTGAATCTACACTCTAAACTATGTCTTCATACATCTGTTTTTTGTATTCCATTTGAACTAGTATCTAAAAAGGCTTATATTTATGAACGGAGGGAGTATATGGCATTTTGAGCAAACCCACCCCATCCACCGGGCGTCGGCCGAGTTTAGAATTAGAAGAGAGAAACGAGGGAGGAGAGCTAGTCAGAGTACCTGACGCTTTGTTGTCAGATGGGATTCGTGTTTATAGAATAAGAGTATTGAGCACTCATGCCTCTTTTTTTTGAGGGAAAAATTAGTCGTATGTCTAGTACCAGTAGTTGGGTGCGTGCGACCTATAGCTGTCATCACTTTAGGTCTTCTTTTTGAACCATGGCTACGCTTCACAGTACATATTTTTTCACGCATTTATACTCCTATATGTACTCCTAAGCTATTTCCACGTGCTCCCATTCGCCGACATGTGGGACATAGAGCATCTGGGTCGTAGTGCATGCACGACTCGGAGCATATGCTGGGGTACTTTACATTTCAGACCTCACAAATTACATGCAAACCCCCCGCAGAAGAATAAATAAATCAATGAATTACTACATGAAACCGGATTATTTTCATGGAAACCGGAGCACATTCATTAAAGTTTGGACATAACACGTTTATAAAAAATGACCGGACCTAAACCAGTCTAAGGGCCTCTTTGATTTTTCCCGAAAAAAGGGCCTCTTTGATTCGTAGGATACTGAAAACACAGGAATGGGGAAAGTATGATGGCGATGAACCAAGACGAGGAGAACTCTAGCTCAGTTAGAGGTTAGCGTTAGATTCTAACTCTAAACTAACTCTAAACCAAAGAGGTGTATGGATGGCAGGGTTAGATTGACAATAAATGCTCTATCTCAATCATTTGACTACTTTGGACCCTATTTTTAGTCAGACTAAAATAAGTCCCTTGGATGCAAGCACCCTCTTGGTGTGGACGGCTCTTCTGTGACCTCCTCCCGCTCACAATTGACATAAAGGAACCATCTATACAAATCAAGCATGCAAAACATGATAATTTTTACTTTGTCCATACAAATGAGATATCCCACTTAAACATACAAGTCGTCAATCAAGCTTCACAAAATAAAAAAACACTTCATGAAAAAAAGAATGAGCTAACTCATCACGGAAGTCGTTCACGATAGGGAGGGAGCCCGGAGCCCCTCATGCACCGAGGGAGGAGCTCACCATCGTCTCTCCGAGGAAGGCTCAGAGAGCCCAAGCCCCGAACCCTCCGACGCAGGCCCTTGCGAGTTGAGGTCAACACCGTCATGGGTAGCAGGGCCGCTTGTCACGATCGGGAACTTAATCTTTGGGCCTCTAGAAATAATGAAAGCCTCAGTAACTAAAATACCTACAAAGGTGAACTGAATCTTTGGGCCTCTAGAAATAATGCAAGCTGAAACTGAAATACCTAGAAAGGTGAACTCAATCTTTGGGCCTCTAGAAATAATGCAAGCTCGAAACTTAAATACCTAGAAAGGTGAACTGAATCTTTGGGCCTCTAGAAATAATGCAAGCCTGAAAGCTGAAATACCTAGAAAGGTGAACTGAATCTTTGGGCCTCTAGAAATAATGCAAGCTGAAACTTAAATACCTAGAAAGGTGAACTGAATCTTTGGGCCTCTAGAAATAATGCAAGTTCTAAACCTGAAAAACCTAGAAAGGTGAACTGAATCTTTGGGCCTCTAGAAATAATGTAAGCCCTCGAAATGTAAATACCTAGAAAGGTGAACTGAATCTTTGGGCCTCTAGAAATAATGCAAGCTGAAACTCAAATACCTAGAAAGGTGAACTGAATCTTTGGGCCTCTAGAAACAATGCAAGCCTGAAATTGAAATACCTAGAAAGGTGAATCAATCTTTGGGCCTCTACAAATAATGCAAGCCTGAAATTGAAATACCTAGAAAGGTGACCTGAATCTTTGGGCCTCTAGAAAGATTTATTACCTCCTCAAGCAGCATCAAATAATTCCATGTGTGCACCACAAATCTATAGCAAGTTTGATCAGGATCTACTTTTCAAATCAGAATTAGCGCTAGAGCAAGCAAGATCAATGATATGGCCGTGAGACAGAGAAGGAACGAACAAACTCACCCCTCTCGTGGCCTCCCTGGTAGATCTTGTTGCCGCCAAGGCATGACAGAGGGAGAAAAACAACTGGTGAAGGGGGAGCGGGGCGACCTTCGAAGTCAGAGGGAGAGGGCGGCCGGAGTAGGGCGGCGGAGGCCGGAAGGAGAGGGCGGCCGGAGGAGAGAGAGGGCGAGCGGCGCTTGGGCAGGCGGCCCTATGGGGAATAAAGAGGAGTCGTGCGAGAGGGGGAGCGATGCAGTGCGGTGTGAGATTTTTTAGGGAGCGATGCAGTGCGGGCAGGTGAGATTTTTAGTTCTCTTTTAGTGGGCCGAGGATAACTAACCCAATTAGAACCTCTCCATCGGGCTAGTTTTTTAGCTGGGTTAGAGCAAACTAGCTCAAACTAACCCCTCTTGTTTCGATAATTTGAGGCTATTTCAACCCAAACTAGCTCTAACTCAGGGATCCAAACAAAGAGGAGTGTTACTGTACATGCTACAGTGTGGACCATAGCACATTGTTTTTTATGGCCATATCAACACATTGTTTTCTACTGCTGGTTCAATGGGCTACCGTGGTTCGCACGGCTGGTTCACTGGGCTGCCATGGTTCGCACTCCCCCGACCTGAGTAGTACTCCCTCCGTTCCTAAATATAAGTCTTCGTAGATATTTCAATATGGACCACATACGGATGTATATAGATGCATTTTATGTGTAGATTCACTCATTTTTCTCCGTATGTGGTCCATAGTGAAATCTCTCCAAAGACTTATATTTAAGAAAGGAGGGAGTAGTATATGTACCACATCATTCTTTGCTCCTTCTTACTACTTCGACATGTGGGAGAGTCAGCATCCGGGTAGACATGTCATGGACCAGATTAGAGTGCAGAACGGAAGGGGGGCATCACCCCAGTCGGAGCACCAGTAATTCATGACTATAGTGAGTGGTCATATCACAAGTCTTTCCAAAGAAGAACGCACTGGCCAAATCAAGACAGCCCCACTCGCTCACCCTCCTCGCCTCTCTGTCAAACCGCCTACCCAAAAACTGTCGCGCGTACTGCCCGGGAAAAGCCCTGCCCTCAACTTTTAACTACGCGAAAATAGTTCGAGCTTGTTCGTTCTATTTAAATACAATACTTACTGTATGTTTATTCACCCGTGGGGTTGTTCAATGAATGGAGGGGCGGGGAGCACAAGTGAACAATACTACCTCTGTCCGGGTTTATTGGTCCCCATTGTATTTCGTGCCAAATTTTAACCATAGTTTAAACTAAGAAAATGTTCACGCATGTCACCAAACATTATATTTTTGAAAACTATGTTCAAATACGAATCCAATGAGATAATTTTTCTTGACATGCATTAACATTTTGTTAGTTAAATCTTTAGTCAAAATTTGGCACAAACTATAAAAGGGACCTCTAAACCAGGACGGAGGTAGTACTGTAGTAGTAAGTAGGAGTCGTAGAGTAGTCACCTTAAATAGAGAGTTTCTTTTCTTTAATGCCACGTACACAAATTGAAACGCTTGTTGTGGAGAGAAAAAAGATAATCACTCCACTATATATGGACGCAGGGGCCTGAGCGCTTGCTTTACTAGGGTTGCTCTCTTCATTCTCTCATCCTCTCCAGATATAAACAAGACAGCGGTAGCGACATTTTCTCTCTGCTCACCGCTGGTCACAGATCCGCCGGATCCTTCGGTGATGTGTGTAGAGGACTAAAAGGTGCATCGTTCACGCGGTCATCACCGCCGAGGGAGGAAACCCATCACTGCCGGAGGGGCCCGATCCTCCGCCTGCTGCTCTCTTCGACACGGCGCCCGGAGGGAGGTCCTCCGACCCTTCTTCCTCCCCGCCAGTATTGACTGCAGATCCGACCTGCCACCACCGACATCCCGGCGACCCTCGTGTAAAAGTTATTCAAAGCTGCCTTGTTTCATCGCCCAGCTCCCACGTGTCTGCATGTGCATCTTTTTCTACTCCCATCAGCTCTTCCAAAGCCACCTAAATTTTTAGTATTATTAGAGGTAAAGCTACTTAATGCATTCGAATCTAGGGCTTTGTTCAAACAAGAAGAAAGGGGGGAAAGTTGTAGCATGAATCTAGGGCTTGATTCAAAGAGGAAATAATATGGTGAAAGTAGTAGAGACCGGATACCCAACCGGTCTCTTGGTTGAAAAGGGAAATAATGGGAAAACGCAGTACAAATCGGATAAGGAACAGATCTATTATTGGTTGAAAAAGGATAGAAAGTGGCGGCCGGTGGACAAGTCAATGAGTATGTCCAGGATTAGATTTGCTGCCATCACATAGTAAAAGGTCTCCAGGATTAGATTTGCTGCCCTCACATAGTAAAAGGTCTCGGGATTAGATTTGCTGCCCTCACATAGTAAAAGGGCTCAGGATTAGATATGCTTCCCTCACAAAGTAAAAGGTCTCAGATTAGATTTGCTGCCCTCACAAAGTAAAAAGGTCTCTGTGATTAGATTTGCTGCCCTCACATAGTAAAAGGTCTCCAGGATTAGGTTTGCTGCCCTCACATAGCGTGAACAAGCTCGGCATCACCACTTTATGCCTCCTTGTAGGTACATTGTGCTGATGCATCCACTGTCGCATGTCCTTATACCAAACTTTTGCCCTTGTTAATGTAAGGGCGCATGTAAAATGAAGTGATCACACAGTTACCTTAGGGACATGTCTAACCAGTGTTATTGTTTATCTAATGCCTCCAGTGATAAGATGCAATTAAACTGTGTTACAAATGGCACTCCTGCTGTTTTCCCCAGTATGATAAGTAAGTTGCTCCTTTACGCCTTTGAGTGTCCCGGTGTCCCCACGGTCCCATGCCCTTAAACCAACTCTTTAGCTTCGTTGATTTATCGTGGTTCCGTAAACAAGCAATGCCACCATTAAAGTAATACCATATCCGAGGAATCTCATTGTTGATTGTAATGCTTACGGTAACATGAAGCATTGTCGATGTTTTAAAATTTCTACCGTCCTTGCGTGATTGCCATGAACATAATTAAGATGCTTCTTTTCATTTTGTATATGTTTCAGATATTCTTATTGACCAACAACTGTTTACTTTCTATCATTTTGTGCAGATAGGGATATCCATTTCACCTTGTTGCTATTGTGACCTTTTGGTGAATCGCACAAAACACTTTTTTGGAATGAGTGTCTTGTGCAGTTCAACTAAAATGTCACGTGGGCAACATCTCTCAATTTTGGTGGAACTGCACAAAATGGTGATTGGAGTTTCCAAAATCTCCGTCAAGTTTTGTTGGTAATCTCGTGCAACATTTTATTAGCCTTTGCAAGATGGAGCCGTCACTGTCACCACAATGGCACTTTATTTTGGTGGAACTACACAAAAGGATAAGAAAATTATAGTTGCACCTTACATGAGACGGACAACCAACCTTAAAGTTCCTCAATTTTAGTGCAACTACTAAAGAAGAACCTGCCAGCTCACAAGAGCAAGTACTTCTTGCTAGCTGAATGATGCAATCTTTGCTTCATTTCAGGTGAACCGCAGAAAAAGGCGCATGAATTGAGTCATGGAACTCCAGGCAGACCTCATCCTTGTGGAGCTAGAGGTTGAGTTCAAGGAGGCCGCTATTAAAGCGAAATCATGCTCTCCTGTCTCCTTGTTTGTGCTGTGCAAACATGTTGTGCAAACGGGAATACTCAACTACAGATGTTGTGACGGTCAAGAGCATTCGCCAAGTTCTTCAATTGTATGACATGGCTAGCCTAGATGGATTTAATCCCGATATTCACTTTATCAAAACGCTCTAATGGGTTGGTTACGAATCTTGCAAGTCGGGAATCAATGAGATGTGTAGGCATCTTTGTTGTACTTATTATTTGAATCTTATTTGTTGGTTACGAATCTTGCAAGTCGGGAATCAATGAGATGTGTAGGCATCTTTGTTGTACTTATTATTTGGATCTTATTTGTTGGTTCCGAATCTTGCAAGTCGGGAATCAATGAGATGTGTAGGCATCTTTGTTGTACTTATTATTTGGATCTTATTTGTTGGTTACGAATCTTGCAAGCCGGGAAACACGGCATGATGATGCAGAGGACAACAACCATAACAAACAGTTCAAACTTGGTAGTATTATCTTTGTGAAAGTGCGACAAATGTGCTGATCGTAAAGGCCCCGAGAATAATAATTCTAATTGTTGTGCATGTTCATCCCGTGGCACTGATAGAACGAGCCAATGCATTGCTTGTTTTAAGTATAAAATTCTATTAAAGCTAATTAAATTTAAGTAAAGTGACCACTAACTCCTGTTATTATAGTACTAATACAGACCCGCTCGTGAACCGACGTGTGGCCAGAGTAGGTTTCTTAATGGAGGCGTTTGAATGCGCTGAGGGTGCATCTTCTACCGGGCGTGTAGCGGACGAGGGAGGGTAATGCTTGTTGTCGCTTGTACACACTCAGCTTTCATCGTTGAATCCAGTTCTCCAAGAGCTGAAAACGAACTGCCGCCGCCTACACACTCGTTCACTCGAAGAGACCGC
The DNA here is from genome assembly GCA_021605145.1 of Aegilops bicornis. NCBI lineage: Eukaryota > Viridiplantae > Streptophyta > Magnoliopsida > Poales > Poaceae > Aegilops > Aegilops bicornis. Next base: position 691,524,149 of record CM038671.1, on the reverse strand, counting down.
AATGGCGATCCGAGGGTGAGCTCTGGATATGGACTTCAGCAAGGAGTAAGTTCGCCATTCAGTCCTATGGCTGCACCAAGTTGAATGTGATGTACACCAACGATACGGACTCGGTGAAGCTCTGCCTCGCCTTAGTCCTATGGTTGCACCAGGTTCTGGAGCATTCGCCCGTTTCATCGGCAGCGCCGACTGCACCTTCACTACGGTGGAGAGAAGGGAGAACGCGACAATTCGGCCATCTGGTGCAACAAGCTTGTCGACATCCAGAAGCAATACAAGATCATCAGCAACGGGCAGGAGAAGGACTCCGTGGTTGACCTCGCTGAGACCATCATCGACCTTCGACACGCTAACATGAAAGAAGACGACCTGAACACGTGGGAGGTACCTCTGAATCTAGCCTACATAACCTACGCGGCCAAGGACACATACGCATGTTACGACATGTACAGGCAGATCTTGGACATGATGGTGTGTCTGCTTCCCGTAACCGACGAGTACACGGACAACCGTAGCGTCATGATCAAGCGTGCCAGGAAGGTCTAGATGTTGTCGCGACCAGACCCGAATGGATCTAGCGCTCTGTGCTCAGTGTCATCCCTGGATCAGTAATGCTGACACAACACAGTACTTCGAAGGATTTATAACAGAGTAGCAATCACACACTTATTACATCGTTGTCCACAAGGGAACTTAATACAATAATATGGCTTAAGGCCATCTAATAATAACAGCGGAAGGCTTGGAAAACGAGTGAGTCCATCAACTCCAACGGCATCACTGAGTATAGAACCACGGCCTAACACCTTACTCGTCATTCGAAAAGTCTGCAACATGAAAAGTTGCAGCCCGAAAACGGGTCAGCACATGGAATATGCTGGCAATGTAACACATAGAGAGCAATGAAGCAGTAAGCCTATACTACATGCATATTTGGCTGGTGGTAAGGCTCTACGGTTACATTTTGGCATAAAGATGATTTTTCCCTACATCAAAGGAATAATTTTATTTAACTATCATGGTGGTTGTTAAACATTGAGAATGGTTGACAGCATCCTCAATCCCAATTAAAAGTACTCATTAAAAACCCAATAACTTTATTATTAGAAGTAACATGTTGAGATTCACATGATATTCAAGTACTAGATACTCAAGATTCGTCCATAACTGGGGACACGGCTAATCATGATCAGTTTTTACACTCTGCAGAGGTTTGCGCACTTTTCCCCACAAGACTCGATCGCCTCCGCTTGGTTCTCGCACTACATGGTGTTTGAGAAACGGATGACCGAGACATAGTCTTTCAGAAGCGCTAGCACCTTACATGTGGGTAGACAGTACCAACCTACATCCCTACATCAGCTAGCCTACCCGTAAGAGTTCGCACAACTTAGTCAACTACGCCAGAGCCCATAATTGGCTTGTGGCTGCACACGGAAGTTTCTAGTTTGAATAATCTCATGATCCCTTAGAGCCTGGGTGGCGGTCCGAAGAAAAACAGGCAAGTCCTCGTAGAAACCAGGTGCCTCAATCCACCCAGATGTGTGTTTAAGTTGCCACCTTAGATAAACCATTAATTATCAATCTCACATCATCATGGATATTCACTCACCCAATCCACGTCTACTAGCATAGCATGGTATAATCAAGCAAACGTAGAAGTAACTCCCAAGGTTTCATAAGTAAAACAGGTAATAGGTACTACCTCAATCTACTTCCCATCCCACAATTTGATTAGATCCTAATCATGCAAGTGTTTGAGGGTTTGATCTAATGCAATAAAACTGGGTAGTAGAAAAGGTATGATCAAAGTGTTACTTGCCTTGCTGATGATCCGCGAGTCCTAGAGATTCGAAGTAACAAGCGGCGCACTCCGGGTGATCTAACGCAGACAAACAACAGCATACAATAAGTACTCATCTAATGCACAGGGAAATCTCGAAAAGATCTAACCAGATAGTTCAACTTAAGAACCCTGGTTGTAAAAGAATCGAATCAAATAAAGCATCGAAAGTCGGAACTCGAGAGAGAACGACTCGGTTTAACAAATCTGAAAATAGGTCAAAATTTCACAGTAGCAAAACTCTGTGAAAGTAGGGTAGTCGAACGGCGGTTTCATATTTAAACTCCAGCGCTTGAATCACCCGATTCCGATAAACGAGCAAGAAATAAAACAGATTTGAAAATCGGATCGTAAATCGAATCGAGAATTAACGGATTAAATCCGATTTAAAAGAAAACGACGAACGGATTAAATAACGGACGTTAGATTAACAGAACTAATCCAACGAACACGTTCATTGAAACGAACGGGTCGGTGAACGTACACTAAATAACAAAACCGAAAAAAAATAAACCAATCTAGTTTTTAAAAAAAAACCGAACTTTGCAAAAAAAAACCGGACCGGGTTTTCTAGGGAAAACCGGATCGGTTCGGGTCGGCGCGAGGGGCTACCTCTCGGTCGCCGGCGGGCTCGCGGGTCTCCGTGGTCGGGCGGGTCGGGTGGCGGGTGGCGGGTCGGCGAGGGGGCTCCGGGCGGCAAGGTTCGCTGGGGCGACTGGCGGCGCGTTTCAGGCGACGGCTCGGCTCGGGCTCGGGTGAGGGCGGCAAGGGCGATGTGAGGAGAGAGGGGGGGTGGCGGTTAAATAGGAGGGGGCTCGGTTGCGTGGGGAGGGGGCACACGGCGGGGCTCCGGCGTGTCCGAGCCGGGAGTCGGGCGGCGGGCGGCGGGACTCCTCCAAGCGCGTCGAGTGAGGAAGGGAGATGGGCCGGGCGGCTGGTCGGGCCGGGCCTGGCTGGGCCGGGCTGGGCCTTGGCCTGAAGGCGTTGTTTTTTTTTAAATTAAAACTAAACTAATTAAATAAAATATCAAACGAACTCCGATTTAAATAAAACAAATTTTCCCGACTCCTAAAAATGAGTCGAACAAAATGAACTTTTAAAAACTGCAACATGCATAAAAATTTTAAATGCTCATTTTTGCCTAAGCAAAATAAATCTTCCAAAACCAAATTTGATTTATTTATAATATCTTCATTTTTCCTAATTATTGGGAAAGTCATATTATTCCCTCTCTTGAGATTTTCATAGGAAAAACTTTATGAAGATAATTAAATAAATCCAATGATCCTATTTCCAAAATTTGAGAAATCCCAAATATGAAAATTATGAAACTTCCAACTCTCTCCGAGGGTCCTTGAGTTGCGTGAAATTTTCTAGGATCGGAAAATGCGAGAAAAATATGATATGCATGATGATCTAATGTATAACATTCCAAATTGAAAATTTGGGATGTTACAAACCTACCCCCTTAAGATGAATCTCGCCCTCGAGATTCGGGTTGGCTAGAAAATAGGTGAGGGTGGTCCTTGAGCAAAACTTCCTCTCTTTCCTGGTGGCTTCATCCTCAGTGTGGTGGCTCCACTGAACTTTGCAAAACTTGATAACCTTGCTGCGGGTAACTCTGCTGGCATAATCAAGAATCTTAACCGGTTTCTCCTCATATGTCAAGTCGTCCTTCAACTGAATTGCTTCCAATGGTACAATATCTCTTAACGGTACCTCTGCTATCTCGGGGTGACATTTCTTCAATCGAGAAACATGGAATACATCATGAACTCCCGACAGTCCTTCTGGCAATTCCAACTTATAAGCAACTTCTCCCATGCGTTGAAAAATCTTATACGGTCCAACGAAACGGGGTGCTAACTTTCCTTTAACTCCAAAACGCTTAACTCCTCGAAGCGGGGATACTCTGAGATATACTCTGTCTCCAACTTCATACTCAATTGCTTTGCGCTTTGAATCGGCATAGCTCTTTTGTCTGGACTGGGCTACCTTGAGCCTGTCTCGAATCAACTTAACTCTCTGCTCAGACTCCTTAATCAAATCTGGTCCAAACCATCGACGATCTCCATTTTCGTCCCCATAACAACGGTGTCCTGCACCTTCTTCCATACAAAGCCTCGAAAGGTGCCATCTTCAAACTGGTTTGGTAACTGTTGTTGTAGGAAAATTCGTGACACGGCAAATTATCATCCCAGCTAGATCCATAATCTAGGGCACAAGCTCTCGATCATCCATCACCGGTGGGTGGAAAGTAATCGAATTCCAATCGGGTTCCCAATGTTTCGTGTAACCGGTTCCAAAATTTCGAGGTAAACCGGGTTCCTCTATCTCGATACGATGCTCCTCGGAACTCCGTGTAAGCACACAATTCTGGTCATGTATATCTTTGCCAACTTAGCACTCGCTATAGGTAGTCTTGATTTGGAATAAAATGAGCTACCTTGGTCAAACGGGTCGACTATAACCCAAATCGAGTCATATCCTGAACGAGTCTTTGGCAATCCTGTGATAAAATCCATGCCTAGTTTATCCCACTTCCATTCGGGTATCGGCAATGGTTGTAACAATCCTGGCTTCCGATGTTACGCCTTTTACTTTCTCGACATACGTCGCAAACTGCTACATATTCAGCAATATCCTTCTTCATTCCGGTCCACCGAAAGTATTCTTCAAATCCAAATACATCTTGGTATTTCCTGGGTGAATCGAATAGGGTGAATCATGGGCTTCTTGTAAAATCAACTTCACGATCTCTCGGGTCATTGGGCACATAAACACGGTCTTCAAACCATAGGGTATCGTGCTCGTCCTCACGAAATCCTTTAGCTTTTCCTTTGCTCATTTTCTCCTTTATAGAGGCAACTTCCTTATCTGCTTTTGGGCTTCTCTCGATTTTGTCCATCAGCGTTGATCGAATCTCCAATGCTGCTACATAGCCTCTCGGAACTATTTCCAAACATAGCTCTCAAGGTTCTCGGCTAACTCATTGGGTATTCCTCCCATCCTTAGGGTATTGACGTGGCTCTTATGGCTCAATGCGTGCGCTACGACATTAGCCTTCCTGTGGTGATACTGCAATCTCATGTCATAATCCTTGATAAGCTCTAACCACCTCCTTTGTCTCGAGGTTCAATTCCTTACGTGTGAAAATGTACTTCAAACTCTTGTGATCCGTATATACTTCACAATGATTTCCAATGAGAAAATGTCTCCATGTCTTTAGGGCATGCACAACGGTTGCTAACTCCAAATCATGAGTGGCATAATTCAACTCATGGGGCTTAAGTTGTCGCGAAGCATAATGAAACAACTCTTCCTTCCTGCATAAGCACTGCTCCAAGTCCTCGACGTGAAGCGTCGCAATACACCTCATAATCCTTAGTTTGATCCGGCAATATCAAAACTGGTGAGGTAACCAATCTTTTCTTCAACTCCTGAAAACTTGCCTCACAGTCCTCAGTCCATATGAATTTGTTTTCCTTCTTCAACAATTCTGTCATAGGCTTAGCAATCCTTGAGAAATTCTCAATGAACCTTCGGTAGTATCCTGCGAGTCCAAGGAAACTCCGAATCTCTCCAACTGTCGTTGGTGCTTCCCATTTGGTTACGGTCTCAACCTTTGTGGGGTCAACTGCTATTCCTTCTCCGGATATAACATGTCCGAGAAATCCAACTTCCTTTAACCAAAACTCACATTTGCTGAACTTGGCATACAATTGGTGTTCCCTCAGTTTCTCCAAAACCAATCACAAATGTTCCTTGTGTTCCTCTTCATTCTTCGAGAAAATCAAAATGTCATCAATGAACACCACGGCATTTAACTTATCCAAAAACTCCATAAACACTTTGTTCATCGATTCATGAAATAGGCTGGTGCGTTAGTCATCCAAATGACATAACGGTATACTCAGATAGTCCATATCTCGTGGTAAATGCTGTCTTGGGTATGTCCTGCTCCCGAATCTTCAATCGATGGTACCACGATCGCAAGTCGATCTTGGAAAACACCTTGGCTCCTTGCAAGCGATCAAACAGATCATTTATCATAGGTAGTGGGTACTTGTTTTTGATTGTTACTTCATTCAATCCACGATAATCAACAACCATTCTTAACGATCCATCCTTCTTTTCCACTAGCAAAACGGGTGATCCCCAAGGTGAAGAACTTGGGCGAATAAAACCTTTATCCAAAAGTTCCTTAATCTGCTTCTTGATTTCCGCCAAATCCTGTGCTAGCATCCTATACGGTTGCTTCGATATCGGGCCTGTTCCTGGCAACAGCTCGATCAAAAACTCAATGTCTCTATCCGGTGGCATTCCTGGCAACTCTTAGGAAATACATCAGAAAATCCTTCACCACTGGTACTTCTTCCTGTACCACTCCTGATAAGCAATTAACTTGTGCTCTCCTCGGCTCGTGCCGTGATACATACTTAATCCTTCTTCCTTCTGGTGTGGTGAGCAAAATTGACTTTGTGGAGCAATCAATGTTTCCTCCATACTTTGATAACCAATCCATACCTAATATCACATCCAATCCTTGGGATTCCAGAACTATTAGGTCTGAGGGGAAAACATAGTGTCCAATCCTTAATGGCAGTCGATCACACCATTTACTAGCCATGTACTCGCCTCGGGTGAGGTTACTAGCATGGGTGACCTAAGGGCTTGGGTTGGTAACTTGTACTTATCCACAAATCCCTTGATATGTATGAATGCGATGCACCAAGATTTAAAAGAACAACCGCAAAGAAATGACTTAACCAAAACTTACCGACATCGTGCATCGGATGATCTTCAACCTCCTCCATTTCAAGGTGGTTCACCTGTCCTCAATTGAAAGGGTTGAGCTTCTTTCCAGAGCTTCCATTGCCATTTCCATTCTGGCCTTCGATAGTCATTGGCATAATGCCCATCTTGCGGCACTTAAAGCAAGTAATATGACTCAGTCTACTTTGGATGGTGTTGACGGGTTGGTGCGATTCGTCTGCTGCTTCCTCCATTCTGCTCCCATTCTTGGTGCTGTTATGGTTATGCGAATTACCTCCTCCATGGGTATGCTGAAATTGAATTCTGACTTAGGGGTATAACGAGGTTTCGCTGAGCTCAGAGTTATACTTCCCTTGCCCATACTTCCGCTATGCAGTTCTCAATTCTTCTTTGCTTTCCTTCAATCATGAGGGCTCGGTCTACTAACTCCTGGTAGTTATTGAAACCGGCTACCATCAACGGCATCTTGAACTCATCATTCAGTCCTTCTAGAAATTTCTCTGTTTAGTTGCACCAAGAGCAACGTCATCCGGGGCATAACGTGCTAATTTGCTAAAGTCATCCACGTCTTGGCCAACAGTCCTTCCTCCTTGGCGTAAGTTGCGAAACTCACGCTTCTTCATGGCCATAGCTCCTGCTTTGAAACATGGGCAGGCGGAAAGCTTGCTGAAATTGATCCCATGTGATAGTGTCTCGGTGGTAAGTGGTTGTGAAATTCTCCCACCATGTCGCCGGGTCCTTCAAGCTGATGTCTTGCAAACTTCACTCTTTCTCCATCCGTGCATCCTGCGGTGGTCAGCTCCTTCCTATCTTGCGGAGCCACCATCTGCTACAATTGGCTCGGTGCTCGGAATACACGGCGGTTCAGTCTAAGGAAACGAGTCGGATGATCCGCAGTGGTGGTGGCGGTGGGTTGTTGTTGTTGCCCTGGTTCTGCACCAATGTTTGAATCAGGGTATTCTGCTGCTGGATTAGTTGGGTGATCTCTGGCGGGAAAACAAATCCGGGGTCGCGTCTCGGAGGCATCTGATGGGTTTAGAAAAGATGAGAATTTAGAATAGAATGAGGTCTAAGGGGAATCACTACACAAATGCACATGAGCAAATACACACAAAATCACTTCATTCAAACAAACAAAGGCTTACAACGATCTAACTATCGCAAAAGTGCGTGTGCTATATTGTTTACATGGAGGGAATACTACTAATATGTGGGGGACTTCTACTAATTTGAACCGTGGAAGACTCCATAATGTTCCGCTCCAAATTCGTCTTCAAAGTCGGGTTCACTTGGATCCGAATCGGTGTCGTCGATGTTGATGTAGTCGCTGGATGATTGACATACCGGTCTTCATTCCCGAGCGCCAACTTCTTCTTCAGTTCTTCAATCTCGCACTTAAGATCGTTATTGTGCCTTGCTAGAGCTACGATCTCGCCCATATAGTCCTTGCGAGTTGTCTTTAGTTCTTCTTCAAGCTCGATGATCCTTCCCTTTGCATTCTCGCAACTCCAACATATCATTGCACATCCGGTTCTCCTGGCGCCGAATGTGCTGGTTTAACTCTGGATAAATGCTGCAATGGATCTATCCTTCTTGGTGCTGACGACGTCCCATTTGTCATCTCGGCGTCCGCAAATCTGGTAGATTGTGTCCTTGAGGTCTTCTTGATAAACTTCTCCAATGCGTCCCATGGTGATGTGAGCTGCCATGCTCTTTCCCAGACTCCAAGTTGGTGCACTGAAAACACTATCTATTGGCTTGGTGATTGGGACGAATGTCCTTCCTGGAACGTGAGCGTGAATCTTCCAGCGCTCCTCTTCAGGCAGAGTGGCGTTGAAGGTTCCGGTGAAGTTTGGTAGTCCAATATTTAGGTACTTGGTAACTTCCTTCAAGTGAAATCCAAAAGGTGTGCCTTCATCTGGTTGGGTGTACTTGATCTTCGCGTCCGTCATCCTAAAGAGTGTAGAAAAGATGAGGAGTTAGAAAATGAGAAGAGAATAGTGATCTATGGCTTTATCTTAGTGGTCGTGTCCTATAGTCAGCGTGTGCTCTGATACCATTCTCTGTCGCGACCAGACCCGAATGGATCTAGCGCTCGTGCTCGATGTCATCCCTAGATCAAGAATGCCGACACAACACAAGATTTCAAGGATTTATAACAGAGTAGCAATCACACACTTATTACATCGTTGTCCACAAGGGAACTTAATACAATAATATGGCTTAAGGCCATCTAATAATAACAGCGGAAGGCTTGGAAAACGAGTGAGTCCATCAACTCCAACGGCATCACTGAGTATAGAACCACGGCCTAACACCTTACTGTCGTTGCGAAAAGTCTGCAACATGAAAAGTTGCAGCCCGAAAACGGGTCAGCACATGGAATATGCTGGCAATGTAACACATAGAGAGCAATGAAGCAATGAGCCTATACTACATGCATATTTGGCTGGTGGTAAGGCTCTACAGTTACATTTTTGCATAAAGCTGATTTTTCCCTACATCAAAGGAATAATTTTATTTAGCTATCATGGTGGTTGTTAAACATTGAGAATGGTTGACAGCATCCTCAATCCCAATTAAAAGTCCTCATTAAAACCCAATAACTTTATTATTAGAAGTAACATGTTGAGATTCACATGATATTCAAGTACTAGATACTCAAGATTGGCCCATAACCGGGACACGGCTAATCATGATCAGTTTTACACTCTGCAGAGGTTTGCGACTTTTCCCCACAAGACTCGATCGCCTCCGCTTGGTTCTCGCACTACATGGTGTTTGAGAAACGGATGACCGAGACATAGTCTTCAAGCGCTTAGCACCTTACATGTGGGTAGACCGTACCAACCTACATCCCTACATCAGCTAGCCTACCCGTAAGAGTTCGCACAACTTAGTCAACTACGCCAGAGCCCATAATTGGCTTGTGGCTGCACACGGAAGTTTCTAGTTTGAATAATCTCATGATCCCTTAGAGCCTGGGTGGCGGTCCAAGAAATACAGCAAGTCCTCGATAGAAACCAGGTGCCTCAATCCACCCAGATGTGTGTTTAAGTTGCCACCTTAGATAAACCATTAATTATCAATCTCACATCTGTCATGGATATTCACTCACCCAATCCACGCCTACTAGCATAGCATGGTATAATCAAGCAAACGAGAAGTAACTCCCAAGGTTTCATAAGTAAAACAGGTAATAGGTACTACCTCAATCTACTTCCCATCCCACAATTTGATTAGATCCTAATCATGCAAGTGTTTGAGGGTTTGATCTAATGCAATAAAACTGGGTAGTAGAAAAGGTATGATCAAAGTGTTACTTGCCTTGCTGATGATCCGCGAGTCCTAGAGATTCGAAGTAACAAGCGGCGCACTCCGGGTGATCTAACGCAGACAAACAACAGCACACAATAAGTACTCATCTAATGCACAGGGAAATCTCGAAACGATCTAACCAGATAGTTCAACTTAAGAACCCTGGTTGTAAAAGAATCGAATCAAATAAAGCATCGAAAGTCGGAACTCGAGAGAGAACGACTCGGTTTAACAAATCTGAAAATAGGTCAAAATTTCACAGTAGCAAAACTCTGTGAAAGTAGGGTAGTAACGGGCAGCGGTTTCGTTCTGAAACTCCAGCGCTTGAATCACTGATTCGATAAACGAGCAAGAAATAAAACAGATTTGAAAATCGGATCGTAAATCGAATCGAGAATTAACGGATTAAATCCGATTTAAAAGAAAACGCATTTAACGTATTAAATAACGGACGTTCGTTAATAGAACTAATCCAACGAACACGTTCATTGAAACGAACGGGTCGGTGAACGTTCACTAAATAAGAAAACCGAAAAAAAATAAACCAATCTAGGTTTTAAAAAAAAACCGAACTTTGCAAAAAAAAACCGGACCGGGTTTTCTAGGGAAAACCGGATCGGATCGGGTCAGCGCGAGGGGCTACCTCCGGCGGTCGCCGGCGGGCTCCGGCGGGGTCTCCGGCGGGTCGGGCGGGGTCGGCGGGGTGGCGGCGGGTCGGCGAGGGGCTCCGGGCGACGGCGTGTTCGGACGAGGGGCGACGACGGCAAGCGTTCGGCGACGGCAAGGCCCGGCTCGGGCTCGGGTGAGGGCGGCGGCGGGCGATGTGAGGAGAGAGGGGGTTGCGGCGGTGGTTAAATAGGAGGGGGGGGGGGTGCTACGGTTGCGTGGGGGATGGGGCACGGCGGCGAGGATACGGCGTTTCCGAGCCGGAGTCGGGCGGCGGGCGGCGGGACTCCTCCAGGCGTGAGGGGAAGGGAGATGGGCCGGGGCGGCTGGCTGGGCCGGGACCTGGCTGGCTGGGCCGGCTGGGCCTTGTCCCAGGGGGGGGGCGCGTTTGTTTTTTTTAATTAAAACTAAACGAATTAAATAAAATATCAAATGAACTCCGATTTAAATAAAACAAATTTTCCCCGACTCCTAAAAATGAGTCGAACAAAATGAACTTTTAAAAACTGCAACATGCATAAAAAATTTAAATGCTCATTTTTGCCTAAGCAAAATAAATCTTCCAAAACCAAATTTGATTTATTTATAATATCTTCATTTTTCCTAATTATTGGGAAAGTCATATTATTCCCTCTCTTGAGATTTTCATAGGAAAAACTTTATGAAGATAATTAAATAAATCCAATGATCCTATTTCCAAAATTTGAGAAATCCCAAATATGAAAATTATGAAACTTCCAACTCTCTCCGAGGGTCCTTGAGTTGCGTGAAATTTTCTAGGATCGGAAAATGCGAGAAAAATATGATATGCATGATGATCTAATGTATAACATTCCAAATTGAAAATTTGGGATGTTACAGATGTTGTACTTTATCTGTTTATAAGCACCTTTATCATCTGAGTGTTTCATGCATTAGCCTATGTGTCGTAATTATCTGTTTTGTCCAAAATGTTTCTTTTAAGAACCCATTAACCTGATTGCTTTTTTTAGTGGCTATTTGCTTATGTATGTAAACTAGTTCACTTGTCCGTAAAAAAAACTAGTTCACTCGGCTACCGTGCTTTAAATCTCCTTCCTCCCAACATATTCCTCTCCTCAGGTGGACCCAGCAGGTCTCTGAATTTTCTCCCACTTTCTTTTTCGATGTAAACTGAGTTTTCTCCCGATTACTTTCCCTAGAACCAACTCAACTGTCCCACGTCTAGCCTAAAAAATAATAATACCCCACGTACTATTAACTCATCAAATTAAAATGATATTTTATTTCATAAGTTGAAAGTTCTTACAAAATAATAATAATAATTGTTTATATATAACTTGCCAAGTTAACTCCTAGTGATTGCGTACATAAGCTTGCAAAGATTTTACTGACGTGCAATCATGTGTTTATGTTTTTATAACATTTCTCCGTCTAGCGCAACATGATATTTTCACCCAGCCTAGCAAGTCCGCGGATTTCGAGAAAAATGCAAATGAGATTTAAATGGGTTGCATAGATGCTACATCATTGTTTCACCTAGCCCACAAAATGGACTAAAAAAACAAATGGACTGGCTGACATGTGGGCCAGTAGGTCAAAGCCTAAGAAGGCGTTGGATTTACATCCAACGGCCGGCATTCTTCTTCAATCTCTTGTCTTCTTCCCCCAGCGCTGCCGGGACCGCCTGCTCCAGCCTTGGCGTCGGTAGCGTTGTTTTGCGCTCCTCAGTGAAATGCTACCTCGCCGACGGCCAGGCCATCCCTCCACTCCGCACCTCCTGTTATTCTCTCCCGAGTGTAGGCCCACCCCGCACCCAAACCAGTAAAGTTTCCCACTCCTCTCCGTCTGCGACTCCACTGCCGCGTCTTCCCCATCTCCGGGTTGTTCCAGTCTGGAGCCTTGCCGTTGTCCACCGCCTCGGTGCGCTCGGCGCGGCGTGGTCAACATACGAGAGTCACTGTACATGGAGAGCCTGACGGCTGGGACCCACGAGGTCCATGGTCGCACGCAGGGAAAGTTCCTCCTTATTACGCACTGTACGTGCATTGTACGTGGGAAGGGCTTCAGTATTTCGCGAAAAAACATCCCCCCCCCCGTTGACAGGTCGGACCCACCAGCTATATCTTCGCACGCAAGGAAGTGCCTGATAACCCACAAGTATAGGGGATCGCAACAGTTTTCGATAAGTAAGAGTGTCGAACCCAACAAGGAGCTAAAGGTAGAACAAATATTCCCTAAAGTTCTATCGACCACCGATACAACTCTACGCACGCTTGACTTTCGCTTTACCTAGAACAAGTAAGAAACTAGAACTTTGTAGGTGTTTTTGGATAGGCTTGCAAGAAAGTAAAGAGCACGTAAATAAAACTAGGGGCTGTTTAGATAAAGACACAACTAAAGTAAATATGGCGAGTGTGGAAAAGTGGTGGTAGGAGTTGTGGAATTGTCCCTAGGCAATGACTATATTACTAGACCGGTAATCACTATTGCAATTCTATTTGAGGGAGAGGCATAAGCTAACAAACTTTCTCTACTTGGATCATATGCACTTATGATTGGAACTCTAGCAAGCATCCGCAACTACTAAAGATTCATTAAGGTAAAACCCAACCATAGCATTAAAGTATCAAGTCCCCTTTATCCCATACATAAACAACCTACTTACTCGGGTCTGTGCTTACATCACCACGCCACCCACCATAAGCAAATCATAAACATATTGCAAACCCTACAGCGGAAATCCCTCACGCTTGCGCGACACGGAGGGCACAATAGGACAACACCAATAATAAAACATGCAACTCGAACCAATCATAGCAATTCATCAATCACCGATAGGACAACGAAAATCTACTCAGACATCATAGGATGGCAACACATCGTCGGAAAATAATATGAAGCATAAAGCACCATGTTCAAGTAGAGGGTACAGCGGGTTGCGGGAGAGTGGACCGCTGTAGATAGAGGGGGGAAGGTGATGGAGATGTTGGTGAAGATGACGGTGCTGTTGGTGAAGATCGCGGTGATAATGATGGCCCCCGGCAGCGCTCCGGCGCCACCGGAAGCAAGGGGGAGAGGCCCCCCTTCTTCTTCTTCTCCCTTGACCTCCCCCCTAGATGGGAGAAGGGTTTCCCCTCTGGTCATTGGCTCCCATGGCGTGGGAGGGGCGAGAGCCCCTCCGAGATTGGATCTATCTCTCTGTTTCTGCGTCCTGTTCTGGCTCTGTTACACCGTTTCGCGTATATATGGAGATCCGTAACTCTGGTTGGCCTGAAACTTTCGCCGTGATTTTTTTCCGAATATTAGTTTTCTTGCAGCAATAGAAGAGCATCAACCGCCTTACGGTGGGCTCATGAGGGTAGGGGGCGCGCCCCCCTACCTCGTGACCACCTCGGGCACCGTCTCGCGTGGATTTTTCTTCCCGAATTTTCCATATTTTCCAAAAATAAGCTCCGTCCGTTTTTATCCCGTTTGGACTCCGTTTGATATGGATATTCTGCGAAACATAAAACATGCAATGTATACGACACCGCACTGAGCCTTTGGATCAATATGTTAGTCCCAAAAATAATATTAAAAGTTGCCAAAAAGTATATGAAAGTGAATAATATTGGCATGGAACAATCAAAAATTATAGATACGACGGAGACGTATCAACATTCCCAATCTTAATTCCTGCTCGTCCTCGAGTAGGTAAATGATAAAAAAGAATAATTTTTGATGTGGAATGCTACCTAGCATAATCTTGATCATTGTCTAATCATGGCATGAATATTAAGACATGAGTGATTCAAGGCAATAGTCTATCGTTTGACATAAAAACAATAATACTTCAAGCATACAAACCAAGTAATTATGTCTTATTGAAATAACATAGCCAAAGAAAGCTCATCCCTATAAAATCATATAGTCTGGCTATGCTCCATCTTCACCACACAAAATATTCACATCATGCACAACCCCGATGACAAGCCAAGCAACTGTTTCATACTTTTGACGTTTCTCAAACCTTTTTCAACTTTCACGCAATACATGAGCGTGAGCCATGGACATAGCACTATAGGTGGAATAGAATATGATGATGGGGGTTATGTGGAGAAGACAAAAGGAGAAAGTCTCACATCGACGCGGCTAATCAGCAGACTCTGAGATGCCCATCAATTGATGTCAATGCGAGGAGTAAGGATTGCCATGCAACAGATGCACTAGAGCTATAAGTATATGAAAGCTCAAACTGAAACTAAGTGGGTGTGCATCCAACTTGCTTGCTCATGAAGACCTTGGGCATTTGAGGAAGCCCATCGTTGGAATATACAAGCCAAGTTCTATAATGAAAATTCCCACTAGTATATGAAAGTGATAACTCAAGAGACTCTCTATATGAAGAACATGGTGCTATTTTGAAGCACAAGTGTGGTAAAAGGATAGTAACATTGCCCCTTCTCTCTTTTTCTCTCATTTTTTTATTTTCTTTTATTTTCTCTTTTTTTGGGCCTTCTCTTTTTTTTTGGCCTTTCTATTTTTTATTTTTTTTATTTTTTTTCATCCGGAGTCTCATCCCGACTTGTGGGGGGAATCATAGTCTCCATCATCCTTTCCTCACTGGGGCAATGCTCTAATAATGATGATCATCACACTTTTATTTACTTACAACTCAGTATTACAACTCGATATCTAGAACAAAGATATGACTCTATATGAATGCCTCCGTGATGTGCAGGATGTGCAATGATCTAGCGTAGCAATGACATCAAAAACGGACAAGCCATGTAAACATCATGCTAGCTATCTTACGATCATGCAAAGCAATATGACAATGAATGCTCAAGTCATGTATATGATGATGATGGAAGTTGCATGGCAATATATCTAGGAATGGCTATGGAAATGCCATGATAGGTAGGTATGGTGGCTGTTTTGAGGAAGATATAATGAGGCTTATGTGTGAAAGAGCGTATCGTATCACGGGGTTTGGATGCACCGTGAAGTTTGCACCAACTCTCAAGGTGAGAAAGGGCAATGCACGGCATCAAGAGGCTAGCAATGATGGAAAGGTGAGAGTGCGTATAATCCATGGACTCAACATTAGTCATAAAGAACTCACATACGTATTGCAAAAATCTATTAGTCATCGAAACAAAGTACTACGCGCATGCTCCTAGGGGGATAGATTGGTAGGAAAAAGACCATCGCTCGTCCCCGACCGCCACTCATAAGGAAGGCAATCAATAAACACCTCATGCTCCGACTTCGTTACATAACGGTTCACCATACGTGCATGCTACGGGACTTGCAAACCTTAACACAAGTATTTCTCAATTTCACAGTTACTCAACTAGCACGACTCTAATATCACCACCTTTATATCCCAAAACTATTGCAAGGAATCAAACATATCATATTCAGCGATCTACAAGTTTTATGTAGGGTTTTATGACTAACCATGTGAATGACTAGTTCCTGTCATCTCTCTAAATAGATATAAGTGAAGCAAGATAGTTTAATTCTTTCTACAAAAGATATTCCCACGCTCTAACAAATATAAGTGAAGCAAAAGAGCATTCTACAAATGGCGGTTGTCTATGTAAAGAGAAACAGGCAATCCAAACTTCAAATGATATAAGTGAAGCACATGAAGCATTCTATAAAGCCATACTCGAAAGATATAAGTGAAGTGCAAACAGCATTCTATAAATCAACCAAGGACCATCTCATACCAGCATGGTGCATAAAAGAAAAATAAAAAACCTAATTGCAAAAGGCGCTCCAAGACTTGCACATATCGCATGAACGAAACGAATCCGGAAACATACCGATATTTGTTGAAGAAAGAGGGGATACCTCCCCAGCATCCCCAAGCTTAGATGCTTGAGTCTCCTTGAATATTTACTTGGGATGCCTCGGGAATCCCCAAGCTTGATCTCTTGTCTCTCTTCTTTCTTCTCACATCGAAACCTTCTCGATTATCGAGCACATCATCCACACAAAACTTCAACAGAAAACTCGGTAAGATCCGTTAGTATAATAAAGCAAATCACTACTATAAGTACTATTGAAAACCAATTCATATTTTGTTTTTGCATTGTTTCTACTGTAATATAACTTTTTCATGGCTTAACCCACTGATATAAATTGATAGTTTCATCAAAACAAGCAAACTATGCAACAAAAACAGAATCTGTCTAAAACAGAACAGTCTGTAGCAATCTGAACATTCACCAAACTTCTGGTACTTGAAAAATTCTGCAAAAATTATGAAAAATAAGAAATTTGTACAGCAAGATATTGCAAAAATAATCAGAACCATTTGACGTTCCAATAAAAAATTAAAATTCGCGCACTACAGCCAAAGTTTCTGTCCTGCACCGCACAAACCAACAAGCATTGTAAACATCCTAAAGGCAAACCTTGGCACATTTTTATAATACAATGGAATTGTACAAGGCGATAATTTTTTTTTCAAAAGTTTCTGTAATCAAGATTCACAAAGTTGCCGTGAGCATGAACAAAGTTCAAGGAGCTGTCCCACTTCAACAATGCTTGTCTTTCTCACTTTCACTATCCTTTTTGAAAAAGTTTTGGGTTCCCCTCTTTATTTTTGTTGTTTTTAAACTATATGAAAGCACTCAACAGAAATAAATGACTCTCTAAAACTTCCGTCTTGTCTCCCTGGCAGCGCTTTCTTTAAAGCCATTAAGCTAGGCATATAGTGCTCAAGTAGCGAATCCACCCGGATCCCAAGGTATATCAAAGCCAATTTTAATTAGCAATGATTTAGAATTTAGTAGTGGGCACAAAGCAACATATATCAAGCAATGACGAAGTCTAACTCTCTTCCTATGCATCGACATGTCATAAAAGAACAATTCATGCACACCTAGTAAAGGCCAATGCATAGTATAAAAAGTTTCTTGCAATTTTATCATGTTGGAAACGTAGAGAGGTGGAGATATAGTTCCTCTCTCATAATAATTGCAAGTAGGAGCAGCAAGCACATGCATATTATATATATCAAAATCATCATATGCAACGGTAAAAGGCAACCCATCAATATAATCCTTAATAAGAGCAAACTTCTCCGATATAGTGTAGACGGGAGAATTCAAAAAGATAATAGGACTATCATGCGTGGGTGCAATAGCAACAATTTCATTCATAACATAAGGAACTATAGCAAGTTCATCTCCATAAGCATAATTCATATTGGCATCTTGGCCACAATCATAGCAAGCATCATCAAAAAGGGATATTTCAAAAGAATCAACGGGATCATAACAATCATCATAGCAATCATCCTTCGGTAAGCACGAAGGGGAATTAAAAAAGGTCTTGATAACCCACAAGTATAGGGGATCGCAATAGTTTTGATAAGTAAGTGTGTCGAACCCAACGAGGAGCTAAAGGTAGAACAAATATTCCCTAAAGTTCTATCGACCACCGATACAACTCTACGCACGCTTGACGTTCGCTTTACCTAGAACAAGTAAGAAACTAGAAGTACTTTGTAGGTGTTTTTGGATAGGCTTGCAAGAAAGTAAAGAGCACGTAAATAAAACTAGGGGCTGTTTAGATAAAGACACAACTAAAGTAAATATGGCGAGTGTGGAAAAGTGGTGGTAGGAGTTGTGGAATTTTCCCTAGGCAACTGACTATATTACTAGACCGGTAATCACTGTTGCAATTCTATTTGAGGGAGAGGCATAAGCTAACATACTTTCTCTACTTGGATCATATGCACTTATGATTGGAACTCTAGCAAGCATCCGCAACTACTAAAGATTCATTAAGGTAAAACCCAACCATAGCATTAAAGTATCAAGTCCCCTTTATCCCATACGCAAACAACCTACAAACTCGGGTCTGAGCTTATAAAACTCAATCCACCCACCATAAGCAAATCATAAACATATTGCAAACCCTACAGCGGGAATCCCTCACGCTTGAGCGACACGGAGGGCACAATAGGACAACACCAATAATAAAACATGCAACTCGAACCAATCATAGCAATTCATCAATCACCAATAGGACAACGAAAATCTACTCAGACATCATAGGATGGCAACACATCATCGGAAAATAATATGAAGCATAAAGCACCATGTTCAAGTAGAGGGTACAGCGGGTTGCGGGAGAGTGGACCGCTGTAGATAGAGGGGGGAAGGTGATGGAGATGTTGGTGAAGATGACGGTGGTGTTGGTGAAGATCACGGTGATGATGATGGCCCCCGGCAGCGCTCCGGCGCCACCGGAAGCAAGGGGGAGAGAGGCCCCCTTCTTCTTCTTCTTCCTTGACCTCCTCCCTAGATGGGAGAAGGGTTTCCCCTTTGGTCCTTGGCTCCCATGGCGTGGGAGAGTTGAGAGCCCCTCCGAGATTGGATCTATCTCTCTGTTTCTGCGTTCTGTTCTGGCTCTGTTTCACCGTTTCGCGTATATATGGAGATCCATAACTCCGGTTGGCCTGAAACCTTCGCCGTGATTTTTTCTGAATATTAGCTTTCTTGCGGCAAAAGAAGAGCATCAACCGCCTTATGGTGGGCTCACGAGGGTAGGGGGCGTGCCCAGGGGGGTCAGGCGCGCCCCCCTACCTCGTGACCACCTCGGGCACCGTCTCGCGTGGATTTTTCTTCCGGAATTTTCCATATTTTCCAAAAATAAGCTTCGTCCATTTTCATCCCATTTGGACTCCGTTTGATATGGATATTCTGCGAAACATAAAAAATGCTACAGACAGGAACTGGCACTGGGCACTGGATCAATATGTTAGTCCCAGAAATAATATAAAAAGTTACCAAAAAGTATATGAAAGTGAATAATATTGGCATGGAACAATCAAAAATTATAGATACGACAGAGACGTATCAGTGCCTCCTTATTACGCACCAAAAAATGAATACCCCCTGGTAGCTAGGACCCATCATAGTGGGTGGCTGACTTGTGGGCCTACTAAGTTGACGAGGACGGAGGGCGTTGTCAACTTAGTCAACATGAACGATTCTAGCTCCCGTGACCGTACGATGCCCATCCAACGGCCATAGTGCTTCTTCAACCTCTGGTCTTCTTGCTCCAGCCGCCCAAAGAAGCACCGGTCGTGCCGCGTGCTCCTGCCTCTCATGGCCGGCTGTGATGCCGCGGAGGCCTCACCGCCCCCTACTACTCCCACCGCTGGCCCAGGGTATCCCTCTACTCACCCATACCCCTGTTATTCGTGGCGACAGCAACCTCACGCATGACCGAACCAGTGAACCCTCGTACTCCTCTCCGCGTGGGCATCCACTGCCACGTCTTCCCCGGCTCCGCGTCGTCCCCTTCCTAGGCCTCGCCGCCGTCCACCGCCTTGGTGCTCTCGGCACGGCGTGGTCAATGAGGTCAACGACCGACTTCCATCGGAAGAGTACTGTACATGGAGAGGCTGACAGCTAGGTCCAAGGCCACAGCCCAGTTTTTTTGTGATTTTCCAAGTAAATCGCTTTGTCAGGCCTGTTGGGCTGCAAATCTTTCAAGACGAGGAGAGCTTCATTCGGCTGGCCGAGAAAATGGCCTATCAGTGACGAGAAATGGGCTATACATTTTTATAACACATCAAACCAGCAATTAGTTTCAAATATCTTTTTTTCATTTCGAGATTTTAAATTACATTAATTTTTATGCGTGGAGAATTTGTTGGATTTTATATTGATATACATTTATTTTTAAAATCATTTTGAATGTGAGTCGAAATTTCGGGATTAAAAACAGTTCGGACCGCTTTTGAAATCTGCAAAATTTCGTATAATTTTTTAACCGTGGCCACAATATGTGTTGTAATGCTAACAAAAAGTATATGGGCTCCAAAAAAACCTTAAGAATTAGCAAATGGGCTGTAAATTATTAGAAATAATGGCAGATGGGTTGTATGCTGTTTTCCACAGATTTGAGGCTTTCCTAAAAAAAGATTGACGCACAAGCAGTGACTATTGGATGTCCATCCAATGGCCATCATGCTTCATCAATCTCTGCTCTTCCTGCTCCAGCCGCTCAAACAAGCGCCGGCGGGACTGCCTGCTCCCTCCTCCCCGCGGCCGACTATGCTGCCGCGCAGGCCTCACCACCCCACCGTACTCCCATCGTGGCCTAGCCATCCCTCTGCTCACCCACACCTGCTATTATTCTCCGGCGACGGCAGACGAACCAGTAAACCCTCGTGACGTACTCCTGTCCGTGTCTTGAAACAACCGCCGAAGTCTTCCTCGCCTCCGTGTAGTTCCTTCCTAGGCCTCGCCGTCGTCCACCGCCTGGTGCTCTCGGCGCCGCCTGGTCAACGTGGTCAAGGAATGGATTCCATCGGACGTGGATCAGACGTGGAGAGGTCGACTGGGTCCATAGCCGCGACAAGGAAGTGCCTCCTTATTACGCGCAAAATAATTATTCCTCCGCCTGACAGCGGGGACCCACCGGACGGGCCAATGTATTTCGCGGAAAAAATGTTTCCCCCTGACTGCTGGGACCCACCAGCTACATCTTCGCACGCAAGGAAGTGCGTCCGGGCAAAAAAAAACGATTCGCCCCGCTGACTGCTGGGACCCACCAGCTACACCTTCGCAGCAAGGAAGTGCTCGGCGATCGGGACCCACCTGGTCGAAGCGTACGTAGGGTAGTCATTCTAGTCGCGAACGTGTACGTACATACTGGTCGTTGTAGAGGCGCGCACGTGTCGTAGTAGAGGCGCACACGTAGGTTGTACATGTACGTACAGCGACGAGGGTGCAAGAAAGAAAATATGGCCGCGTACGTACATACGGGCAGGGTCTCGAACGCCTACTCGCGCATACGTACATGGCTGGGTCGGAATGGAGAAACAACGTCGTCGTCGTGTTCATGGGGAGGCAACGGAATGCGTCGTGTTCATGGGGAGGCAACGGAATGCGTCGTGTTCATCGGGAGGCAATGGAACGCCTGGGAGCCAACCGGCTGGGTCGGAACGGAATGCGTGGTCGTGTTCATCGGGAGGGCTTGGACGGAACATGCGATGGAAACAAGGCCTGGCGTACCGCAGAACGGAGGAAACGACCTTGTGTTCGACCGGCCACGTTCGGAAAGGGGTCCTGTTGATCATGAGGGGTGTGGCGTACCACAAAACGGAGGAAACAGACCTCCTACGATCGAAACGGGGGTCCTCCTGATCTGGAGGGGTGTGGCGTACCGCAAAACGGATGAAACGGACCTGTGTTGGAGCGCTACGGTCGAAACGGGGGTCCTGTTCATCGGGAGGGGTGTGGCGTACCGCAAAACGGGACTCCACGGGATGTTGTTCATCTCCACCGTCGACCTCCTCCAGCCTCCACGGGCTACCGTCGACCTCCTCTAGCCTCCATGGGCTCCTGTTCATCCAGCCTCCACCGCGCTCTACTCCACCGGCTACTGTTCAACCACCCCTCCACGGGCACCCCTCCACCATCTACTATTCATCCAGCCCTTCACACCACGGGGTCCTGTTCATCCAGAAGCAACGCCACCGCTCCTTTGTTCATCCAACCCCGGCAACGCTCATTGTTCATCCAATCGATCGGCTTGATTAGCGGCGGTAGCAAAGGAATCGCTCCATCGGGTTCGATTAACGACCATCGATCGATCGCTCGGGTTCAAGATAACCCGTAGCTGCAGGTCTGTAATCGCCGGGTTCGATTAGAGAGCCCAACGCCTCGCTTCGGGTTCGATTAAGCGAATGCCTCGCACACCTGCGTCGCGTCGTCTGAAGAACTGCGCATCGCTCGGCCCCCGACCTCCCACCGTAACTGGCAACTCCCCGAAATTTTCCTCCCCCTCGCTTCTACCATGGTTTTTTCCGTCATGGACCGCCCAAAGAATGTCATGCAGCTGCGTCTCCGGCCCGCCCACGACGAAAAGCTCATTTTCTGTCATGATTTTTGGTCATAGAAGTAGGAGCCCACCACATCTATGATGATACCAGGTTTTTTCACAATTTTCGTCATAGAAGTGTCATATGTATGACAGAAAAAAATTTTCGTTCGGCCCAAAATGTCACAGATGTGTATTTTATTTGTAGTGCATTCGTGGCATTGGACACCGTCTTTGACGAGCTAGCTCCTGTCGACCGGGAGTGGGCTCTGCGGGCTGTTGCACCCTGCATCACCAACATCGTGCGCCTCGAGAAGCAGAGGGACTTCGGTGGTGTTTAGGCGCCCTCTGCATGGGCATGCCCATGTCTCGGTGCAACATGACCGTTGGATCAAACTCAGACGGTGCAGATCAGTCATTGTAGCACAAAGCATGTGGGTGTGTTTGGTTGCATTCTCATCTCAATATAGTTGTTTCATCTTCGTGTATTTTTGTCAACCTACTAGTGTGGACTCATGCACCCTTCATGCACTCTGCCAAACACCCAAAAGTGGGTCGAGAAGGGAACTTTTGCTCCCATCCTGTGCACCCTTCATACACCCTTTCTAACACTATTCGTGCTTCATATGGCTCATGTTTCGTGGAGTACTGTAGCACCGTACTCTCCGTGCGCTGTGGACCTAGTTCTGTTAACATTGATCTCACCGTTCATTCTCGACCGGATAGTCGAAAAAGCGGCATTATGTTACATATAGGAGTAGTTGACATGGGCACAACATAATTTGTTATCGTCATATCTTACTACACTAGCAACAAGATTGTGTAGTACTGACGTATGAACCACTGCACATGCCTAGTAGTAGGAGCACTATGTATGTTCAAGTGGTTGCCGTGTTTCGCATTTCTCTGTCGTAAGAGTGGAAACGCTTGCTGTAATCATTTTTTTCTTCAAAATGAAAAACAATGGACACGCTCTACCGTGCGGATCCTCCTCCAGCCATGCACTAAATTACTCACTTTCGCTGCCGTGTGGGACAGCCAGCACCTGGGTCCGCCAGCCATGCACTAAATTACTCCGTAGTAGAGTGACGGTAGACTACCCCGATCGAACAGATGCAGTAATGCCCAATGAGCCGTCAAATCACAAAACCCCCTCCTTTCCAGCAGTAAGTTGGATGGACGAAGCAACCATCATTT
The DNA here is from genome assembly GCA_021605145.1 of Aegilops bicornis. Classification (NCBI taxonomy): domain Eukaryota; kingdom Viridiplantae; phylum Streptophyta; class Magnoliopsida; order Poales; family Poaceae; genus Aegilops; species Aegilops bicornis. The sequence goes on along the minus strand of CM038671.1, from coordinate 691,500,529 downwards.
CACTCTTCTCTCTCAGCTTCCTCTCTTGAAGAAAACCCCCACTCGCTTCACTTCTCCCTCATCTCGTTCCTCCTTTCACTCTTCTCTCTCAGCTTCCTCTCTTGGATGGACACCGGAGCTTCGGCCGACGTGATGTCTATGGCTCTGGCCAAAACCGTCGAGGCTCATGGTACGAAGAAGCGCAAGCACCCCGCCGAGACTACCGAAGACAAGCTCAAAGCCATCGCCCTGTCCAAGCCCCCCTCTCCGGGATCCCTCATTAAGCAAGTCCAGGTAATGTCTCTTGTTGACGATCTTTTTCTCGATCTTGATCGTGTTTTTTCATCTAACACGCGGTACTAGTACTGGTAGTACAACTTTCTGGTGATCTTGCATGTGATTTTTGTGTGCCAAATGACGGTTCTAAATTCCTCTTTTGACCAAAACATGCGAGAGGTTGACACCGATCTCTTATAGATTACTTTCAACTCCTCCCTCTATCCCAAATTTCTTGTCTTAGATTTGTCTAGATACGGATGTATATAATACTAAAATGTGACTTGATACATCCGTATCTAGACAAATCTAAGACAAGAATTTTGGGACGGAGGGAGTACTTTATGAACATCAATGCTGCCTTTTAAGAGGGTATATTTGCGTCACTAACTTGTGTTATGGATATTGCATGTAATCCCTCTGCTCTCATGCCTTTGAAGACATGTTCTAGTGTCTTTGTTCACTCATTTCTGTGCGTATATGTAGTCATATATGGAGTATAATATCAAAAATCATCTTATATTTCTGAACGGAGTTAGTAATAAAATATGGTTTCTATTCAAATTAGAACCAGGTCCGCGGCGGAGATGAAGTTCTCAAAGTCATGCCGTGTGAACTTGAAGACCTGATGATGAGTTCTACTGCTGAACTATCCAGTTGTTGTGTCCTTGTCGCCACGTGTCCTGAACTAGTGTTTTCCTGTAGCATTGCTGTCAGGCGTGTTCTCGAGGCTGTACTTGACCACAACAATTTCCTAGATGTGACTTCGATTACGAAGGGTGTGGTTCTTGTAAAGCTTCCCAACAAATCTGATGCGGCCTGTCATCACCATCATGTTTATGAGTGGAAAGACCACTCTGTTTGGTTCTCCAAGGTTGACAAGATGGTGATGGTGCATGTAGACATCTCACACGAAGTCCATGGCCTAGTCAGTTATGCGGGGTTCATCCCGTAGGTCGGTGGCAAGAAATAGTCTGCAGAGTTTAGTTAGTGCAACTTTGCTTATGCGTAGTAAGTACTATTGTTGATTACTTGATTTGTGTTTGTGAACCTGTATTGTTTATTAAATCTGCCGCTTTTGGTGTGTGGTCAGTCCTGAGAACGGTCTATGTTAATGTCTGTCCACTCAATTCAGTCTGTAAATTTTGAAGTATCCAGATCATATTTTTGTGAGGACGGTTTATCAATTATGGTTACACTCCAATATCTGTATGCATTGCAGGGTTTATCGCACCCACCGGGATTTCCAGTCCCATGGATGTTTGGTCCATACGATTTGTCACGACCTTTGGACTGTCCTGCTTGTGGGAGTAGGCGGGGCCCCTGCATGCCACGCAGCGTGGTTGGACGCATCAATCTTACATTTAGTACTTCAACATAGTGATTTCCTGGTAAGGATTCACTCGTGTCACATCAAGTAAATCTTATTGATTTACTGTCTAAATCTTATTGATTTAATGTCATGTTTTCTTTCTTTTCCTGCAATTTTATGATGCAGGCTTTGCCATGTGACATTCATCACAGAATAAACCGTTTGGTTTGCTCTACGATGGCTATTCTTGCAGGTTTCACTTCTTATGTCGTGTCAGTAATGAAGGCATTGTCCATCACTTATATTACTGGAAAAAATTGGATCAGTCTGTTGTCTGAGTACAAGCTGAATCCCTATGATGAACTGCAGTTTAGTTTAACAAAAACGTCACAATTAGTCCTCGCGTTTAAAAGAAATGAAGAAAAAAACTCGATCACGGTCACGGATCCTAGTCAAGTTAGAAAGCTGATCATAGCAGACCAAACACGATCGCCGCTGTCTTGCACAGATCGAGCACAGGGAGTTGCTCTAGCACTGACAGCGGCAACAGCTCAGTCTGATCCAGCTAAGGATTGGGCACCGACCGCGTCAGCGGATCAGTCTGATCTACCGGAGGATCGGGCATCGACACCGGCACCTGCTCCGACACCGGCACCAGCTCTACAAGGAGCACCATCTCCGGCAGTAGCAGCGGCTTCGGTACCTGCACCAACACTTGCACTTGCATCTGCTCCGGCCCGTGCAGTTGCACCGACAACAGACTGGGCTGCAGCTCGCACTTCATACACCAAAGTCCTTTCAAAGACCGACATGTCCACCTTCTTGGTAAGCATTGGCCGCCCAAGTGCTTCGTTCTTTTTCTTTCCATGTTGTTTCACATGATTCACTGTGTTGATCTAACTGTTTGGGTATGTCTTCTTGTTTGCAAACAGAGAATTCCTAGAGCAACGAGGGAGTCATTCAACAATCCGGGCGACCACGGCCAAGTTTCTCTTACCATGCGCAGCCTTTTGGTGTGAATGAACTCGCTCAATATACCGTAAGTACAAAGGATGGTTGCATGATGATTGATGCTAAAGGATGGTCAAGGTTCAAATCTAAATCATATCTTGTGGTAGGGATGATGTCAAAATCAAACTTTCTCGGCAAGGAGAGCTGGTCCAAATCAACTTTGAAATTCTTGAAGTGACGCATAGCGCCGAACTGATCTATCCTCCGAGAGATTTTGATGTAATAATCTGGCATGGTGAAACAAGTGTCATGTGTGTATAAGTAGTACGACAGCGGTATTATTTATCACATGGTATATCGTTGATAGAATTGCAGCTCGATTGCTGGTTAGAGCGTCGTGCTCGATTTCATTCCAACAGCCGTGCTTTATTCAATTTTGAGTATTCGCCTTGCGACGACATCTAAAACCAGCACTGCACCGATCGCTACTTAATATGAAAAGCGCCGAGGTAGAACACATGGGCCCCCAAACATGCAGGGTCGGCTCAAGGCCCAAAGTCAGAACCTTGAGCCTATCTGAGTATTATATTCTCAGGTGAACCCCTATAAAAAAAGTTGAACCCCCATAATGCCCGTGTGTTGCAGAGGGAGTATATTTCTCGGCAAGGTGAACCTGTGATATAAAAGATATGTATATTTCTTTACAGAGGGAGTATCTCTCTGTCAAAAAATATATTTATGTGTAACTAGTTACTCCTGTCTTTCTACTTCCTTTCGCTGATATGTGGGGCAACCAACAATAGGGTCCACGTGCCATATGCACAAATTTGAGTGCACAACTTCATGGTAGACACACCCCGGTCGTAGCGCCACAGTAATGCCCAATGATCCGTCAAATCACAACCCCCACTGAGGGAGTTCCGGACTAGGGGGTGTCCGGATAGCCGAACTATCATCATCGGCCGGACTCCAAGACTATGAAGATACAAGATTGAAGACTTCGTCCCGTGTCCGGATGGGACTTTCCTTAGCGTGGAAGGCAAGCTTGGCGATACGGATATGTAGATATCCTACCATTGTAACCGACTTTGTGTAACCCTAACCCTATCCGGTGTCTATATAAAACAGAGGGTTTTAGTCCGTAGGACGAACAACAATCATACCATAGGCTAGCTTCTAGGGTTTAGCCTCCTTGATCTCGTGGTAGATCCACTCTTGTAACACACATCATCAATATTAATCTAGCAGGACGTAGGGTTTTACCTCCATCAAGAGGGCCCGAACCTGGGTAAAAGATCGTGTCCCTTGTCTCCTGTTACCATCCGCCAAGACACACAGTTCGGGACCCCCTACCCGAGATCCGCCGGTTTTGACACCGACATTGGTGCTTTCATTGAGAGTTCCTCTGTGTCGTCACCGATAGGCCCGATGGCTCCTTCGATCATCAACAACGACGCGGTCCAGGGTGAGACTTTTCTCCCCGGACAGATCTTCGTGTTCGACGGCTTTGCACTGCGGGCCAATTAAGCAGCCATCTGGAGCAGATCGAAGCTACGCCCGGCCGTCAGTCAGATTTGGAAGATTTAAACTATACGGCCGATATCCGCGGAGACCGGATCTTCGACGGATTCGAAGTCGCAGCCAAGCGCGCGCCTTTGTCTCGATGGGCATGATCTAGCTCTGCAGCCGAACAATGCCCTGGAGGCCGCACCAGAATCCGCTACGACCCTTAATCCGGAGCCGGATTTCCCGATCGAGGATGAGTGGTTGGACACCGCCTCGGGGGCTTCAATCTCTACGGCGATCGAGCCGAACTCCATCCCTGCCCTTTGCAAAGACCTTGACTCCAGGAAACCGGACTCCTTTTCGGACTACGAACCCTCCGCGCCCTTGCCAATCGAATCCGATTGGGCGCCCGTTGTGGAGTTCATGGCCGCGGACATCTTTCAGCACTCGCCCTTTGGCGACATCCTGAATACACTAAAGTCTCTCTCTTTATCCGGAGAGCCTGGCGGACTGCGGTCGGGGCGGTTGGGATGCTGACGACGAAGAAATTCAACGCCCACCCACCACCCACTTCGTAGCCAGCCGATAGCCTACACGGCGTGCTCGATTTCGACTCAAGACATCGACGGTATGGATGACGATGTAGGAGACAACAATGAACCAGCACCTATAGGATGCTTTGGACAAACTCACCCATGATGTATACATGGTGGATACACCTAAAGCAAATGAAGGCGAGGAACAGCGGGGCGCTACGAAGGATAAATCCCTCGAAAAGCGAAGCGGCAGCGTGGCGCCGAAAAAAGTCCGCCTCAACAAAGACCCAGCCATAGAGCGAGGCGAACCGGTGGACAATGAACAAGCTATCGAGCAATCGTCCGAACAAGACAACTTGGATAAACAATCTGTCCCCGGCGAAGACAACAGTCCGGACGACCTCACGCCGGACAAACCATTGGAGCAAAATGACCTCCAGAAAAGGCTCGTCGCCATCGCTGGCGTAGCCTGAAAAAGCGAAGAGGAAGCTCAAAACAGCGGAAGATGCACTCAGGATCAGATGGAGCAAAGTATTCACCTTTGCATATAAATGCGGTGACGATCGCCCGAACAAAGAGCTACCCGAGAAGAAAGCTACTGCCCGAATTGACGAGGAGGCCTTAGAGCCCCACAATTAAAAAGCAAGAAGGCCACCCGGTCGGATGGGCGACCTCATGGCAAAAAGAGAGCGGCGAATGGCGCCAAGACACAAGCCAATATGCGATCCGCATAAGGATTCACACCAAGAGGATGACCCGATTAGGTCCATCTATGGGCCAAGAAAGCGAGCTCGTCAAAGCAATGCAATACGTCAAAATCCGAAGATCACGGCACACCCAAATATAGGGGTGCCGCACACCTATGTTTCACCGATGAGGTCTGGATCATGAATTTCGGTGGATTCAAACCCGTAAACATAGAGGCATCTGACGGAACAACATACCACAGAGTGCGGATCGAGGATTACATCCTCCACATACACATGGCTAGAGGAGACGATCTCCACGCCATAAAATACTTACCCTTAAACTCAAAGGGCCAGCTCGGCATTGGCTTAAAAGCCTCCCGAAAATACCATTGGAAGCTGGGAAGAGCTCGAGGGGCGCATTCGGGCAAATTTTCGGGGGACTTATGTCCGCCCTCAGGATGCAGACGATCTAAGTCACATAACTCAACAGCCCGGAGAGTCAGCCCGAAAATTCTGGAACAGGTTCCTTACTAAAAAGAACCAAATAGTCAATTGTCCGGACGCCGAAGCCTTAGCAGCTTTCAAACACAACGTCCGAGACGAATGGCTCACCAGACACCTCGGCCAAGAAAAGCCAAGAACAATGGCCGCATTAACAAGCCTCATGACCCGCTTTTATGCGGCGAGAGGACAGTTGGCTGGCTAGATGCGATACCGGCGACCGAGTACATCCGAAACCAGGGATGCAAATGGGAAATCACGGCCTTGAAAAAGATCAGCGCCGGAATAAAGAAAATGGCCCAAATAGTACGGCGGTCAACGCCGGATTCAAAAGCTCTCGGCGAACAACAAAACACTGCCCCTAAAGGATAACAGTGACGAGCTATCCAACCTAAACAAGATTACGGACATCTTGTGTCAAATACATGGTACCTCCGGAAGCACGCAAACCATACCCAAAGAGATTGTTGGGTCTTCAAGCAGTCCGCCGACTTAATGCCGAACACAAGGGCTCGACACACCAAGGGAAAATGATGACGAGCACCACAAGCGAGCCCGGAAAACAAAAGAATTTCCCACAAAAGGTTAAAACAGTATACTCACTTCACGTGATCAAAGGGGAAAAGCAGGCGGCGCCCACTAAAAGCGCGCCGCACATTGGTTGTCAAAACCAATCACCTTCGACCATCAGGACTATTCCGATAATATCCGGAACGCAGGATGGACTGCCTTGATATTGGATCCTATAATCGACGGATTCCGATTTACACATGTCCTCATGGATGGCGGCAGTGATATAAACCTGATATATCAGGACACTATCCGTAGGATGGGGATAAACCCAACCAAAATTCGCCATAGCAACACCTCCTTTAAAGGAGTACTGCCAGGCCCATATGCCCTTTGCACGGGCTCCATACTGCTAGAAGTTGTGTTTGGTTCATCCGACAACTTCCGTCACGAAAGGTTACTCTTCCATGTCGCCCCATTTAAAAGTAGCCATCAAGCACTATTGGGACGCGAAGCTTCGCCCGCTTTTAACATAATACCGCATTATGCATCTCTAACACTTAAAATGCCCGGTCCACAGGGCATCATCTCGTTGAAAGGAAGTATTAAGTGTTACTCGAGCGCGGAAGAAGGGGAGACTGCATCGACAGCTCCACAGCTATCCGGCTCCACTAGGCAAAGAACCTGAAATTGGTCATTCAAAACCCGGACACGGCTAGACGAGTCCAGCGCCTACTAATGGCATACCCCCATACGAGGGGCTGCATGCATGTATAACAAGAGACAATAAAGCTCAATTTTGTTCACTTCTTTGAACCGTACTCTGTTCATTTAATATTAAGTACATCTTTCACACGCTCCTTTTTCTTTCAAACTAAGTTCCTCTCTTTTACAGATGAACAACGTGCTATGCCCGTCCAGGATACGGCAACGGAGAACCGCGCAGTAGAGATGTGCAGCGAGGGACCGTTGCAAGGATTCTTTTCAGATTAAGACCTGCGTAAACCTTTTTTCACTATCTCTTGTTGATATACATTCCCCAGTTCCTTAAATATAAGCGAGGAGGAGGCTGGTGCTTTGGCATTGGCCGCACCAGAATTTTTAGCGTGCACGGACACAAAGGGCTTAGGGCCTTATTTTGCCCATTTTCATAAAGACCGAATACCTTACGGAGTATTGGCGTCTCGAGTTAGGCCTTATATGCATCAGCTCTGAATCATGTCTTTGGTCAAATGTTGGGTTGCCCGGCTCTGTGTTTTGCTGCCTTACGTTCGTTTTCACGGCTAACGCGACACCGGAGAACTACTGCGATTGTGCCCGGTTCGGCCGGCGAGCACCTCAAGAGAGAAAGCCAAAACTGACTGTCATGATATAGCGAGAGACTGGTCAACCACTCGATGACTCACATGAATGTTTAGAATTCCTCGCATTAACGAAGGAAAGGTTTTCGGTCAGCACATACGCTTTTGAATTCGGGAGAGTGCGGTGCCCTGGGGCTATATAGTAGCCCCACCCTCGAACTCCTATGGCTAAGTGAAAGTGATAAAGCATTATAAATGCGTTTGCCTGGTTTGCTACGCTATCACCTCCTTAACAGGACCAAGACATTGGATTAAGTGTGAAAAAGTGCTTTTTGCAAACACCCCGCACTATGTGCGTGGGGGCTGAAAGCCAAGGACTGCCATCTTTCAGGTTATATACACATATACATAAACGGCCGCCACGAGGAGTAGTTTACTACTTGAACGCACAAGTATAAAAAGCACTTATATTACATTGAAACATCGTTTTCCACGAATCATACATGTCATTCAAACATAATATCCTTCGAAACCTGCGTCTCTATTAAACGAGCGCCCGGCAGGAACTTCTTCAAAGTAGTGCTCGGCGGTACTCGGCTTCTGTCTCGAAGTCTTGGGATGCAACGTCGGTGGCCTTCATCTCGCCAGTATGTCTTGAAACAGTCAAGAGCCATCATGCTCCCTCAATACACGCCGATCGCTTCATTGCGCCGTCGTCTGCACCGCACCAAGAAACTGCTGCACTACACCAAAATAGCTCTTGGTGGGGTCCGTCCGGCCACAAGTGAGTCAAGACATGCTTCATGGCCAATCCGGACAATCGATTCAGCTCGGCCCACTCGGCCAACCGATCGATCAGCGGCAGAGGATGCTCCGGACTATGGAATTGCGACCAGTATAGCTCTTCCCTTTTGTGCCCCTTTCCGGCCCCGGAAGTGCTCAACCGCGTCCTGGCGCTTCGCCGCCAAGTCCACATAAGCATCCTCTGAACTCCATAATTTATCCAACGGAGCATACCTTGGATCTCAGTATATTTCCTCCGCAGCGTAAACGGGTTTTCCAGCCGCAATTGCCCGGCCCGACTCAGCTCCTCCTGGCAGCTCTCAAAGCCGATTGGGCATTCTTGGTTTCGGCGGCCTTCTTTAGGCCCTCTGTTCCGCTTGATGCTCTTTTTCGAGAACCTCGCAGCGATCGGTAGCATTCCTTAACCTTTTGGCCATCTCGGCCATCTCCTCTTTAACCCGGCGATGAGCAGCCCGTTCAGCTTCTAGCTCTTCGGCCGCCTTTAAAGCAGCCGCATTACTAATTCTGGCTTGCTCTTTCGCTCGGGCGAGTTCTGCCCGCAGCTCTTCCACGACAGCGGCGCCATCTGCATTTAGCATATGGTTAGTAAGACATGGGCGTCAAGCTCCCTTACCAGGTGTCCGCATAGAAGTCGCATACCTTGTGACTCGTCAAACCGTTTATTGACCAGCGCGATGTCCGCATCCGCCTCATCAAGCTGTCGCTTTAGTTCGGCATATTCATCAGCCCGGCTGGCCTCCGGACGCCCCGCCACCTGCTTAGGAGCGGCGATATGTTAAAACTGAGAATTTGATCCTCGGCATGTTGTCAATTTTGACAACATACCGAGTCTCAGGGGCTACTATCTATACATCATTTTTTGCGTACCTCAAACCCCGTCAGTAAGCTTCTGACGGCTTCACGCAATCCGCTCTTCGCGGATGCAATTCTTTTAATCACCGTACCCATTAGAGCACGGTGATCTTCTGAGATAGCCGCTCGCCCGAGCCAATCCTTCAGCTCCTCCGACCGCACACCACTTGGCGCCGGATCTTCCGCCCCCGCCGGACTTGGGGGAACCCTCTGCGATGACACCTCCGGGTCGTCCGCTTCACATGAGGGTGCGACAGGTGGAGGCGTTTCGCTCTCCATCATCTCCGGAAGAAGATCCCCCGAAGACGAACTCTGCTGAGAAGGGCTGAGGTCCGAACTACAAGGTACAATTTCGGTTATCTTCATAAATAAATACAGGGATGCTCCTTATTTACAAGACCCCTTCTTTCTACTTACGGCTCGCTGGAGGGCTGATCCCCTTGGGGAAACAGTGCGGCTGGGTTACTTCCTAGCGCCGGACTCTCCGACGAAGATTCCCTTCCTTTCTTTGAGGCCTTGACCTCCGGATCTTCTGAAGCGGTCCTCTTCTCTCCTCGGAAGGAGGACTCTTAATCTCCCCTTCCTTGATAGCCTCCTTCGCAGAGGCAGTTGCTCCCCCGCTCCTCCCTTCGCCTTCTTCAAAAGGCGCGACCTTCAACATCTTGGTCAACATGGGATCCGGCGTGGTCTCTGGGAGAGGAGCCGACACCTTATCAACTTTGCCTTGGCTATCCACTCCTGTTCAAGAAACGGTTCCTTTAAAGGGCATATATATAAAATAAATGAATGAACAGCTTGTCCGGTTACATGACTACTTACTTGAGTATCTGGGCAATTACAGCTTAGTCATGCGTCCTCGGTCAAGTCCGGACACTTCTCTTGTGATCCGAAGAACAGTTTATACATCTCTGCGGGCGTCGTGCCCATAAAATTTTGAAGAGCTCGTGGTCCCTCCGGATTGAATTCCCACAAGCGGAGGGGGCGACGTTTGCAGGGCTGAAGGCGCCCGATCACCATAACCTGCGCCACTGCAACCAAATTGATCCCTCTTTCCTGGAGGTCTCGAATATGGCCCTGCAGGAGGGGAACGTCCTTGGACGATCCCCAGTCGAGCCCCTTGTTGACCCATGGCCTTGACGCCAGCTGTGGTGGACCGAGCGGAAGGCAGGGAGCGCCGCCCATTTGGTGCCCACAGGAGCGGTGATATAAAACCACTCCCGTTGCCACAAACCAAGCTCCTCTTGAAAGGAGCCCTCGGGCCACTGAGCATCCAGCACATTTGCTTATGACCGCCCCTCACTTGCTTGCTGCCCCTTGATCGTCTTTGGCTCCACCTTGAAGGTTTTGAGCCACAATCCAAAGTGGGGGTAATATGGAGGAAGGCCTCACATACAACAATGAATGACGAGATATGGAGGATGGACTCGGATTCAAGTCATGGAAATCAAGCCCATAATAAAACATGAGCCCCGCACAAAGGGGTCCATCGGGAAGCCTAAACCCCGACGCGGAAGTGAGACACGAACACCATGTTCTCACCGGGCTCGGGAGTGGGAATGACCTGCCACAGGCGAGCAGCGGCCTATGCGAGATCTCGCTGTTAGATACCCGGCGTCTCGCAGCTTTAGCACGCCTTCTTCTCGTGGACGGAGGAAGACATCCATCGGCCATTCTGGTCGGAGCGGACATCGTCGAAAGTCCGAAGCGCTGAATCAAGCTTTGGGTGTTGGAACTCGAAGCACGAGGCGAACTTCGATAGAGGGTGTAAAAAGGAGAGGGCCTTGGTCTCGTTATAAAGAGGTTGAATACCAAGAGCCCACCCCGTGGTCGACTAGGACTCACCTTTGATAGAGAAGGCAGGCCAACGGGCACGGTTGGGTTACCCACGTCCGTATTGATGAGAATCCCGGAATAAGGGGCACGATCTACGCTTTGATAAGACGTGCCAAGGAAACCGCCACGCTAAACACGCTGAGGAGGAACAATAAAAAAAATGATTCATATAAAAGCCTGGCCGTGGTGTGATGTCACGCTGTGGAATACGTCAGCAGATCTGTGCAAAAATTATTCTCTCTACGGTGTTATGTGGAACTTGTTTTGCAGAGCCGGAAACTATCCTGATGTTCACAATCTTCTATAAATTATTCAGAGGAAGAACCCACCTTGCAATGTCGAAGACAATATGCGCGCCGGACTCGTCTTCATTGAAGCCTGGTTCAGGGGCTACTGAGGGAGTTCCGGACTAGGGGGTGTCCGGATAGCCGAACTATCATCATCGGCCGGACTCCAAGACTATGAAGATACAAGATTGAAGACTTCGTCCCGTGTCCGGATGGGACTTTCCTTGGCGTGGAAGGCAAGCTTGGCGATACGGATATGTAGATCTCCTACCATTGTAACCGAGTCTGTGTAACCCTAACCCTATCCGGTGTCTATATAAACCGGAGGGTTTTAGTCCGTAGGACGAACAACAATCATACCATAGGCTAGCTTCTAGGGTTTAGCCTCTCTGATCTCGTGGTAGATCCACTCTTGTAACACACATCATCAATATTAATCTAGCAGGACGTAGGGTTTTACCTCCATCAAGAGGGCCCGAACCTGGGTAAAACATCGTGTCCCTTGTCTCCTGTTACCATCCGCCTAGACGCACAGTTCGGGACCCCCTACCCGAGATCCGCCGGTTTTGACACCAACACCCCCTTTCCAGCTTTAGCAGTAAGCTGGACGGACGAAGTGGCAATATTTCACTGGGCCTGAATCCCCTTCTCCCTCGTATGCTTGTTCAGAGAAAACCCCCGCTCGGCGATTGCATAGGGTTTTCTCATGGAGAACCATGTACGGATTCTTCATCCATCCCCGATAAATCCAAGTCCCTTGGTCGCAGGTAATACTAGGATGGCAGCCGCCGCCGTTGATGCATTTTTTCTTCGTACTGAATCTAGTGTGTTTCAGTTGCAGTGCCCAAAGTGCGAGTACCCTACAGATTTCTACGCCCTCGGCGAGGCGCCACACCTGTTCCTTCTCATCCTAACACAGCATTTTGAAACGCGCACAGTATGTTCCTAGAATCCTCTTTTCTATCCGGGAGGGTGGGGTTTTTTGAACATGTTGTGTTCTCATATAATTTTTCCTGCAGTGTATTATTTGCTCTGCCAGAACACATGTACTCAAGATGCTCGGCCTTACCATAACTGAATACACTAGTTTAATGGTCACAGTGAAGACAAGCCATGGATATTACTTCCGTGTTGGGTTCATGAACCAAGAAGATCGCTGCTTTTTTTATGGCCGAACTTGGATAAACTTTCTCAAGTGTTACGGACTGAAAGTTGGCGCACGAATGTTGATGGAAATAGCAGAACCTGGTCTCATCTTCACTGCGATCTTCCACCCTGACGTCGTTCCAATTGTTCATCCATGTTAGTTTTGTATCTGGTTCTTGCTTGTTGCCTCGATTACTTCTTAATCCACCTATTCTGTCTAACTAATCACAATTTAACTTTAGAAGTAGCAACGAATCTCTCACGAAGATGCCACTTCTAACTAATATTTTCTTATAATTGGTGGCACGTGTAGGTTTTTTCGAGTTAAGCGAGTCTGCTCGTTTGTTACTCCGTAATAACTCGGCTGTTACTAATGGCACTGAAGTTGACTGGATCGACATCCACAAGTTCCTACACTTAATTGATCGTCTTGAGGTCCTTGTGGGGCGTTTCAATGGTGGAAGGCCACGTGGGATATGCGTGCCTTCTTTGCACTTGTTGAACAGGTCCAACTACGTCGAGAAACTTATGGTACGAGCTGTTTTCTCGTTATATATGTTGTTCATAAACTATTGCTTATACACAGTTTACAGCTGTGGTCTTCTTGAAACGAGAACTGCCGAGTTCTATTGTTCCTATCTGAGATGCGACCATGGTCGGGTCAGACTTGGCGCTTGGTCACAACATGATGTTTATGTCGACCTACTCAATTCCCCTTGGAGGTGAAAAGATACTTATTCATGGGTGGTCTCAAATAATGAAGGCCCGTCCATCTTGGAGAATAGGACATAAGATTATGTTCATGCTTTTCCATGGCTCTAAAGCGAATATCCTATTTATTGACCATGTTGCGAGATGAAGCCGCTTTTAGAAGGTTGTGCATGCGTGGGGTGGTGCCTGGGCCTTGTCCTTTGGCTTGGCGGCCTCACCCTTGGTTAACTTTAGGCAAAGTAGCGCTATTCGAGGCGTGCTTTGTACGGTTGAACCTGTATGAGTACTCATACTGCTTTCAGCTTTGGTTGTTAAGTGCCCCTGGTTTGATTAAGGTTGTTAAGTACTCCTGCTGCTTTTACAGTCTGTCGTGTTTCTTCAGTCCTGTCTTCCTCCAGCCGCTAAAACCAAAACAGCGCCGGCGGGGCCGCCTGCTTCCGCCTCCCACGGCTGGCTGCGCCTCAGCGCACACATCGCCGCCCCATCGTCTCCTAAATCATTAACGCCAACGTTCTCCGTGCGCTTTGGTGCGCTCGCCACGGCGCCGCCCTCTCGCGTTGTCAACATGGTCAACAAACAACAGGAATCGGCAGAAGTACGTGGAGAGGATGACAGTAGGTGCCCACCACGTCAGCGTATGGAAAAAATAAAATGCTTCCTCCTAGTGTTTTCCTGACATCTGGGGCCCACGACATTGTGAGCGTATATAGTCAATAGACAAGAGAACAGCACAAGATCGGCTGACAGCCTGGACGTAGCCACTCAAGAAGTATTGTTTTTGTTTGGTATTGTTGAAACGAAGCAGGGTTTGAACTGGGCTGTGTCCTGTCTAGCCCAGGCTTATATTTTATGTTCACCATGTGACCAGCCCAGCTATTTTTTCTTTGTGAAAATGAGCCCAGTTTATTTTTTCTGAAAAATACCCAATCCAGGCCTACTTATTTTTCTACGCCCTGATGGGCTTCAACTCTTTCAAGACGCCTGCAAATCCTGAAAGTAATATGAAATGGGTTATAAATATAAAAATAGATGACAAATTGGCAATTACTTTATAATTTCTGATTTTTTTTCATATTTTCAGATTCCTATTTCACTGGGCATTAACCTAATTTACGTATATCTTCAAAGTACTTTAAATCTGGCTCGACATTTCGGTATTAAAAATAGTTTGGAACCCACACAGAAATATGCGAAATTGGCCCTGGCCAACCAAAAAAAACGACTGCAATAAATTGCATGAGAAGTTGCCATGAGCTATATATAAATTATTAAAAAAAGAGGGATTGGTCTGACTTGTGGGCCTGTTTAGCTGACGCGTATGCAAGATTTTTTTAGTTATTATATACGTCACCACCCGATTCTAGCAGACGTAACCTTCGGTTGTCAATCCAACGGCCGACGTGTTTCTTCAATCTCGGATCTTCTTGCTCCACCCGTAAAACAACGCCAAGGACCGCTTCTCCGCCTCGGGTGAGTTTGTCTTTGCCAGCTGAGCCTCGGCGCCCCTACTACTCCCACCGCTGGCGAGGGCATCCCTCTACTCACCCACCCCCGGTTATTCTGCGGCGACGGCAGCCTCACACCGCAGCCGAACCGGTGAACCCTCGTACTCCTCTCCGCGCGGGCTTCCACTGCCGCGTCTTCCCCGGCTCCGTGTCGTCCCCTTCCCAGGCCTCACCGTCGTCCACCGCCGTGGTGCTCTCGACGTGGCGTTGTCAATGTGGTCAACGACCGACTTCCATCAGAAGAGTACTGTATGTGGAGAGGCTGACAGCTGGGTCCACGGCAACCGCAAGGAAGTGCCTCCTTATTATGCGGAAAATAATTATTACTCCAACTGACAGCAGGGACCCATCGGACGGGCCACCAGTATTTCGTGGAAAAGACGTTTCCCCCTAACTGCTGGGACCCACAGGACGGGCAACCATATTTCACGAAAAAACGTTCCCCCCGCTGTCAGCTCGAACCCACCGGAAGTGCCTCCTTATTACGCACAAAAAAAATGGATAGCTCCCTGCTAGCTGGGACCCACCTTTGTGGGAGGCTGACCTGTGGGCCTACTAAGTTGATTGGGACGGAGGCCTTTGTCAACTTTAGTCAATATATGAACGATTCTAGCTCCAGTGACCGTACGATGTCCATCCAAAGGCCGTAGTGCTTCTTCAACCTCTGGTCTTCTTGCTCCAGCCGCCCAAAGCAGCGTCGTGCCGCTTTGCTCCTACCGCCTGCCGTGGTCGATCAGGATGCCGCAGAGGCCTCACCGCCCCCAACTACTCCCACCGCTGGCCAGGCCATCCCTCTACGCACCCACACCCCCTATTATTCTGCGGCGACGGCAGCCTCACACCGCAGCAAAACGAGTGAACCCTCATACTCCTCTAGGCGTGGGCGTCCACTGCCGCGTCTTCCCCGGCTCCGCGTCGTCCCCTTCCTCGCCTCGCCGTCGTCCACCATACAGGTGCTCTCGGGCGGCATGGTCAACGTGGTCAAGGAATGGCTTCCATCGGACGTGGATGACGTGGAGAGGCGGCAGATGGAGTCCACGGCAGCAAGGAAGTGCCTCCTTATTACGCGCAAAATAATTATTCCTCCACCGACGGCCCGGGGACCCACCGGATGGGCCATCGTATTGCGAAAAAAATGTTTCTCCTCGTCTGCTGGGACCCACCAGCTACATCTTCGACGCAAGGAAGTGCGTTCGAAAAAATGATTCGCCCCTAACTGCTGGGACCCACCAGCTACATCTTCGCATACGCAGGAGGTGTGTCCGGAAAAACGAAGTCACCCCACGGCTGCTGGGACCCACCAGCTACATCTTCGGACGCAAGGAAGTGCGTCTGAAAAAACGATTCGCCCCCCTGACTGCTGGGACCCAGCAGCTACACGTTCGCACGCAAGTAAGTGCATCCAGGCAAAAAAGAAAAACCAAAACGATTCACCCCCCTAACTGCTGGGACCCACCAGCTACATCTTCGCAGGCAAGGAAGTGCCTGACAGTCGGGACCCACCTGGTCGAAGCGTAAGTTGTATTGTCATCCTTGTTGCGAATGTGTATGTACATACTGGTCGATGTAGAGGCACGCACATGTCGTAGTAGAGGCGCGCACGTGTCGTAGTTGAGGCGCACACGTAGCATGTACACGTACATACAACGGCCAGGGTGCAAGAAAGAAAATACGGCCACGTATGTGTACATATGGGCGGGGTCTCGAACGCTTACTCGCGCATACGTACGGCCAGGGCTCGTGTATATGGCTGGGTCGGAACGGAGAAACATCATCGTCGTCGTGGGAGCCAACCGACTGGGTCGGAACGGAATGCGTGGTCATGTTCATCGGGAGGGCTTGGACGGAACAGGCGATGGAAACGAGGCCTGGTGTACCACACAACGGAGGAAACAGACCTCCTACATTTGGAATAGGGTCCTGTTGATCGGGAGGGGTGTGGCGTACCGCACAACGGAGGAAACGGACCTCCTACGGTCGAAACGGGAGTCCTATTGGTCGGGAGGGGTGTGGCTTACCGCAAAACGGAGGAAACGGACCTCCTCCAGCCTCCACGGGCTCCTGTTCATCCAGCCTCCACCGCGCGCTACTCCACCGGCTACTGTTCAACCACTCCTCCACCGTCTACTGTTCATCCAGCCCTCCACACCACGGGGTCCTGTTCAACCACCCCTCCACGGGCACCCCTCCACCGTCTACTGTTCATCCAGCCCTCCACACCACGGGGTCCTGTTCATCCAGAGGCAACGCTACCGCTCACTGTTCATCCAAACCCCCCCATAGCGCTCATTTCATCCTGCAGGCAGCATCGATCGGCTTGATTAGCAGCAGTAGCAGAAGAATCGCTTGATCAGGTTGATTAACAGCCATCGAGCGATCGCTCGGGTTGATGTCGTAACTGCGGTCTGTCGCTTCGGGTTCGATTAGAGCCCGACGCCTCGCTTCGGGTTCGATTAGAGCCAATGCCTCAGACCGCCGCAGCGTCACGTAATGAGAGAAAGCAGCGCATCGCCGGCCCCCGACCTCCCACCGTAACCGCAACTCCTGAAATTTTCCTCCCCTCGCTTCTACCACGGTTTTTCCGTCATGGACGGCCCAAAGAATGTCATGAAGCTGCGTCTCCGGCCTGCCCGGAAGAAAAAGCCCATTTTACATCATGATTTTTTGTCATAGAAGTAGGAGCCCACCACATCTATGATGATACCGGGTTTTGTCACAATTATCGTCATAGAAGTGTCATATGTATGATGAGAAAAAATTAATTCGCCCAAAATGTCACAGATGTGTCTTTTTTTTGTAGTGTTGTGCTTGAGGAGGGTGCCCTCTCGGCACCTGGCAGTGAAGTATTCGATGGCATGTACCTCGTGCACGCCCTTGCAAGAGTTGCGTAGCTCGGCCCAGCGCGTGAGGTAGTCGCGAGTCGAATCGTTGGGGCCTTTGACGCATTAGGAGAGCTGGCGAGGCTTGGCCGGCCGCTTGTAGGTGCTGGTGAAGTTGCGAATGAAGGCTTCGGTGAAGTCAACCCAGATGATGATACTGCGGGGCTTCAGGTTGTTCAGCCATGTTCGGGCTGTGCCCTGGAGCATAAGCGGAACGTACTTCACGGCAACATGCTTGTTGCTGTTGGCGATACTGACGACTGTGGAGTAGTCGACCAGCCAGTCCTCCGGCTTCACGGAGCCGGTGTACTTGGGTGTATCTCTTGGGAGCGTGAACCCTCTGGGGAAAGGTTCGTCTCGGATGCGGGTGCCGAAGCAAGGCGGACCCAGCTCATCTTCTTCTTCTAGCGTCAGGGATCGATTGAGGCGATCGATCCGGTGGCGGGCATCGTTTTCTCCGATTCCTTCTCAGCGGCCAAGGCGGTCACCGAGTGATCAACATGCGGCGGGAAAATACGCCTCTCCCTGCAGGGAGGGGGAGGTGGACAGTCGTCTCGCCACTGCACTGCTCTTGGGCGGCCGTCTTGGTCGCGTTCGATGGTGATGTGAGTCCGGCTGCGACTAGCAGCCGGCTTCTTGTCTCTTCTGTCACGGACGCCACCAGTCGGCATCCGGGATGTCGTGCCTTGGTCCCGGCGAGGAGGCGGGTCGTTGTTTCGCCGGTTGGGTCATCTCTAAAGGAAACGCCTCCGCCACATGTTTGCTTTGCATAAAGAATTCCTTACCCGTTGCTATCTTTTTGGCCTCCTGGATCTCTTGCTGTGCCTTCTCGGCTTCGGCCTTGGCGTCTTTCAAACTCACAAGGGCCTTCTCAATCTCAGCCTCTTTCGCCTTCAGATCATGCTCCACGGACTCGAACTTCTTGCCAAGGTCCTGAAGCTCTTGCTATACCTCGCCCACTCTAGCACTTTGCTTCTCGCGCTCTTTGCATTCCAAGGCCGCCTTGTCTTCGGCCTCGGATAGCGCTTTCTTCAGGGACGCCACTTCGGCGGTGGACCCTGTCACACAGTCACGACGCTTTGTCGTCAGACTAAACAATTTTACCTATCTTTACATACATAAGAGCGGAGAATCACTCACCTTTGCTCTCTTCGAGCCGCCTCTTCATGAGGTCGAGCTCTCCTTGCGCATGCTCCAGGTCCCGCTTTAGTTCAGCAACCTCGGCTATGCGGGCAGCAGCGGCAAGCAGCACGGCCTGCTTATTAACATAAACGCTTATACACTCCTGCGGATTATAATTGACCCTCCGTTTGGATTTTCTTTTCGAACACCAAACAGAGTACCAGGGGCTACTACCTATCGGGTGGTAATTTCACACATTTTTTACTTACCTCAAGCCCGTCAGAAGCTTGCGAGCTTCGGTTAGTCCGCTTTTGGCGGACAGAACCTTTTGAATCACCGCACTCATAAGAGTATGGTGCTCTTCATTTGTGGAAGCGCCTCGAAGCGCTTCCACCAAACTATTCGGCGCCATTGACGTGAAGGAAGTCCTCGGCACGGGCGGCTCACCCTCCCTAACGAGGGGCTGCCCGCCTAAATCCGGAACCGTCGAAGGCTCCGGATCAGTGTTCGGTCGAGAGTCCGCCTTGTTGCGGCTCTCATCGACGCGATCCGCGGGGATCTTGAACCCCGCATGTCCGACATCTGGAACTCCGCCTTGGGGCGTCTCCAGGGTCACCTCCCCCTGCTCGGGGAACCTTCGGGACAACACCTCCGTGTCATCCACAGGCAGAGGAGTGGTGGCCGTCGGGAGCGAGTTCATCTCTGAAGCACTCAGAGACCCATCCGAAGACGACACCTCTGGATGAGCCCTGGCCGGACTGCATATATGTTCGGTGTTATTAAAGCAACTATGAAATAAAATCACGGTAGAGTGTGGACACTTACGATCGCGCTAGGGGCTTCCCCTGGGCAGCCACCCTTCCTCGCTATGAGCGGCCATGGTGGAGCAGTCCGGAAAGGACGTCTTTCCCTTCTTGGGCGTCCCAGCCGCCCCCTCCGAGGCGGCTTTCCTCTTTTCTCCTCCCCAGCACGGGGAGGTAGAATTTTCTCTTGCTTCCCCCCGCCACCGCGGGAGGAATCCGTCTCGTCGTCGTCAG
The DNA here is from genome assembly GCA_021605145.1 of Aegilops bicornis. Taxonomy (NCBI): domain Eukaryota; kingdom Viridiplantae; phylum Streptophyta; class Magnoliopsida; order Poales; family Poaceae; genus Aegilops; species Aegilops bicornis. The sequence continues at coordinate 691,480,792 of CM038671.1, read as the reverse complement.
ACGTCGAGGATATGACGGCCTTGCGCCGAGGGCCTTTTTTGGCCCCTGGTTCGCCTCCTCAGGCCCCTCATCCTTTCCGGACGGGGCGTCTTCTTCTTCCTCCTCCCCTCCGTGGGAGGAGTGTGCCTCGTCATCTTCGGACGAGGCCTCCAGCACAACCTTATGCCGGAGACCCTTTCGGGTCCCCGGGGCCTTCTTATCGGCCTTCTTCCCTGGCGCCTCGTACGGCGCGGGACCAGCTTTATCTCCGTCGGGGAGAGCATTGTCAGTGAAGCTTTTCGGCGGCGGGCAGACAGTCAATCTGCTCCATTTGTCTCCACATAATCTGAGCAAATATGCACAATTACTTAAGACTCCCCATGAGTATCTTTGGGAAGGACTGAATTTGGTGATAGCACGAAAACTCACCTTGCTAGGAGGTCACATGGGCATGGAGCCCACGGTCCTCGGATGTGGGAGGAGGTACTTCGGAGGCCTTGAACAACGCCTTCCACGCGCCTTTGTGCTTCATGCCATAGAGCCTCTGAAGCATCTGGTGTTCGACCGGGACGAACTCCCACAGATTGAATGCCTGCCTTTGGCACGACAGAAGTCGGCGAACGAGCATGACCTGGATCATGTTCACAAGCTTGATGTTCTTGTCCTTCATGCTCTTAATGCAGGTTTTGAGTCCGGTTAGCTCTGTAGGTTCACCCCAGGACAGGCCCTTCCTCTCCCAGGAAGTGAGCCGCATGGGGGTGCCGGGTCGGAACTCGGGGGCCGCCGCCCAGTTGGCGTCGCGCGGCTTGGTGATGTAGAACCACCCCGATTGCCACCCTTTAACGGTTTCCGCAAAGGAACCGTCAAGCCAGGTGACGTTAGGCAACTTGCCCACCATGGCCCCTCTGCACTCCGCTTGGTGGCCGCTCACGACCTTCGGCTTCACGCAGAAGGTTTGCAGCCACAAGCCGAAGTGGGGCTTGATGCGGAGGAAGACCTCGCATACGATGATGAACGTCGAGATGTTGAGGATGAAATTCGGGGCTAGATCGTGGAAATATAGCCCGTAGTAGAACATGAGCCCGCGGACAAAGGGATGAAGTGGAAATCCCAGTCCACGGACGAAGTGGGCGATGAACATGACCCTCTCATGGGGTCCTGGGGTCGGAATGACCTGCCCGGTGTCCGGTAGCCGGTGCGCTATATACTGCTGACCAAGTATCCAAGCCGCTTAGAAGATTTGCGATATGCTTCTCCTTGACGGTGGAAGCCACCCACTTGCCTCCTGCTCCGGACATGTTTAGCTGTGCAAACAAGACTTGGGATTGGGTGTTGGAGCTCGAGGGGGCAAGAGTGGGCAAAGGAGGAAGAAGGCGTGGGTAAAAAATGGGGAAATCATATCCCTTTATAGAGGCGGCGAAAGCGGTGTGCCTCCCCACTTGCCCGTTGGGAATCGCTTGCTTCCCAAGCGCCACAATTGATAATGTGGTGGGATTACCCGTACCCGTATTGATGAGAATCCCATGATAAGGGACATGATCTCTGCTTTGACAAGACGTGTCAAGGAAACCGCCTCGCAATATGCGCTGTGGCTGGTTGTGGGAAAACGGTTCGAATAATGACCCGACCGTAATGACACGTCGCGTTGCCTAAAAAGTTGTCAGCAGATTGCGTTTGTGAAATACCATTCTCTCTACGGTGGAATGTGAAGATCATTTTGTGGATCCGGACACGGTTCATGTGTTCGATAACTACTTTGGAGTACTCGGAGGAGGAACCCGCCATGCAATGTCGAAGACAAGACTGCGCGCCGGACTCATCGTCATTGAAGCCTGGTTCAGGGGCTACTGAGGGGTTCCTGGATTAGGGGGTATCCGCACAGCCGGACTGTATGCATCGTCCGGACTATTGAAGCGTGAAGATACAAGACTCAAGACTTCGACCCTTGTCCGGATGGGACTTTCCTTGGCGTGGAAGGCAAGCTTGGCGATCTGGATATTATATTTGCTTCCTTGTAACCGACTCCATGTAAACCCTAGCCCTCTCTGGTGTCTATATAAACCAGAGAGGTTGGTCCTTAGAAGGCCGATCACAATTACAATCATACCATCATAGGCTAGCTTCTAGGGTTTAGCCTCTATGATCTCGTGGTAGATCTACTCTTGTACTACCCATATCTTCAATATTAATCAAGCAGGAAGTAGGGTTTTACCTCCATTGACAGGGCCTGAACCTGGGTAAACATCTGTGTCCCTTGTTTCCTGTTACCATCAGGCTGGACGCACAGATCGGGACCCCCTACCCGAGATCCGCCGGTTTTGACACCGACACTCGCCATTACAGAAGTGTCACCTCCGGACTACGCCCAGCGTGGATTAGGGGCTGAGAGCGGGGAATTTTACGTCCCACCCACCACCCACTTAATATCCACTGTCAAGGACCTAACCGACATGCTAGATTACGCCTCCAAAGACATCGACGGTATGGACGATGATGCCGGAGACGAACCAGGCCAGAACCCACCTATCACTGGTCGTTGGGCGGCCACTTCTACATATGATGTATATATGGTGGATACACCCAAAAAGGACGACGACGACACTCAGGATCCGATTGAGGACAAGCCCGTCGAAGTGCCCCCAAAGCACCAACGTCAGAGACGCCTCTCACGATCACGTCGGGAAAAAGAAAGTAACACCGGCACGGGAGACAATAACACTCCGGAGAATGCCAAAGACTCCGATCACCCCATTGAGCCTACCGTTGAGTAGGACAAGTGGGAAGACGGACAAGTAAATCCAGATGAACTGGCCGAGCGCGAGGATTCGGAGGATAGTAACTACCTACCGGCCTCCAAGGAGGATATCAGCCTTGGAGACGAAGATTTCATTGTGCCATAGGAACCCCTCGAGCAAGAGCGCTTCAATCAACAGCTCATCGCCATGGCAAGGAGCCTCAAAAAGAAACAGCAACAGCTTCAAGACGAAAAGGATACGCTCAATGACAGATGGACTGAAGTCCTGGCGGCTGAAGAATACGGCTTTTAACACCCAAAAAAGAGCTACTCGAAGCGCACACTACTACCACAATTTGACAACGAGGCCCTTGAGCCAATATCGCCAAGGTATAATCCTGCTGACGAACCTGGCCGACCACCACATGGACGGGACAGAGCGGCTACTTATGCCAAACACCAACCCGCACCACCTCGCCGTCGAGGCACAGAGGTAGCGGCGTCGGGCTACACCTATGACCTACGCCAAGACCTGGACAATTGAGCCGTTCAGGCCCAATCAATCTATGGATCAAGGGGGCGTGCTCCAAGTCGAGATGATGGCAATCAAGCCTGGCGCGTTAAGCATAACCTCATCCGGGCTGAAAACCGAACACGGATGTCATCCAAACTCCGTCGTGACGTTGCCCGATTCAGAGGCGCCGCACACCCCTTATGCTTTACCGATGAGGTAATGCAGCACCAGTCCCCATAAGGGTTTAAACCCGTAAACATTGAAGCATACGATGGAACGACAGATCCCGCGGTATTGATCGAAGATTTTCTTCTCCATATTCACATGGCTCGCGGTGATAATCTCAACGCCATTAAATACCCCCCCCCCCTAAAACTAAAGGGGCCAGCACGGCACTAGCTAAACAACCTCCCAGAGAACTCTATTGGCAGCTGGGAAGATTTGGAGGATGCCTTTCAAGATAACTTCCAAGGTACCTATGTATGGCCGCCGGACGCCGATGACCTTAGTCACATAGTCCAGCAACTCGGAGAGTCAGCCCGCAAGCTCTGGACCAGGTTCTTAATCAAAAAGAATGAAATAGTCGACTGTCCGGACGCAGAAGCCCTAGCGGCCTTTAAACATAGCGTCTGTGATGAATGGCTCGCCCGACACCTTGGCCAACAAAAGCCGAAGTCTATGGCAGCCCTTACCGCACTCATGACCCGGTTTTGCGCGGGAGAAGACAGCTAGTTAGCTCGGAGAAGCAACAGCACCAGCGACCCTGGCACCTCTGAAGCCAGGGATGGCAATGGCAAGACACGGTGCAACAAACATAAGCGTCAGAACAACAATGAAGATACTGAAGATACGACGGTCAATGCCGGATTTAGTGGCTCTAAACCTGGTCAGCGGAAGAAGCCATTCAAAGGAAATAGGGATGGTCCATCTAATTTGGACAAAATACTAGATCGGCCTTGACAGATTCATGGCACCCCGACAAGCCCGCCAATCATTCCAACAGAAACTGTTAGGTGTTTAAACAGGCCAGTAAGTTAAATACCGAACATAAGGGGAAAGGGCCGCCAAGCGAGGATGGTGATGAGTCCCGCCCACCAAACATAGGGGGACATAACAAATTTCCCCTGAGGTAAAAACAATGAATATGATATACGTCACTCATATTCCCAAGAGGGAGTGCAAGCGCGCACTAAGGGACGTCTACACCGTAGAGCCGGTCGCCCCAAAATTCAATCCTTGGTCGGCTTGTCCGATCACCTTCGATCGCAGGGACCACCCGACCAGTATCCGTCATGGAGGTTCGGCAACCCTGGTCCTCGATCCAATCATCGCTGGATTCCATCTCACTCGAGTCCTCATGGACGGCGGCAACAGTCTTAACTTGATTTATCAAGACATTGTTCATAAAATGGGCATTGACCCATCAAGAATCAAGCCTAGTAACACCACCTTTAAAGGAGTGATACCCGGCGTAGAAGCCCGCTGCACGGGTTCCTTAACATTGGAAGTAGTCTTCGGTTCACCGGATAACTTCCGAAGAGAAGACTTGATCTTCGACATTGTCCACTTTCGCAGTGGTTATCATGCACTGCTCGGGCAAACCGCCTTCGCCCGCTTCAATGCGGTCCAGCACTATGCTTACTTAAAGCTCAAGATGCCCGGACCGCGCGGCGTCATAACAGTCGGAAATATGGAGAGCTCCCTCCGTACTGAGGAGCATACCGCGGCCCTCGCAGCCGAGGTACAAAGAGGCCTCATCAAGCCGAACATTTCATCAGCCATCAAGCCCCTGGACACTGTCAAACGAGTCCGGTCCACTCTGCAGAACGACAGCTCGGTGCATCTGGAGCTGGACTAGCAGTTCTGCCTCCGTCACTCGCCTCATCCCACCGTGACATATGTACCGCGTGTGCATAACTACACACTTAAAATACCTTGGGCAACAACGGAGGCACAATGCGGGCAGGTTCTATGGCGTGGTTTAACCCTATTTTGACCTCAGCCCCTTCCTTTTTCTTCCTTTCTCTTCCTCCTCTTACAGGTTCGTTAAAACCTAATCACTTTACGGTCGCAAAAAGGCTCTTTCCCAGGCCCCTTCTATACACGCGATCGTCGATTTCTCCTCTCAAAGGATTTGGCACCAAGGCGACAGCGGTGCAGACGTGCGACAGGGCGTCAAGGGAATCTTCAAGAATACCTTTTCTTTTTTTCGGCCCTGTATACAGCTTCCCCTTGTATACAAATTCTCGGCATGTAAAATAGCCTTGATCTTTATGGCATTATCTGTAATAGCACGTTTTGACGTATCAACCAGACTATAATGGAGATAGTTTTTTTCACCAACCCATGTTCGGTACTGGTTTATTTCATAATCTGTATTCGCTCTTAATGTCAGATTGCCATATATACTTTGGTACGGCTTAAACGCCAGGGGCTCTACTCGGCCACAAAAAAATTTCAAAAAAAAAAGTCAGAACACTTCTAGAGTATACTTCGGCGTCCCGAATATCGCATTATATGCATCAGCTCCGAATTATGTCTTTGGTCAATAGTTGGGTTGCCCGGCTCCTGTGATTACTACCTTACGTTCCACTTGTTCGGCTAGGGTAGTAAAGGGAGAACTACTGCGATTGTGTTTCTGGCTCGTCCGGTCAAACACCTCAGTAGAGAAAGCCGAAAACTGACTGCCATGATACAGCGAGAGCTGGTCGGCAATTCGGCGACTTGCTATAAATCTCTCGCGACTTCCGCCGTATTATACGAAGGACTGGCCTTCGTCCAGCCACGCGCCTAAGGCATCCCAGTGCGAATAGCCGCATACGCACCAGGGGCTAGTACTTAGTCCCTCCGTCAAACTCCTATGACTAAGTGAGAGTGAAAAAGCCGCATAGTCTGATTGCCTGGTTCGCTGCACAGACATCTCCTTTATGGACCAAGATGTTGGGTCAAGTGTGATCGGGCGCTATTCCGAACACCCACGTAGCATCTACGTGGGGGCTGAAGTCGACAACTGGCAAACTCTTAAAATAAAAAATGGCCGCACAGGAGGAAAGTAATTTCAGATAAAGGCATACATATATTACATGCCTTGGTTCATAACACAAAGTCTGGATAAATATATTACATTCACTCAAACATGATATCCTTTGAGCATTGGCCCTCTACTATTTGGGCACCCTCCAGGACATCGTAAAAATACCGCTCCGGCTTGTGGTGGTCCTTGCCTTCGGGTGGGCCCTCGGTCGCCACGACGGTGGCCTTCATCTTCGCCCGGTGCATCTTGACACGGGCAAAGGCCATCCACGCACCCTCTATGCACGCCGAGCGCTTTACAGCTTCAACTCGGGGCAGAGCGTCGGTGATTCGCTTCACCAGGCCCAAGTAGCTGCTAGGAATGGGTTTGGTTGGCCAAAGCCGGACTATGATGTCCTTCATGGCCAAACCGGACATCCTATGCAGCTCCGCCAGTTGCATCATCTGGTAGTTCAATAGCATCGGACGCTCCGGCGCCAGGAACTGTGACCAGAAGAGCTTCTCCGTGGTGTTCCCCTCCTGGGCCTAGAAGAACTGCACGGCGTCGGCATCACTCTTCGGAAGATCCACGAATGCGTCTGGAGAACTCCAAGTCGAGTGAGCAAGGCATATCTTTGACAGCCAAATATACTCTACAAAAGAAAGGGCTTACCAGCCGCTATCTGTTCGGCCTGCCGGATCTCCTCACAAATTGCCCGGGACTCGGTCCAAGCCTCTTTGGCCTCCTGGAGGGCCTTGGCGAGATCGACCGCTTGGACCACATTCTTCTCCTCCAAGGCCTCGCACTTGTCGATGGCATCCTCCAGCTCTTGCTCTACGTCGGTCACCCTCTCCTGGTGCTGGCGGCGGGCAACCTGTTCGGCCTTTAAATCCGTAGCCGCTTTATCAACAGCCACTTTGCTCGCCTTCGTCCACTCCTTGGCTTGGGCATGGGCGCTCTTGAGGGTCCCGACCTCGGCCGCGCTACCTGCAATCATAATCATAGCAGTGCACGAGCTTAACTCCGAATTTGCATATCACTTCAGGCATATGAGAGCTCCTTTAAACATACCTTGTGCCTCATCAAACCGCTTGTTAATTCGGTCGATCTCATCATGAGCCAGCTTCAGCTTCCGATTGAGTTCGGAAACTTCGGCAACCTGGGCGGTCGCCGCCAACAAGGAAGCCTGTTATAAAATAGCAAAGTACGTCACCTCTTCTGAATACTATGTGATCCTCTGTTCGGTTTTTCTCAAAACCGAACACAGTCTTAGGGGCTACTACCTATATACATGCATATTTCCTTCATATGAGAAGCGTCTAAGAGTATTACGTCGCATACCTCGAAGCCTGTTAGCAGGCTGGTGAAGGCTTCATTCAGCCCACTCTTGGCGGACTAAACCTTCTCAACCACCACACCCATTAGGGTGCGCTGCTCCTCCATGATGGCAGCATGTTTTAGTGCCTCCGTCGGAGTATTCGGCGCCTCCGTATTAGTGGAGGTCGCCGTCGGAGTCGACGCTCCCCCTCCTTCAAAGAGGGTTGCTCGCTCGATTCCGGAGCCATGTGGGTCTCCGGAATAGTGTTCAGCTGGGGGCCGGACTTGTCAAGGCCCCCGCTATCGGTCTCCATAGGGGTTGCACCCCCCATGTTCTCGGCAGCCGAGGCTTCACCCTCAGGCGCCGTATTGGCAGCCCCCCTCTCCTCTCCATGGCCCAGAGAGACCCTTCGGGACAACACCTCAGCGTCATCCACGATGGTTGGTGGAGAGGCTCGCGGAGGCGTCTCGCTCTCCACCATCTCCGGTGCCAGAGAGCTCCCGTCAGATAGCGATGGATGGGGGAGGTCGCGAGCAGGACTGAAATACACAAAACATAATATGTTATATTAAAAACATAAAAGACTGGATATTTGTAAAGTATCCTTTGATACTCACGATGTGGCCAGGGGCTTTTCCCTGGGGCGCTTCTTGGGGATGTGTTCGGCATCCGAATCCAAACCATCCGAGAGGGTTATCTTCTCCCTCTTGGACACCCCCTCATCCGGGTCTGTGGAGGCCGCCCTTTTCTTTTTCCTCCCCTTGAGGGGAGAATCACTTTCTGCCTCCTCCTCCTCTTCGTCTTCGTCTCCCTCATGGGAGGAGGGGACTTCGGTCTCTTCGGACACAGCGTCCGAAGTACCCTTACGGTGAAGGCCGCCCTTGGCCTCCTTGCTCTTCTTCTTGGCCTTCTTCTCCGGCGCCTGATAAGGCGCTGGAACCAGCATCTTCATGAGCTGGGGTGTGGCCGGATCTTCAGGCAATGGCGCTGAACACTTGATCCGCTCCGCCTTCGCTATCCAGCCCTGTGAGAGGGACGGGGAACTCATTATGCCTAAGGAAAGGTATGTTCAGGAATAATAACTTACGGAGTGGCCGGATTCTCGCTGTCAAGGCCGATGTCTTCGGTCCTCTTCGGCCACGTCTTCTGGGCCTTGAAGAGCAGCTTCTAAATCTCTTCGTGCGTTATGCCAAAGAAACACTGCAGGGTCCGGGACCTTCCGGATTGAAATCCCACATATGAAGAGGTCGTAGTTGGCAGGGGATGATCCGGCGAAAGAGCATCACCTGAATCACGTCAGTGAGACTGGTGTTCTTGCTTATCATATTTTTGTTGCGCTTTTGCAGCGTCAGCACTTCCGCGGTCGACCCCCAGTCCAGACTCTTGTTTTTCCACGACGCGAGCCGCATAGGGGGGCCCAGATCTGAAATCAGGAGTGGCCGCCCACCTGGCGCCGCGAGGTTCGGTGACGTAGAACCACTCCTGCTGCCACACTTTGACGGTCTCCACAAAGGCCCCTTTAGGCCAAGTGGTGTTGGGAAGCTTGCTCACCATGGCGCCGCCGCCGTCCGCATGCTGCCCGTCGACCACCTTCGGCTTCATATTGAAGACTTTTAGCCATAAGCCGAAGTGTGGGGGGGATGCGGAGTAGCGCCTCACACACGACGATAAATGCCAAGATGTGGAGGAAAGAATTTGGGGCTAGATCATGGAAATCTAGCCCGTGATAGAACATGAGGCTGCAGACAAAGGGGTGGAGGGGAAACCCTATTCCGTGGAGGAAGTGAGATATGAACACAACCCTTTCGCCGGGCTCTGGTGTCGAAGTAATGGGCCACGGGTAGCCTAACCCGAGCTCCAGAACCTTTCAGGACATCGGGGCCGGCTGCGCCCCTCCAGACGCTAAGATAGAGCGCCGCCTTCTGGCGGCCGGCTGGCCGAATGGCCGACTGCCGGAAGACGGCCGTGCTCAGGAAGGCGGCTCCAAGACGAGCCGGCTCCTAGCAGGCGACCTCCAGAGAGGCCGGCTCCTAGTATTCGGCCCATGGCGCCCTCAGAGTCTGCGCCCCCATTAAGACAACAAGACAGGGTGAGGTTTTAGTGTAGCCCATCACCCCAGTATCCAGGGCCGGGCATGGCCGTAGTGTTCCGTACAAGCGGAGATATCCGCCCGGCGCGGCATTGTTGACACTCCCCCCTGACATCATTCATGTCAAGCGAAGCCCTGTTCCCATGACCGTCTGTCAGTACGGCCCGAAGACGGCAGGCCCTACCGGTCAGCGAGAGCCCGGAAGACGGCTGTCGCGACCAGACCCGAATGGATCTAGCGCTCTGTGCTCAGTGTCATCCCTGGATCAGTAATGCTGACACCACACAAGATGCCGAAGGATTTATAGCGAGTAGCAATCACACACTTATTACATCGTTGTCCACAAGGGAACTTAATACAATAATATGGCTTAAGGCCATCTAATAATAACAGCGGAAGGCTTGGAAAACGAGTGAGTCCATCAACTCCAACGTCATCACAGATTATAGAACCACGAACTAACACCTTACAAATGCGTGCGAAAAGTCTCGCAACATGAAAAGTTGCAGCCCGAAAACGGGTCAAGACATGGAATATCCGGCAATGTAACACATAGAGAACAATGAAGCAACAGGCCTATACTACATGCATATTTGGCTGGTGGTAAGGCTCTCTTGTTACATTTTTGCATAAAGCTGATTTTCCCTACATCAAAGGAATAATTTTATTTAACTATCATGGTGGTTGTTAAACATTGAGAATGGTTGACAAAGCATCCTCAATCCCAATTAAAAAGTACTCATTAAAAACCCAATACTTTATTATTAAGTAACATGTTGAGATTCACATGATATTCAAGTACTAGATACTCAAAACGTCCATAACCGGGGACACGGCTAATCATGATTAGTTTATACACTCTGCAGAGGTTGGCACTTTTCCCCACAAGACTCGATCGCCTCCGCTTGGTTCTCGTGACTTCATGGTGTTTGAGAAGCGGATGACCGAGACATAGTCTTTCGTAAGCGCTTAGCACCTTACATGTGGGTAGACCGTACCAACCTACATCCCCTACATCAGCTAGCCTACCCGTAAGAGTTCGCACAACTTAGTCAACTACACCAGAGCCCATAATTGGCTTGTGGCTGCACACGGAAGTTTCTAGTTTGAATAATCTCATGATCCCTTAGAGCCTGGGTGGCGGTCCGAAGAAATACAGGCAAGTCCTGATAGAAACCAGGTCCCTCAATCCACCCAGATGTGTGTTTCGGTTGCCACCTTAGATAAACCATTATTAACAATCTCACATCTGTCATGGATATTCACTCACCCAATCCACGTCTACTAGCATAGCATGGCATAATAAAGCAAACGTAGAAGTAACTCCCAAGGTTTCGTAAGTAAGCAGTAATAGGTACTACCTCAATCTACTTCCCATCCCACAATTTGATTAGATCCTAATCATGCAAGTGTTTGAGGGTTTGATCTAATGCATAAAACTGGGTAGTAGAAAAGGTATGATCAAAGTGTTACTTGCCTTGCGATGATCCATGAGACCTAGAGATTCAAGTAACAAGCGGGCGCTCACGGGTGATCTAACGCAGACAAACAACAAGCGTACAATAATTACTCATCTAATGCACAGGTAAATCTCGAATAAAAGATCTAACCAGATAGTTCAACTTAAGAACCCTGGTTGCAAAAGAATCGAATCAAATAAAGCATCGAAAGTCGGAACTCGAGAGAGAACGACTCGGTTTAGCAAATCTGAAATTAGGTCAAAATCTCACAGTAGCAAAATTCTGTGAAAGTAGGTTAGTCGGAACGGCGGTTTTATTCTGAAACTCCAGCGCTTGAATCACCTGATTAGATAAACGAGCAAGAAATAAAACAGCTTTGAAAATCGGATCAGAAATCGAATCTGAAAAATAACGGATTAAATCCGATTTAAAAGAAAACGACGAACGGATTAAATAACGGACGTTCGTTAACAGAAGTAATCCAACGAACACGTTCATTGAAACGAACGGGTCGGTGAGCGTTCACTAAATAAGAAAACCGAAAAAAAACCAATCTAGGTTTTTTAAAAAACCGAACATCTCAAAACGGACCGGGTTTTCTAGGGAAACCGGATCGGATCGGGCGGCGCTGGGCGGCTACCTCCGGTGGCTTTCGCCAAGGGGTCCGCGGGCTCCGGGGTGGGGCGACGAGGGCGGCGGGTGCTCGGCGACGCGGCTGGGGCGGGTGGGGCGAGTTGAGGGGGGGCGCGGGTTTTAAGGAGGGGGGGGGCGTAGCCGGCTTGGGAGGGGGGGCAAGGCGGCTGGTCGGAGCCGACTCGGGCGGCGGGCGGCGGCGGGCGGCGGGACGCCGCCAAGGCGAGGAGGAGAGGAGGAGGTGGGCTGGGGCGCTGGGGGGTTCGGCCGGGCCTTGGCCTGTGGGGGCGACAGATTTTTTTTTTTTAAATTAAAATTAAAACAAAGCTAATTAAAAAATATCAAAGCGAACTCCGATTTAAATAAAACAAATTTTCCCCGACTCCTAAAAATGAGTCGAACAAAATGAACTTTAAAAAGCGGCAAACATGCATAAATTTTAAAATGCTCATTTTGCCTAAGCAAAATAAATCTTTCAAAAACCAAATTTGATTTATTTAACATATCTTCATTTTTCCTAAATGTTGGGAAAGTCATATTATTCCCTCTCAAAATATTTTTATAGGAAAAACTTTATGAAGATAATTAAATAATTCCAATGATCCTATTTTTCAAAATTTGAGAAATCCCAAATATGAAAATAATGAAACTTCCAACTCTCTCCGAGGGTCCTTGAGTTGCGTGAAATTTTCTAGGATCGGAAAATGCGAGAAAAATATGATATGCATGATGACCTAATGTATAACATTCCAAATTGAAAATTTGGGATGTTACAAACCTACCCCTTAAGATGAATCTAGCCCTCGAGATTCGGGTTAACTAGAAAATAGGTGAGGTGGTCCTTGATCAAAACTTACTCTCTTTCCCAGGTGGCTTCATCCTCAGTGTGGTGGCTCCACTGAACTTCGCAAAACTTGATAACCTTACTTCGGGTAACTCTGCTGGCATAATCGAGAATCTTAACCGGTTTTTCCTCATATATCAAATCATCCTTCAACTGAATTGCTTCCAATGGTACAGTATCTCTTAACGGTACCTCTGCTATTTCGGGGTGACATTTCTTCAACTGAGAAACATGGAATACATCATGAACTCCTGACAGTCCTTCTGGTAATTCCAACTTATAAGCAACTTCTCCCATGCGTTGCAAAATCTTATACGGTCCAACGAAACGGGGTGCTAACTTTCCTTTAACTCCAAAACGCTTAACTCCTCGAAGCGGGGATACTCTGAGATATACTCATCTCAGCTTCATACTCAATCGCTGGCGCTTTGAATCGGCATAGCTCTTTTATGCAGGACTGGGCTACCTTGAGCTGTCTCGAATCAACTTAACTTTCTGCTCAGACTCCTTAATCAAATCTGGTCCAAACAACCGACGATCTCCGGTTTAGTCCCATAACAACGGTGTCCTGCACCTTCTTCCATACAAAGCCTCGAAAGGTGCCATCTTCAAGCTGGTTTGGTAGCTGTTGTTGTAGGAAAATTCTGCATACGGCAAATTATCATCCCAGCTAGATCCATAATCTAGGGCACAAGCTCTCAAAGCATGTCCTCCAAAATCTGATTGACTCTCTCGGTGCATCCATCGGTGCTGTGGGTGGAAAGCTGTCTTTGAATTCCAATCTAGTTCCCAAAGTTTCGTGCAAGCTGGTTCCAAAATTTCGAGGTAAACTGGGTTCCTCTATACGTCTGATGCTCCTCGGAACTCCGTGTAAGCACACAATTCTGGTCATGTATATCTTTGCCAACTTAGCACTGCTATAGGTAGTCTTGACTGGAATAAAATGAGCTACCTTGGTCAAACGGGTCGACTATAACCCAAATCGAGTCATATCTGAGCAGGTCTTTGGCAATCCTGTGATAAAATCCATGCCTAGTTTATCCCACTTCCATTCGGGTATCGGCAATGGTTGTAACAATCCTGGCCGCTTCGATGTTACGCCTTTACTTTCGACATACATCGCAAACTGCTACATACTACGCAATATCCTTCTTCATTCCGGTCCACGGAAAGTATTCTTCAAATCCAAATACATCTTGGTATTTCCTGGGTGAATCGAATAGGGTGAATCATGGGCTTCTTGTAAAATCAACTTCACGATCTACGGGTCATTGGGCACATAAACACGATCTTCAAACCATAGGGTATCGTGCTCATCCTCCACGAAATCCTTTAGCTTTTCCTTTGCTCATTTTCTCCTTTATAGAGGCAACTTCCTTATCGCCTTTTGGGCTTCTCGATTTTGTCCATCGATGTCGATTTGAATCTCCAATGCTGCTACGTAGCCTCTCGGAACTATTTCCAAACATAGCTCTCGAAAGTCCTCGGCTAACTCATTGGGTATTCCTCCCTTCATTAGGGTATTGACGTGGCTCTTACGGCTCAATGCGTGCCTTTCGACATTAGCCTTCCCGGGTGATAATGCAATCTCATGTCATAATCCTTGATAAGCTCTAACCATCTCCTTTATGCGAGATTCAATTTCATACGTGTGAAGATGTACTTCAAACTCTTGTGATCCGTATATACTTCACAATGATTTCCAATGAGAAAATGTCTCCACGTCTTGAGGCATGCACAACGGCTGCTAACTCCAAATCATGAGTGGCATAATTCAACTCATGGGGCTTAAGTTGTCGTGAGGCTTGCTCTGAAACAACTCTTCCTTCTGCATAAGCACTGCTCCAAGTCCTCGGCGTGAAGCGCCGCAATACACCTCATAATCCTTAGTGCGATCGGCAATATCAAGACTAATGAGGTGACCAATCTTTTCTTCAACTCCTGAAAACTTGCCTCACAGTCCTCAGTCCATATAAATTTGTTTTCCTTCTTCAACAATTCTGTCATAGGCTTAGCAATCCTTGAGAAATTCTCAATGAATCTTCGGTAGTATCCTGCGAGTCCAAGGAAACTCGAATCTCTCCAACTGTCGTTGGTGCTTCCCATTTGGTTACGGTCTCAACTTTTGTGGGGTCAACTGCTATCCCTTCTCCGGATATAACATGTCCGAGAAATCCAACTTCCTTTAACCAAAACTCACATTTGCTGAACTTGGCATACAACTGGTGTTCCCTCAGTTTCTCCAAAACCAATCGCAAATGTTTCTTGTGTTCCTCTTCATTCTTGAGAAAATCAAAATGTCATCAATGAACACCACGATTTAACTTATCCAAAAACTCCATAAACACTTTGTTCATCAGGTTCATGAAATAGGCTGGTGCGTTAGTCGATCCAAATGACATAACGGTATACTTCGTATAGTCCATATCTCGTGGTAAATGCTGTCTTGGGTATGTCCTGCTCCCGAATCTTCAAGCGATGGTACCACGATCGCAAGTCGATCTTGGAAAACACTTTGGCTCCTTGCAAGCGATCAAACAGATCATTTATCATAGGTAGTGGGTACTTGTTCTTGATTGTTACTTCATTCAATCCACGATAATCAACAACCATTCTTAACGATCCATCCTTCTTCTCCACTAGCAAAGCGGGTGATCCCCAAGGTGAAAGAGCTTGGGCGTATAAAACCTTTATCCAAAAGCTCCTTAATCTGCTTCTTGATTTCCGCCAAATCTGTCTTTGGCATCCTATATGGTAAACGCCGATATCGGGCCTGTTCACGGCAATAGCTCGATCAAAAACTCAATGTCTCTATCCGGTGGCATTCACAGCAACTCTTAGGAAATACATCAGGAAAATCCTTCACCACTTGTACTTCTTCCTGCACCACTCCTGATAAGCAATTAACTTGTGCTCTCCTCGGCTCGTGCCGTGATACATACTTAATCCTTCTTCCTTCTGGTGTGGTGAGCAAAATTGATTTTGTGGTGCAATCAATGTTTCCTCCATACCTTGATAACCAATCCATACCTAATATCACATCCAATCCTTGGGATTCCAGAACTATTAGGTGCGAGGGAAAACATAGTGTCCAATCCTTAATGGCGATCGATCACACCATTTACTAGCCATGTACTCTGCTCGGGTGAGGTTACTAACATGGGTGACCTAAGGGCTTGGGTTGGTAACTTGTACTTATCCACAAATCCTTGATATGTATGAATGCGATGCACGATGTCGAAAAGAACAAGCTGCGATAAATGACTTAACCAAAAACTTACCGATTCTTGCATCGGGCTGATCTTCAACCTCCTCCACTTCAAGGTGGTTCACATCCTCTATTGAAAGGGTTGGGCTTCTTTCGAGCTTCCATTGCCATTTCCATTACGTATACAGACGGTCATTGGCATAATGCCCGATCTTGCGGCACTTAAAGCAAGTAATATGACTCGAGTCTACTTTGGATGGTGTTGACGGGTTGGTGCGATTACGTCGTTGCTTCCTCCATTCCGTTCCCATTCTTGGTGCTGTTATGGTTATGCTGAATTACCTCCTCCATGGGTATCTGAAACTGAATTCCTGATTTAGGGGTATAACGAGGTTTCATTGAGCTCCAGTTATACTTCCCTTGTCCATACTTCCGCTATGCAGTTCTCAATTCTTCTTTGCTTTCCTTCAATCATGAGGTCTCGGTCTACTAACTCTGGTAGTTATTGAAACTGGCTACCATCAACGGCATCTTGAACTCATCATTCAGTCCTTCTAGAAACTTCTCTGTTTAGCTGCATCAAGAGTAAGCGTCATCCGGGGCATAACGTGCTAGTTTACTAAAGTCATCCACGTCTTGGCCAACAGTCCTTCCTCCTTGGCGTAAATTGCGAAACTCACGCTTCTTCATGGCCATAGCTCCTGCTTTGAAACATGGGCGGTCACGAAGGCTTGCTGAAATTGATCCCATGTGGCGGTGTCTCTGAGGTAAGTGGCTGTGAAATTCTCCCACCATGCTGCTGCGGGTCCTTCAAGCTGATGTCGCAAACTTCACTCTTTCTCCATCCGTGCATCCTGCAGTTGGTCAGCTCCCTTCCTATCTTGCGGAGCCGGTCATACTGCTACAATCGGCTCGGTGCTCTTTGGAGTACACCGGTGATTCAGTCTAAGGAAACGAGTCGAGATGATCCGCATGGTGGTGGTGGCGGTGGGTTGTTGTTGTTGTTGTTGTTGCCACGGTTACGTACCAATGTTTGAATCAGGGTGTTACTGCTTCTGGATCAATTGGGTGATCTCTGGCGGAAAAGCGAATCCGGGTCGCGTCTCGGAGGCATCTGATGGGTTTAGAAAAGATGAGAATTTAGAATAGAATGAGGTCTAAGGGAATCACTACCCAAATGCACATGAGCAAATACACACAAATTCACTTCATTCAATCAAACAAAGGCTTACAACGATCTAACTATCGCAAAAGTGCGTGTACTATAATGTTTACATGGAGGGAATACTACTAATATGTGGGGACTTCTACTAATTTGAACCGGTGGAAGACTCCATAATATACGCTCGACTTCGTCTTCAAAGTCGGGTTCACTTGGATCCGAATCGGTGTCGTCGATGTTGATGTAGTCGCTTGGGTGATTGACATCTTGGTCTTCATTCTTGGCGCCAACTTCTTCTTGAGTTCTTCAATCTCGTACTTAAGATCGTTATTGTGTCTTGCTAGAGCTACGATCTCGTCCATATAGTCCTTGCGAGTTGTCTTGAGTTCTTCTTCAAGCTCGATGATCCTTCCCTTTGCATTACGCAACTCCAACATATCATTGCACATCTGGTTCTCTGACGTCGAATGTCTTTGGTTTAACTCCTGGATGAATGCTGCAATGGACCTATCCTTCTTGGTCTTGTGACGTCCCATTTGTCATCTCGGCGTCCGCAAATCTGGTAAATTGTGTCCTTGAGGTCTTCTTGATAAACTTCTCCAATGCGTCCCATGGTGATGTGAGCTGCCATGCTCTTTCCCAAACTCCAAGTTGGTGCACTGAAAACACTATCTATAGGCTTGGTGATTGGGGCGAATGTCCTTCTGGAGCGTGGCGTGAATCTTCCAGCTCCTCTTGGTAGAGTGGCGTTGAAAGTCCGGTGAAGCTTGGTAATCCAATGTTCGGTACTTGGTAACTTCCTTCAAGTGAAATCCAAAAGGTGTGCCTTCATCCGGTTGGGTGTACTTGATCTTGGCGTCCTTCATCCTAAAGAGAGTAGAAAAGATGAGGAGTTAGAAAATGGGAAGAGAATAGTGATCTATGGCTTTATCTTAGTGGTGCGTGTCCTACGGTCGGTGTGCTCGATACCATTCTCTGTCATGACCGGACCGAATGGATCTAGCGCTCTGTGCTCGATGTCATCCTGGATCGAATGTCGACACCACACAAGATGCCGAAGGATTTATAGCGAGTAGCAATCACACACTTATTACATCGTTGTCCACAAGGGAACTTAATACAATAATATGGCTTAAGGCCATCTAATAATAACAGCGGAAGGCTTGGAAAGCGAGTGAGTCCATCAACTCCAACGGCATCACCGAGTATAGAACCACGAACTAACACCTTACCGTAAATGCGAAAAAGTCTGCAACATGAAAAAGTTGCAGCCAAAACGGTCGACATGGAATATCTTTGGCAATGTAACACATAGAGAACAATGAAGCAACAGGCCTATACTACATGCATATTTGGCTGGTGGTAAGGCTCTCTGATTTACATTTTTGCATAAAGCTGATTTTTCCCTACATCAAAGGAATAATTTTATTTAACTATCATGGTGGTTGTTAAACATTGAGAATGGTTGACAGCATCCTCAATCCCAATTAAAAAGTACTCATTAAAAACCCAATACTTTATTATTAAGTAACATGTTGAGATTCACATGATATTCAAGTACTAGATAGTCAAAACGTCCATAACCGGGGACACGGCTAATCATGATTAGTTTATACACTCTGCAGAGGTTTGCGCACTTTTCCCCACAAGACTCGATCGCCTCCGCTTGGTTCTCGCACTACATGGTGTTTGAGAAAGCGGATGGCCGAGACATAGTCTTTCGTAAGCGCTAGCACCTTACATGTGGGTAGACCGTACCAACCTACATCCCCTACATCAGCTAGCCTACCCATAAGAGTTCGCACAACTTAGTCAACTACGCTGAGCCCATAATTGGCTTGTGGCTGCACACGGAAGTTTCTAGTTTGAATAATCTCATGATCCCTTAGAGCACGGGTGGCGGTCAGAAGAAATACTGAGGCAAGTCCTGATAGAAACCAGGTGCCTCAATCCACCCAGATGTGTGTTTAGGTTGCCACCTTAGATAAACCATTAATTAACAATCTCACATCTGTCATGGATATTCACTCACCCAATCCACGTCTACTAGCATAGCATGGCATAATAAAGCAAACGTAGAAGTAACTCCCAAGGTTTCAGAAGTAAACAGGTAATAGGTACTACCTCAATCTACTTCCCATCCCACAATTTGATTAGATCCTAATCATGCAAGTGTTTGAGGGTTTGATCTAATGCATAAAACTGGGTAGTAGAAAAGGTATGATCAAAGTGTTACTTGCCTTCTTGATGATCCATGAGACCTAGAGATTCAAGTAACAAGCGGCGCACTCCGGGTGATCTAACGCAGACAAACAACAAGCATACAATAAGTACTCATCTAATGCACAGGAAATCTCGAATAAAAGATCTAACCAGATAGTTCAACTTAAGAACCACGGTTGCAAAAGAATCGAATCAAATAAAGCATCGAAAGTCGGAACTCGAGAGAGAACGACTCGGTTTAGCAAATCTGAAATTAGGTCAAAATCTCACAGTAGCAAAATTCTGTGAAAGTAGGTTAGTCGGAACGGCGGTTTCGTTACGAAACTCCAGGCGCTTGAATCACCTGATTCCGATAAACGAGCAAGAAATAAAACAGATTTGAAAATCGGATCCGAAATCGAATCTGAAAAATAACGGATTAAATCCGATTTAAAAGGAAACGACGAACGAATTAAATAACGGACGTTCGTTAACAGAACTAATCCAACGAACACGTTCATTGAAACGAACGGGTCGGTGAACGTTCACTAAATAAGAAAACCGAAAAAAATAAAACCAATCTAGGTTTTTTTTTAAAAACCGAACATCTCAAAAAAAACGGACCGGGTTTTCTAGGGAAAACCGGATCGGATCGGGCGGCGCGGGGCGGCTACCTCCGGTGGCTCTCGGCCAAGCGGGGTCAGCGGGCTCGCTGGTCTGGGTCGGGCGGTGGCGGCGATGTCGGCGAGGCTCCGGGGGCGACGAGGGCGGCGGGTGCTCGGCGACGGGCGGCCTTCGGCGCCAAGGGGGCGAATTGAGGGGGGGCGCCGGGTTTTAAGGAGGCGAGTCGGCTTGGGGAGGGGGGCAGGCGGGCCGGGTCGGAGCCGGACTCATGGCGGGCGGCGGCGGACGCCGCGGGCGAGGAGAGGAGGAGGGGCCGGGAGGGGCGCCTGGGCTGGTCAGCTTTGGGCCGGGCAGGCCTTGGCCTGTGGGGCGACGCGATTTTTTTAAATGAAAATTAAAACAAAACGAATTTAAAAAAATATCAAACGAACTCCGATTTAAATAAAACAAATTTTCCCCGACTCCTAAAAATGAGTCGAACAAAATGAACTTTAAAAACGGCAAACATGCATAAATTTTTAAAATGCTCATTTTGCCTAAGCAAAATAAATCTTTCAAAACCAAATTTGATTTATTTAACATATCTTCATTTTTCCTAAATGTTGGGAAAGTCATATTATTCCCTCTCAAAATATTTTTATAGGAAAAACTTTATGAAGATAATTAAATAATTCCAATGATCCTATTTTTCAAAATTTGAGAAATCCCAAATATGAAAATAATGAAACTTCCAACTCTCTCCGAGGGTCCTTGAGTTGCGTGAAATTTTCTAGGATCGGAAAATGCGAGAAAAATATGATATGCCTGATGACCTAATGTATAACATTCCAAATTGAAAATTTGGGATGTTACAACGGCGAGAGCTTCACCAGTCGGGCCCGAGGGAGGCCGACCCCCAGCAGTCGGCCTGCTCCTTCCTCGGGGCCCACACGCCATTAACAAAAAAAAGATGCGGAGTGGCTACAGTGATCTCCCGCCAGGCGGCGGGACTGTAGCCACGCTCCCCTGACCGAGCAAGCATCATTAGCATTACGGCTACAGTAACCAGCAGCCGGCAAGACCCGCGAGCAGCAAGGGTGGCCAGTCGGCTCCGTACCAGACCAGGCGGCGGGCCCTAGGAGTCGGCAGAGAAGCCGGCCACCAGAGAGACTGACAGCGAGGTCCTACACCCGGCCAGATTACCATTGTACCCCTGTGGGGTAGTGTTGGGGAACGTAGATTAAAAAATTTCGTATGTGTCACCAAGATCAATCTAGGAGATGCTAGCAATGAGAGAGAGGGAGTGCATCTTCATACCCTTGAAGATCGCTAAGCGGAAGCATTACAAGAACGCGGTTGATGGAGTCGTACTCCCGGCGATTCAAATCGTGGAAGATCCGATCTAGTGCCGAACGGACGGCGCCTCCGTGTTCAACACACGTACAGCTTGTGGACGTCTCCTCCTTCTTGATCCAGCAAGGGGAGAGGAGAAGTTGAGGGAGAACTCCAGCAGCACGATGGTGTGGTGGCGATGGAGCTCGTGGTTCTCCGGCAGAGCTTCGCTAAGCACTACGAAGGAGGAGGAGGAGTTTGAGGAGGAGAGGGTTGCGCCAGGAAAGGGGTGCGGCTGTCCTCTCTCTCCCTCACTATATATAGGAGGAAGGTGGTGGAGGAGGCGCCCTAGGGTTCCCTAGGGGAGGGGCAGCGGCCACAGGGAAAACCCTAGATAGGTTTGGGCGCCCCCACCCCTAGGAAACTTGCCCCCCAAGCCGGGAGGGGAGGCTGCCCTAGGGGAGGCGCCCCCACCTCTCCAGGTTACGTGAGAGGGGTTGGGAGGCGGACAGACCCTTAGTGGGCTGGTGTGCCCCCTCCCTTGGCCCATAAGGCCCCCAACACTTCTTGGGGCCTCAAAACACCTTCAGTCCACGCTGGTCGTCACCCGGTACTCCCAGAACAATTCCGGACTCCAATACCCTTCGTCCAATATATCGATCTTCACCTCCGGACCATTCCGGAGTTCCTAGTCATGTCCGGGATCTCATTCGGGACTTCGAACAACCTTCGGTAACCACATACTATTTCAAATAACAACTCTAGCGTCACTGAACCTTAAGTGTGTAGACCCTACGGGTTCGGGAACCATGCAGACATGACCGAGACACCTCTCCGGCCAATAACCAATAGCGGGATCTAGATACCCATATTGGCTCCCACATGTTCCACGATGATTTCATCGGATGAACCACGATGTCGGGGATTCGATCAATCCCGTATTCAATTCCCTTTGTCAATCGGTATGTTACTTGCCCGAGATTCGATCGTCGGTATCCCAATACCTCGTTCAATCTTGTTGCCGTAAAGTCTCTTTACTCGTTCCGTAATGCATGATCCTGTGACTAACTGCTTAGTCACATTGAGCTCATTATGATGATGCATTACCGAGTGGGCCCAGAGATACCTCTCCGTCATACGGAGTGACAAAACCCAGTCTCGATTCGTACCAACCCAACAGACACTTTCGGAGATACCTATAGTGCACCTTTATAGCCACCCAGTTACGTTGTGACATTTGGTACACCCAAAGCATTCCTGTGGTATCCGGGAGTTGTACAATCTCATGATCTAAGGAAATGATACTTGACACTAGAAAAGCTTTTAGCAAACGAACTACACGATCTTGTGCTATGCTTAGGATTGGGTCTTGTCCATCACATCATTCTCCTAATGATGTGATCCCGTTATCAATGACATCTAATGTCCATGGTCAGGAAACCATAACCATCTATTGATCAAAGAGCTAGTCAACTAGAGGCTCACTAGGGACATGTTGTGGTCTATGTATTCACAATTATAGCATGAACAATAGACAATTATCTTGAACAAGGAAATACAATAATAACCATTTTATTATTGCCTCTAGGGCATATTTCCAATAGTCTCCCACTTGCACTAGAGTCAATAATCTACTTCACATCACTATGTGATTGTAACGAATCCAACACCCATGGGGTTTGTTCATATCTCGCTTGCGAGAGAGGTTATTAGTCAACGGGTCTGAACCTCTCAGATCCGTGTGTGCTTTACAAATCTCTATGTCATCTTGTAGATGCAGCTACCACGCGCTACTTGGAGCTATTCCAAATAACTGCTCTACTATACAAATCCGGTTTACTACACAGAGTCATCCGGATTAGTGTCAAAGTTTGCATCGACGTAACCCTTTACGACGAACTCTTTTACCACCTCCATAATCGAGAAAATTCCTTAATCCACTAGTTACTAAGGATAAGTTCAACCACAGTCATGTGATCCATTCCGGGATCACTCTTGTACCCCTTGACTGACTCATGACAAGGCACACTTCAGGTGCGGTACACAGCATAGCATACTGTAGAGCCTACATCTGAAGCATAGGGGACGACCTTCGTCCTTTCTCTCTCTTCTGCCGTGGTCAGGTCTTGAGTCTTACTCAATACTCACACCTTGTAACACAGCCAAGAACTCCTTCTTCACTGATCTATTTTGAACTCCTTCAAAATCTTGTCACGGTATGTATTCATTTGAAAGTACTATTAAGCGTTTTTTATGTATCCTTATAGATCTTGATGCTCAATGTTCAAGTAGCTTAATCCAGGTTTTCCATTGAAAAACACTTTTCAAATAACCCTGTATGGTTTCCAGAAATTCAACATCATTTCCGATCAACAATATGTTAACAACATATACTCATCAAAAATTCTATAGTGCTCCCACTCACTTCTTTGGAATTACAAGTTTCTCATAAACTTTGTATAAACCCAAAATCTTTGATCATCTCATCAAAGCATACATTCCAACTCCGAGATGCTTACTCCAGTCCTTAGGAGGATTGCTGGAGCTTTGCATACTTGTTAGCATCTTTCAGGATTGACAAAACCTTCTGGTTGTATCACATACAACCTTTCCTCAAGAAAATCGTCGAGGAAACAATGTTTTGACATCCTATCTGCAAGATTTCATAAATAATGCAGTAACTGCTTATATAATCCCAACATACTCTTAGCATCACTACGAGTGAGAAAGCCTCATCGTAGTCAACTCCTTGAACTTGTCGGAAAACATCTTAGCAACAAGTCGAGCTTTCTTAATGGTGATACTTACCATCATTGTCCGTCTTCCTTTTAAAATCCATCTGTACCCAATAGACTTATGACCATCAAGTAGTTCTTCCAAAGTCTATACTTTGTTTTCACACATGGATCCTCTCGGATTTTATGGCCTCGAGCGATTTGTCAAAATCCAGGCCCACCATCGCTTCTCCATAGCTCGTAGGTTCATTCTTGTCTAGCAACATGACTTCCAAGACAGGATTACGTACCACTTTGAAGTAGTACGCATCCTTGTTGACCTACAAGGTTTGGTAGTGACTTGATCCGAAGTTTCATGATCACTATCGTAAGCTTCCACTTCAATGGTGTAGGCATCACATGAACAACTTCTTGTGCCCTGCTACACACTAATTGAAGTGACGGCTCAATAACCTCATCAAGTCTCCACCATTCTCCCACTCAATTCTTTCGAGAGAAACTTTTCCTTGAGAAAGGACCCATTTCTAGAAACAATCACTTTTGTTTCCGGATCCGAAATAGGAGGTATACCCAACTATTTTGGGTGTCCTATGAAGATGCATTTATCCGCTTTGGGTTCGAGCTTATCAGGCTAAACCTTTTTCCCATAAGCGTCGCAGCCCCAAACTTTTAAGAAATGACAGCTTAGGTTTCTCTAAACCATAGTTCATACGGTGTCATCTCAACGGAATTACGTGTTGCCCTATTTAAAGTGAATGTGGTTGTCTCTAATGCCTAACCCATAAATGATAGTGGTAATTCGATAAGAGACATCATGGTATGCACCACATCCAATAGGGTGCAGCTATCATGTTCGGACACACCATTACACTATGGTGTTCCAGGTGGTATTAGTCGTGAAACAATTTCCGCAATGTCTTAATTGTGTGCCAAACTCGTAACTTAGATATTTATCTCTGTGATCATATCATAGACATTTTATCCTCTTGTCACGACGATCTTGAACTTCACTCTGAAATTACTTGAACCTTTCAATAATTCAGACTTGTGTTTCATCAAGTAAATATACTTAGCATCTACTCAAATCATCTGTGAAGTAAGAACATAATGATAGCCACTGCGTGCCTCAAAGACTCATTGGACTGCACACATCAAAATGTATTACTTCCAACAAGTTGCTTTCTTGTTCCATCTTCTTGAAAATGAGGCCTTTCGGTCATCTTGCCCATGTGGTATGATTTTCATGTCTCAAGTGATTCAAAATCAAGTGAGTCCAAACGATCCACCTGTATGGAGTTTCTTCATGCATATCTACCAATAGACATGGTTCGCATGTCTCAATCTTTTCAAAAATGAGTGAGTCCAAAGATCCATCAACATGGAGCTTCTTCATGCGTTTTATACCAATATGACTCAAATGGCAGTGCCACAAGTATGTGGTACTATCATTACTATCTTATATATTTTGTCATGGACACGTGTATCACTATGATCGAGATTCAATAAACCATTCATTTTAGGTGCAAGACCATTGAAGGTATTGTTCAAATAAACAGAGTAACCATTCTTCTCCTTAAATGAATAACCGTTTTTCGATAAACATAATCCAATCATGTCTATGCTCAACGCAAACACGAAATAACAATTATTTAGGTTTAACACCAATCCCGATGGTAGAGGGAGCGTGCGATGTTTGATCACATCAACCTTGGAAACACTTCCAACACATATCGTCATCTCACCTTTAGCTAGTCTCCGCAGCCTTTTATTTCTAGTTACTAACACTTAGCAACCGAACCGGTATCTAATACCCTGGTGCTACTAGGAGTACTAGTAAAGTACACATTAATATAATGTATATCGAACATACTTCTGTCGACCTTGCCAGCCTTCTCATCTACCAAGTATCTAGGGTAGTTCTGCTTCAGTGACCGTTCCCCTCATTACAGAAGCACTTACTCTCGGGTTTGGGTTCAACCTTGGGTTTCTTCACTAGAGCAGCAACTGATTTGTCGTTTCAAGAAGTATCCCTTCTTTCCCTTGCCCTTCTTGGAGTGGTTTTACTAACCATCAACAATTGATGATCCTACTTGATTTCTACTTTCGCGGTGTCAAACATCGCGAGTTACTCAAGGATCATCATGTCTATCCCTGATATGTTATAGTTCATCACGAAGCTCTAATAGCTTGGTGGCCGTGACTATGGAGAACCATCACTATCTCATCTAGAAGATTAACTCCCACTCGATTCAAGCGATTGTGGTACTCAGACAATCTGAGCACATGCTTAATGATTGAGCTTTTCTCCCTTAGTTTGTAGGCTTAAGAAACTTGTCAGAGGTCTCATACCTCTTGACATGGGCACTAGCCTGAAATCCCAATTTCAGTCCTTAGAACATCTCATATGTTCTGCGATGTTTCAAAAACGTCTTTGGTGCCTCAATTCTAAACCATTTAGCATTATGCACTGAACTATCATGTAGTCATCAAAACGTGTATGTCAGATGTTCGCAACATCCACAACCGACGCTCGAGGTTCAACACACTGAGCGGTGCATTAAGGACATAATCCTTCTGCGCAGCAATGAGGACAATCCTCAGTTTACGGACCCAGTCCGCATAATTGCTACTGTCAACTCTCAACTAAATTTCTCTAGGAACAAATCTAAAACAGTAGAACCAAAGCGTGAGCTATGACATAATTTGCAAAGACCTTTTGACTATGTTCATGATAATTAAGTTCATCTAATCAAATTATTTAATGAACTCCCACTCGGATAGACATCCCTCTAGTCATCTAAGTGATACATGATCCGAGTCAACTAGGCCGTGTCCAATCATCACGTGAGATGGACTAGTCATCATCGATGAACATCTTCATGTTCATCGTATCCACTATACGACTCATGTTCGACCTTTCGGTCTCTTGTGTTACGAGGCCATGTTTGTACATGCTAGGCTCGTCAAGTCAACCTAAGAGTTTTGCATGTGTAAATCTGGCTTGCACCCGTTGTATGCGAACGTTAGAATCTATCACACCCGATCATCATTTGGTGCTTCGAAACAACGAACTTCCGCAATGATGCACAGTTAGGGGGAACACTTTCTTGAAATTTTATGAGGGATCATCTTAATTATGCTACCGTCATTCTAAGCAAATAAGATGTAAAAACATGATAACCATCACATGCAATCAAAGAGTGACATGATATGGCCAATATCATTTTGCTTCTTTTGATCTCCATCTTCGGGGTGCCATGATCATCATCGTCACCGGCATGACACCATGATCTCCATCATCGTGTCTTCATGAAGTTGTCTCGCCAACTATTACTTCTACTACTATGGCTAACGGTTAGCAATAAAGTAAAGTAATTACATGGCGTTTTCATTGACATGCAGGTCATATAACAAATTAAGAAAACTCCTATGGCTCCTGCCGGTTGTCATACTCATCGACATGCAAGTCGTGATTCCTATTACAAGAACATGATCAATCTCATACATCACATATATCATTCATCACATATATCATTCATCACATCCTTTTGGCCATATCACATCACACGGCATATGCTGCAAGAACAAATTAGACATCCTCTAATTGTTGTTGCAAGTTTTTACGTGGCTGCTATAGGTTTCTAGCAAGAACGTTTCTTACCTACGCCAAAACCACAACGTGATATGCCAATTTCTATTTACCCTTCATAAGGACCCTTTTCATCGAATCCGATCGACTAAAGTGGAGAGGCAGACACCCGCTAGCCACCTTATGCAACTAGTGCATGTCAGTCGGTGGAACCTGTCTCACGTAAGCGTACGTGTAAGGTCGGTCTGGGCCGCTTCATCCCACGATGCCGCCAAATCAAGATAAGACTAGTAACGGCAAGTAAATTGACAAAATCGACACCCACAACAACTTGTGTTCTACTCGTGCATAGAAACTACGCATAGACCTAGCTCATGATGCCACTGTTGGGGAACGTAGCAATAATTCAAAAAATTTCCTACATGTCACCAAGATCAATCTAGGAGATGCTAGCAACGAGAGAGAGGTAGTGCATCTTCATACCCTTGAAGATCGCTAAGCGGAAGAACGCGGTTGATGGAGTCGTACTCCCGGCGATTCAAATCGCGAAAGATCCGATCTAGCGCCGAACGGACGGCGCCTCCGCGTTCAACACACGTACAACCCGGGGACGTCTCCTCCTTCTTGATCCAGCAAGGGGAGAGGAGAAGTTGAGAGAGAACTCCAACAGCATGACGGCGTGGTGGCGATCTGAGCTCGTGGTTCTCCGGCAGAGCTTCGCTAAGCACTACGGAGGAGGAGGAGGAGGAGAGGGCTGCGCCAGGCAAGGGGTGCGGCTGCCCTCTCTCTTCCTCACTATATATAGGGGGAAGGGGGTGGAGGAGGCGCCCTAGGGTTCCCTAGGGGAGGGGCGGCGGCCACAGGGGAAACCCTGGATGGGTTTGGGCGCCCCCACCCCTAGGAAACTTGCCCCCCAAGCCGGGAGTGGAGGCTGCCCTAGGGGAGGCGCCCCCACCTCTCCAGGTTACGTGAGGGGTTGGGACGGGCGCACAGCCCCTTAGTGGGCTGGTGTGCCCCTTCCCTTGGCCCATAAGCCCCCCCCCCCCCAACGCTTGCCATGGCCTCCGGAACACCTTTCGGTCACGCTGGTCGTCACCCGGTACTCCCAGAACATTTCCGGACTCCAAACAACGTGTTCTGGGAGTTCCTCGTCACGTCTGGGATCTCATCCGGGACTCCGAACAACCTTCGGTAACCACATACTATTTCCCATAACAACTCTAGCGTCACTGAACCTTAAGTGTCTAGACCCTACGGGTTCGGGAACCATGCAGACATCACCAAGACACCTCTCCGGCCAATAACCAATAGCGGGATCTGGATACCCATATTGGCTAGCACATGTTCCACGATGATCTCATCGGATGAACCACGATGTCGGGGATTCGATCAATCCCGTATTCAATTCCCTTTGTCAATCGGTATGTTACTTGCCCGAGATTCAATCGTCGGTATCCCAATACCTCGTTCAATCTCGTTACCGGCAAGTCACTTTACTCGTTCCATAATGCATGATCCCATGACTAACTGCTTAGTCACATTGAGCTCATTATGATGATGCATTACCGAGTGGGCCCAGAGATACCTCTCCGTCATACGGAGTGACAAATCCCAGTCTCGATTCATACCAACCCAACAGACACATTCGGAGATACCTGTAGTGCACCTTTAAAGCCACCCAGTTACGTTGTGACATTTGGTACACCCAAAGCATTCCTACGGTATCCGGGAGTTGTACAATCTCATGGTCTAAGGAAATGATACTTGACATTAGAAAAGCTTTTAGCAAACGAACTACATGATCTTGTGCTATGCTTAGGATTGGGTCTTGTCCATCACATCATTCTCCTAATGATGTGATCCCGTTATCAATGACATCTAATGTCCATGGTCTGGAAACCATAACCATCGATTGATCAATGAGCTAGTCAATTAGAGGCTCACTAGGGACATGTTGTGGTCTATGTATTCACACATGTATTACGGTTTCCAGTTAATACAATTATAACATGAACAATAGACAATTATCATGAACAAGGAAATACAATAAGAACCATTTTATCATTGCCTCTAGGGCATATTTCCAACAGGTAGGCCTATATAAACCCCCCAGGGCACCCATGCAAAGGGTGGAAAAACCTGTTAGAATTAGACTCACACCTAGGGGGAGAAGAGAGCAAGCCTTGCCTTCTTCCACCTCTAGCATACAGTTCGAGGAGCACCATTTGTACCCACTAGTGCCTTAGTGATCATGCGGAGACCCCGCAAAGCAGGACTAGGGGTGTTATCTCCTAGGAGAGCCCTGAACCTGGGTAAAGTCCGCCGGCGTTCGTGTCTAGGCCTCATCCCGCTTCCATGCACCGGCAACGTTCTACTCGCTCCCACCATGATAAGCCATCCATTGGCATATATCGCACCCAACCCCCGACATTTGACGCCCACCATGGGGCGAGGTGCACCGTCTCCCGGAGACCTGTTCTGGCAGGAACCCGGTTCCTTCCTGGCGAGCGCAGCCAGCCCGGCATGCCAGACGGCACGTGCGCCGACGCGCTGCACGGCGCGGAGGTCGCGTGCACGACGAGCTGCCTCGCCGATCTTGTCAGCGAGATTCGCCTCTCTGACGAGCCCGCGTCCGATGCGGGCACCGATGGCCCCGATGAGCCGCCTCGTGAGCCTCCTCGATCAGCTCCACGTCGCCAGCGAGCCTGCTGTGGACTTGGAGTCGGTTGGCTCCACCGACCCGATGCTCGTCGACTCCGACACGGCGTCGCTTGATGCGTTCCCCACCAACGTGGTGGTCTACGACGAGCCGCTTCCTCGCGCGGACAGCGGTGGCAGCACCGTCACGGAAGTGCTCGTCATCAGCCACGGCGAGCACTCTGGCGGAGGTGGCCAGGATCCGTTGCAAGCGGCGATGCAAGACCTGACTGCGCCCATCCCGGAAGACGCCGACGCCGAGACGCTGGAGGCACGCCGCGTCCAGCTCGTCGAGAGCGCCAACCGGCTGGCTAGCATGAGACGCCTCTAGGAGGCTTACCAGTGTGAGATGGACCATGCTGTCGGTGGCACGCCGGCTCCTGGTGTGCCTAGCCGCATTGGCCAGATCTAGTAGCGTGGCGCGACCATCGCCATCATGTTTGGGACTGATCGTCCGTCTACGCCACGCCTGCGGAGAACATACGAGCTGCCCAGGCGGCAGCAGACGATCTAGACAAGCTCGAAGGCGACGAGCGTCGCCACATGATGGAGCGAGTCCAGAAGCTCCTCGACGCGGCTGTTGAGCAGCAAGAGGCCGGGTGCCGCGATGAAGCGCCCAAACGGTGAAACAACGACCCGCCTCCTCGCCGAGACCAAGGCGCAACATCCCGGATGCTGACTGGTGGCGCCTGCAATAGAAGAGACAAGGAGCCGGCTGCTAGCCGCAGCTGGACTCGCATCACCATCGAGCGCGACCAAGAGCAGTGCAGCGACAAGACGATTGTCCGTCTCCTCCTCCCCGCAGGGGGAGGCGCATTTCCCCGCCGCGTGTTGATCACCCGTCACTCGGCGACCGCCTTGGCCGCCGAGAAGGAATAGGAGAAAATGATGCCCGCCACCGGATCGATCGCCTCAATCGATCCCTGGTGCTAGAAGAAGAAGATGAGCTGGGTCCGCCATGCTTCGGCCCCCGCATCCGAGACTAACCTTTCCCCAAAGGGTTCACGCTCCCGAGAGATACACCCAAGTACACCGGCTCCATGAAGCCGGAGGACTGGCTGGTCGACTACTCCACAGCCGTCAGCATCGCGAATGGCAACAAGCGCGTTGCCATGAAGTACATTCCGCCCATGCTCCAGGGCACGGCCCGGACATGGCTGAACAGCCTGAAGCCCCACAGCATCAATAGCTGGGTTGATTCCACTGAAGCATTCATTTGCAACTTCACCAGCACGTACAAGCGGCCGCCCAAGCCCCACCAGCTCTCCTTGTGCGTCCAAGGCCCCAACGAGTCGACTCGTGACTACCTCACGCGCTGGGCCGAGCTGCACAACTCTTGCGAGGGCGTGCACGAGGTACAGGCCATCGAGTACTTCACTGCTGGGTGCCGAGAGGGCACCCTCCTCAAGCACAAGCTCCTCTATGACGAGCCGACAACCCTCGACGAACTGCTAATCATAGCAAAAGAGTACGCCACGGGCGACTCCTCCATGAAGGTGGAGATCCAAGTTAACGCGTCGGGCAAGGTGGCCCCTCAAGCTCCTCGGACCCCGGCTGGTGACACCAGTCGGCGACAGCAACCAAACGACAACAAGCGCAAGGCCATGCAGCCGGCTTCCACGAGCCGGCAGGTGGCAACAGTCGAAGATCAGCAGCCGGAAGGGCAGCCTCCCCCCAAGCGCCAGAAGGGCGGCAAGCCCAACTGGTTGCCCGCCTTCTCATACGAGCAGACCCTTGATGCACCCTGCAAATTCCACAGCGGCGCGAAGCCGTCCAACCACACCACTCGGAAGTGCCACTGGCTCACCAGGGTCGCCAAAGGTGATGGACTCCAGCCCCCTCTGCCTGTCGGCCCGCCGCCTCCTCCTCCTCAGCAGCCGGAGGTTCGGCCAGTCGGCACAATATAAGATGAGTACCCTGAAGAGCATGGGGCTTACGTCGTGTTCACCAGCGTGGCCGACGACAGGTGCAGTAGGCGGCAGCAGCAACAAGAAGTGAATGTAGTAGCATCGGAGAGCCCTGAATTCATGCATTGGTCTGAGAAGCCCATCAGCTGGAGTAGAGCCGACCACCCGGAGGTGATGCCCAGTCCCGGCTCTTATGCTCTGGTGTTGGATGCCACCTTTGCCACAGAGAGGCGAGCAGCTCGCTTCTCCCGAGTTTTGATAGATGGCGGCAGCAGCATCAACATCCTATACAAAGATACCATGGAGAAGTTGGGAATCAAGCAGAGACATCTTCAGCCCAGCCGGACTGTTTTCCATGGCATTGTTCCAGGCCTTTCCTGCTCACCAGTCGGCAAGACTCAGGTAGATGTCCTCTTCGGGGACAAAAATCATTTCTGCCAAGAGCGAGTCTGGTTTGAGGTGGTGGACCTTGACAGCCCTTTATCATGCATTGCTCGGCCGGCCCGCCCTGGCCAAGTTTATGGCGGTCCCCCACTATGCTTACCTGAAGATGAAGATGCCGAGCTCCAAGGGAATCATGACCATAGTAGGAGATTACAAGAAGTCGTCCACCTGCACAGCAGAGAGCAGCCGGTTAGCCGAGTCCCCCGTGATCATGGCTAAGAAGCGGCTCCTTGATCGGGTGGTGGCCATGGCCGGCAACCAGCCGGAAATATCATCCAACCCCAAGGAGTCAGAAGCTGAGGGCTCGTTCAAGCCGGCAAAGGAAACAAAGAAGATACCCTTGGACCCGGAGCACCCGGAGAGGCACGCTGTCATAGGTGCAAACCTTGACAGCAAATAGGAAGGCGAGCTCGTCGATTTCCTCCGTGAGAATCGGGACATCTTTGCATGGTCTCCCAAGGACATGCCGGGTGTTCCGACGGAATTCGCCGACCACAAACTACACGTCCGGTCTGATGCCAAGCCAGTCAGGCAGCCCTTGCACCGCCTGTCAGAGGAAAAGAGAAGATTTGTTGGAGAAGAGATAGCCCGGCTTCTAGCAGCCGTCTGATGCCAAGATAGTCCTAGTGCTGAAAAAGAACAAGAAGTGACGCATGTGTATTGATTACACCAGCCTCAACAAAGCATGCCCCAAAGATCCCTTTGCCTTACCAAGGATTGACCAGGTGATAGACTCCACAACTGGATGTGAGCTGTTGAGCTTTTTGGATGCATACTCAGGGTACCACCAGATCAAGCTAAACCCGACCGACAGGCTGAAGACCGCCTTCATTACGCCATTCGGAGCCTTCTGCTACCTGACCATGACGTTCGGCTTGAGGAATGCTGGTGCCACCTTTGAGCGATGCATGCAGGAGTGTCTTCTTAAGCAACTCGGCAGAAACGCCCACGTCTATGTGGACGATGTTGTGGTGAAGACGGAGAAGCGTGGAAGGCTCCTAGAAGACCTCAAGGAGACCTTTGAGAATTTGTGCCGATTTCAGATCAAGCTCAACCCGGAGAAATGTGTCTTTGGGGTACCAGCCGGCCAGCTTCTTGGCTTTCTGGTATCAGAGCGCGACATAGAATGCAACCCTGTGAAGATCAAGGCCATCGAGAGGATGGAAGTGCCCACTTGACTGCTGGACATGCAAAAATTCACCGGCTGCTTGGCATCCATCAGCCGTTTTCATCAGTCGGTTGGGCGAGAAGGCTCTTCCCCTGTACCAGCTCATGAAGAAGACCACATTTTTGAGTGGAACGACAAGGCGGATGGAGCTTTCCTCCAACTCAAGAAGATGTTGACCACTTCGCCTGTCCTGGCGGCTCCGACTCCTAAGGAGCCCATGCTCCTCTACATCGCCGCCACCAGCCGGGTGGTCAGCACAGTCATAGTGGTGGAACGCAAGTAAGAAGGCAACACACTACCAGTCCAGAGGCCGGTGTATTACCTGAGTGAAGTGTTGTCCGCCTCCAAGCAAAACTACCCCCACTACTAGAAGATGTGCTATGGCGTGCACTTTGCCGCCAAGAAATTGAAGCCATATTATCAAGAGCACCCAATCATCGTAGTGCCTTTGCTCCCCTTGCCGAGATCATTGGAAGCCGAGATGCATCAGTCCGAGTGGCCAAATGGGCCATAGATTTGGCCCCCTACAGCATCTATTACCAGCCTCGCACCGCATCAAGTCACAAGCACTGGCCGACTTCCTCGTCGACTGGGCTGAGACCCAGTACTTTCTACCTGTGCCAGACTCCACCCATTGGCGAATGTACTTTGATGGTTCCAAGATGCACACCGGTTTGGGAGCCGGCGTCATCCTCACCTCTCCCAAAGGTGACAAGCTCAGATATGTGCTGTGAATTCACTTTGCTGCCACCAACAACATTGCTGAATACAAAGCACTCATTCACGGGCTCCGGCTTGCCAAGGAACTCGGCATTCGCCAGATCCTGTGTTATGGAGATTCCGACTTGGTGATCCAGCAGTCGTCAGGTGATTGGGACGCCAAAGATGCAAACGTGGCGAGTTACCGCTTCCTCGTACAGCAACTCAGTGGATACTTTGAAGGATGCGAGTTTCTCCATGTGCCAAGAAATGACAATGAGCAAGCTAATGCCTTGGCACGGATCGGCTCCACCCGGCAAGCAATACCAGCGGGCGTCACCCTGCAACGCCTCCTTAAGCCGTCCGTCAAGCCATCGCCAGAGTCGGATTCCATCTTTGTGCCGGCTCCTCCTAAAGCAGTCGGATCCGACTTGAGGACCCCAGCAGCCGGCACGGCGAACTCGGCAGGTGACCCTGGGACTACAGCAGCCGCACCTGACCCAGGGACTTCAGAACCCGGCTCGGGGACTACTGCAGTCGGCCCGGGGACTTCATCGATTCAGCAAGCAGCAGCCGACTCCAACTCGCTGCCTCCCGGCCCAACCGCCCTCGTGCAAGTAGCAGTCCTAGCAGTCGAAGAAATTGCAGCACCTTCATGGGCCCAGCCCATCCTGAACTTTTTGGTGAACAAAGAGCTGCCGACTGATGAGATCTCGGCCTGGCAAGTGCAATGCCGAGCAGCAGCATACACCATAATCAACAGAGAACTTGTAAGGGCAGTGTCGCTGGTGTTTACCAGCGCTGCGTAGAGCCGGAGCAAGGCCAAGCAATCCTCAAAGATATCCATCAAGGCGAGTGTGGTCACCACGCGGCTTCAAGAGCACTCGTGGACAAGGCTTTCCGCCACGGTTTTTCCTGGCCGACTGCTCTAGAAGACGCCAAAGAATTGGTCCAGAAATGCAAAGGGTGCGAGAAGTTCCGCTCCAAACCACATCAGCCGGCTTCTGCACTCAAGACTATCCCCATTGCCTGGCCCTTTGCCGTCTGGGGCCTAGACATGGTGGGACCATTCAAGACGGCGCGTGGCGGCATGACTCATCTGCTTGTCGCGGTGGACAAGTTCACCAAGTGGATAGAAGCAAAGCCAATTAAGAAATTGAATGGTTCGACTGCTGTGACTTTCATCTCCGACATCACCATCCAGTATGGCATACCACACAGCATCATCACCGACAATGGCACAAACTTTGCCAAAGGCGCCTTGGCCCGTTTCTGCGCGACGCAAGGCATCCGACTAGACTTAGCGTCCATTGTCCATCCGCAGTCAAACGACCAAGTAGAGCGAGCAAACGGCCTCATTCTGTCCGGCATCAAGCCCCGACTCGTCGAGCCTCTGGAGAGTTCGGCCGGCTGTTGGCTCGATGAGCTGCCGACCGTCCTCTAGAGCCTGCGCACAACTCCGAAAATGTCAACCGGCTTCACGCCTTTCTTCCTCGTCTACGGTGCTGAAGCCGTCATCCCGACAGACATAGAATTCGACTCCCATCGAGTCACCATGTACACTGAAGAGGAGGCAGAAGAAGCACGACAAGACGGTGTCGATCTGCTGGAAGAGGGCCGGCTGTTGGCACTCAGCCGGTCCACCATCTACTAGCAGAGCCTGCGCCGATACTACAACCGGAAGGTCAAGCCAAGATCCTTCCAAGAGGGAGACCATGTGCTCCGACTGATCCAGCGAATAGCCGGCCAGCACATGCTCTCGGCACCTTGGGAAGGCCCCTTCATCATCAGCAAGGTGTTGGGTAACGACTCCTACTACCTCATCGACGCTCAGAAGCCTCGAGCACGCAAAAGAGATGACTCCGGCAAGGAGACGGAGTGACCATGGAATGCAAAGCTCCTTCGAAGGTTTTACAGTTGATACAGTATGTACCACGCCAACTTTTTTATTAAATACGAAGACTCCGGGTCCCCTGAGAAGAGCTCGGGGACTGCCCTCTTTTATCTATATGATAAGTATTACGCCTGTCATTGTGATATTTCATTAGTCCGTCTGGCACCGGGTTCGACCAGTTGACCCGGGACTTGCCGCCTTGTGCTATGTAATGCTTCCTGCAGCCGGACAAGTAATGCAGTGGCACTTAAGCCCTCTCCTGTCAGAAGCCGCGGCTCGCAGAGCGGCTGTCCGACGGGCAGGAGTAAAGGCAGAAAGAGTGTCCGCATGAAAAATGGCTAAGGATCCGAAGCGTGCACATAGTTCAAGCCGTCTTCCCGCGTCGCCGAACGGCTGCTGAGCAGCCGGCCGGCCGGCTTCTACCTAACTTGCTAGAAAACTCTAACCGGCTAAGTGCTTGCCTCCCCGAAAGTGGCTAAGTACTTGACCCAGCCACAGTCCGCATAGCGGCTATTCGGCTGGCAAGACGGCAACCAAGGGAAGGCGGCAAAGGAAAAAAGCCAAAAGAGCAGAAAGCAAGGAAAGGTAGAATTCGGCAAATATATTTACACATCAAAAGGCCCGTGGCCAGCATTCAACAGAAGTTTGAAATACACCCCGCGGGTGGAATTGTGCGAAGTAAACAAAGTTTGTCGAGAATGATAAGAAGGAAAAAACAAAGATAAATTGATAGCCTAGGGAGCATTAGACGGGTTCAGTTGAACGGTGGAGTCAGTGGTGCCGGTTGGAGGAGCGGCCGGCTGGTCAGTCTCCGCTTGGTTGCCTTCAGTAGCAGCTGGCTCGCTCGGGCGTGGCTCGTTGCTGGAGGCGCGGTCGAGCTGAGGCTGGCTGTCCGCTCCGACCTCTGGCGCCTCCTCTTCACCTTCCTCCTCCTCCTCGTCTTCTTCCTTGCCGCTGGAGTCGATCACCTCAGCCGAGTCCTCGCCGTCCTCCGGGTTCAGCCCGAACCATTGTGGTGGCGCCTCGGCGCTGTTCTCGGCCCGCTTCGGTATAAAGAAGCTGGTGTTGGTGTACTCGGCGATTGCCGCCGCCCGCTTGACAAGATCATCCTCCACAGCCACCAGCTCCTCATGGGCCTCCTGTCAAAACGTGGTCAGCTGAGCTAGATTCGGCCCAGGGTACTGATACGTCCATTTTGCATCATGCTTTTATATCGATATTTATCGCATTATGGGCTGTTATTTCACGTTATGTCACAATACTTATGGCTATTCTCTCTTATTTTACAAGGTTTACATGAAGAGGGAAAATGCCGGTAGCTGGAATTCTGGGCTGGAAAAGGAGCAAATATTGAAGGACTATTCTGCGCAACTCCAAAAGTCCTGAAAATCCACGGAATACCTTAAAATAAATTAAGAAAAATTGTCGCCAAAGATGAAGGCCAGGGGGCCCACACCCTGCTCACGAGGGAAGGGGGCGCGCCCCTCCCCCCTGGGCGCCCCCTACCTCGTGGGCCCACTGGTGGCTCTCCGACGTCCATCTTCTCCTATATGAAGTCTTTCGTTGGGAAAAAAATCAGAAGCAACCATTCGGGACGAGACTCCGCCGCCACGAGGCGGAACCTTGGCGAAACTAATCTAGGGCTCCGGCAGAGCTGTGCTGCCGGGGACACTTCCCTCCGGGAGGGGGAAATCATCGTCATCATCATCACCAACGCTCGTCTCATCGGGAGAGGGCAATCTCCATCAACATCTTCACCAGCACCATCTCATCTCCAAACCCTAGTTCATCTCTTGTATCCAATTCTTGTCTCCAAGTCCGGGATTGGTGCTAGTAGGTTGCTAGTAGTGTTGATTACTCCTTGTAGTTGATGCTAGTTTGTTTACTTGGTGGAAGATCATATGTTCAGATCCTTTATGCATATTATTACCCCTCTGATTATGAACATGAATATGCTTTGTGAGTAGTTACGTTTGTTCCTGAGGACACAGGAGAAGTCTTGCTATTAGTAGTCATGTGAATTTGGTATTCGCTTCGATATTTTGATGAGATGTATGTTGTCTAACCTCTAGTGGTGTTATGTGAACGTCGACTACATAACACTTCACCATTATTTGGGCCTAGAGGAAGGCATTGGGAAGTAATAAGTAGATGATGGGTTGCTAGAGTGATGTAAGCTTGAACCCTAGTTTATGCGTTGCTTCGTAAGGGGCTGATTTGGATCCATATGTTTCATGCTATGGTTAGGTTTACCTTAATACTTTTGTTGTAGTTGCGGATGCTTGCAATAGAGGTTAATCATAAGTGGGATGCTTGTTCAAGTAAGAACAGCACCCAAGCACCGGTCCACCAACATATCAAATTATCAAAGTACCAAACGCGAATCATATGAGCGTGATGAAAACTAGCTTGACGATATTCCCATGTGTCCTCGGGAGCGCTTTTCCTAATATAAAAGTCTGTTCCGGCTTGTCCTTTGCTACAAAAAGGATTGGGCCACCTTGCTGCACTTTATTTACTTTTTTTACTTGTTGCTCGTTACAATTTACCTTATCACAAAACTATCTGTTACCACTTATTTCAGTGCTTGCAGAGAATACCTTGCTGAAAACCGCTTATCATTTCCTACGCTCCTCGTTGGGTTTGACACTCTTAGTTATCGAAAGGACTACGATAGATCCCCTATACTTGTGGGTCATCAAGACTCTTTTCTGGCACCGTTGCCGGGGAGTGTAGCGCCTTTGGTAGGTGGAATTTGGTAAGGAAAAATTTATATAGTGTGCTGAAATTTTCTGTCACTTGTTACTATGGAAAGTAATTCTATGAGGGGCTTGTTCGGGGTATCTTCACCCCTTCTAGTAGAGCAAAGAGTTGCTCGTCAACCTACTGAACCTATTGAAAATGAAAATCCTTTTGAATTTCCTTCGGGTATCATGGAAAAACTACTGGCTAATACTTTTACAGGAGATGGAACAAAGCATCCTGACGAGCATCTTCGCTATGTGGATGATATTTGTGGACTATTTAAGCTTGCAAGTATACCCGATGATGTTGTTAAGAAGAAGGCTTTTCCTTTATCTTTGAAGGAAGACGCATTGACATGGTATAGGCTATGTGATACGAGATCATGGAACTATAAAAGAGTGAAATTGGAATTTCATCAAAAGTATTACCCTATGCATCTTGTTCATCGTGATCGCAGTTATATATATAATTTTTGGCCTTGCGAAGGAGAAAGCATCGCTCAAGCTTGGGGGAGGCTTAAATCAATGTTATATTCATGCCCCAATCATGACCTCTCAAGAGAAACAATTCTTCAGAATTCTTATGCTCGGCTTTTCGATAACAATCGCACCATGCTCGATACTTCTTGTCTTTGGCTCTTTTATGATGAAGACTATTGAATTCAGATGGAATTTATTGGATAGAATTAAACGCAACTTTGAAGATTGGGACCTCGACGAAGGTAAGGAGTCAGGTATGACACCTAAGTTTGATTGTGTTAAATCTTTTATGGATACCGATATTTTCCGTAAGTTTAGCACTAAATATGGACTTCACTCTGAGATAGTAGCTTCTTTATGTGAATCTTTTGCTACTTATGTTGATCTCCCTAAGGAGAAGTGGTTTAAATATCATCCTCCCATAGAAGTAAAAGTAGCTGCACCTATTAAAGTTTAATAAAAGACTATCACTTATAATGATCCTATTGTTCCTACCTCTTATGTTGAGAAACCACCTTTCCCTGTTAGAGTAAAGGATCATGCTAGAGTTTCAACTGTTGTTCGTAAGAGCAATATTAGAACTTATGTACCTCCTGAGCAAGTTAAAGTAGAACCCAATATTGTAATTGTTAAAGATCTCTTGTCTGATAATATTGATGGGCATGTTATTCAGTTCGAAGGTGAAACTGCTAAAATTGCTAAACCCTGTGCTAAAGATAAACATAGACCTGTGGTAGGCGTGCTCGTTATTTCTGTTAAAATAGGAGATCATTGTTACCATGGCTTATGTGATATGGGTGCGAAAAGTGCTAGTGTTATACCACATACTTTATAATGAAGAAATTAATAATGAAATTGCACTGCTGAGTTAGAAGGTATTGATGTCACAATTAAACTTGCCAATAGAGATACTATTTCACCAATTGGGATTGTTAGAGATGTTGAAGTCTTGTCTGGGAAAACTAAATATCCTGCTGATTTTCTTGTTCTTACTTCTTCGCAAGATAGCTTTTGTCCCATTATATTTGGTAGACCTTCTTGAATACTGTTAATGCTAAGATAGATTGCGAAAAGAATGTTGTTACTATTGGCTTGGACGATATGGTTCATGAGTTTAATTTCTCCAAATTTAGTAAAAAACATCGTGAAGAAGAATTGCCTAGTAAGGGTGAAATTATTGGTCTTGCTTCTATTGCCGTACCTCCTAGTGTTCCTTTGGAACACAATTTGCTAGACCATGAAAATGATATGTGTATGAATGAAAGAAGAGAAATAGATGAAGTATTCTTTAAACAGGAACCTATTCTGAAACACAATTTGCCTGTTGAAATCTTAGGGGATCCTCCTCCACCCAAGGGTTATCCCATATTTGAGCTTAAACCATTGCCTGATAATCTTAAGTATGCTTATCTTGATGAAAAGTAAATATATCCTGTTATTATTAGTGCTAACTTTCAGAGCATGAAGAAGAAAGATTATTGAAAACTCTGAAGAAGCACCGTGCCGCTATTGGATATACGCTTGATGATCTTAAGGGCATTAGTCCCACTCTATGTCAAAGATAAAATAAATTTGGAAGCGGATGCCAAACCAGTTTGTGATCCTCAACGACGTTTGAATCCTAAAAGGAAAGAAGTGGTAAGAAAGGAAATACTCAAGCTTCTGGAGGCAGGTATAATTTATCCCGTTGCTAATAGTCAGTGGGTAAGCCACATCCATTGTGTCCCTAATAAGGGAGGTATTACTTGTTGTCCCTAATGATAAAGATGAATTAATTCCGCAATGAATTATCACAGTTTATAGGATTTTAATTGATTTCCATAATTTAAATAAAGCTACTAAGAAAGATCATTACCCCTTTCCTTTTATTGATCAAATGCTAGAAAGATTATGCAAACATACACATTATTGCTTTCTAGATGGTTATTCTGGTTTCTCTCAAATACATGTGTCGGCTAAAGATCAATAAAAGACTACTTTTACATGCCCTTTTGGTACTTTTGCTTATAGATGTATGCCTTTTGGTTTATGTAATGCACCTGCTACCTTTCAAAGATACATGATGGCTATATTCTCTGATTTTTGTGAAAAGATTTGTGAGGTTTTCATGGACGACTTTTTCCGTCTATGGTTCCTCTTTTGATGATTGCTTGAGCAATCTTGATCGAGTTTTGCAGAGATGTGAAGAAACTAATCTTGTCTTGAATTGGGAAAATTGCCACTTTATGGTCAATGAAGGTATTGTCTTGGGACACAAAGTTTCTGAAAGAGGTATTGAAGTTGACAAAGCCAAGGTTGATGCTTTTGAAAAGATGCCATGTCCCAAGGACATCAAAGGTATAAGAAGTTTCCTTGGTCACGCCGGGTTTTATAGGAGGTTCATTTAGGACTTCTCAAAAATTTCTCGGCCTCTGACTAATTTGTAACAAAAAGATGTACCATTTGTCTTTGATGATGATTGTGTAGAAGCATTTGAAATACTTAAGAAAGCATTAGTCTCTGCACCTATTGTTCAGCCACCGATTGGAATTTACCCTTTGAAATTATGTGTGATGCTAGTGATTATCTTTGTAAGTGCTGTTCTAGGGCAAAGAGTTGATAAGAAATAAAATGATATCCATTATGCTAGTAAGACTCTAGACAATTCTCAAAGAAACTATGCCACTACCGAAAAGGAACTTTTAGCAGTTGTGTTTGCTTGTGATAAATTCAGACCCTATATTGTTGACTCTAAAGTAACTATTCACACTTGATCATGCTGCTATTAAATATCTTATGGAAAAGAAAGATGCTAAACCTAGACTTATTAGATGGGTTCTCTTGCTGCAAGAATTTGATTTGCATATTATTGATAGAAAAGGAGCCGAGAACCCCGTTGCAGACAACTTATCTAGGTTAGAGAATGTTCTTGATGACCCACTACCTATTGATGATTGCTTTCCTGATGAACAATTAAATGTCGTAAGCACTTCTCGTAGCACTCCATGGTATGCTGATTATGCTAATTATATTGTTGCTAAATTTATACCACCTAGCTTCACATACCAACAAAAGAAAAAGTTCTTTTATGATTTGCGACATTACTTTTGGGATGACCCACATCTTTATAAAGAAGGAGTAGATGGTGTTATTAGACGTTGTGTACCTGAGCATGAACAGGAATAGATCCTAGGCAAGTGTCACTCCGAAGCTTATGGAGGACACCACGCTGGAGATAGAACTGCACATAAGGTATTGCAATCTGGTTTTTATTGGCCTACTCTCTTCAAGGATGCCCGTAAGTTTGATTTGTCTTGTGATGAATGTCAAATAATTGGTAATATTAGTAGACGTCAAGAAATGCCCATGAATTATTCACTTGTTATTGAACCATTTGACTTTTGGGTCTTTGATTATATGGGACCTTTTCCTGCCTCCAATGGATACACTCATATTTTAGTTGCTGTTGATTACGTTACTAAGTGGGTAGAAGCTATTCCAACTAGTAGTGCTGATCATAACACTTCTATTAAAATGCTTAAGAAGTTACTTTTCCGAGGTTTGGAGTCCCTAGATATTTAATGACTGATGGTGGTTCACACTTTATTCATGGTGCTTTCCGTAAAATGCTTGCTAAATATGACGTTAATCATAGAATTGCATCTCCATATCACCTGCAGTCTAGTGGTCAAGTAGAATTGAGTAATAGAGAGCTCAAATTAATTTTGCAAAAGACTGTTAATAGGTCTAGAAAGAATTGGTCCAAGAAACTTGATGATGCATTATGGGCCTATAGAACTGCATATAAGAATCCTATGGGTATGTCTCCGTATAAAATGGTTTATGGAAAAGCATGTCACTTACCTCTCGAACTAGAACATAAGGCCTATTGGGCTATTAAAGAGCTCAACTATGATTTCAAACTTGCCGGTGAGAAGAGGTTATTTGATATTAGCTCACTTGATGAATGGAGAACCCAAGCCTATGAAAATGCCAAGCTATTTAAAGAAAAAGTTAAAAGATGGCATGACAAAAGGATACAACAGGGCGAGTTCAATGTAGGTGATTATGTATTGCTATACAACTCTCTTTTAAGATTTTTTGCAGGAAAACTTCTCTCTAAATGGGAAGGTCCCTACGTTATCGAGGAGGTCTATCGTTCCGGTGCCATAAAAATCAACAATTTCGAAGGCACAAATCCGAAGGTGGTAAACGGTCCAAGAATCAAACATTATATCTCAGGTAATCCTATAAATGTTGAAACCAATGTTATTGAAACCGTAACCCCGGAGGAATACATAAGGGACACTTTCCGGAACGTTTCAGACTCCGAAAAGGAATAGGTATGTGTTACGGTAAGTAAACCGACTCCAAAACAAATTCCAAGACAATATTTCTCCGTTTTGGAATAGCCTA
The DNA here is from genome assembly GCA_021605145.1 of Aegilops bicornis. Taxonomy (NCBI): domain Eukaryota; kingdom Viridiplantae; phylum Streptophyta; class Magnoliopsida; order Poales; family Poaceae; genus Aegilops; species Aegilops bicornis. The sequence continues at coordinate 691,436,949 of CM038671.1, read as the reverse complement.
TGATGGTATGATGGTATGACTGTAATTGTGATCGGCCATCTAAGGACCAGCCTCTCCGGTTTATATAGACACCGGAGAGGGCTAGGGTTTACATGGAGTCGGTTACAAGGAAGGAAATATAATATCCGGATCGCCAAGCTTGCCTTCCACGCCAAGGAAAGTCCCATCCGGACACGGGTCAAGTCTTGAGTCTTGTATCTTCACTCTTCAATAGTCCGGACGTTGTACACAGTCCGGCTGTCCGGATACCCCCTAATCCAGGACTCCCTCAGTAGCCCCTGAACCAGGCTTCAATGACGATGAGTCCGGCGTGCAGTGTTGTCTTCGGCATTGCAAGGCGGGTTCCTTCTTCGAATACTCCAGTGTCCGGCCTCCAATCAATGTTGTGCTCCTCGGCTTCAGTGCTTCAGTAATGACCGTCTCCACGTGTCGAGCGAATGCGAGGAGTCGAGGCATTTTTGCATTTGCCACCCTCGATCCTCTGGGCTAACCGTCTATTTGAAGGGACATGGATTCTAAGATCCAAACCTCACTCTCCCTCCCAGGGCTTAGCATCCAACAGAGCGCTCCGCGAAAAGCCATTCCAGCATGGCAGGCCGTCGCAGCTCTTCTACTCGCCCTTCTCGTTCCGAGCTGGGTGAATGGGGAGAGTGCTCAGTTTCTCATAGCCATTTGATAAAGTTACAAACCCAAGGGTTTCTCCCACCGGCGTACATGGTCCCCGTCCGGGCTGGAATAGCCACTTATGACGGCGGGGGGGGGGCAACAAGCGAGAGGATCTCTAATCCATCTCCAGAGGAGCGGGTATGCCTCATCCCGCATCTGTTGAGGGGCGTCGGATTTCATATCCATCCGTTTCTTCGTGGGCTCTTGGAGTTCTACGGCCTCCAGTTACACGATTTTACCCCTGCCTCTATTCTGCACATAGCGTGGTATGTTGCCCTTTGTGAGCTGTTTTTAGGCTGCCAACCACACTTCAGATTATGGAGGAAGTTGTTCTGCCTCGTCCCCCACACCCAGGGGGAGTCCCTATGTCAAGTGGGCAGGGCCAAAGTATGGCGGATTGCCGAGACCGGATACTTGTCCGGCACTCCTGAGAAGGCACCAGAAAACTGGCCTTCAGAGTGGTTCTATATAGACGACGTTCCCCTTCCGGATCCAGTCCGGACAGGTCTCCCCAAGTTCAGCAACGCCCCGCCGAGGGCACGCCTAAGCTGGCACCCCCGGGGCCCTCAAGAAGAGGACACAAGGGAAATACTCCTCCTGATGAACAGGATAAAGTTACTTGCCAAATCCGGACTGAAGATAGTCGAGGTTATGGCGATATGCATAAGGCGAGGCGTGCAACCGCTCCAATATCGGGGGAAGCCTATGTGGCATTTCAATGGGGAAGACGACGCCTCCCGCTGCGGTCGTAAGGGTCCGGACTCCGCTGCCGCCTTTGCAAGTATATTGTCCGATTTGTACAAAGGGGAAGAGGAAGAATTCCTTCGCATCAAAACGAGGGACAGATTCTCCATGTACAACCCCCTAGTGTGGGTAAGTTGCCATCCTTTTTTCCCTGCTTTACTTACTCCAGCGTTCTTCTGCTAAGATTACTTGCATCAATGCTTCTGAGCAGGAACTGAGGAGGGCCGTAGAAGGAATCTTCAGCCCCTCCCCACAACCAGAGGACCCTGGAAGGGCCCTAGATCTGCGACTTAAAGTGGATTCGGATATCACCATGGAGCTTGTCAACGGGGTATTCTATCAAGCAAGCTGGGATGGCGCCCTAGTGGCCATTACGGCGGACTACCCTGGACTTCTCCCCGTGTCGCGTGTAAGCCGGACTGAAAAACCCTATCCTTCGAAGAGGACTCCTCCCAGGTATTTATAATTTACCCATGAGGCGTCGTTCTATTTGTAGAAACGACGGCCGGAGCGAGGGGCCGAGCCCCTAGGGACTCGTCAACCACGGGCGTCCGGATCGGGCAGGCTCAAGAGGAAGGTGGTGAGAGTTGACACACCGCTACAGAGGTAAAGTAGTAATCTGTCCTGTAATTATAGAATTTGAAATGTGACAGCGCCCTTCGTGTCTGGCAGGAACAGGAATAACCGCACTATATCCGGAGACCCCACCAATCACGCCTCTACCAGCCGGGTTCCAGAACCGGCTTCGGGGGCGGAGGCGGACACGGGGCCAGCACCACATGGTCCCTCGACGGAGGATGCGGGTACGTGTTCAGCCACGAACTCCGAAGTGGAGAGCGCCATGAACCACCGGCATTGGAGGGCCGTGCTCCGGAATAACATCTTTTCCGAAGAGGCTTTTAATGCCTTCAATTCGGCGGACGCATACGTCCAAGCTGCTCGGGGCGGGCTTGCCCAAGCGACAAACCAATATACCAAAGACATACGGGTAGGAAATTTTGATAAGTATGTATTGTAGTAGCCCCTGAGACTTGAAACAGTTGAAACAACAGTTTTAAGGATCAATTTATGCACAGGTCCTTGTAGAGAAGAACGAGCAATTGTCCCGGGAGCTGGAGGGATGCAAGGCCAAACTTAGGGCCGCGGTTGCCAAATTAGAGGAACCCCAAAAGCCCTCATCTGGTAACATTTGTCATAATTGCTTGAAGATGCACCGGTTAGGAATTGGCTGATGTGAAAAGTCTAACAGAAAATTATGTAGACAATTCCGGGGTGAATCCGGAGGGCGTAAGAGAGGACACATCACATCTCAAAAAGCAGCTGGAGGCTGGCTAGCGCATTCTTACGTGAGTTAGGCAGGAGAAGAATGATCTTCAAGATGCCAAAGTCCAGCTAGACGTGGAGTTAAGAGATCTCCGCGCTCAGTTGGCGGACTCCGTGAAGGAGAACAGGAGCCTTCGACGCGGCATTTACCGTAAGTGCCTAGACGAACTGTAATATAGTTCAGCGAGGAAGACTATTGAAAGAATTTTGCTTGCAGGAATGTTAACGGGTCGCCCTGAGGAGGAGATGCCCACATCTGCAAGCGATTTACTGCAAGACATTTCGCAACTGCACAAGCGAGCTCGGCAAGTGACGCAGGGTATTGCTCAGGCTTTATGGCCATCAAGCTTGCTACCGAATGGCATGGCGGAGCTTGTGAATATGCTTCAAGGAGCACGACGGTGCTTCCGACTCTGGAAGGCGTCTTCCTGCCGGCAAGGCGCAAGAGAAGCATGGGCTATGGTGAAGACGCGCTACACCAAGCTGGACCCGAACCATATGGCCGAAGTTGGACCGGCAGGGCCCAATGGGCAAGAAATTCTCGTGAGTCTAGTGTATGACCAGGTAGCGTTAGCCGCTAAGTATTCTCAACAGGATTGTAAGCTAGATAGGCTTTTGGACGGTATAGAGGAGGAATATAGTCAGTCCAAGTGACTTTGTAATTTAATGGGCATGATTAGCCCCTAGCCGGATTAAAATCATTTGTCCTGGCGGACCTTTTCGCTTCAGCCCCCGGATCCTATAGTCCGGGGTGTGTCCGAATACCCACTCAGTTATACAAAAACAGGATATGCATGGAAACAAGGCGTAGGGGTCATAAGTGCTTGAACAGACAAGTACCCAACTAGTTATGTTATATTACATGGATAGTAAGAAATCTTCCAGGGAGAATAGTTCCGTTAGGGGTTCCTTTCCCTGGGTACGCATGCGATGATGCGAATGCCTGGACTGCGAACGATGGTGCAGGATACAAGACTTCTAGGGATTTACGTTGGAATAAACAAACACATCTTTTGTTCACCGACCGAATATTCTCTTAAGGAAGCTAGCTTTCGGCTTCACCCAGTCTGAGGTACACATCCGGCTGAACCGGCAGTAACAATCGCAGAGGTGCTCTTTATGCCCTAGCCGAATTAACGGGACGAGGGGCATAAACACAAGAGCCAGGCAACCCAGCTTGGCAACATCTTAAGTCATATCGATGCATATAATGGTGAAGAAAAGGCACATATGGAAAAAAGAAGGCATATGCGATGGGCAGAAAGCCATGTGAGTAATTATTTTTAGCTTCCGTGTAGGAAGCCCCCAGGTATTGCTTACACACCTAGTGCGGCCGGGGTAATCCGGGAATCCGCACTGTTTTAAATACTTTGTGTGAAGAGAAAAAGGGGCGAGAAAGGGAATAGGGATGGAGCATAATTAAAAAAAGGAGGGGTTAGGAGACGAACATTGAGTTCGGCGTTAGGCGTAGAATCTCTGGAGTCTGGCCGCGTTCCATGGGTTCGGCTCGAGTCTGTCATCTGATGCATTAAGTAGACGGTACGCTCCTCCGGTGAGAACTTTGTCATTGATGAAGGGACCCTCCCACTTGGGTTTGAGCTTGTCCTTCTTCTCCGGTAGGCGTAGAACGAGTTCGCCAATATTGTAAGTTTTGCCCCGTAATTCTCTGGTTTGATATCGTCGAGCCTCTTGCTGATAGAATGCGGAACGGGCTTTTGCGACATCGCGCTCCTCCTCCAGGGCATCCAAGTTATCCTGCCGATCTAACTCGGCTTCCTTCTCTTTGTACATGCGTACGCGTGGCGAATCATGTATTATGTCGCAGGTAGTATCGCTTCCGCTCCATACACCATAAAAATGGTGTATATCCGTGGTGCGATTCGGTGTGGTCCGCAACCCCGTAGCACGGAGTCGAAGCTCCTCCACCCAAAGGTCGTATCCGATTCTGTTAAAGACCGCACTAGTCTGGGTTTGATGCTGCTCATGATGAGATCGTTTGCCCGTTCGACCTGGCCGTTTGTTTGGGGGTGGTAGACGGAAGCATAGTCGAGCTTAATGCCCATTTTGCCGCACCAAGTTTTCACTTCATCGACTGTGAAATTTGAGCCATTATCAGTGATGATGCTATGGGGGACACCATATCGGTGTACGACCCCGGATATGAAGTCGATTACTGGTCCGTATTCGGCCGTTTTAAATGGCTTGGCTTCTATCCATTTAGTGAACTTGTCCACCATGACCAATAAGTATTTTTTCTTATGGCTTCCCCCTTTAAGGGGTCCAACCATATCCAGCCCCCAGACCGCGAACGGCCAAGTTATGGGGATTGTTTGGAGAGCGGTAGGGGGCATATGACCCTGATTGGCGAAGAGTTGGCAACCGACGCAATGTTGGACAATGTCCTGTGCGTCTGCTCGGGCCGTCGGCCTATAGAAGCATGTGCGGAAGGCTTTGCTGACTAGCGCTCGAGCCGTGGCGTGGTGTCCGCCTAGTCCACCATGGAATTCAGCCAAGAGTTGCCGCCCCTCCTCTTCGGAGATGCACCTTTGGAGCACTCCAGTCGCGCTTTTCTTATAGAGTTCCCCTTCGTGGACTTTGTAAGCTTTAGAACGCCGGACTATGCAGCGTGCTTCATTTTGGTCTTCGGGTAGCTCCTACCTATTTAGGTAGGCCAAGAAAGGCTCGGTCCACGGGGCAATAACGGCCATGATTTCATGGGCCGAGGGCGTTATTTCGGTGGCAGAGCCTCCAATTGTGTCTGATGGTTCGATATCTGGGGGTGTGTTCGGGTCCGAGCTGGTATTGCCGGACTCCCCTTCCCATACTACGGATGGCTTGAACAACCGTTCAAGGAATATGTTAGGTGGGACAGGGTCGCGTTTGGCGCCGATGCGGGCGAGAACGTCTGCCGCTTGATTATTTTCTCGAGCCACGTGGTGGAACTCGAGCCCCTCGAAACGTGCTGACATTTTGAGGACGACGTTACGGTAAGCCGCCATTTTCGGATCCTTGGCATCGAAGTCTCCATTTATTTGTGAGATTGCAAGGTTCGAATCCCCTCGCACTTCCAGGCGTTGAATGCCCATAGAGATTGCCATCCGAAGACCATGCAATAGAGCCTCATATTCGGCTGCATTGTTGGAGTCTGTATATAATATCTGGAGGACGTACTGGACCATGTCTCCGGTGGGGGATGTCAGGACTACACCTGCTCCCAATCCGGCCAGCATTTTGGAGCCGTTAGAGTGCATGATCCAGTTAGAGTATGCGCCGTACTCTTTAGGGAGTTCGGCTTCCATCCATTCAGTGACAAAGTCGGCCAGTACTTGCGACTTGATGGCCCGCCGTGGTTTGTACATTATGTCGAACGGAAGGAGCTCAATGGCCCATTTAGCAATCCGGCCCGTAGCGTCGCGGTTGTTTATTATGTCATTGAGTGGTACTTCGGAGGCTACTGTGATCGAACACTCTTGAAAGTAGTGTCGTAGCTTTCGGGATGCCATGAAGACCGCGTATGCTATTTTTTGATAGTGTGGGTATCGGGATTTGCATGGGGTGAGGACTGTGGATACGTAATAGACCGGATTTGGAGCGGGAATTGTATCCGTCAACCTCTCGTTCGACGACGAGTACTGCGCTTACAACTTGGTGTGTTGCTGCTATGTATAATAGCGTAGGCTCGCCGGTGTTCGGCGCTGTCAGGACTGGATTACTGGCCCGTAAGGTCTTTATTTCATCAAGTCCGGCCGCGGCTGCATCCGTCCATACGAAGTGTTCGGTGCGTCGCAGGAGGCGGTAAAGAGGCAATGCCTTTTCTCCTAGCCTGGAGATAAAGAGGCTCAAAGCGGCCACGCATCCGGCTAGCTTCTGGATGTGCTTGAGGTCTATTGGTATAGCCAACTGAGACAGAGCTCAGATTTTGGCCGGGTTCGCTTCTATTCCTCTATTGGAAACAATGAAGCCCAGCAGTTTCCCCGAAGGGACGCCGAAGACGCATTTTTCCGGATTCAACTTAATGTCGTATGTCCGGAGGTTATCAAATGTGAGCCTCAAGTCATCTATCAGGGTTTCGACGTGTCTAGTTTTTATGACCATGTCGTCCACATATGCTTCCACTGTTTTTCCGATTTCTTTCTCCAGGCATGTTTGAATCATGCGTTGATAGGTTGCGCCGGCATTCTTGAGCCCGAAGGGCATAGTGTTGAAGCAAAAGGGGCCATATGGTGTTATAAAAGTTGTTGCAGCTTGGTCAGACTCTGCCATCTTTATTTGATGGTGTCCAGCGTATGCATCGAGAAAACACAGCGAATCGTGTCCAGCTGTGGCATCGATGATTTGGTCGATGCGAGGGAGGGGAAAGGGATCCTTGGGGCAAGCCTTGTTGAGGTCTTTGAAGTCGACGCATAGGCGCCAGGATTTGTCCTTCTTTGGTACCATCACCAGATTTGCCAGCCAATCCGTATGTTTGATATCTCTGATGAATCCGGCCTTGGAGTAGCTTGGCTAACTCTTCCCCCATTGCCTGTCGTTTGGGCTCTGAGAATCGCCTTAGGGTCTGCTTGACTGGTTTATATCCTTTCAGGATATTGAGGTTGTGTTCCGCCAGTCTACGTGGGATGCCTGGCATGTCCGATGGGTGCCAGGCAAAAATGTCCCAATTCTCGCGTAAGAAATCTCGTAGTGCGGCATCAATAGCGGGGCTTAGCTGTGTCCTGATGGAAGCTGTTTTCATGGGGTCTGTTGGATGGACCTGGAATTTAACTATCTCGTCTGCAGGTTCAAATGAGGTGGACTTGGATCGCTTGTCTAGTATCACGTCGTCCCTGTCCACGGTGGCCCACAGTGTTGTTAACTGTTCAGCTGCTAGGGCCTCGGATAATGCTTCCAATGCTAGAGCTGCGGTTTTATTTTCGGCGCAATGTGCAATGTCCGGATCACTAGCTAGAGTGATGATTCCATTGGGTCCGAGCATCTTAAGCTTCATGTACCCATAATGGGGTACAACTTGAAAGCTTGAAAACGCGTCCCGCCCTAGTAGGGCGTGGTATCCGCTGCTAAAAGGAGCCACCTGGAATGTGATTTCATCGGACCTATAATTCTCCGGGGTGCCGAATACCACGTCGAGTGTGATTTTTCCCGCACACCGCGCTTCCCGAGTAGGGATAATTCCCCTGAAGGTCATGCCGCTTTGTTCAATGCGTCTTTTATCAATCTCCATCTTGCCGAGTGTTTCTTCATAAATCAAATTTAATTCGCTTTCGCCGTCCATGAGTACTTTAGTGAGCCGAAATCCATCCACGATCGGACTAAGGACCAGAGCGGCTGGTGCCCGGACACCCCGGAATCGAGGTTCATCACTGGCAATAAAAGTTATAGCAGCGTCTTTCCAAGGGTTCATTTTTGCCACTTGGTAAATCTCCGCGGAGCTTCGACGAGCTCGCTTGCGCCTATTGTTCGAGGCAAAAGTCTCGAAGACTGTCAGTACCGTATTGTGTTCGCTGGCAGGATGTCGTTCCGCTTTATGGCCCACAAGAAGATCCTCGCCACTTTTTGCCACCTGCCGGAGTATCCAACATGCCTTAAGGCTATGAGTAGGTGTTGTATCCGGAGTACTGTGGAGCTTACATGGCCCATCGAGCCATTCTTCCAATACGGATCCCCGCCCTGGGGTGGGCTTTGGTTTCTTGGGGGTTGGGTTGGATGACTTACGAGAGTTCGCCCGTTTAGTTCGGACAAAGGTTTCGGTGAGAACAGTACTATCCCAGAATTCTGTTTGGCTCTTCCAAGCGCTCTCCATCGCACAGTATTTCTGTACTATGGTTGCCAAGTCCGCGAAGCGTACTATGTCGCGGCGGCTTATAGCATTGAGGAGTCCCTCGTCTGTGCAGTTTTTGCAGAAAAGTGAGACCAAGTTCTTTTCGCGGCAGCCCCTGACCTTGTTAAGTGCAAGGAGGAATCTGGCCCAGTAGCGATGTACGGTTTCCTGGGGCCCTTGCCTGATGCGGGAGAGACAGTCTAGGTCCAATTTAGAGTCCGGATTCTGATCCGATCTAACGCCCAAGGGCGCGGGCGGTCCCGAGCTCAACAGCCGAGAATCCGGAGTGCCAAATTTTTTCGGCCCAACGCCCAGTAGCGATGTACGGTTTCCTGGGGCCCTTGCCTGATGCGGGAGAGACAGTCTAGGTCCAATTTAGAGTCCGGATTCTGATCCGGTCTAATGCCCAAGGGCGCGGGCGGTCCCGAGCTCAACAGCCGAGAATCCGGAGTGCCCAATTTTTTCGGCCCAACGCCTGATTCTAAGTCCGGGACCTGGGTCGGGTTTTCCTTCGAGCGGGTCTTTGGCTCAAGGAGTTCGGCGATCCGAACATGACTTGTCCTCAAAGTTGAGGGGCAATACGCGTGTGGTTCCTCCACTATCGCTATCTCATGGGTGGCCAGCGGGGACCTGATGTCCCTTTGGTCGGGTTTAAGCCCAACCCAATCGTAGTCTGTAGCAACTCACAGAGCGGCGATGCGGTCCAAGAGTTCGTTAAGGGAGGAGAGCTCCATTGGATCCATCTGTTCGGAAAGTTCCGAACTGACGCGAAGGTTATGATTGATGACCCGAGAAGTCATCGTCGGCGCCATTGCCGATGGGGCGGTCATGATGAAGCCGCCAAGCCGGAGCGTCTGGCCTATAGCCAGAGCCCCCTCCGAGGTAATGTCGTCCTTGACAATGAGACGAGTCATCGAGCCTTGTGGCGACGTCACAGAGGAACTCTCAATGAAAGCACCAATGTCGGTGTCAAAACCGGCGGATCTCGGGTAGGGGGTCCCGATCTGTGCGTCAAGGCTATGGTAACAGGAAGCAAGGGACACAGATGTTTACCCAGGTTCGGGCCCTCTCGATGGAGGTAAAATCCTACTTCCTGCTTGATTAATATTGATGATATGGGTTGTACAAGAGTAGATCTACCACGAGATCATAGAGGCTAAACCCTAAGAGCTAGCCTATGATGGTATGGCTGTAATTGTGATCGGCCTTCTAAGGACCAGCCTCTCCGGTTTATATAGACACCAAAGAGGGCTAGGGTTTACATGGAGTCGGTTACAAGGAACGAAATATAATATCCAGACCGCCAAGCTTTCCATCCACGCCAAGGAAAGTCCCATCCGGACACGGGCCGAAGTCTTGAGTCTTGTATCTTCACGCTTCAATAGTCCGGACGTTGTACACAGTCCGGCTGTCCGGATACCCCCTAATCCAGGACTCCCTCATTCATGCCCGGAGTTTTGAGGAAGGCGACCTTGTCCTTAGGCGTGTTAAGTCTACCAAGGGTACAAACAAGTTGACACCAAAGTGGGAGGGCCCTTCCCGTGTAGTACGAGTCACCACACCTGGCGCAGTCTGTATGGAGACCGAAGATGGCATTCGGTTGCAAAACTCATGGAACATTGAGCATCTCCATAAGTTCTACCCGTAAGGCGCAGCTGTCGGGCCCTGCCAGGCAGCCACCCTTTTGTACAGGCCTTGCCGATGTTGCATGTAACCCCTTTTACATAGCCAGGCGTAGACCCAAAGCAAGAGAGAAATAAATGAAGCGCTAGGGGCCCCGACAAATTGCATGCATGCATAAGCATATCATAAGCATAGCATATTCATGTAGATAAGATTGCATATGGCATCATTCTCATTTGCACTAAGCTACATGCTCTTACCGGGGACTTGGTCCCGAAGGAGAGAAGAGAAGACAAGCCTACATCCTGATCCCCGACAAGCCAAATAGAGAAGTTCTTTCTTACCCAGACGTGTTCTGTAAGTAGTGACTTGTGCATATGAAAACCTCGCCATCTTCGAAACTTAGGTGCTCCCATCTTTTGACCTGAATGTTGCTTCGGTCTGGATGGTCGCAGTGGCATTTGGCGAAACAATTTGGCGGGGGGCTGGTCCCTCTTTATTATTTATGCCCGGCAGGCCTAGCCCCGCGGCAACAAACTGAGGGTACCTGCAGGATAGCCTACTGGGGAAAACTTGTTTACTTGAATGTATAGTTGCATTTAACCTCTGCATGGACATGTTACATGCACAAGTACCCGACAAGGTTTATCTTTTTCATTAAATATGCTGATCAACAACTACAAATCTTATAGAACACAAACATGGATATAAGAAGATTACATAATTCAAAATAAATCTTGGCCATTGCCTACATATTTTAGAATGAAAAAAGATAAGTGCCCCGTGATGCCCTTTCTTGTCCTTCTCCTCATAGGCACTGCGGTGGGAGGCGAAGAGGGAAAAAGGAGTGCCTGGGCAGAAGCCCAGCCTGACCCCGTCAGGCTCTTTGGCGAGGAGCCTGGCGGGGGTGGGAAGGCACGGGTGAAGGTGATGGTTAAGAGATCGGCGGGGACGACGCCCCGGCCGCCACCACCAAGGCCAGCAGGATGCGGTAGGGCGAACGAAGTTGCAGCCCGCGAGAAAGCCTGCCGAGTCTAGCTGGAAGGCTGCTGGAGGAGCCAAGGGCACCACATCCACCCCTGCATCCAACCCCCCCAGCAAATTGCCTTGCCCGGAAAGGGGCGCTGGTGCAGATGATGGTGCCGCCGCCTGACGGTGACGGTACGGCTGGTGTTCAGCCGGAGTCAGAGTCGTCGTCCTCCCAGTCGGCGCCGTCGTCATCGTCATCACTGTCCACTCGTTGCTATCGCTCGAGAAGGAGCTTTCGTCGTCGGTCGAGTCGAGCTCTCCGCGCAGCACCCTAAGCGAGCACCCGAGCACCCAAAGACCTTGACGGAGAGCAGATCGGCCTCCATTAATTTAAAATGGAGGATGTGCCCCTCCGACAAGCTATGGGCGTGAGCAAAGGTCTTCCAGCCGCGTCGGAAGAACATGACATGAGGGGCAGGAAAATCCACATCTACCCGCATGCCACCATTCCAGCAACCCCTCATGTGCAGCTTCAACGCGTGTGGCTGTTCGAGCTCCATCACCCTCGTGAATGGAGTAGGGAGACGGAGGCGGCCGCGCAGAGGCTTGTACAACATGATGACAAACTCCAGAGGTTGGTCTCCACGTGGCCTTCCATCAGGGGAGGGCCGCCCAGTGGGGGCACAATCAGAGTGCCACCCTGTCCTCCTCCGCCCCGGACACCACGGCGACCACGACCTCGCCCCCTTCCACCTCCTCTCGTGGCGGGCTGCGCCCCCGCATCTTTAGAGGGAGGAGGGAGGCGCTGTCGAGCAGAAGTCCTCGTCACCGCCACCGGAGCAGCGTTGCGCCCCCGACCTCTCGCCATGGTGGGCGAAGACTGTTGCAGGAATAGAAGGAGAAGGGTGTCTGGAAAATGCCTCTCCCCGCATTCCCTTTTATAGGTGAGCGGAGCAAGAGGCTAGATTCTTCTGTGAAGGTGGCCACCCCGTTCGACCACTCCAGCACCCCCTCGCCATTAATGGCTCGAAGAATCAAGGCTGACCCCCTGCACCAATCAGCGACGCCTGGCTTTCTGCCACGGCACTCATTCCCGCGCCCTCCACATCTGCCACCAACTTTGCACAATGCATAAAATACACGTTGCGGAGGCGCTTGGAGCGGGAAAGATAATGGGGTGGCAGTTACCGCCTCGTGAACGTGGGACGTGGGTACCCCATGAATCACGGCCCATTATCTCTCCCACCACAATTGGCGTCATGCGGCGCATAGAAGAACCGGAAACTGACCTGGGCTAAGGTTAATGAAGAGGCAACGAAGATCTCAAAGGACATGCAACTGTAACCCTCTCGCCTGTGCACTGGATATGGCCAACCCCGACCATGCCCAGCAGCGCGTTCGGGCCAGGCCCGGGGGCTCCTGTCGGTGTAACAAACCCTGGGTCTGTTTCCCAGACTGTGCATAGGCCTAAGAGCAAGACTGCAACATCCAAGATGAGACCAAGCAAAAGAGATCAGCTCTTTGTGGAGTGAGAGAGCGGAATCAAGAAGACCAAGTCAAAGAAAAGGAAGCAATATACCACCAAGGGAAAACCTCCCTTGCCGGGCAGGCGAGCCTGGCGAGGTCAAGGTTACCCCGAAGACGAGCTTCAAGACCGTCTCGGCAGGCCTGTCGGGCCCTACGAAGGCAAACTACCCCGCCAAGGATTCACTGCTCCACCTCACAGCAACACAGGTCATCGATCGATGCGGTGTCAAGCCCCCAAGTGACTAAGTGGCTGTTTTTTGCCACATGGCAGCCACTCCTATGGAAATCACCTCCAAATGACACCCGTCCAGAGACGTGTCATGCAGGCAGGAGAGAAGCTGGCCAAACTGCCCTGCAAGGCTTGCCGGGCATGCCATGATATGACACTAAGCGGCGCATTTAATGCGCTCTGCCCTGTCTGCAGAGTTAGGTATGATAGCACTCTTTGCTATCTGACTAGTGCACAATGACTGATTTTCCATTGTGGTGACCCCTTGGTCTATAAAAGGAGGCCCTGGCAACCATAGTAAGGATTCAAACCCTTGTATACTCATACGTGCGTAGCTGCTCTCGCCCTGAGGCAACTCTGCCGGGCTAGAGCGCTGCATCTCCAGCACAGTCCTCCCATCAATCCACCAAAGCAGGAGTAGGGTTTTACGCCTCGCGGCGGCCCGAACCTAGGTAAAACTGCCCGTGTGATCTCTATCGTGTTGTGCTACGTTCTCTGCTCTTTGTGGAATGGTCTCATCCCCCACAAGGGGCTGATGGCCCCATAGGTGGTCGTGGATTCCCACGACAAAGACCAATTATTTCATACTTAGTAGGTAATTCTTTCTTATGAGGCTGTCTATTAAACTTGGAAAAATTAAACTCATGAGACTCATCACCAAAGCTAACACCGACAATTTGTTTTTCACAATCTATTTTGGCATTGACATTGTTCAAGAAAGGTCTGCCAAAAATAATGGTACAAAAGTCATCTTGTGGGGAACCAAGAACAAGAAAATCAGTAGGGTATTTTATTTTCCCACACAAGACTTCAACATCTCTAACAATCCCAAGTGGTGTGATGGTGTCTCTATTAGCAAGTTTAATAGTAACATCTATGTCTTCAATTTCAGCTGGTGCTATGTCATTCATAATTTCTTAGTATAAGGTAAAAGGAATAGCACTCATGCTAGCACCTAAATCACAGAAACCATGATAACAATGATCTCCTATTTTAACTGAGACAACAGGCATGCCAACAACATGTCTATGTTTAACTTTTTCATCAAGTCTGGCAATTCTAGCAGCTTCATCATAGAAGTAAATAACATGCCCATCAATATTTTCTACCAGGAGATCTTTAACCATAGAAACACTAGGTTCTACTTTAATTTTTTCAGCAGGGTTAGGTGCTCTAATACGACTTTTGCAAACCACCATTGAGACCTTAGCAACTTAAGCTTAATACCTGACTCTTTACCTTCATCGAGTTCCCAATATTCAGAGTTGCATTTAATTCTTTCTAAAAGATCCCACCTGAATTCAATAGTCTTCTTCATAAAAGAACCAGTATAAGAAGTATCGAGCATGGATTGATCATCATGAGAAAGTCGACCATAAAAATTATGAATAATAATTTATCTAGAGGGCTCATGATTGGGGCATGAATATAACATTGACTTAAGCCTCCCCCAAGCTAGAGCGATACTTTCTCCTTCACGAGGCCAAAAATTATATATAAAATTCCGATCACGATGAACTAGATGCATATGATAATTTTTTGGTGAAATTCCAATTTCAATCGATTCCAGTTCCAAGACCCAATATCATCGCATAGCTTATACCATGCCAATGCTTTTCCCTTCAAAGATAAAGGGAAAACCTTCTTATTAGCTTAATCCCCGGGGAAACCTGCAAGCTTAAATAATCCACATATATCAAGTGCATATCAGGATGTTTGGTCCCATCTCCTGCATAAGGATTAGCTAGCAGTTGTTCTATCATACCGGAAGGAATTTCATAACCAATATTATCAGTAGGTGCAGTAGGTTGAGGGGCAACTAATTGTGGTTCTGGTCGAGGTGAAGATACCCTGAGCAAACCCCTCCAAGGATGATTCTCCGTAGTAGCACACGTAGTAATAATTTTTCCTTACCAAATTCCACTTACCAAGAGCGCTTCACTCCCCGGAAACGGCGCCAGAAAAGAGCCTTGATGGCCCACAAGTGTAGGCGATCAATTGTAGTCCTTTCGATAAGTAAGAGTGTCAAACCCAACGAGGAGCAGAAGGAAATGACAGGTGGTTTTCAGCAAGGTATTTTCTGCAAGCACTGAAATTGTCGGTAACAGATAGTTTGTTAGCAAGATAATTTGCAACGAGCAAGTAACAATAACATTAAATAAAGTGCAGCAAGGTAGCCCAATCCTTTTGTGGCAAAAGACAGGCCAAAAACGGTCTCTTATGATAAGCAAAGCGTTCTTGAGGGTACACGGGAATTTCACCATATCATTTTCATCATGTTGGTTTGTTTCGTGTTCGCTACTTTGATAATTTGATATGTGGGTGGATCGATGCTTAGGTGTTGTTCTTACTTGAAAAAACCTCCTACTTATGATTAACCCCTTTGCAAGCATCTGCAACTACGAGAAAAGTATTAAGATAAAATCTAACCATAGCATTAAACTTTTGGATCCAAATCGGTCCCTTACGAAGTAGCGCATAAACTAGGGTTTAAGCTTCAGTCACTCTAGCAACGCATCATCTAATAACTTCTCCACAATGCATACTCTTAGACTCAAATATGGTGAAGTTCCATGTAGTCGACGTTCACATGATACCACTAAGGGAATCACAACATACATATCATCAAAATATCGAACACATATCAAGTTCACATAACTACTTGCAACATCTCTTTTCCTGTGACCTCAAGAACAAAAGTAACTACTCACTAATGAGAATCATACTCAAGATCAGAGGGGTATTAAATAGCATAATGGATATGAACATATAATCTTCCGCCAAATAAACCATATAGTAATCAACTACAAGATGTAATCAACACTACTAGTCACCCACAAGCACCAATCTAAGGTTCCGGTACAAGGATTGAACACAAGAGATGAACTAGGGTTTGAGAGGAGATGGTGTTGTTGAAGATGTTGATGGAGATGGCCCTCCCAAAGATGGGAGAGTTGATAGTGATGACGATGACGATGATTTCCCCCTCCGGGAGGGAAGTTCCCTCGGCGGAATCTGCTGGAGAGCAAAAGTGCTCCTGCCCAAATTCCGCCTCGAGACAGCAGCGCTTCGTCCTGAAAGTCCTCTCCTTATTTTTTTTCTAGGTCAAAATGACTTATATACCAGAAGAGGGGCACCGGAGGTGGGCCGAGGAGGGCACAACCCACCAGGGCGCGCCTGGGGGCCCTGGTGCGCCCAGGTGGGTTGTGCCCACCTGGTGGGCCCCCTCTGGTAGTTATTGGCTCCAATATCTCTTAAATATGCAATAAAAAATCTCCGTGAAGTTTCAGCTTATTTGGAGATGTGCAGAATAGGTAGCTCTGACATGCTTTTTTAGGTCCAGAATTCCAGCTGTCGGCATTCTTCCTCTTTTGTGTAAACCTTGCATATTATGAGAGAGAAGGCATTAGAAATACTCCAAAAAGCATTATTATGCATAAAAACATTATAAATAATAGTAGGAAATCATGATGCAAAATGGACGTATCACCCACATCGCTCCATGTGGATATTTCTTTACTTCTTTGCCCCGCACGTACCTCTACTGGCTTCTACTATATTTGTGATGAGTTTATGTCTCATCAACTAGTCCCACTAGTCTTATTCTAACCACACTTCTTCAATTTCTTTGCCACAGGGATGCTCAGCTCGATTTTAGTGAAATTGCACAAAATGGTCCCATGGTCAAAAAGTTGCAAACTTCATTTCCTCGGAAGGTTCGACGTCGCCAGCAAATTAAAGCCTGGTTAGGGTTTAGGGCTCAAGGCCTAGGGACTGCATGGATCGATTTTTCTTTACTTGTCTATGTTCCAAAATAAGTGTCAACTTTAGTACAACTTTGTACTAAAGTTGAGACACTTATTTTGGAACGGAGGGAGTACATATTGGCTATAATCTGTGAATCATTGAGATGCAATAGCATGCATGTTAGTCTCCTTTGTATTGGATGGAATGTTGCAACGGGGCAACCTTGGACGCATGCTGCATGAAACATAAGCTGAAAGCTTCATAGGATTTTACAATTTTATCTCGCTGAGAAATTATAGTACTGTGTACTAAAGAGTTATGTGTCGCACAGTGTCCAAAAAATATGGTGATAGTGTAAGATGGGCCATGTAATCACTGAGCTGTCGTGATTTTGCTACTTTCGCACTCTACCTCCTTTCGCTGAAATGTGGGACATCCAACATCCGGTGCACGTGGCATGCACCAAAGAAAAGTGTATAGTACAACTGAGACTGAGCACTGTCGTACCACCTCAGTAATAATGACCAATGAGCCGTCAAATCACATAGACCCGGCTAAGTTGGACGGATGAAGCAACCATCACTCTTCATTGAATCGGCTTCTCCCTTCAACGCATGCGCTAATGAGAGGTCATGTCCGCTTTGCCTGGGCATGAACGCGGCACCGATTCTTTTCTGGTGGGAAGTGCACGCGAGCGATGGAGTGGCCTTGGGTGGGCCAGGGTGGTCAGGAGCGGGCGTGGCAGCTGTCCCGACAGGACGCCCAGAAACAAGAGGATGCACCGACTCTCGCGACTTCATACTACACACCATCTCTCTGTAGGTCGATGTGTGTCTCTTTCTCTAACACACACACGCCGTTAAAACACACACACACACACACACACAGGTTCATAGAATAGGAATATCGTGGGAGTGGGAAGCCATAGGAAGTGAGATAAATGGAGTATGTACAAGAAGGGAAGAGGTACACACACATCCATCAGAGACACAGTCGCTGCCTCACACTATAGCCCAGCCGACCACAGCGTGACGGCCGGATCGGTGCCTCTCTCATCCCAGCGCGGGCGGTCAACCGGTATAACTGCGACCGCGGGATTTGACATCCACGGCTGCCCGATTTGGAGCATTCCGGCCACCCACCTTTCTGATATTTTGACCATGTGTGGTTCAGTTGTTGTTCACTTCATAGGGTCGTATACCACACATGAACGATAGTAAGTGCGACCGGGAGGCGTGCAACGTTAATTGTGAGTTGACTCCTTCGAGCATTAAATATTCTTCATGTATTAGCATTGCCCTAGTGTTTTTCTTCACTATGTTAAATAAAGAGTTCCATTTCCTGCACAATTTAAAAAGATTTTTATGGAGAGAAAAAGAAAACCACTCCAACTATATACGCTGCAGCCTTAGCGCTCGTTTTTTAGGGTTTGCTCTCTTCACACTCTCTCTTCACTATATATATACACGTTGGAGCCTCGGTGCTTGTAGTTGCTCTCTTCACACTCTCTCACACTCTCCAGATCTAAACAAGACTGCATTGGCCTCTCTCTCTCCCCTCACTGCTGGTCAAAGAGCCGGGAGGATCCCATCCGCTGGGGAAGGGAAGGAGGCTTAACGTTGTCCCCGTCGGTAAGGGAGGGAATCCACTACCGGAGTTGCTGTTCTTTTCACCCAACGACGGTGCAGGAGGGCCTCCGACCCCTTCTTCCTCGCTGCCGTACATAGTGTGGGCAGATCAGCCTCCGGCCGCCCACTGAGCCACACCCTGAGAACCTTAAGGTATAATTTACTTAATCCACATGCATTGCTCTAGCTGCATGTGGATTTTTTTCGCTTCTGCAGTTGAATCTAGGTGTTGGATCAAACAGGAAATTAGTGGGGAAAGTTGTATAGCATGAATCTAGGACGTGGTTCAAAGAGAAAAGGAAGGGGCAAAAGTAGTGCAGACTGACTATCCAACACCCATGTTGGTCGAAAACGGAAAACAATGACAAACGCAGTACACACATCTGTAACAAACTGATCTTTCTGTGGTTGGTTTACAAGGCTTTAGAGTTTGAGTAGGACTAGATTTGCTGCCCTCACATAGGGGAAGGTGTCTAAGATAACAAAACTGGGACCAACACAAATATGCTCCTTGGTTGTTTGTTGCAACAGACTCTACATAACCCCTTTATACATCGGTAGATGCACATGGTGCTGGTGAGTCCACTGTCCCATACAACTCTTTAGTTGTTGTTAATCTAATAATGCCGCTAGAAAATTGAAGCAATGCCACAGTTAAAAGCAAATTACAAGTTTAACGAATTTTATTGTTAATATATCTCTCTGTTAATATGAATCAATCCCACTGTTTTGAGAAATGTTACTGTCTTGCTTTCTTTCCCATTTAGATAAGTTAGATGCTTCTTTTTGTGGGCTTCTCTATCATCCACTATTATTGACCAGTATTTGTTGACTTTGCACCTCTGTCCAAACAGGGGTATCTACGTCACCTCGTGTTATTGCGACCTTTTGTTGCATTGCAAAAAACACTTTTGTTTTAAGAGTGTTTTGTGCAGTTCAACCAAAATGTCAAACCGACAACGTTGCTTGATTGCTTGATCTTAGTGGAACTGCACAAGAGGAGATCTAACTTTCTATCTGTGTTGGCAAATTTGTCTCATATCTTCTTCTTTTGAGTTGTTTGAATTCTGCGTCATGAGAGGTCAATACCGGCCTTCTTTCACATGATTGTGCAGTGTGCTTTCATATGTTGAGCTACTTATACGGTAATGTTACTTGATTTCAGTGAATTGCACAAAAAGAGCCCAGACTTCCAATCTGTATGTGCACCGTAATATCCCATTGAGGTAAGATAATCATATTTCACAACTACTGGCATGTATTTTGCTACTGCCATCAGAAAATTAATGTCGTTGTTTAGTGGTATACTTGTGCTCCCTAATTGAGATGCCAAATCTTGCATTGAAGGCGAAGTATGTCTGTTATTGAACCAAGTGATGAAGGGGAAGAACAAGCGGAAGAAGAACAAAAATCAACTCTCAGGGCTGTAATGAAGCATTGGAACTGCGATGACACAAGTAATGATATAGTTTTTCTTCTTAATTTATCGCTATGGCTGGAACGAGCAATTGTTTTACCACTGTGATTTGATGCCACTCTTAATGTAATATGTAATTATCTCTACTTGTGCTTACAGGGATCTTGTTTGAAGATAACATCTATTTTAGTGGAAATGCACAAGAAGATGTTGGAAACATTAAACTAATCGAGGAGTATATAGTAAGCATGGCAACCACAATAGATAATAAGGGATGGTTCTGGAGGAGTGCTTCATTTGTATACTCTACACAATAAGCCTCCTGACAAAGTTGGTACCAGCCCACGGATTTCATCCATACGATTGAGCTTTGTCCTCTCTGTTGGTGTTGTGCTATTGTTTAGCTATTGTCATGAGAAAGTGGTATTGTCCTCGAGAAATGCTTCATCTGTGATGTTATAAATATTTCCTTTCCTTTTTTAGAGCAAACAGGGATGCTAGCATTTAGTTGTTCTCTTGTCTTTGCACAACAGGATCATCCTCCTCTGAAGAAGAATATGGAGTACGTGAAGTGCCTAGTTCCGATTATGCCAGGATGAAGAAGCCCAGCCTATCTTCTCATCAGACGGAGAAGCTGAAGGATGGTTACATTACTCCCCACAAGACCAAACTAACTTCAGCTCAGAAGGACTCACAGATTTCCATCTTTTTTATTGTGATGGGCAAGTACAATGTTGTTTTAGGATTCTTTCTGGTGAGTTCCATTTTTTAAAATGTGTGCTCTGCATGAACCATGTAGGTGCCTGTTTAAACTGGAAATTCATAATACAATTTGCTTTACTAATCACTTTTTTTGTATTTATGCAAACATGAATGCTTAGCTTGATTTCAATGGGTACTGCACAAAATGTTCTGATGGTTCGTGCCCATTATACTTCATCATGCACAATACTGAAGGAAATATGCCCTAGAGGAAATAATAAACTTGTTATTTTATATTTCCTTGTAAAATGATAAATGTTTATTATTCATGCTAGAATTGTATTAACCGGAAACTTGATACATGTGTGGATACATAGACAAAACACAGTGTCCCTAGTAAGCCTCTACTAGACTAGCTCGTTAATCAAAGATGGTTAAGTTCGCTAACCATAGACATGTGTTGTCATCTGATGAATGGGATCACATCATTAGGAGAATGATGTGATGGGCATGACCCATCTGTTAGCTTAGCATATTGATCGTTTAGTTTTATTGCTATTGCTTTCTTCATGTCATATACATATTCCTTTGACTATGAGATTATGCAACTCCCGGATACCGGAGGAATACCTTGTGTGCTATCAAACATCACAACGTAACTGGGTGATTATAAAGATGATCTACAGGTATCTCTGAAGGTGTTTGTTGGGTTGGCATAGATCGAGATTAGGATTTATCACTCCGAGTATCGGCAAGGTATCTCTGGGCCCTCTCGGTAATACACATCATAAGAAGCCTTGCAAGCAATGTGACTAATGAGTTAGTTGCGGGATGATGTATTATGGAATGAGTAAAGAGGCTCGCTGCTAACGAGATTGAACTAGATACGAAGATACTAACGATCGAATCTCGGGCAAGTAACATACCGATGACAAAGGGAATAACGTATGTTGTCATTACGGTACGACCGATAAAGATCTTCCTAGAATATGTAGGATGCAATATGAGCATCCAGGTTCCTCTATCGTTTATTGACGAAGAGGTGTCTCAGTCATGTCTACATAGTTCTTGAATTCGTAGGGTCCGCACGCTTAACGTTCGATGACGATTTGTTATTATATGAGTTATGTGATTTGGTGCCCGAATGTTGTTTAGAGTCCCGGATGAGATCATGGACATGACGAGGAGTCTCAAAATGGTCGAGAGGTAAAGACTGATATATAGGACGATGGTATTCATACACCAAAAGTGTTCCGGAAGCACCGGGTACTTATCGGGTCACCTGAAGGGGTTCTGGGCACCCCTGGCAAAAGATATGGGCCTTATGGGCCAAGAGGGGAGACACACCAGCCACAAAGGGGCTGGTGCACCCCCATATGGGTGGCCAAATTGGAGAAGGAAAGGGGAAGGAGGAAAGGAAAAAGGGAATAGGATTCCCCCTTCCTCCTCTTCCCTTCCTACTCCGAATAGGAATAGGAAAGGGGGGAGGCCGAATTGGGAGGTGCCCAAGCAGGATTCCTCCTACTTGGGGCACCCCCTTGGCTGCCTCTCCTCCCCTCGAACCTATATATATGGGGGGGGGGGGCACCGCTAGAACACACAACAACAATTGTTAGCCATGTGCGGCGCCCCCCTCCACAGTTTACGCCTCCGGTCATATCTTTGTAGTGCTTAGGCAAAGCCCTACGCAGATCACTTCACCATCACTGTCACCACGCCGTCATGCTGACGGAACTCACCCTCAACACTTTGCTGTATCAAGAGTTCGAGGGATGTCATCGAGCTGAACGTGTGCAAAACTCGGAGGTGTCGTACGTTCGGTGCTTGATCGATCGGAACGAGAAGAAGTTCGACTACATCAACCGTGTTGTCAAATGCTTCCTCTTTTGGTTACGAGGGTACGTGGACACACTCTCCCCCTCTCGTTGTTATGCATCTCCTAGATAGATCTTGCGTGAGCATAGGAAATTTTTGAAATTGCATGCTAGGTTTCCCAACAAATACATCGAATGTTCTTGAATCATTCATTTCTACCTCCAGCCACATAATTAGCTACAAGAAAGGAGATGTCGATATGTTCAAGGTGTTGCAACATATAAAGGCAAAACCATACAAGCTACGTGCGCAGTTGGTTGATTTTGGTGGAA
Source organism: Aegilops bicornis (assembly GCA_021605145.1). Taxonomy (NCBI): domain Eukaryota; kingdom Viridiplantae; phylum Streptophyta; class Magnoliopsida; order Poales; family Poaceae; genus Aegilops; species Aegilops bicornis. The sequence continues at coordinate 691,414,412 of CM038671.1, read as the reverse complement.
CTGCACAAAAAGAACAGCTGGTTTATTTAGCACGAGGTGACATGTCAATGTCCGAACTGATGGCAAACCCCGCCCATTCTACAATTCTAGGCATTTGATATGTTGGAATGGTAAAACCGTGTCAAAGTTTTCTCATTGATGTACGCAAAAAGACAAGAATTTGATATTTTGGAATGGGACAACCTTGTCAAATATTGGCTCTGACGTGTGAATAATTGAGATGCATCGATCGACTTTTCTTTATTTGTGTCTTTAGTTGTGAAGCAAATATTGGTTCTGACGTGTGAATAATTGAGATGCATAATCATCGATCGATTGTTGATCTATGAATTGCCAGGCCTGTGAGTTTGGTTGCAATGTATAGGCACACTAAAAATCTGCTCAAACTTTTCTTAAGTGTGAAACCGCAGCAAATAACGTGATCACTGTGCGTCCTGAGAATAATGCTAGTACATATTGTTTTCAATGTTCATGTAATGCAACTACACAAGAATTCAAACTAATGGTCTAAATTCGTTCATACACGACCTGATTTCATATAAACATGTCGGATTTCATTACATTTCAAACATTCTTCAACTAAAAAGCGGTGCTCGTCCGGCTCTGGAGGTTTAATTAATTAACCTAATCTACGATCTCCGACGCCCATTCCCCGTGTCCGGCTGAGCCCCAAGAACTGAAGCTTCTTCTCCAGCTCCACCTCCGGAGCCACAGGAAGTGAAACATTCCGACTCCATGTCACCGCCAAGCAGCTAATCGGCCGTCGATATTCAACCCGCCAAGATTGGCTTCAACCGAAGGGTATGAGCGGTGGCCTTACTTGGACCCGTGCGGCGGCGACATACCATCTCCTACGTTTCCTTGTTTTCCTTGTGGCGCGGCCTCCTTGCCGTCGGGGCGGGGCCTCGACGGAGCCGCCAATGTCCTCTGCCTCATTGCTGGAGGGGCGGTGCCTCGGCGAACACTACACAAAAAAAGACACATCCGTGAAATTTTGGGCCAAACGAATTTTTTTCCTGTCATGCTTATGACACTTCTATGATGATGACTGTGAAAGAACCCGGTATCATCATAGATGTGGTGGGCTCCTACTTCTATGACAAAAAATCATGATAGAAAATGGGCTTTTCTTCCTGGGCGGGCCGGAGACGCAGCTGCATGACATTCTTTGGGCCGTCCATGACAGAAAAAACCGTCGTAGAAGCGAGGGCGAGGAAAATATCGGGGAGTTCCCGGTTACGGTGGGTGGTCGGGGCCGAGCGATGCACGGAGGTTTGCGTGTACAAGTACATGCGTGTGTTCGAGGCGTTGCACTCTAACTGAACCCGAGCGAGGCGTTGGGCTCTAACTGAACCCGGGCGATTGCACTAGCTACGTTACTGAAACCCGATCGATCCCTTGCTATTAACTGAACCCGAGTGATTCCTTTGCTACTGCTGCTAACTGAAGCTGATCGATGTTGCCTCTTGATGAACAATGAGCGTTGTGGGGGGAGGGGTTGGATCAACAGTTCTCGGTGGGAGCGGGGTGGATGAACATGACCCCATGGTAGTAGAGGCCGTTGCCGCTGGATGAACAGGACCCCGATCGAGCCGATTGGGGGTGGATGAACAGGACCCCGTGGAGGGCTGGATGAACAGGATCCCGTGGAGGGCTGGTTGAACAGTAGCCGGTGGAGGGCTGGATGAATAGTAGCTCGTGGAGGGATGGTTGAACAGGACCCCGTGGAGAGGGCTGGTTGAACAGTAGCCGGTGGAAGTGCGGTGGAGGCTAGATGAGTAGGAGCCCGTGGATGAACAGTGGCTAGTGAAGGCAGGAGGGGAGACGCCGTGGATGAACAGTCGAAGGTGGAGGCTGGAGGAGGTCTACGCTGGATGAAAAGTAGCCCGTGGACGTAGTCGACAGCGGAGACGAACAGTATCTAGTGGAGTCCCGTTTTATGGTATGCCACACCCCTCTCAATGAACAGGACCCCTGTTTCGACCGTAGGGCTCAAACACAAGTCTGTTTCCTTCGTTTTGTGGTACGCCACACCCTTCCCGATCAACAGGACCCCATTTCGACTGTAGGAGGTCCAAGAGAAGTCGGTTTCCTCCGTTTTGCGGTACGCTAGACCCCTCCCGATGAACAGGATCCTGTTTCGACTGTGGTCGGTCGAACACGCAGTTTCCTCCGTTCTGCGGTACACCAGGCCTCGTTTCGATCGGCTGTTCTGCCCAAGCCGGTTGGCTCCCGATGAACACGACGTATTCCGACCCAGTTGGTGGCCTCCCGATGAACATGACGCTATTTCTCTGTTCTGACCCAGCCGGTTCGCTGCCCGATGAACAAGACGCTGTTGCTGCTGTCTGTTGCCTCTCCATGTACACAAGCCCAAGCCGTCCGTATATATATATATATGCGTGAGTACACACTCGAGACCCCGCCCGTATGTACGTACGTGGCCATATTTTTTGCCCTGTGGCTGTACGTACGTGTACAGGACTTAGACAGGACCGCGTGAACTGCTATGTCGGGTGCTCTACAACGACACGTGCCGCTACTTACTCGGCCATGGTTCATACTTGCAGAGAGACCGATTGACCAGTATGTAAGTACACATTCGCGAACAGACAGACAACGCTACGTACGCTTTGACCGGGTGGGTCCCAGCGGTCAGGGAGGATAAGGATGCACTTTCTTGCGTGCGAAGATATAGCTGCTCGGTCGCAGCTATCAGGGGGATGAATCGTTTTTATTTTGGGAATAATAAGGAGGCACTTCCTTGTGTTCGAAGATGTAGCTGGTGGGTCCACCTGTCAGCCTCACCGCCTAAAGTCCTCTTCCGATGGCTGCCCTCCGTTGACCATGTTGACCACGCCGCGTCGAGAGCTCCAAGGCGGTGGACGACGGCGAGGCCTGGGAAGGGAACGATGCGGAGGCGGGGAAGACGCGGCCGTGGATGCCCATGCGGAGGGGAGTACGTGGGTTGACTGCTTTGGCTGCGGTGTGAGGCTGCCGTCACCGGAGAATAACATGAGGTGTGGGTGAGTATAGAGGGATGACATGGCTAGTGGTGGCAGCATAGCCGGTCACGGGAGGCAGGAGCAGGCGGCACGGCCGGCGCTGGTTTGGGCGGTTGGAGCAAGAAGACCAGAGGTTGAAGAAGCACGACGGCCGTTGGATGGACATCGTACGGTCACTGCAGCTAGAATCGTTTATATTGACTAAGCTGACAAAGCCCATGGCACGCGTCAACTTAGTAGGCTCACAGGTCAGCCTCCGAAAACGGTGTGCCCCACATGTCAGGGGGAGGAATTATTTTTTGGGCGGCTGAAGCAAGAATATTCGTGATTGAAGAAGAAGCACGACATCCGTTGGATGGACATCCAACGACCACTACTCCTAGAACCGTGTGTTGACTATAAGTTGACAAAGCCTTGCATACGCGTCAACTTAGTTTTTTTAGGGGACGCGTCAACTTTGTAGGCCCACAAGTGTGTGGCAGGGAACATATAGCCCATTTGCGATTTGTAAGAATGTACATCCCATTTTTGAATTCCAATGAAATTTACTACAGCCCATTTACAGTTTGTTAAAAGTACAACCCATTTTCCAGCTAGGACAACCATTAATAATTTCAACCAACCGCTCAAAACAGAATTCAATAAAATTGCCCACATTTTGCTGGGATCCAAAATATTTTTATCCCGAAATTTCTAGTCAGAATAAAAATAATTTAAAAATAAATTTGTATTACATAAAAATCCCATGAAATATTGCGCGCGCAACAATTAATGAAATTAAAATGTTCAAAATCCAAAAATAATATTTTTTTAAAAACCAATTACGTGTTTGGTGCATTTTCTTATAGTTACTGCCCAGTTTTTATAATTACATCCCATTTATTATTTTTAAAGTCCATTTTCTTGTTAAGCCTAATGCATCCCTCCTAGGAAAGATTTGCAGCCCAGCGGGGCGGAGAATAACAAGTTGACCTTGCCTGTGTATTCCTAAAAAAGAATATAGCTGGTGAGGGAGTCCTGGACTAGGGGGTGTCCGGATAGCCGAACTATCATCACGGCCGGACTCCAAGACTATGAAGATACAAGATTGAAGACTTCGTCCCGTGTCCGGATGGGACTTTCCTTGGCGTGGAGGGCAAGCTTGGCGATACGGATATGTAGATGTCCTACCATTGTAACCGACTCTGTGTAACCCTAACATATCTGGTGTCTATATACACTGGAGGGTTTTAGTCCGTAGGACGAACAACAATCATACCATAGGCTAGCTTCTAGGGTTTAGCCTCCTTGATCTCGTGGTAGATCTACTCTTGTACTACCCATATCATCAATATTAGTCAAGCAGGAGTAGGGTATTACCTCCATCAAGAGGGCCCGAACCTGGGTAAAAACATCGTGTCCCTTGTCTCCTGTTACCATCCGCCTAGACGCACAGTTCGGGACCCCCTACCGAGATCCGCCCGGTTTTGACACCGACATTGGTGCTTTAATGGAGAGTTCCTCCGTGTCGTCACCGATAGGCCCGATGGCTCCTTCGATCATCAACAACGACGCGGTCCAGGGTGAGACTTTTCTCCCCGGACAGATCTTCGTATTCGGCGGCTTTGCACTGCGGGCCAATTCGCTTGGCCATCTAGAGCAGATCAAAAGCTACGCCCCTGGCCATCAAGTCAGATTTGGAAGTTTGAACTATACGGCCGATATCCGCGGAGACTTGAACTTTGACGGATTCGAGCCGCGACCAAGTGTGCCGCACTATCTCGATGGGCATGATCTAGCTCTGCAGCCGAACAGTGCCTTGGAGGCCGCACCCGCATCCGCTCCGACCCTTAATCCGGAGCCGGATTCCCCGATCGAGGACGGGTGGTTGGACACCGCCTCAGGGGCGACGATCCCTACGGTGATTGAGACGAACTCCATCCCTGTCCTTTGCGAAGAACTCGACTCCAGGGTGCTGGATCCTCTCCGGACTCCGAACCCTCCGCGCCCCTGCCAATCGAATCCGATTGGGCGCCGGTCATGGAGTTCGCTGCCGCGGACATCTTTCAGCACTCGCCCTTTGGCGACATCCTGAATACACAAAAGTCAATCTCTTTATCCGGAGAGACCAGGCCGGACTACGGACAGGAAGGTTGGGATGCGCATTTACGAAGAAATTCAACGCCCACCCACCACCCACTTTGTAGCCACTGTCGATGATTTAACCGACATGCTAGACTTTGCCTCCGAAGACATCGACGGCATGGACGACGATGTCGGAGACGACCAAGACCCAGCGCCTACAGTGATGGATATCCCAAAAGATGGGAACGGCGATGGAACAACGGAGGATGACCCCTCCAAAAAGCAACCGAAGCGCCGGCGTTAGCGGCGCCGCACTAAATCCCGCCACAGTAAAAACGGTGATTCCGGTACGGGAGATAATAACACCCCACACAGTACCGAAGACAACCCCCTCCAGCAGGACTCAGCGCAGGAGGAGGGAGAAGCAAGTCCGCACGACGGTCGGGCAGAAAGAGAGGTCGAGGGCGATAATTACGTGCCTCCCTCACGAAGATGAGGCAAGCCTCGGCGACTTAATTTGTCGCCCCCGAGGATCGGCTGAACAGGAGCGTTTCAAACGCAGGTTTATGGCCACGGCAAACAGCCTCAAGAAAAAGCAGCAACAGCTTAGAGCTGACCAAGACACGCTAGTCGACAGATGGATCAAGTCCTTGCAGCGAAGAGTATGAACTTCAACGCCCCTCCAAAATCTACCCCAAACGCAGGCCGTTGCCTCGATCGGAGGAGGAAGCACCCAAGTCACCAACAGACGACATGGCAGACCGGCCACCCCGTGGTCATGACGGAGAAGCCTCTCAGCCCTCCGCTCAGGCCACACCCCGACGCCGCTCAAAAAGTACCAAGGCACGGGAAAACGCGCCGGACTTGCGAGATATATTGGAGGATAAGGCAAAACATACAAGATCGATCTACGGATCGCGTGGACGCCCAACGAGGCGGGATGATTACCGCCGCGTCGGATACAGCAAACCCGGCCGAGCCGAACACAGTAGGCAAAGCTCATATGAGCTACGTCGTGATATAGCCCAATACAGAGGCGCCGCACACCCACTATGCTTCACAGATGAAGTAATGGATAATCAAATCCCCGAGGGCTTCAAACCCATAAACATCGAATCATACGATGGTACCACAGATCATGCGGTCTGGATCAAGGACTATCTCCTCCATATCCACATGGCCCGCGGTGATGATCTACATGCCATCAAATACCTCCCACTCAAGCTTAACGGACCAGCTCAGCATTGGCTCAACACCTTGCCAGCAGAATCAATTGGTTGTTGGGAGGACCTGGAAGCTGCATTCCTTGATAAATTCCAGGGCACATATGTGCGACCACCAGACGCCGATGACCTTAGCCAAATAATCCAGCAGCCAGAAGAATTGGCCAGACAATTCTGGACACGGTTCCTAACAAAGAAAAATCAAATCGTCAACTGTCAGGATGCAGAGGCCCTTGCAGCCTTCAAACATAACATCCGCGACGAGTGGCTTGCCCGGCACCTAGGAAAGGAAAAGCCAAAATACATGGCAGCCCTCACAACGCTCATGACCCGCTTTTGTGCGGGAGAGGACAGCAATGGCAGGTCGCGTCGCAACAAGAACAAGCGCCGCATTAACGGCGATAACACTGAAGATACGGCCGTCAATGCCGGATTCAGAGGCTCTAAACCCGGTCAGCGGAAGAAGCCATTCAAAAGAAATACCCAGGGCCCGTCCAACTTGGACCGAATACTCGATCGCTTGTGCCAGATACATGGCACCCCCGAAAAACCAACCAATCACACCAACAGGGACTGTTGGGTGTTCAAGCAAGCAGACAAGTTAAGTACCGAAATCAATGACAAGGGGCTGAATAGCGATGACGAGGAAGAGCCCCGGCCACCGAACAATAGAGGACAAAAGGGTTTTCCCATGCAAGTGTGGACGGTGAACATGATATACGCAACCCATATAACCAAAAGGGAGCGGAAGCGTGCACTAAGGGACGTATATGCGATGGAGCCAGTCGCCCCGAAGTTCAACCCATGTTCTTCCTGCCCGATCACCTTAGATCGAAGGGACCACCCCACTAGCATCCGTCATGGCGGTTTCGCCGCATTGGTTCTTGACCCAATTATCAACGAATTTCACCTAACCAGAGTCCTGATGGACGGCGGCAGCAGCCTGAACCTGCTTTATCAGGATACAGTGTGCAAAATGGGCATAGACCCCTCAAGGATTAAACCTACAAAGACGACCTTTAAAGGCGTCATACCGGTGTAGAGGCCAGTTATGCGGGCTCGGTTACACTCGAAGTGGTCTTCGGATCCCGGATAACTTCGGCGAAGAGTTAATCTTCGACATCGTCCCATTCTGCAGCGGCTATCATGCACCTTTGCCGGACGAACCGCATTTGCAAAGTTCAATGCGGTGCCGCTTTACGCATACCTCAAGCTCAAGATGCCAGCCCTCGAGGAGTAATCACGGTCAATGGAAACACCGAACGCTCTCTCCGAATGGAGGAGCACACGGCGACCTCATGGCGGAGGTACAAAGCAGCCTCTCACGGCAACTCTCGAGTCCGGCCATTAAGCGTCCGGACAACATCAAGCAGCGCCGGAGTAACCTACAACAAGACCGCCTGGCACGATTCAAGCACGCGTAGCAATCCGGCCCCAACCCCAGCCCTCGCAAAATTGCAAAGCTAGTGTTACGCGCACATAATTACGCTCTGGAGATACCATGGGCATATGGGGAGGGGCAAGACCACGGCACACCAAGAATGCGGCTCGACCGCACCAGGGGCTCCCGATTGGGTCATTCTTTTCCTTTTTTCCTTTTTCTTCCTTTTCCTTACTTTCAGGACTCCATCTTTCAGAAGTCCTGTCCGGCACTAGAATCGCCGAACTCACGATGCAACAGCCAGGGAAGCAGTAAGCCACGTCAAAGTGTTCAGGTGGTCTCTATTACGAGCATTATACCTGTTTTACATACCATCCCGCAGCTTACCCACGGAGGGGACATGTTAGATAGTCTCATCCCTTGCTTATCGCACTATTTGTATCGTTCTGCTTTCATTGCAGTACCTTTTTTGAATAAACAATACATAGCTTTTGCTTATTATTGCTCTACTTCTTTTATCTATACATATGTTCATTTTACGACATGTTGCAACCATACACTTTGGTACGGCCAATACACCAGGGGCTTAAGTATCCCAAAATTATGGTGTGATAAGTCCGAACACTTCCACAAGTGCGGCACCCCAAACTTATAGCATTATATGAATCCGCTCTGAATCATGTCTTGGGTCAATAGTTGGGTTTGCCCGGCTCCCGTGTTTTGGTACCTTACGTTCCGTTATATCGGCTAAGGTAGCACCGGGAGAACCACTGCGATTGTGCCCAGTTGAGCTGGGTCGAGCACCTCAGTGGAGAAAGCTAAAACTGACCGTCATGATAGGGCGAGAGCCGGTCGCTGTTCGAGAGATTTTTGGTCCCTAAAGACTTATGCCGCTTAGAGCGAGGAACCGGAATTGTCGGCCAAAGGCGTGGATAGCGCCCCGAACTCGGTCTTCCGAATACTAGGGGCTTCGCCGAAATTTAAAATTATAGAATTCTAAGGCTAAGTGAGAGTGTTCAAGCATTATAAGTCCGGTTGCCTTGTTCGTTGTGTTGAGCGCCTCCCTAGATGGACCCAAGAATGGGAACAAGAGTGCTCAAGTTTATCCCGAACACCCCAAAGACTTTTCGTGGCATGGGGCTGAAGCCAACGACTTGCCATCTCTCAAATTTGATAAACGGTCGCATTTAAGGTAATATTTTAAATTAACAAGCATTGCTTAGCGCATATGAACAAGTTTTCAGCGTCTGAGGATAACAAATGCAAGCCTATTCAAAATTACATCTTTGGAGCACTCATCCGCTATTCGGCGAGCACCCTTGAGAGGCCCTCATAGTACATTTCGGCGTCACGATGCTCATGGCCCTTCGGTGGCCCGTCTGTCACAAGCTTCTTCAGATCCAGCTTGCCCCAAAGTGAACTTTAGCACGGGCAAGGTCCCGACGGACACCTTCAATACAGACGGAGCGCTTGATGACTTCAATCCGTGGACAGGCATCCACCAGCCGCTGCACCAAGCCGAAGTAGCTCCTGGGCATGGCCTCCAATGGCCACAGCCGCGCTATAAGGTCCTTCATGGCCTGTTCGGCGACCTTGTGCAGCTCGACCAGCTGCTTCAGCTGGTCGCTCAGGGGCACCGGATGTTCGGCCTCAGCATACTGTGACCAGAACACCTTTTCCGTCGAGCTCCCCTCCTTGGCGCGGTAGAATGCGGCAGCATCAGACACACTACGGGGCAAATCTGCGAATGCTCCTGGAGAGCTCCGAATAAGTAATAGGTAATTCACTTTCACATGCTTGCTTTGCATAAATAATGCCTTACCCGCCGCTATCTTCTTTAACAACTCAATTTCTTGGAGGGCTTTTTGGGCCTCGGCCTTAGCAGCTTTGGCACTCTCAAGAGCCGAGGCGAGCTCGGACTCTCGAGTCTTCGAGTCACGCTCCAAACTCTCGTGTTTTTCCACGAGAGCTTGGAGCTCTTGCCGTACCTTAGCCAGCTGCGCCTCCCCCTTCTCTCGCTCGGTGCGTTCCGCAGCCGCTTTGTTTTCGGCCACGGACACCGCTTCCTTCAGGGTCGCCACCTCGTTCGTGGCTCCTGCAGTACCCATGTTATTCCAGTTATCTTTTGCAACCGAAACCTTTCTATATGGTATTTGTTTAATAAGGTACTACGTACCTTCCTTGTCCTCGAGCTGCTTCTTGGCTTGGTCGAGCTCGTTCTCGGACCGCTCGAGGCTCTGCTTTAACGCATCGACCTCCATGATCGGTCTGCAGAGGTCGGCAGCAACCTGCATTCCCATATTGACATACTTATGTTAGACTCCAGCGTATATCTTTTTAGATCCTTAGTCCGCTTTTCTTTCCGAACACCGAACTAAGCATCGAGAACTCTTGTCTATGCGGTAATATTTTTACATATTCTAAATTTACCTCAAAGCTTGTTAGAAGGCTGAGTGCAGGCTTGATCGGCCCGCTCTTGGCGGATTGAGCTGTCCGGATCACCGCACTCATAACAGGCGGTGCTCCTCCTTGATGGAGGCACCGTTTAGCGCCTCCGATGGCTATCCGGTGCCTCGGTTGGGCCGGAGGACACCGGCGTCTTACCTGTGCGAAGGGACCGCTTCGGGACTCGGGAACGCTGAAGGTTCCGGCATGGAGTCCGGACAAGGGTCGGGCTTAGAGCCCCTGGGGGTCTTGCCCCCCACGCGCCTGGAGTCCTGGAGGTTGCCTTGTGGCACCTCCTGCGCCACCTCCTCTTGACCAAGCCCCCCTTGGGGCCCCACCGCAGCGTCGTCCGCAGGGTGAGGCGAGGAGGCGGTCGGAAGCGAAGTACTCTCCATTTCCGACGAGCCCAGGGACCCGCTCGATGAATCGGCGAACTCGCCCTTGGGCGGGCTGCACGATTGTTCGACATTAGAGAACACTCTGCAATAATAAAAAGCCATTGGTATTCGGACACTTACGATCTCCTCAGGGGCTTGGCCCTTGTAGGCCAATCCTCCTCGTCGTCGTCGACGTTGGTGGAGAAGTCCGGAGGAAGGGTTCTTCCCTTCTTGGACCCTCCGGCCTCCCCAGTTGGGGAGGCCTTCCTTTTCCTCTCCTCCCCCGCTGGGGGTGAGGCTTCTTCTTCCTCCTCCTCGTCTTCAGGAGAAGACTCTGCTTCAGAATCTGACAACACCTGGCGTCGGGAGCTTCTTCGAGTTCCCGTGGCCTCCTTCTTGGCCTTCTTCTTCGGCACCACATGGGGTGCCGGAGCCAGCAGCCCCGTCAATCGGGCGTCCACTGGGTCTTCTGGCAAAGGAGCCGGACAGTTAATCTGTCCGGACGTCTTCAACCGATCTGTCAAAGAATAGGGAGTTTTCAGATCCCACGTAGAGTCAATCTATGAAAGAAGAGTCCCGTAAAGGGTAAAATAACTTACCTCGCCCGGCTTGACGCCGCGAGCTGTATCTCGCGATCTTTGTTAGCGGATGCGGGGCTTGGCGCCCTTGAACAGCACCTTCCGGGCATCTTCGTGCGTAGTATCGAAGAGCCGGCTCAAGTTCGGTCTTTGTGCGGATCGAACTCCACAAATTGAAGGCCCATTGTTGGCATGGGAGAATCCGGCGGATGAGCATCACCGGATTACGTCGACAAGCACGAGATTCTTGTCCACCAGGTTTTGGACGCATGTTTGGAGTCCGGATAGCTCATCCCAATTCCCCCACTTCAGGCCCGTCTCTTTCCATGACGAGAGCCGTGTGGGGAATCCAGATCTGAATTCGGGGGCCGCCACCCATTCAGGGTCGCGTGGCTCGGTGATGTAGAACCACCCCGATTGCCACCCCTTTATTGTCTCCACAAAGGAGCCCTCGAGACATAGGACTTTGGCCATCTTGCCGAGCATGGCGCCTCCGCACTCCACTTGACGGCCGCCCACAACCTTCGGCCTAACAATAAAGGTCTTCAGCCATAGAACGAAGTGGGGCTGGATGCAGAGGAAGGCCTCGCACACGACGATAAACGCCGAGATGTTGAGGACGAAATTCGGGGCCAGGTCGTGGAAGTCCAGGCCGTAGTAGAACATGAGCCCCCGGACAATTGGGTGAAGTGGAAAACCTAGTTCGCGGAGGAAGTGGGGGAGAAACACCACCCTCTCATGGGGCACTGGGGTTGGAATGAGCTGCCCAGCGTCGGGAAGCCTTGTCTGTGATATCGCCGGACAAGTATCCGGCCTCCCGCAGTCTTGTGATGTGTCCCTCCGTGACGGAGGAGGCCATCCATCTGCCTCCCGCTCCTGACATGGTTGGAGAAGGTTGAGGAGCAATGCACGGACTTGGGTGCTAGAGCTCGAGTACGCGGAAATGGATGAGCAAAGGAGGAAGAGGGCATAGGTGAAAAGGTGTATCCTTATCCCCTTATATGGACGGACGGAGCTATGCGTCCCCCACCAGCCTGGTAAAACTCGCTTATCTCCCAAGCGCCGTAATAAATGGCGCGGATGGGTTACCCACGTCCGTATTGATGAGAATCCCGGAATAAGGGGGCACGATCTATGCTTTGATAAGACGTGCCAAGGAAACCGCCTCGCTAAACGCGCTAAGGCGGAACGATAAAAAACGATTCATAAAAAGGCCTGGCCGTGGTGTGATGTCACGCCGCGGAATACGTCGGCGATTACGTGCAAAAGTTATTCTCTCTACGGTGGTATGTGGAACTTGTTTTGCAGAGCCGGACACTATCCTGGTGTTCAAAACCTTCCATGAAGTATTCGGAGGAGGAACCCGCCTTGCAATGCCGAAGACAATATGCGCGCCGGACTCGTCGTCATTGAAGCCTGGTTCAGGGGCTACTGAGGGAGTCCTGGACTAGGGGGTGTCCGGATAGCCAAACTATCATCACGGCCGGACTCCAAGACTATGAAGATACAAGATTGAAGACTTCGTCCCGTGTCCGGATGGGACTTTCCTTGGCGTGGAGCGCAAGCTTGGCGATACGGATATGTAGATCTCCTACCATTTTAACCGACTCTGTGTAACCCTAACCTATCCGGTGTCGATATAAACCGGAGGGTTTTAGTCCGTAGGACGAACAACAATCATACCATAGGCTAGCTTATAGGGTTTAGCCTCCTTGATCTCGTGGTAGATCTACTCTTGTACTACCCATATCATCAATATTAATCAAGCAGGAGTAGGGTATTACCTCCATCGAGAGGGCCCGAACCTGGGTAAAAACATCGTGTCCCTTGTCTCCTGTTACCATCCGCCTAGACGCACAGTTCGGGACCCCCTACCCGAGATCCGCCGGTTTTGACATCGACAGCTGGGCTAGCCATTTCCAGCTTGAAAAAAATTAATATCTGGGCTGAATATCTGTCCTCGGCTAGACGGGCCACAGCCCGCCCAGTTAATACCCTGGTCTCCTCTGAACAACAACAAAAACATCGCTCAAGAAAAACTCAAAAACACAAATACTGCTCGAACTGCTTGGTCCCAGCTGTCGACCGCTCCTTGTGCAATTCTCTCTTTTATTGACTACATAGGTTGACAATGATATGGGACCGTGATGTCAGGAAACCAGGAGGAAGCAAAAAAAATTAAAGTTGTATATAATAAGGAGGCACTTGAGTACGTGCGACTATGGCCCTCGTGGGTCCCCACTGTCATCCTCTCCAAGTAAAGTCATCTCCTCATTCCTCATGTCCGTTGACCATGCTGACAACGCAAGACGGCGGCGCCACGGCGAGCACAACAACTCGAAGGATGACGGAGAGGGCCTTGCGGGACCTAGGGATGGTCTAATACAGCGCCCGCTGCTCATTCAGGAAGCCAGGATCATAGGGCCACATGTCCACGACGGCATTGTCGTTCGCTTGTTCGCCGGTGCTCGTTGAGGAGACGAAGGTTGTAGCACAGGTCCTCCTGCGCTGGTAGCTCTTCCGCCATTAGGGCGTCGAAGTGCGGCCGCACCTACTCTATGATGAACACGACATGAACCGGCTTGGACAGTGGCGCCTGCTCCTGGTCGGAAGCTACGTCCATCGTCTGATTGTCGTCGCTCAGCTCGGCGAGCTCGCTGGCGAGCCAGTATGTCCGGCTGCTGGACCGACCTGCTGCCAAGCACAAGTCTGACCGCCCCAGCCCACCCAGACCGCCTCCCTCGCCTGCACGCGCTTTCCGCCTGAAATGCCCAGCGCCGCCCGCGCCGCATCCCAGTGCAGGAGATTGCCGCACGTTCAAACCACACAAGTGTCGTCCGTCCGTCCGTCTGCCGCCCACATTAATGAGACGTGGTTGCCGAGCCGTCTACTCTGGTGCCACCGGTCCGTCCCTCCGCCACCCACCATTGCTATATAAACAGATACGCTGGCCATAGCCGCAGTCATCTGCCTCCGCTCCCTTTCTCCTGCCCACACCACTACTGCCCACCATGGCTTCCTCGCGCTCCAGCGCTCTTCAGGACGGGCGGACGACGGACCACAATGAGGTGGCAACCATTGCTGTCGACTGGCTGGCCGGCAGGCAGCCGGAGGACGATGACGTCCCAATGGAGAACATGGTAGTCGAAGATCCGGTGCCAACCCCCTCCTCTGCGCCATCCTCACCGCTGCATTGCACCATGACCATTGGCGAGGCCCGTGCCCAATACATGGACACGATGAGGCAGAAGCATCAGGAGCAATTCCGGGAGGCACAGGCTGATGCTGCCTACAACCACCATCTCCTCCAGGAGCACCTGCAGGCAGAGGAGCAGATCACCGCCCAGCAGGCAGAGTAGGAGGCGCTGCTCGACTCGTACCGCTCCGCCTGCGAGAGCCGCCTCGAGCGCTGGTGGTACCGCATGCGGGTGGCGGAGGCTGCGGCCGTCTACAAAGAGAGCGATGAAGCGGGCGAGGCGCTGTTTGGCGAGACCGAGGACGAGGCAGAGGACAATGTCGGCTCCGACGAGTACCCGCGCCGCTCGCGTCGACGAGGCCCTGCTCGGCCGAGGCCCCGTGGCGCCAACAACGAGGCAGAGGACACCGCCGGCTCCACCGATGCCCCGCCCCGCTGGGACCGAGGCGAAGGATCACGCCGGCTTCCGCGAGGCCTTGCTCCGCCGAGGCCCCACCGTGCCAACAACGAGTAAGAGGACATCGCCGGCTCCGCCGAGGTCCCGCCCTGTCGGCACCGAGGCGGAGGACCTCACTGGCTTTGGCAAGGCCCTACTCCGCCGAGGCCCTCCCCCGCCAACAACGAGGCAGAGGACATCGCCGGCTCAGCCGAGGCCCCGCCCTACCGGCAACGATGGGGAGGAGTTCCCCCGCTCTGCCGAGGCGTCGCCCCACCGGCAACGAGACAGAGGACATCGCCGTCTCTGTCGAGGCCCCACCCCGCTGCCAACGAGGCCGCGCCACACATAAAACGAGGAAGAGTAGAACACGGTAGGTCGCCACCGCTCGGGTCCAATTAAGGCCACCGCTGCTACCCTCCGATTGAATCCAAGCTAGGCGGGTTGACCATTGACGGCCGATTAGCTTCTTGGTGTCCACGTGGATTCGGAGAGCTGCGCTAGAGAAGAAGTTTCTGTTCGGCTCAGCCGGACACGGGTGGGTAGCTTCGGTTAATTAATTATACCTCTAGTGCACCCCTTTTTAGTGGAACAATGTGTGAAATGTAATGAAATCCAGCATGTTTATATGAAATCCGACCGTGTATGAATGAATTTAGTTCAATTAGTTCGAATTCTTGTATCGCTGTCATTGGATGAACATGCAACAATACGTACTAGCATTATTCCCAGATTGATCACCTCGTTTGTAGTAGTTTCATGTGTACTCCCTCCGGTCCTTTTTAGTCTGCATATAAGTTTTGTTTGAAGTCAAAGTATCTCTACTTTCACCAATCTTATTGAAAAAAGTATGAACATTCACAATGTAAAATCAACTGACTTGAAGGAAATCTAACATGCGAAGTAAAAAGGAACAGAGGGAGTACAAAGAGTTTGAGTAGCTTTTTAGCGTTCATGTACATTGCAATCAAACACACAGGCCTAGCAATTCATAGGGAACATTCAAAACAATCGATGATTATGCATCTCAGTGATTCACATGTTAGAGCCAATATTTACTTCACAATTAAGGAATAAAGAAAAATCGATCGATGCTGCTGACAGCAAAGGGTGTCCCATTCGAAAATATCAAACGCATCTCTTCTTGCTAACATGAATGAGAAAAATTTGACAAGGTTGTCCCATTCCAAAATGTCAAATGCGTGTTGTTTTGCGTACATCAATGAGCAAACTTTGACAAGGTTTTCCCATTCCAAAATATCAAATGCCTACGATTGTGGAATGGGCAGGGTTTGCCATCAGTTCAGACATTGACATGGCACCTCGTGCTAAATAAACCAGCAGTTCTTTTTGTGCAGTTCCACCAAAATCATCCAAATTCGCACATAGCTTGTATGAATTCGCCTTTCTATGTTGCAACGCCTTGAACATATCGGCACCTCCTTTCTTGTGGTGGAAATGAATGATTCGATGTTTCATGAACATTTTGTGCAGTTCCCATTGAAATCAAACTGATCACCATTGTTTGCACAAATGCAAAAAAGTGATTAGTATAAAGCAAACAGTACTATGAATTGATGGTTTAAACAGGAAACCTACATGATCCATGCAGAGCACACATTTATAAAAAATGGAACTCACCGGAAGGAATCCTAACACAACATTGTATTGGCCATCACAGCAACAAAGATGGAGATCCGTGAGTCCTTCTGAGCTGAAGTTAATTTTTCTTGTGGGCAATAATGTAACCATCCTTCAACTGCTCCCTTCTTAAGAAGAGAGGCTTGGCTTGTTTATCCTGGCATAATCGGAACTAGGCACTTCACTACTCCATATTCTTCTTCAGGGGAGGATGATCCTGTTGTGCAAAGACAAGAGGGAAACTAAATGCTAGCATCGCTGTTTGCTCGAAAAAAGGAAAGGAAATATTTAAAACAACATAGATGAAGCACTTCTCAAGGACAATACCACTTTCTCACGACAGTATCTAAACAGTAGCACAACACTAATAGAGATGACAATCTCAGTCATATGGATGAAATCCGTGGGCGAGTACCAACCTTTGTCTGGAGGATTATTGTGTAGAACATACAGATCAACCACTTCTCCGGAACCATCTGTTGTTATATACTGTGGTTGCCATGCTTACTATATACTCCTCGATTAGTTTAGTGTTTCCAACATCTTCTTGTGCAGTTCCACTAAAATATATGTTGTCTTCAAAGAAGATCCCTGTTTACACAAGTAGAGATAATTACATATTACATTAAGAGTGGCATCAAATCAGTGGCAAAAGAATTGCTCGTTTCAGCCATAGCAATAAATTAAGATGCAAAATTATATCATTACTTGTGTCATCACACTTCCACTGCTTGATTACAGCACCGGGAGTTGATTTTTGTTTTTCTTCCGCTTGTTATTCCCCTTCATCACTTGGTTCAATAACAGACAAGCTTCGCCTTCAATGTAAGATTTGGCATGTCAATTAGGGTGCACAAGTATAGCAGTAAACTACGACATTAATTTTCTAATGGAAGTGGCAAAATACAGGCCAACAGTTGTGAAATACCCTTATCTTACCTCAATGGGATATTACGGTTCACATACAGATTGGAAGTTGTGTCTCCATTTGTGCATTTCACTAAAATCAAGCAACTTTACCGTATAAATAGCACAACATATGAAAGCACACTGCACAATCATGTGAAAGAAGGCTAGTACTGACCTCTCATGATGCGGAATTCAAACAACTCACAAGAAGAAGATCTAAACCAAATTTACCAACACGGATAGGAAGTCAGATCTCCTCTTGTGCAGTTCCACTAAGATCAAGCAATCAAGCAACGTTATCGGTGTGACATTTAGGTCGAACTGCATAAAACACTCTTAAAACAACTTTTGTGCAGTGCAACAAAAGATCACAATAGCAATGAGGTGAAGTAGATAACCCTGTTAACACAGAGGTGCAAAGGAAGCAACTTGTGGTTTATAACGGTGGATGACACAAAATCCAACAAAAATAAGCATCTAACTTATCTAAATGGGAAAGAAAGCAAGACAGTAGCATTTCTCAAATGGTGGCATTGATTCATATTAATAGAGAGATTATATTAACAGTAAAATTCGTTAAACATGTAATTTGCTTTTAACTGTGGCATTGCACCAATTTTGCATCGACATTATTAGAGGGTGTTTGTGTACAGTGACTTTTTGGCGTAGGGACTAAAAAAATTCCCTTTCAGTCCCATCTAAACCAAACAGGAGGGACTTTTAGGGACTAAAAGTGGGCATTTGGGACTAAAGAAAGAAGACCCCGAGGGAGAGTCTTTTTGGGACTTTTTCCAACAGTTGCCCCTGCCCCGCATCGCACCTTATCTCTATTAGTTCATTACTAGGGGTAACATGGTCTTTTAGCATGTCATTTAATAACCTCTAGTCCATGTTTAGTCCCTGGAACCAAGCAGGTAGGGACTAAGGACTTTTTAGTTGGGACTAAAAAAAGTCCGAGGACTTTTTAACCAAACAGGGCCTTAGATTAACAACAGCTAAAGAGTTGCACGGGACAGTGGACGCACCAGCAACATGTGCATCTACCGATGTATAAAGGGGTGACGAACAGTCTGTTGCAACAAAGAACAAACAACCAAGGAGCATATTTGTGTTGGTCCCGGTTTTTTTATCTGTAGACACCTTTCCCTATGTGAGGGCCGCAAATCTAGTCCTGCTCAAACTCTACAGCCTTGTCCCCCGAAATAAAAACATAAGTTCGTTACACATGTGCATATTGCGTTTGTCATTGTTTTCCCTTTTCGACCAACGTAGGTGCTGGATAGCCAGTCTGTACTTGTACTTTCCCCCTTCCTTTCCTCTTTGAACCACGTCCTAGATTCACGCTATACAACTTTCCCCACTACTTCCCCCCTTCCTTTCCTTTTTGAACCACGTCCGAGATTCATGTTATACAACTTTCCCCACTACTTTCTTGTTTGATCCAACACCTAGATTCGAGTGCAGAAGCGGAAAAAGCCCACATGCAGCTAGAGCAATGCATGTGGAATAAGTAAATTATACCTTAAGGTTCTTGGGGTGTGGTTCGGTGGGTGACCAGAGGCCATTTCCCCCCCCCCCCCACTATGTACGGCGGCGAGGAAGAGGGGGTCAAAGGCCCTCTCGCGCCGCCGCTGGGTGAAAGAGAACAGTTGTGCCGGTAGTGGATTCCCTCCCTCGCCGACAGCGACAGTGTTAAGCCTCCTTCCCTTCCCGGTGGACGGACCCTCCCGGCTCTTTGACCAGCAGTGAGGGGAGAGAGAGAAAGAGAGGCCAACGAACTCTTGTTTAGATCTGGAGAGGGTGAGAGAGTGTGAAGAGAGCAACTACAAGCGCTGAGGCTCCAGCGTGTATATATATAGTGGAGAGAGAGTGTGAAGAGTGCAAACCCTAGAAAACAAGCGCCGAGGCTGCAGCGTATACGTGATGAGGTGATTATACGGTCACTGCGAGATCGTATAGCTCCGTATCCATCCATTTTGACCAGTCAAAGAATCCTCCTAGCACCACCCCAGATCACATTGTCTCTCTGTCGTGCGGGGCCTACCTGTCATTGGGTGGAAGAAAGAAGTCGAACAAAAACATAGTTATGCTCAAGTTTGGTTATCGAACCCGAGAGCTCATGTTTCATGAGCGAACATGCTAACCAGCTACACCGCCCTCACATTATGTTTAATCAGAGGTAAATAACCTTTTATACATTCTTGCATTCGTGTGACAAGCATGCCGTGTTTTTTTGCGTGGGAGTCATTGGGATTTAAATCATAATCATGTCATGTGGCTTTGGTGGTAAGGTCTTTTGGGATTTAAAGCAGTGTTGTTAGTACAGAAATAATGCAGCCTTAGTCACCTTACCTCTCTCCACGTAGTACGTTGGGTTCCACCAGTCAGAGGGTGAAACAAACAAATTAATAAGAAAAATTAAAAGCGCCAACGGTGTATCTTACCTCACACATCTCGCTACTGCTCGTGAACACTATCCAATTGATCCCTCTATTCACTCACGTACTATTTTAAGTGAATCCTTATTATAACAAGCACACAATATGCATGCATGCACTCGCACACTAGCACGCAGCGGGCAGACACACACTAGTTAGCACACATCACGCACACACCAGCGACCGGCGACGAAGTTGAGGCCGCAGGGTCGTACTTCGGCAGCCGCACGACAATCGTGCGTAGAAGGCGAGTAGAGCGACCTACTGTGGGTGTCATCATAATCATCATTGATGGCCATGTCATCTCACACAGATGGAGTTCATATGCGTTGCGCCACAAGCAGTGAGAGCTCGGACTTGGCATAGTGGTAGAGCAACGGGTCGACGACCTCAGGCGGCAGGGTCAACAACGGGAACGGCGGACAACAGGCGAGGTACTGCATGAACTTGCGGCAATAGAGGCCAGTGCGCGACTCGAGTCGATGCTAGTGCGTGTGCATGCACTGCAAGCTACACGTTGCATGCGTGTGCCGCTACTAAAGGTAGAAAACTATATTTGCCACTAGTTAATCACAACTGGAGGTTGGTGTAGCTGGTTAATTAGCATTTTTACCCGTATAAAGCGTGAGGTCTAGGGTTCGAACAACGCCCCCGTGCTTATTTTTATTTTCGTTCAACTTCTTTCTTCCACCCAATGACAGGTAGGACCCGCATGATAGAGAGAGAAAACTTATCTGACAAGGCGCTAGGAGGATTCTTTGATTGGTCAAAATAGATGAATACAGAGCTATACGATCTCGAAGTGACAGTATAATCACCTCATCACGTATATAGTGACCATATCGACTGTATTCTTGACCTATACGATAAGTTCAATGACCAACAGTGCATTTGACTCTTTTAATTATTTAGTTTGTACACATTGCTCTCTTCCAATAATTTTGGGCACTTGTATTCGACCTATGTCAGTGTGCCACTGTATCTCATACTACTCCCTCCGTCTAGGTGCAAGTCACGTTAGAAGGTGCAGCGGGACAAAGGTGCAAGCAGATTGGAGGAGAAGGAGAAACTTGACCGGTCCTTTCTCCACTCAAAGCCCTGATTTCTGTCTCTAAACACAACAATTAATCACAACAACTAAGAGATGTTGTTTTAGCTACCATGCAGGGCCACGTATTAACTTGCATGCAAGCCGACTTTGATTTCTTGACTGATCAACGTGTAGTTGCGCTCCATGCACTGGGTTTCTGGGCGAGATAACAAGGCAGAGTAAGGGAGCGTTTGGTTACATTGCTTAGTAAGGAAATTGCTTGGCTAGCCCAACTAACCAGCTTTCGCTTTGCCAACCTTGCCTGGTCAAACGGTTTAGTTGTTTTTCTACCAGCCTTGCCCCGTGAAAATCATTGTCATGAGTGGGTCGCCGATTTTTCTGTGCGTGAAGTTTGCCGTCGGAAGCGAGCCGATTTTCCTCTCCTGAGCTAGCAAGGTTTTTCTAGCCCACCCAAGCTAGTTGGCCCATAAAAGCTACCATTTTTAACTGTCCCAAATGCCTAACCTTGCCCGGTTAGGCTATAACTGTTCTTGCTAAGGATCCAAACGATCCCTAAGTAACAGTGCTCGCTAGCAACGAGGCCAGGAGGGGATTGAGATGAGAAGTTAATGGACGACGCCTAAACATTTTGGGAATATCTGATTTTTGTAAGATGACTTAACACCTAGACGGAGGGAGTACTACTCCTCGGTCCAGGATGATGGAATATTCGTCACCTCTTCTCTTCTTGTACGTACTCCATTTGTATCTTAGTTCCCGTGGCTTTGCACTCGCACGATATTCCTATTCTATGAACCTGTGTGTGCGTGTGCGTGTGCGTGTGCGTGTGCGTGTGTGTGTGTGTGTGTGTGTGTGTGTGTGTGTGTGTTTAACAGCATGTATGTGTTAGAGAGAGCGACACATCGACCTACTCCTACAGAGAGATAGTGTGTAGTGTATGATTTAGCCGCGAGAGTCGGTGCATCCTCTCATTTCCGGGCATTCGGTCGGGACAGCTGCAACGCCCGCTCCTGACTAGCCTGGCCCACCCAAAGCCCCTCCATCACCCACGCGCGCTTCCCGCTCGAAACGTTCAGCGCCGCTCCAAAGAATCGGTGCCGCATTCATGCCCGGGTAGAGCGGACACGACCTCTCACTGGCGCCTGCATTGAAGGGAGAAGCGGATTCAAGAGTGATGGTTGCTTCGTCCGTCCAACTTACTGCTGGGTCTAGGTGATTTGACGGCTCATTGGTCATTATTACTAAGGTGGTATGATTACTGGATGTCCCACGCTTCGGCGAAAGGAGGTACTAAATTACAATTTTCTCCATTCTTACAGCGGAGAAGTGCGAAAGCAGTGAAAACACGCAGGCTCAGTGATTACATGGCCCACCTCACACTATCACCATATTTTCTGGACACCATGCCACACCTAACTCTTTACATAGTACTAGTATAGTAGGTACTATAATTTCTCAGCGATATAAATTTGTACAATGCTATGAAGCTTCCAACTTCTGTTTCATGTATCTTGCGTCCAAGGCTGCCCCGTTGCAACATTTCATCAAATACAAAGGAGACTAACATGCATGCTATTGCATCTCAATGATTGATAGATCATAGCCAATATGTACTCCCTCCGTTCCAAAATAAGTGTCTCACCTTTATGCAAACTTTAGTACAAAGTTGTACTAGTACTACTACTACTACTAAAGTTGACACTTATTTTGGAACAGAGACAGCTAAAGAAAAAAATGATCCATGCAGTCCCTAGCCCTTGAACCGTAAACCCTAACTAGGCTTTAATTTGCTTGCAACATTGAAGCTTCCGAAGAAATGAAGTTTGCAACACTTTGACCATCAGATCATTTTGTGCAGTTTCACCAAAATCGAGATGATCATCCCTGTGGCAAAAAAATTGAAGAAGAGTGATTAGAATAAGATTACTGGGACTAGTTGATGAGACATAAACTCATCACAAATATAGTACGTAGAAGCCAGTAGAGGTATGTGCGGGGCAAAGAAGTAGAGAAATATCCACATGGAGTGATGTGGGCAGCTGGGGCAGTGGTGCAAGCCGACTGTAAGGAAGTTGTACCTGAGGGATGTGGGGACGTAACTCAACCTAGAGGAGGGCGGTGGGAGGCAGCAACTGCCCATGTCGCGGCAGTGAGCAAGGGACGAAGGCAACCTCACCGGCTTTGTGAGAGAGAACGTCGGGGACCCCTGATCAGAACGTGCCGACAGTGGGTTTTTGCCGTTGGCGACGGCGACCGCATCTACACTAAGCATCCACCCCTTCCCCCGGCAGACGTGATCCGCCAAGATGTAAGAGATGTGGCCACAGTCGTTTTGTGCGAGAGAGTGTGAAGAGAGCAACCCCAGCAAGCAACTGTGTAGGCTCGTCTTGGCTATGTATATAGTGGAGCGGTTTCCTTTTCTCTCCATATGAACCTAGTTATATTGCATACGTCCAACTGAAGAAAAAACTTTATTTATAAATGGCACGGCACCGTTCATGCGTGGTTCCCGACTCTCCATTATTTATAAGTGGGTAACTACTACTAGACGCGTCAAATTATCACGTGGGCTACATCATCTTACAGAAATGAGCTCCACCGTGTCACATGTATGGTTGGGGAAGACGCAAAGAGTGCTACTAGTACACTACGTGTGTAGGTGCGTGCACCTCTTCTCTTCGAGCATGGTTATTAAAAGTATAGCCCAGTACTGTACTACCATGCGGTTATTATATATGGGCAAAGAGTATAGGCAGTAATTATGACTAATAAGCCGTGAAATCATGAGGCCCACCTTTCTCTATGTTTGACCGAGGAAGCAGCCATCATTTCACTCCTCGTTGAATATCCATTCGCTGCTACCTCCGCGAATAAATAAAAATCCGCTTCTACCTCCATAGCATGGTTAATAATATTGCCATGTCAATCACGACGTAGAAATATCATTCACTGATACAATAGGGTTGGATCTAACGCTGGTGATTTTTTTTACTTTGTCTCTTTCCCTTTTTGTCTCATTTACTCATTTTGCATAGGAGCACGTGTAGAGGATGGCTATTCCTTTTGATGGGACTTCTTCATGGGGTTTAAGACTAAGCAGCTCCGAATTATGCCTGCTGCCCACCACTCTGAATCGTGCCATCTATGATAGGGAGTAGTCCCATTGCAACAATGAGGTCCACTATTGTATCTAAAGCTGGTGATTTTTTTACTTTGTCTCTTTCTATTTTTGTCTCATTTACTCATTTTACATAGGAGCACGTGTAGAGGATGACTATTCCTTTTGATGAGACTTCTTCATGGGGTTTAAGACTAAGCAGCTCTGAATTATGCCTGCTGCCCACCACTCTAAATCGTGCCATCTATGATAGGGAGTAGTCCCATTGCAACAATGAGGTCCACTAGGTCTAGCACGTCCTGTAAGAAGAGACTGTCACGCAAAACATACATCTTGTTGCCTTCTTCCTCGTATAGTACGTACCACTGGTATGTACTACTAGTACTAATACTAATACTACTACTCGTTCTCCTATAAACCTTGCGCTTGGCATCTCCAAAATATTAACCTTGCGCTTGGCTCTTCGCCTCTTCGGGAAGTCGAGCAATAATGGTAGTGCAGTATATGGTTCTGGCTATCTGAGACCGAATGAATTGCTACACGTCCACCACGTGGGCGAGGGTCTAGCGAGGGTCGATGGGTGAGGGAGAGTGCGTACTAGTACGTCCGTTTCAATATGGACTACATACAGAGCAAAATGAGTGAATCTACACTCTAAAATACGTCTATATACATCAGTGTCTGGAGTATGTACTAGTAGTTAATATTGAAATCTACTAAAGGACATATATTTCAAACAATATGATAACCTCTCTAACCAAGGTAGGGACGAGGAGTAAACGGAGGGAGTAGTAAAAATTTTTCCTCGTCCTGCGAGCCACCGCGCGCGTGGGTGAGGGAGGCATAGTAACCAAGCTTCACCTCATCCTGCGAGCCACTGCGCCCGTGGAGGGGGAGACTGCGTACTAAGCAAGCTTCTCCTCGTTCTACGAGTTGACAGGACACATCAAAAGTAATACGTACAGAGCATCTCCAGTGTATAGAGCCTTGCATCTAAGGTAGGCCCCACATGGTTTGCCTCTTTTTTAACATAATGCGTCAAGTCGCAATTTGTTTGTTCACCCGTGGTAGACGATCCTCCATCAAGTGGACAACCAGTACATGTGTCAAATTACCACGTGGGCTGCCTTTTCGTACAGTGTACCCGCGCGGGTGTGGTTGGGAAAGAGATGGGAGTACGTGTGCCGTGCGTGCACCTCTTCGCTTCATGCACGTCCCCCACCTACGTGGGCGTGTGTGAGAGAGGTAGAAACCTAGACAGATGGTGTGTGCGTTTGTGAGTGTTTTTTGTTGGGGGTGATTTCGTGAATGTATTTGTGAGAATATGTGTCGATGATATCTCAAACAAAAATTTGACTCATGCAATGTGTGTGAAATAGAGGCCTATATAAATATCATATATAGAGGGGGTGATCCACGAGAAGAGAGGGAGGGGTCATAGATACCGATAGAGTCGAAGAGAGGATCAAGTGGGTGGGTGCGAGATCGATGAAGAGAGCCATCAATGTGTGTGTGCAAGTCAAAGATATAGGGCAACTGACCTACCGGAACGTCAGAGGGCACATGGAAAGTTTGTGTGTGGCAAGGAGACATGACTAGAGCGCTCGATGTATCGATGTGTGGGGGGGGGGAGGCAGAGACCTAACTAGAGAGGTAGAACGACTCATATATGTGTTGAGAAGGAGAGACCTAGCTATGTCTTGAGGGAGATCGGTCGATATCCATACATAAGTGAAGGACCGGAAATAGGTTGGGACAAAGAAAGAGAGAGAGGGAGAGAGAGAGAGAGAGGAGAGATAGAGAGGGAGGGAGAGGGGTAGAGTGTTGGATGGGTGATGGAGTTTCTTCTCGAAGATGGTGGGAGAGGCCTACTAGATAAACAGAGGGTAGAACTGCAATATTATCAATTAGAGTGGGGATGTGTTTCTGTGTGTGCATGTGCGTGATAGATGTGTCTTGACACATGCATGGATGATGAAGGGGAACCATGTGTTTGGTAAGCAAACCTAACTTGATCGGTAGATCAATTGTTGTTTGTCGGTGGAAGGGAGAGACATAACTAATGAGGTAGATCGATCGACGCGTGGGGAAAATGAGTTATAACGACCTAGCTAGCTATATGTATAGCGGGAGATCGGTCGGTGTACATCCATTTGTTAGAGGCAAATAAGGCCCAGCGAGACGGATAGACAGAGAGAATGGAGCTAGGAGGTGGTGCGAGAGGCCTAGCTACTAGCAAGATAGGGGGGGGGGAGTGTGCGATTGTGAAAGTGCAACTATCCCTGGGTGGTTTTGGTAATTCCTAACAACATATAGCTCATTGAGCTAACATTATCCCAAGATGAATATTTCAGGAAAAGCTCAATGAATGGCATGGCATGGATGAGGAAAGTGGACCCATCAAAATACTAAGGATAAAAGGATTGGCTCAAGCTCAAAGCTCAAGACTCTACATTTTATATTTTAGTGATCCAAGAACACATTGAGTCTATAGGAAAAGCCAATACTATCAAGGAGGGATGAGGTGTTGCTTAATGGCTTGCTTGCTCAAAGTGCTTAGTGATATGCTCCAAAACCCTCAAATACTTTCCCACATCCACATATGACCTAAACCAAAAGTCCAACTCGGCCCCACCGATTCTTTCTATCCGGCGCCAACGAGTTCAGATGTCATAGCCACTGCCACAAACCCTAGGCAAATCGGTCTCACCGATAGGGATCTCGGTCTCACCGAGATGGGATTGTAATCTCTCTGTATCCTTCGTAACGTTTCGGTCCCACCGAGATGAGCGATCGGTCCCACTGAGATTGCAATGTAAACTCTCTATTTCCTTTTTGTAACATTTCGGTCTCACCAAAATGAGCAAATCGGTCCCACCGAGTTTACCTGACCAACTCTCTGGTTAGCTTATTACCAAAATCGGTCCCGCCGAGTTTGTGTAATCGGTCTCACCGAGATTACGTTATGCCCTAACCCTAACCACATCGTTCCTACCGAGTTGAATGTCGATCCCACCGAAAATACCAACGGTCACTAGATTTGCTAAATCGGTCCGACCGAGTTTCTCAGTTCGGTCCCACCGAGATTGGTAAGTTGTGTGTAACGGTTAGATTTTGTGTGGAGGCTATATATACCCCTCCGCCCACTCTTCATTCATGGAGAAAGCCATCAAAACGAACCTACACTTCCAATACACATTTTCCGAGAGAGAACCACCTACCCTTGTGTTGAGGCCAGATATTCCATTCCTACCATATGAATCTTGATCTCTAGCCTTCCCCAGGTTGCTTTCCACTCAAATCTTCTTTCCACCAAATCCAAATCCTGTGAGAGAGAGTTGAGTGTTGGGGAGACTATCATTTGAAGCACAAGAGCAAGGAGTTCATCATCAACACACCATTTGTTACTTCTCGGAGAGTGGTGTCTCCTAGATTGGCTAGGTGTCACTTGGGAGCCTCCGACAAGATTGTGGAGTTGAACCAAAGAGTTTGTAAGGGCAAGGAGATCGCCTACTTCGTGAAGATCTACCGCTAGTGCGGCAAGTCCTTCGTGGGCGACGGCCATGGTGGGATAGACAACGTTGCTTCTTCGTGGACCCTTAGTGGGTGGAGCCCTTCGTGGACTCGCGCAACCGTTACCCTTCGTGGGTTGAAGTCTCCTTCAACGTGGATGTATGATAGCACCACCTATCGGAACCACGACAAAAACATCCGTGTCTCCAATTGCGTTTGAATTCTCCAAACCCTTCCCTTTACATTCTTGCAAGTTGCATGCTTTACTTTCCACTGCTCATATACTCTTTGCATGCTTGCTTGAATTGTATTAAGATTGCTTGACTTGTGCTAAGATAGCTAAAATCTGCCAAAGACTAAAATTGGGAAAAGGATAAGTTTTTATTTGGTCAAGTAGTCTAATCACCCCCCCTCTAGACATACTTTCGATCCTACAAGTGGTATCCGATCTTTGGTCTCCATTTGCTTTGATTTCCATAGCTTTTGGTGGTCATAGCCTTGGTTTCACAACCTAGGAGAGTATGGCGTCTAGCGAGGGAAATTATCACCGTAGAGGTCCTTACTTTGACGGTACCAATTTTGCTAGTTGGAAGCATAATATCAAAATGCATATTCTTGGACATAACCCCGCCGTTTGGGCTATTGTGTGTATTGGCTTGCAAGGTGAATTCTTTGATGGGAGACAACCGAACCGTGAAGCTAGCGCGGAAGAGTTGAAGATGCTGCAATACAACGCTCAAGCTTGTGATATCCTCTTCAACGGATTTTGCCCCAAAGAATTCAACAAAATCAGCCGCCTTGAGAATGCAAAGGAAATTTGGGATACTTTGATTGATACGCATGAACGTACCGACTCCGTCAAGGAATCCAAGTTGGATGTGCTTCAAAGCCAACTTGACAAGTTCAAAATGAAGGATGGTGAAGGTGTCGCTGAAATGTACTCTGGGCTTGCTGTTATCACAAATGAGATTGCCGGCTTAGGAAGTGAAGAGATGACCGACAGATTCATCATCAAGAAGATCCTAAGAGCCTTGGATGGAAAATATGATACCGTGTGCACATTGATCCAAATGATGCCCAATTACAAAGATCTCAAGCCAACGGAAGTCATTGGAAGAATTGTTGCTCATGAGATGTCACTCAAGGATAAGGAGGAACTTCACAACAAATCAAGTGGTGCTTACAAAGCCTCATGTGAAGCCCCCACGTCATCAAGTGAGAAACAAACCTTCAATGAAGAATTGAGCTTAATGGTGAAGAACTTCAACAAATTCTACAAGAGTATACGCAAAGAGAGAAGCTCCAAGTCAAGGTCCTACAATGACAAAAGATCTTCTAGTCGAGAGCGTAATTGCTACAATTGTGGAAGACCCGGACACTATTCCAATGAGTGTACGGCACCCTACAAAAGAAGAGAAGATTCTACAAAAAGAAGAAGTAGAAGAGAAGAATCACCACCAAGAGAGAGAAGGAGTAGAGACGATCGTTATGAACGAAGACCCTCACGGAGAAGCAAGGATTCGGAAAGGAAGGACAAGTCATCAAGGAGCTACACAAAACGAAGATATCAAGCTCATGTTGGTGAATGGGTATCCGACTCCGACTCCGACAATCACTCCGAGAGAAGCTATCACTCCGACTCCAAATATACTCAAGATGAAGGTGTTGCCGGTCTAGCTACACAAAACGAAGACACCAAATGAAGGAATTGTAAGATGCTTCATGGCCAAAGGTCCAAAGGTAACACATCCCGAGTATGTTGATTTCAATAGTGATGAAGATGACTTGTTAGGTGATGATGATTTACTTGTTGACAACTCTAGTGATGAATACTATGATGATACATCAATTAATCATGCTAATCAAGATAAAACGAATGACAATGATAAGGTGAAGATTGAGCTTCTAACTAAAGAACTAAACACTCTTAAGTTAGCTCATGAAACTATCTTAGAAGATCATCTAGAACTTGTAAGGACTCATGAGAAGTAACGCTTTGAAAAGCTCAACCTTGAGCAAGAGCATGAGTTCTTAAAGGAAATCAATGATGATCTTCGCAAGAAAAGTTCTTCTTACATTGCCAAGCGTGTACTCTTATCTACTTACATGCCTCAAGTCAAGTCTAGTAACAAGAACAAGAAGCATTCTTCCTCTAGTAGTAACAATAATCATGCTAAATCCAATGTTGTTGCTTCTAGTAGTTCTCCTGATTCCACTAATGATTCTCTTAGCAAAGTTACACTTGAGCAAAAAATAGCTTATTGAAGGGAATTATAGAGAAAGGTGTTTACAAGAGCCTTCCCGGGAGTAAGCAATTTGAGGAAATTGTACGCAAGCAAGGAAGGCACCGGAAGAATCAAGGTGTTGGTTTTGAACAAAAGTTCAATGCCAATGGAGTTGAGTGGGAAGAAGATCAATACCCCAAGACGAAGTTTGTTCCCCAACAAGAGAAGTATGATCCTACTTCTTTCAAAGGGACACAAGCTCAAGATGATCTTCCACCACAAGACCACATGCAAAAAGGCAAGGACAAGCTTCAAGAAGAAATTGATGCATTTGAAGAAGCTCCTAAGACCTTGGTCAAGTGGGTTCCCAAGACTACATCAAGTTCCACTTCATCAAGTACGACTACAACTCCGAGGATTACCATCAAGATGATATGGATCCCCAAGAAGAAGAACTAGAGAGTTCTTGAGGGTGACTCCGCCAACATATTTCACTCATATCATTTTGGCAAGAACAAGTGCAATCAACTTCCACATCTTGCACTAGTTTAAGGAGTCACAAACCCTCTTGTTGGTAAGACAAGGGACAAGGTAACCTAATGCTCTCATAGACATTATCTTGTGTGTGCATCACTCTATGTCTATGGATATCCTTATTTGTTCCTTGTGGGACTAACCTGTGTAGGTATTGAAAGTGCAACTCACTCCAAAGGATTGCTCCAAATGATCTACATCAACATTGAGCATCCACATCTTCAACACCTACATGAAGTCATCATCGACAAAATCCAAGGTTAGTTTATCCCTCTAAAGGGGGATCTCACATCTAGGGGGAGCTTTACTCTAAGAATTGAGCTAAAGCAACTCTAATGATGTGAACACAACAATGCATTATGTAAAAGTGGTAACCCCACTTGAGCTTAAACGATGAGTATCACCTATGATCAAATGTTCTCATTTGACTCCTAAGTCAATATGCTCATATATAGGTGACCTAGTCATCGCCAATTGCTTGATAGATGCTAGAATTGGTTGTGCATGCTTTGCCACATATTTCATTTGCCATTTTATTGTGTGAGCATGTTGGTTGCATACTTTACACATTCGAGGACATCCACTTGTTGTTTTGATTGATTGTTTTCTTTTTCTTTTGCCAAGTGGATGGACAAGAATGCCTAAGAACCTTCTCTAGCTATCTATGTTATTCTCGTCTCAAACTCTATTCATGCTACATCACAAAATTTGATGAAGTCATATTCGGACCACTCTGTGTGAGGAGCACTCGGAGTTCCCGATTCGTCATAGACTTAAACTTCCAAAACTTCTTTGTGCGTTTTGGTCTGACCGATTCATCCATTTCGGTCATACCGAGATCACTAAGTTGATCTAGGCTTTCAATATCGATGCAACCGATTTGAACTTTTCGGTCACACCGAGTTGCTGTAACTGCTTGCAGTTATGCATCTCGGTGCCACCGAGTTGTTCCACTCGGTCACACCGACAGGGTTGGGCTATATATACTCACGTGCAAAATTTTGGAAATTTTCTCCGAACTCTTTCGCCCGCGCTCAGCTCGCTCTGCCTTCAGGGTCTCCGGATCGTCCTCCTCGTCGCCAGCTGCCTCCTGCCGCTGGTCTCCACCGTCGTCAACGGGAATCATCCCCGCCGTTGCCGCTGTAGCGAGTTCGTCGCCGAACTAGGGTATGAACTTTATCAATGTGCTATCCTTATCTGATTTAGGCACATTGTGTTCGCCATGAATCTTGCCACGACTGGAACTATCCTATCCAGTCAAAACACTTCGTAGATTAGAGATGAATTGAAAATTTAGGGTTAGGTTTCCGCCGAAACCATCTCGGACCAACCGAGTTGTGGAACTCGGTACCACCGATTCGGCTAAGGCCATTGCACATGTAACTCTTGGTCTGACCGAGAATTGCTAATCTGTGTGACCGAGTTCAGGACTTTGTGAAACCCTAGTAGTCTCGGTGCCACCGAACTGTGACTCGGTCTGACCGAGTTCACTAGTTTAGGTTCCAAAAGCTGCTTCGGTATCATCGAGTTTACAAATCAGTAGATCCGAAATGCTTTCGGTGGAAAACTAAAACTAAGTTTTTGACTCATTCTTTTGCAAAAACCTATGTATTTTGTGATGCTCATCCACTCTATCTCATCTATATCTACTCACAGGGTCTGTTGTCAGTGATTGCAATATGTCTGATCAAAGTGATAGCCAGAACAGGGAAGAGGAGCAGATTCACATGAGTGAGGGCACTAGTCCCTCTAGCAGCTATGATGAGGGCAGCAGGAGCACCTCAAGGAACCTACCCAAAGCTGACACCAGGGCCAGAAAGAAGAAAACCTCAGAATCTGAGGATGAAGACTATGTGGCAGTTGAGGATGAGGCCACTTCCAAGAAGAAGGTGCTCAAGAAAGAATATGGCTCACCAAGAAGAACTAAGCCAGTCTCAAGACCAAAAGGCCAGCAGGAAGACAACCCATGTCTAAAGCCAGAACCTCCACTCAAGCATATCTGGAAGCTGAACCCAAAGAGGATGCTGCAGAAGGGAAGAAGAGGAAGGAAAGGGTCAAGAAGACCATGGACAGAGTAATTGGAAAGCATTCGATGATGGAAGAGGAGGAAGAAGAAGAGGATGCTGCACCAGCACCCAAAGCTCAGAAGCCTATGGGTGATGCCATTAAGTCAGGGGCTGCTTCATCTAAGCCCAAAGTAGCACCCAAGGCTGCCTCAAAACCCAAGACTGCACCCAAGAGGAGTACCAGGAACATTCCAATTGCTAAGAAGAACAAGGCCCTAGTGCCTCAAACTGCTGCTGAAGAAGAAGATGATGAGACACATGTTTTGAGAAAGTTGAAGCCTAAAATTCCAGATCATAATGATGCCCATCCTGTAGCTGAGAACATGAAGATCAGGAAGGATTCAGGATTAAGGCTATGGAGAGAGTCAGATCCATAAGCCACCAGAAGGAGAACTGCCATAGACTATAGGTTCCACACAAAGGAACAACAGGACTTCTATGAGACAACTCTGCTGGACAAGAAACCAATAGTGTGTGACATGAGATGGGTCAACTGGGAATACATTAAGGAGAATGAAGAACACTATCCTGGTGTGTATGATAGCTTCAGTGCTTGTGGAGTGGTACAGTTTGTTGGGCAGAAGCTCACAAAGTGGAATGATGAGCTAATAATGCAATTCTACTCCACAGCACACTTCTATCCAGATGGAAGGATAGTATGGATGTCTGAAGGTACTAGGTACCAATCATCAATTGAAGAATGGGCTAATCTGATCAATGCACCTAAGGAGGAAGAGGATGACTTGGATGTCTATGCCAAGAAG
Organism: Aegilops bicornis; assembly: GCA_021605145.1. Lineage (NCBI taxonomy): Eukaryota > Viridiplantae > Streptophyta > Magnoliopsida > Poales > Poaceae > Aegilops > Aegilops bicornis. The sequence continues at coordinate 691,381,448 of CM038671.1, read as the reverse complement.
AAGATGGATCACAACACTATGGCACATATGTACAAGGAGATCCCAGATGCTGCTATAGAATCACACAAGTTTGGATCAGTACATTACCTTCCATCAGGACTGCCAACCATTAACTGGATCCTTAGGCACACTCTCTTGCCCAAGTCAGGTGATCACACCATGATCAGAGGCCATGAAATAAATCTGCTACACTTATTTGATGTGCCACAAAAATTCAAGGTCATGAGTCTTATAGTTGAAACTATCAAGAGGACTGCTGCTGACCAAAAGAGAAGTTGTGGGTATGCCCCACAAATCCAGGAGCTGATTAACTCCAAGATGGGCACTGGCACATACTTGTTGGACAAGGAGCACATGCCTATCTATCCAGACTTTGAGGACAACCAAGTGGTTATGAATGAAGATGAACCATCTTCTGTGCAAGCTCAAGCGAAGAAGGAGAAGGCAAGGACTAAGAAGGCTGCCAAGATGCCAACAATGGAAGAGGCATCTCAGTACTTATTGAAGAGGAAATAGGATCAACTTGGCTACTTGATTGCATCCACTCTGAGGATTGAGAAGGGGCTGGCCACCTTGACTCAAAACCAGGAGAGCCTGGAGAGGATCACGGAGCAAAAGTTCTATGACATCGATGTGAATATAACTGAGATCCAGTCTGTTGTTGTGCAACTTCAGGATGATATGCAGGAGAGGAAGGGCAAGTCAACCACTAAGGCGTTTGCCAGAGTGCTTAGAGCTCGGGACGTCGATTGCGATTACCCGATGGAGACACGAGCCACTTCATCTGCACCAGCTATAGCTTCAGTGCCACCAGCTCCAGCACCTACTCCACCGGCTCCATCCACATCAACTGATGCCTTCGTCCTTTTCGTTCTGTCTACACCACCACCTGAGGATCAAGCTTGAGAGACGATTTAGTGCTACACATTTTCTATGAACTTTTTGGTAACTTGTTGCCAAAGGGGGAGAAAAATGTATAGATCATAGGCTTCGAGAGAGAGCGTTGCTTTTTATTCTCTCTTGCTTTGGTGGTTGAACTTTATTTGCTTGATTAAGATACTTTCTGTCTGTGTGATACTTGAATGATCATGTGTTTGATCATATGCTACGTTAAATGCTTGTTGGATGACATTATCCTTTTATCTATCTATAATCATTCACTTTGCTTGGTGATGAGTGCATGTATTCTATTGTTCTCATTTTGAGCGCTCCACCAAGATGTATGTGACATGGAAGAGTAACTCATGAGCCTAACTCTTTGTGCATTTGCAGTCCAAAGCAAATCTTAAACTATGCACAAATTTAGGGGGAGCTCTTGCTTTTCACATACTTCTCAAAGCGACAATGTTTTTCACTCTTATTATCATATGTCGAAGCTTTGATCTATATGTTGTCATCAATTACCAAAAAGGGGGAGATTGAAAGTGCAACTATCCCTGGGTGGTTTTGGTAATTCCTAACAACATATAGCTCATTGAGCTAACATAATTTTATATTTCAGGAAAAGCTCAATGAATGGCATGGCATGGATGAGGAAAGTGGACCCCTCAAAATACAAAGGATAAAAGGATTGGCTCAAGCTCAAAGCTCAAGACTCTACATTTTATATTTTAGTGATCCAAGACCACATTGAGTCTATAGGAAAAGCCAATACTATCAAGGAGGGATGAGGTGTTGCTTAATGTCTTGCTTGCTTGCTCAAAGTGCTTAGTGATATGCTCCAAAACCCTCAACTACTTTCCCACGTCCACATATAACCTAAACCAAAAGTCCAACTCAGCCCCACCGATTCTTTCTATCCGGCGCCACCGAGTTCAGATGTCATAGCCACTGCCACAAACCCTAGGCAAATCGGTCTCACCGATAGGGATCTCGGTCTCACCGAGATGGGATTGTAATCTCTCTGTTTCCCTTCGTAACGTTTCGGTCCCACCGAGATGAGCGATCGGTCCCACCGAGATTGCAATGTAAACTCCATGTTTCCTTTTTTGTAACATTTCGGTCTCACCGAAATGAGTCAATCAGTCCCACCGAGTTTACTCGACCAACTCTCCGGTTAGCTTATTACCAAATTCGGGTCCCACCGAAGTTTGCGTAATCGGTCTCACCGAGATTACGTTATGCCCTAACCCTAACCACATCGGTCCTACCGAGTTGCATGTCGGTCCCACCGAAAATCCTAACGGTCACTAGATTTGCTAAATCGGTCTGACCGAGTTTCTCAATTCGGTTCCACCGAGATTGGTAAGTTGTGTGTAACAGTTAGATTTTGTGTGGAGGCTATATATACCCCTCCACCCACTCTCCATTTGTGGAGAAAGCCATCAAAACGAACCTACACTTCCAATACACATTTTCTGAGAGAGAACCACCTACCTTGTGTTGAGGCCAAGATATTCCATTCCTACCATATGAATCTTGATCTCTAGCCTTCCCCATGTTGCTTTCCACTCAAATATTCTTTCCACCAAATCGAAATCATGTGAGAGAGAGTTGAGTGTTGGGGAGACTATTATTTGAAGCACAAGAGCAAGGAGTTCATCATCAACACACCATTTGTTACTTCTTGGAGAGTGGTGTCTCCTAGATTGGCTAGGTGTCACTTGGGAGCCCCGACAAGATTGTGGAGTTGAACCAAGGAGTTTGTAAGGGCAAGGAGATCGCCTACTTCGTGAAGATCTACCGCTAGTGAGGCAAGTCCTTCGTGGGCGACGGCCATGGTGGAATAGACAAGGTTGCTTCTTCGTGGACCCTTCGTGGGTGGAGCCCTCCTTGGACTTGCGCAACCGTTACCCTTCGTGGGTTGAAGTCTCCATCAACGTGGATGTACGATAGCACCACCTATCGGAACCATGACAAAAACATCCCTGTCTCCAATTGCGTTTGAATTCTCCAAACCCTTCCCTTTACATTCTTGCAAGTTGCATGCTTTACTTTCCGCTGCTCATATACTCTTTGCATGCTTGCTTGAATTGTGTTAAGATTGCTTGACTTGTGCTAAGATAGCGAAAATCTGCCAAAGACTAAAATTGGGAAAAGGATAAGTTTTTATTTGGTCAAGTAGTCTAATCACCCCCCCCCCGCTCTAGACATACTTCCGATCCTACAGATTGTGAGATCGATGAAAAGAGGGGCGAGAGTTTACACGTGTGTGGGACCGTACGAGAGACACGAGGCATGGACATAGAAAGGAGGAGATGGAAGGTGCGTGTGTATGTTGTTGGCAAACATCGCTGGAGAGGTTTATCGATCAGTGTGTGTCAGAAAGGAGTTGTGGAGATTGTGGGAGAACGACCTAAAGAAAAAAATGAATGTGCGTGATGGATAGAATGCTAAGGGAGGGGGAGGGCGAGGAGAGCGTGTGCATGCACGAGAGAAAGTTAGTGCTAGCTACAAAGGTTGGAGGATTGTGTGGGTGTAAGAGACTAACAAAGATCATAATTTGATATGAAAGTGGATTCATATATTTCAATAGGAGATCATAGTGTTATAACCATATGCATGCATGAATATAGCGGTGATACGCGTGCTGTGGTTTTGCACATGTTATACCAGAATGTGATAATGCATGGTGTTTGCAACTCACAGCTAAATATCGAACAATCTAAACCATACTATACATCGAACAATCTCACATTTTTATTTGAATTTGTGATAATGTGTGGCATTTGCAGCTTACAACTAAATATCGAACAATCTAAACAATACTATATATCAAACAATCTTACATTTTATTTGAATTTGTGGTACTGTGTGGCGTTTGCAACTCACATCTAAATACTTGTAGGCGTAGGGGGCGGGGCACCACGCATTATGTGATAAACACATTATACATATGAGACATGGTTTAGATTATGAAGATCTAACTAGAGCTTGAAATGTACTATGATTTGAAATCAACATAAAGTGGATTCAAATAATCGAGTTCGAGTTCATATAGTACACATAGTTCATATCTAACTCGCCAGTAATCATGTGGTGTGCGGTGAAGATAATACACAAATGATGGTTTAACTTGACAATAATGATGATTGTAGATCTTATTAAAATACAGAAACGAATACAAATGGTTTGACTTCACAACAATCATGACCGTAGATCTTATTCAAATAGAGAAAAAAATTCAAATTTAGTTCATATTGAAGTGGTAGTATATACGTTTGGAATGCACTAAAATGCTCATTTGAGTAGCAGGTTGCATGCATTATACACGTAGCAAAATATTTTAATTGAACATAACATGAGTTCAAAGTTTTGAATGGAATTTGTAGTGCGAATTGATTTGGTACAGTACACGGGACTAGACTCTCTTGTGTGGTGCGAATTGATTTCTTTTTGTTTTTTCGTCGACGGAAGTGCGAATTGATTTGGTAAAGTACATGTTAGGCTTGTCCGGAAATTTCAATCCGTGCCTTGTTGCCCCGAAATATTTAAGATATATCTTTGTCTCATTGTGCTTCAAAAACTCCCTCCATCTCAACCCGCGCCTTGTTAGCCCAAAATTACAACGCGCGCAAAAACTCCCACTTCCTGCGAAATCCTGACACGTGAAATGCCCGTGATACCCCTGAACCGAAAGAACCGCCTAGCTCAAATCAGTGGGGGTACTTTTGTAACTCGCCCCACATTTCAAACAAGCGCGTCCCTAATCCATGTTTCCCCACTCCCATCCCATCCGCCCACCCATTCGTACACCGAGGCCGCGAAAACCCGCGAAGCCCCACACCCTCCTCCGTCCGCCACCCAGCCGGAGCCTCTTCCTCGACGACGTCATCCACAGCAACACCTCGACGTCCCTCATCCACCATACCGGATGAGGATCCATCATCGATCTCGTCGTCCCGCTGGTTAAGCCACCCCGTCCTCCACCTCCAAGGAGCTGCCTCGACGTTCCCCTCGTCTTCCACACCACCTCCATTCCCACACCGCCGTCTTCACCTGCACCACCGGAAGAGCAGCATCATCACCGTTTCCTCGGATGAAGTTGAGGCCTAATCGGCGCCACCAAAGAGGTTGTACACTAACATCTTCTTCTTGATTCGATCTCATGGTGCTGCCAGTGCTCGGTCCCAAGCCGACATGGCGTGGCTCCATCCACGGCAGCGTTACCGGCCACTTCCTCCACGGCGTCGCTCCCTCTGCGGCGACATCCACATCAGTAGGAGCTGCTGCTGCTTTAGCTCTCGCTCGTGCTGCTGCTCTGCTCTTGCTCTCGGTCCCCTGCCTGGTCTGCTCTTGCTCTTGCACTTGCTCGCGCTGCTGCTCTCGGTCTTGCTCGCACTGCTGCTCTCGCTCTTGCTCTTGCTTGCGCTGCTGCTCTCGCTCTTGCTCTTGCTTGCGCTGCTGCTCTAATCTTGTGCGCGTTGCCGCTGCTCTACTCTTGCGCGCGCTGCTGCTGCACGACCAGCAGATCCTACTCTCCCTCGAGCCCCTGCAGCTGCTACCCGAGATGCTGCTACACAACCAGCTGCCCCGGCTCTCGCACGAGCTGTTGCTGCTACTGCTTTTCTGCTACTGGTGCGTTCAGTTTTGATAGTAAAATTAAGTTTCGACACCAATATTAAGTTTCGACAGTTAAATTTAGTTTCGATAGTTAAGTTCAGAGATGATCGGCTGATGTATTTTACATCTAGCACTTTGTGGTTATGTATTTTACGTCATCTATTGGAGATGCTATTATAATTCCACTCAGGTTAACGTTGTCTCTCTTGTCCCGCTTCAGCCTCGCCGTTGTACAACTCACCGGAGCTGCTCCAACGACGAAAACCTCCATCACAGTGGAGCAGTACCCCCTGCTCCATCTCCAGACGCCTAAGATCTTCTTCCCCTCCTCCGACTCCCAAATCAGCCGGAGCATCCTCACCGACCAACCCAATCACGCCGAGATCGACATGGCTTCGCCAAAGAGGTTGTACACTTGTTGCATCGCTTTTTTACTCTACATGTTATTTATATATATATATATATATATATATATATATATATATATATAGTCCACTGAGCACACGTAGTAACATGAAATACGATTAGTTTCTCCTACTATATGACAAGAAGTGAGGTACCAGGAAACTTAGCTATGCGTGATGGACTCTCTTGAACGCCATCATTACTTATCTCTGCGCGTTTGAGCTGTACATTTGTAGATGAGCCTGGGAGTTGAGCTACCAGGGCAGTGGCCTGGGTCCAAAGTAGTAGAAGTAGCACAGAAACATTTTTTGACTGTAGGATTTTCCCTACTCATGCCTGCCTACTAGAATCGCCAGTGCTTGAAAGGAAAACTAAAGGGAAAATATAGGAATTCGAAAGTTCCCTATGCTACTACTATTCATGCATTTGGTTCAAAGGAATGGAGCAAAGGAAAACTGTAGGATTTGTTCCTTTAGTGTCTCCTTGAAAGAAAAACCGTAGGAACTTTAATATCCACTTGTTATCCTTTTCAAATTCCTATTCATGAAGCACAAGACTAAGAGATAGTAGCATAATAGCATTATAACCGTACATTTTCTTGTGGTTTGACTTAAACTCACCATGCTTCTTTGCATCCTGTGATCTTTCAATTCTTGTGAACCAAACACCCAGATTGGCAGAAATCCTGTGTTTTTAAATTCTCCATTTTGCATGTGCATTCCAATCCTATTACTATGTATTTCTTATCCCCGCGTTTGTTAGAATCCTCCAATTCAAACGAACCCTTACAGAATTACTTCTCTTACAGATAGTTGTCAAAGAAAACCTTGTGTGGTTTGTCCCACTCCTGTGGCACTGTCGTCCACACCAGCTCAGTTGCTCCAACAAAAGAAGGGTCCAAAGATGAGGATCCAGCCTCCAGCTGTCTTTTTTGACGAGAATGAGGGAAAGGCTCCACTTGTGTTACTATATTATAATAAATAAACAAACTGTACAATGGATATTTACATAGTGAGGGGGTGGAGATACAACTTGCCAACTTTGTGACAAGTAAACTAAGAGGACTAAGAAACAGACAAAAACAACTAAAGGGAGTGTACAAGGTTCAGTACAAGGAGCCTATGCTCCTCTTTGACTCTATGTTGAAGAAGCCCAAAGTCCCTCTTGAATCTGTCCAGCCAGGCATTGAGGGAAGGTGTTATTGCTCTGAAATGTTTATTATTCCTCTCTTTCCAAATGCTCCAGGCTGCCACAATGAATTTCTCTAGGAAAAGTGGGGTGGGATGATTGTTTCTGTGAGCTTCAACAGCTTGAATTCGGCCAAGGAAAGGTTCCCAAATAATCCCAAGTCTGGCCCAGCAAAGCTTACTGAAAGAGCATGTGAAGATCATGTGTTCCACTGTTTCCTCAATGTTCAATCCACCTAAGAGGCAATTGTGGTCATCTCCTATGTTATAGTGCCTCCTTTTCAACATGTTCCTCGTATTTAGCCTGTCGTGGCAGAGCAGCCAGGCAAAGACCTTCAACTTCATCGTGCACTTAGATTTCCAAATCCAGCAGAATATTTGTTGCACTTGAACGTCTTTGAAGAAGAACTGATAGTAGTCCGTGGATTTGTAGATGGTCTTACCCCACGTATAGCGCCAAATATCCGTGGGCGATGTGGATGGTTGAATCTGAGCCGCAATTGTTTGCAAGTCTCTAACCTCCTGAAGGGCTTGAGGGGTCAAGGGCAGGTGGAACGTTTCTCCCAGCGATGTGATCCCTAGGAAGTTTTTGACCGAGATATCTTCATCCAGAGCGTGAGAGAAAGCCCGAGGATGGGAGTCTTGAACTATTTGCCCTGACCACAAATCTTTCCAAAATAAAGCCGTGGAGCCACACACAATATTGACTTGAGAAATCCCACGAAACTTAGGTGTGAGCTTGAGTACGTCTTTCCACCAGAATGAGCCGATCGGATCGTGAGGCATGTGGAATTTTTTGGGTGTAATAGGAGTCCCATGTGAGCTGCACCCAAGGTATATCCAACATGTTATAAAACTTGTGCAGGAACTTCAGAAGCAATGCTTCATTCTGTGTACGAAGATTAAGCACACCAAGTCCTCCCTTATTTTTTGGTTTACATACCATGTCCCAGGCCACCAGAGAGTTACACTTATCACCTTGTTCAGTCTTTTTTGATCCATAGGCAGCGATGCCTAATTTTGTCTAGGAGTTCAATGAGCTTTGGTGGAAAGTGTAACATGCACATGGCATAGATGGGTAATGAGGTAACTGTGGAGTTGAGTAGAGTCAACTTGCCAGCATGGGACATGAGGGACAATGTTGACGACAAGCTTCTTTCAACCGTGCTGACTAGGGGCATAAAGTCATGAAGGGTAGGCCGAGACGTGCCCAAAGGCAGTCCTAGGTAGGTGAACGACATGGAACCAATTGTGCACTCAAAGATAGCAGCAAGTTGTGCAGCCAGATCTGCTTCCAAGTTTATGGAATTAGTGTGGACTTGTGAAAATTGATTTTGAGGCCGATGGACTGTGCATATCTGGTAAGGATGTCTTTAGTGATCAAGGCTTGCTGAGGGCATGCAGGCATAAGTAAGATTGTATCATCGGCGTATTGGACGATAGGATAATCCATTTGTCCCGTGGCTGGAAAAGGAAGTTGTATTCTGCCCTCTCTATAAGCTTCATTAATGGTCGATCAAGGAGGTCGGCCACTAGCACAAAGATAAGTGGAGATAATGGGTCGCATACTGTCATTCCCCACGCTTGCAATGGAATTGTCTTCCGGAACACCATTTAAGAGAACCGAGGATCGGCTCGAGGAAAAAATAGCCTTTATCCAAAGACAGCCATCTGTCATTAAAGCCCATATGTTTCATAATGTTGATCATGGGACCATGCTCGATCGTGTCGAAAGCTTTGGCGAAATCCAACTTAAGCAGAACGATCGGTCTCTTGGAGGCTTGGCATTGGTGAATGTATTGAAACATCCATGCAAGACAATCTTGTATAGATCTCCCACGAATGAATCCATATTGGTTACGATGGATAATTTTCAGAATGACCTTTTGAAGACGGTTAGCCAGGAGCTTGGTAATGAGCTTAAGGCAGCAGTTGAGTAGGGTGATTGGCCTGAAGTCATTAACTGTGGATGGGGATCCATTCTTCGGGATAAGAGTAATCAACCCCTCATTAATGCTCTGGAGATTAAGAGTTCCTGCATGAAATTGATCACACATCGAGTAGAAATCATTTTTGATGATTGGCCAACAAGCTTTAAGGAAGAGACCACTAAAACCGTCCGGACCAGGTGCCATATCGCCTGGCATCTCTTTGACTACCAAGTCAATTTCCTCATGCGTGAAAGGAAGGGTGAGGTGATCCAAGTTTGCATTGGGCGGATTAGAGACGGAAGATCAAAATGCATCTGAGTTGGGCTAGAGGTGCCTAGTCTGTCTGAATATGCATGGAAAAGCAGGGCCTCCTTTCCATTGTGATCTTCCATGACTAGCCCATCCGTAGTTTGCAGATTAGCAATGTTGTTTTGACGATATCTATCAGTGGGCATTGCTTGAAAAAACTTGGTATTTTCATCACCAAATTTAACCCATCGGACAGTACATCTTTCCTTCCAATATTGTTTCTGATATTCCAAAAGCCGAAGGAGATGGTTCTTGATAATCTTGCGAAAATTGCTCTCTGGTAATGTGAGAGACCGCTGATTTTCCAGCCCATCCAACTCTTCCGAAGTTTTGTTTGTGTTCTCAATAGCCACCGAGAGCCGCGAGATACCTTTGCTCCATGCTTTGAGCTCCTGTCGGAGACGTTTGAATTTACGGCAGAGCACAGTGGCAGCATTATGCACCGCAATGGGTTTATCACAAACTCGTTTAACCACGTCCATGAAGCCCGAGTGCATAAGCCAATAGGATTCACACTTGAATAGCTTGGCGCGAGGGATTTTTGTCTCAATGGTGACAACACATGGTGTGTGATCAGATGTGGGCTTACAGAGAGGTTTAACCATGGTATTGGGGTAAATACTTGTCCAGTGCATGGACGTGAAGTACCAGTCGAGTTGCTCGAGGAGTGGATCATGTTGCATGTTGCTCCAGGTGTATAGTCTACCCTTAATAGGTAATTCGACTAGGTTTAGTTTGCGAATAATATCGTTGAAAGTGGACATATCGTTGACATCACCACCTGGCTTGTTACGATTTTTAGGTCCTCTTATATAATTAAAGTCTCCCAGAAATAAGCAATCCTCATTAGCCTGAATATCCCTGTCATAGAGCCATTGAGTAAAAATGGCCCGAGCAGGCCCAGTACAAGGACCATAGATGTTATAGAGTGTCCATGCTTGGGCAGAGATGGTGCTAGTGAATTGAATTCCCAGAGCAAAATCTTCCTGGAGAACAACCGAGCCAGAGAACATGGAGCTGTTCCAAACTGTAAGTAAACCACCCGAAGCCCCGCGAGAAGGAATATAAGCAAATTTATCGAGATGCTTAGGGTAGCAAGTTTTAATAAACGCTAGATCGATAACAGGTTTTTTAGTCTCCTGCAAACAAACGATAGCACAGCCACTAACAGAGATCGCGTTCGACAACGCTAATAACTTTTTGTCTGAATTTAACCCGCGCAAATTCCAACATAGCACGTTCCAGCTACGCAAGAGTGGCATAAGAGACCGCAAAGTTAAGCTGAAGACGAAGAGGAGCCTTCCTGGCTATTGTGGCTGGTAGCCACATCTTCAGAAGCAAGCAGAGTAGCTTCAGAAAGCTCTTGGGGCGGGACAGCGCAACGAAAGATGCTGATATCCTGCATGGTGCAGAGAGGTGTTGGTGGCGGTGCCTGATCCATGACAACGGTGCTGGAGCTCGGAGCAGCAGAAGGTATCACCCTGGGCTTCACTTTGAATACAGTAGGGCGCACATCAGATACTTGTGGCACACGGAAGCCATCAAAGCGCGTCGATCTTGTGTTGCGTCTAACTTCAGTAGTGAGCATAGGAGCTATGATCTTAGAGCGGCGAGGACGGGGTGCAGAGGGTCCCGGCTCGTCAGACAAGACTTGAGCAAGGCCCAAGTCAGAAACATTTTCAAGTGGGCTATGAGAGACCATAGGAGGCCCAATTCTGGGGACAACAGGTGGCGCCAAGCTAGGAGAAGCACCCATAGGAGACGTTTCTGATGGCAGCAAGCTCAGAGCAGTGTGATCTATATCCAGGGCAGTGGTATCATTTGAGGCCATCAGGATCATATCAGTCCTATCAGCAGTGTCAATTGGGGGAGCACCAAGATGCTCAGAGGGCAGATCTGCAGGAGGCTCATCAGCTGGTGTCATTTCACTGATATGCACCGAGGTTGGTGTGGCCTGCAGGATGCGCAGAGAGAAGCACAGCATGTGAGTGGACGACTGATCAGTCACCTGAAGGATAGAGCAAGAAGGAGCTGTCTGAAACCCAAGTGGAGGCAACCCATAGCAGAGCTCCAGGGCCCAAAAGCAGCAACCACAGACAAGATGGCCCTTGAGAGATATGAAGTGAAAACATTCCTCGGGATCAAGTCTGAAGTTAGCACTGTAGCTAGATCCATGCCCTCAACAGAGATACTGACATTCATGGTTGCAGCCGAAATTGCAACATCCACATTGATGACATTTAAAATCTCAGGAGGAGCCACAAGAAGAGTGCTGATTTGACCGTTGGAACCAAGAGAGGAGTCCTGAGTGCTTGCCGAAGAGGCAGTTTCATACCAAAACGAATTCAAACTGTCAGTAACATTATCTTCAGGAAGAATCCCATCTTGAACACGGAGACCCTGAGCAGCCAGCCATGATTGGAAGTTCACCAGAGCAGCTGGCATTTGAGGAACAGGAGGTTGCGGCCATGGGTCCCAGTGGGCATCTTGTGGCCCATCCTGCTGAGGAGCCAGGTGAGGCGCCTGATCATTACCGATCCCATTTTGAAGCAACCAATTCTGAAGCTGTTGTTGGTAAAGTTGCTCCGCCGTGAGGCCCTCTCCAAACATAGGATGCGGAACACCATTAGCCGGAGGTGGTTCTTCATCAGCTGTTGGAACCTCAGGATCATGGGCATTCCAATTAGTTCCACGGAGAATGAAAACAGCAGCGGTCCAGCAAGCTCTATCGCCACCTAACTGACGGATGACAATACTCTTGGGTATGAGGCGCATGTGAATGACTCTGACCTTAATAAGCACCATAGAGCGATCAACATTAGGGCTATTCCAAGAAACTAGCCTGCCGTAATCATCCACCGAACGCTGAAGATAGAAATCAGTCTGATAATCATCCGGAAAGCCGATGTACATAAGCCAAAGTTCAGGACCATAGGTAGTGTTGCGCATGTTAAGAGCGGCATTGTGACGCACAAAAGAAATCACTAGATCCTCATCATCAAGCTGGAAAGTGGTGTTTACTGCAGTGTCGCGGATGAAAGATCTGGCAAAGGCAAACATACCAACTCCCAGCGGATGATCAGAGGTCTCGGTGGTGTGCAGTCCAGCCTCATGCAGCATACCCTCAATCGTGTTGCGAAGATCTTCCCAGAGATGTAGGGGCACGAACCGGCTGGCCTCGGCAATGGTGAGGAAGTTGTTGTTCAGGGGCGGGATGGGAGTGACAGCCATGTCCGCCCTAACCTTGCGATCTGCTGGCCCTGGCTCAACGGACCAGCCAGGCGGAAGGAAGGGAAGGGGGTTGACAGGGTAGTTGGCCATGGTGGTGGGCGGGGCGTTGGTGTCGACGGCGGCGGCGGAGGTGGTGGTTTGTAGGGGTGGAGGTGGTGCTAGAGCAGAGCGCTCTGCTGCATTGGGAAGCAGGGCGTCAAAGGTGGACGGGGGGTTTTTGGTCTCCATTGCCAACGTTGGGCCCATCGACGCTGCCATCAAGATTGCGCCAGGTGTTCGTAGTGCCCGCATGCAGTACATCGCACGATGGAGGGAGGTTGGCTCCTGGGTGTCGTAGACGGGTAAGTTTGCTTCGTAGTTGGATAATTGATTTGCTGCCCAGAGTGAGATGATTTGACTGAAAGATCCAAATCTGCACCCATAAAAGCCCTGCCATTTAAAGAAGCCCGAGGCCGAGACGGACAATTAATCCCTTTGTGCCCTGGGGCCGAATAATGCAAGCAAATAATCCGGGCGTGACAGTTAAATTTGTCGTTCCCCCATTGTAAACATTTAGCACAGAGAACGCCCCAAGCAAGGACCAAATCATTCACTTCCCTGGAGTTATATCCTGCCCGCGATAAATCCGTGATATGAGCCTGGGAGAGCAAAGGCGGCCAGGAAGTATTTGGAGGAGCATATTTTAACGCCGACGCAAGGAAACTTTGCGGCAATTCCGGGTAAATGATATTGCATGGAAACAGGAAAGCGCCAATCTGAAGTAAAGGCTCCGAAGATTCTTCGGGGCATTGAATGCTCGTGTCTGCTGATTCCGAAAGCACCATGAAACTTACGTCGTGCTCATGGGATGGTGGTGCTTCAAAAGAACATGAGGCTTCATGACTGGTCTTATCAGTGAAATCCATTGAAACGATAGGCACGAGTCCAAATTTGCACAACTCATTTGAGGTTGAAGGATCATGTCCTGAGGGTTGTATGAAAACCGTAGGAGCAATGCGTACAGCCACAGGACTACGATGAGCAATAGATTCTAGTCTCTCATCCGCATGCCAACGAGAATCCAAGTGCTTGAAACCTTTGAAATGACCATTGAACAGGTGGAAATGACAGATGAAATCGGGCAGAATCACGGTCCTTGAGGCCATGAATAAAATGTCCAACCTTGTTCCCGGCCACAGAAAAATGAAAGGACCTCTCAAAAATCATAGAGACCTTAAAACCAAGATGATGACCACCAATGCAGCACTATAATGCCACCCCCACAGATTCCTCATTAAGGGGGAATGAAGCTGAAGAAAAGGATACAACCAAGAAAAATTCCTTGGTCTTGCGCGAAGGAGAGAAGTGCACCATCTCGCAAAACCGACGACGTACCTGATCGGCCACTGCAAGGCCAGGGTTGAAATCCCAATGCAGGAGCTCCAGACTGTCTTTTGCTGCCTCAGATCTTCTTCCCCGCCACCGGCAGCCACGACAACTGCATTACCATCATCAACCAAGCAGATGACCTCGAGGACTACACGGGTCCGCAAGAGAGGTCGCACTCTTTCGTGTCGGCTTACGTTATGCATCGCTTAATATTACATGCTACTTTATTGTCATGTTCACCGATTAGACTCTGAGTCAGCTCCAAACTAATGGTCAAACTTGAGTTTTTAAATGGTTGTGGGTTACATATTGGGGCCACAATCAATAGTATCTATCTACTATCTGGTTAATCTTTGGTGTCCACTATGAGTTTCATGTTGGGTGGGAAACAAACAGTAAAGAAGCCATTATCTGTATTTTTTACCTGAAGCTATTATCTGCCTGCTATCATTGGGTTTGGGTCTATCCACAGGTTTCTACCATCACTCTGGATTTCTGCATGCACTCCTTACATAATCTCACTATGTTTTATTCCTATGCATGTCAGTTATTGTACACAAGGGAACTGAACATGTAGAGCAAAAGAGACAAGCCTTGCGTGGCAATAAAATTTCATGCAGATGTCGCTGTTCTTATGCATGTCAGTTATTGTACACAATGGAACTGAACATGTAGAGCAAAAGGGACAAGCCTTGCATGGCAATAAAATTTCAAGCCCCCCTCCACCAATTTCGGATTGTAATCGAGAGGAAGATAACTGTTCTAAGGGGGATTCAGAAGGAGAAGACCACTCCTATTTACCCCATGAGGTCTTCTCTCTAACTTGGCATGCTGATGTTGGTTATATCATGCATATGGTGCCTTGCATTGCTTACTTTATACATCAAATATGTCATATGCTTAGTTTACACATGCTTTGTGTGAATGCCATTTGTTTAGTTTCTTCATCGTACATGTGAATTATGCAAGGCCATCTTGTTTAGCCAGGCATCATACATGTGAATTTTGCAATGCCATCCTGCTTAGCCAGTCATCTTATATGTGAATTATATCAGGCCACACTTTTTGTGAACAATGTTAGTACATTCAACTACTCTTCGTGTGCATCAGCCATTTGACACGGTGATGGAAAATTCTGGAGTGAAAACAAGGTCTTCAGAGCAGACTATGCTATCTGACGAAGCGCATATCTCGCTAGTTATGGATAGCTCCTCAGAGGAGGATTCAGAGACAGGTGACCAGTCCTATCCCCCCCCCCCCGAGGTGTATGCTCTAACTTGGTAGGGTTATGTTGCTCATATTGTGCGGATGGTGTCTTGCATTGCTATGTCATTTGATTAGTTTATACATGCTTTGTGTGAATGCCACCTGTTTAGTGTCTATTTACCATATATGTGAATTGTGCATTGTCATCTTGTTGCAAGACATTATATATGTGAAATATGCAATGCTATCTTGTTGCAAGGCATTATATATGTGAATTATAGAATGCCATGTTGTTTAGCCAATCATCATGTATTTGAATTATATCATGCTATCATTTTTTTGTATTACGTGTTCCATTTGTCGACAACGTTTGTATATTCAACTACTCTTCATGTGCATCAGCCATTTGAAGCGGTGATGGAAGTATCTAGAGTGAAAACAAGGTATTCAGAGCAGACAATGCTACCTGCTGAAGCGAGACATCTTCTTTGATTCTGAGAGAGCTCCTCGAGAGGAGAATTCATAGATCGATGACCAGTCCTATTTCCCGAGGTCTATGCTCAAACTTGTCGTGGTTATATTACTCATGTCATGCATGTTGTCTTGCATTGCTTAGTTTTTACATCATATATGGATTGCCATCTCGCTTACTTGCTTACTATATAAATCATATATTTGAATTATATCATGCCATCATGTTTACATACACAAAGATCTATCCGAATTATGGCATGGCAACCCATTTAATAAAGACATCATATAGTTATATCATCTCATCTTGTTTAATGTTTACAGTCATCATATTTTGAATTATGTCATTCTGTCCGTGAATTATATCATGCCATCATGTTTCCATAGGCGGCATGTATGTGAATTATGGCATGCCAACCTATTTAATAAACACATTATATAGTTATATCATGCCATCCTTTTACATAGTCATCATATTTTGAACTATGTCTTTCCATCTTTTTTAGTTAGCCATCATATATGTGAAATTGTGTCATGCTATCCTGTTTAGTTAGCCATCATATATGTGAAATTGTGTCATGCTATCATGTTTGGTTAGACAACATAAATGTGAATTATTTCATGCCCTCTTTTATTCCCCACTATCCATTGCACCTCTATCATACAATGTCCAGACATTCAATTACTTTTCTTGTTTATTAGCCATTTGAATTGGAGAGGGTGATGGCAGTATCTAAGGGAGTGACAACACGGTCTTTAGAAAAGATAGTGCTACCAGTTGATGCAGATAGAACCACGGTTGAACTTCCCAAGAACCAGCCCCACCACACATAACCCAGACTCTCGCAGATTGTACCCCTACCCAGTTGGACAGAGAACCAGCTACACCCCTTCTAACCCCAACCCCGGCAGGTAGTAACCCAGTTCCAGTTGACACAGCACCGTCTCCACCACAGAGCACCCAAACACGATCAGTTGGTAAGGGAACTGCAGTGCCCAAAGCACGAGGACCACCACTCCGAATCCCAACTCAACGCTTAAAGCATAAGAAGAATTGTTCTCAGGTCAGGTTCTGTATTTACGCATACCAACAATTTTCAAATTTGAAGGATGGAACTGAAACTCCAATGGCGCAACAGGTATGTTTTAAACCTTTTTCTTTAACTAGTTTGCTGTTGTAACTTGCTCTATGTTCATTTCAATTTCAATTGAATAAACAGTTATGTTCTCATGTCATGCACATTACAAGTGTTGTTATTGCTCTGTAGTTTTCCACACTTATATTTTGTCTATTTTGCACTTTGTTGAACAAATATTATTTGAACTGCGTCTCTCTCTTGATTTGGCAACGAAAACTAGAATGATATAGACCATAAAGTGACCATGGTAAATAGATATATGTTTGTTTCATGCCATTACACTGTCCTCTTTACTACTGAACTGATTTACCAAAATGAATTTCATATACAACATAGTAAACCTGTGATGTGTCTGCTTGTTTCTCTTTTAGAATGCAGACAAAATATTGGAGAACAGTACCCCGTTATGCAATGGTAAAGGAAGTAATGCAGATAAGGTTCAAGATAGTGAGACATCCCTGTTGGTCTCCAAGAAAGCTGATAAAAACTATCTTGACGATAGTGAGAGAACCCAAAAGTCATGTCTTGATGTAGTGTTTGAGTTATTGGCCACTACTGCTCACACAAGCTCTTCGAACTCGCTGCCTGAATCAATTCGTCTTCTTGAGTCTCAACTTCAAGTTGAAAGACATCGATCAGATGTGCTGCGACAGGGAGCTGAAGGACTGAGGAAGTCCCTGCATAATTCAGATGCATACTTTCTGGTGTAACGACAATATTGGAGGATTTAAGCGCCAAACAAGAGAAAGTTAATAAGCTTGCTAAGCATCTTGCCGGCATTATAGGTACCCAGGATATTGTTTCTTGAGCTCTTCTGAAGTGGTTTCAGTTCTGGACTTGTTTTGCTGCGGCGTTTATTTGCACTGATCGCCAACTTTGACAACCAATGTATATGATATGCTGCTTTGTTCCCTATATTTGCACAGGTGGCTGATACATCCCCAACGTATCTATAATTTTTGATTGTTCCATGCTGTTATATTATCAATCTTGGATGTTTTATAATCATTTTATAGTCATTTTATATCATTTTTTGGTACTAACCTATTGACATAGTGCCAAGTGTCAGTTGTTGTTTTTTGCATGTTTTTTACATCGCAGGAAATCAATGTCAAACGGAGTCACTATAAAAAAAATACACTTCCATGATGATACGTGTTTGTCACAGTAGGTCGCGTTTTTTGTTATGCATGTACATCCATGACAAATTTATGACAGAATCAAGATAGTCATACTGTCTTTGTCAGAGAAGTGTTCCATGACATTACCAAAATTATCATCACTAAGTGTCCACTTCCATGATGATAAATCCTGTCACGTAAGTGCTTTCGTCAAGGGTGACCGACACGTGGCATCCACCATAACGGAACGCCGTTAAGCTATCGGGTCGGATTTTGGATCCGATAACCCGTTAACAGCCACGACCAATGCCAATTTTCCACGTGTAAAATTCTCATTAGCTAACGGATCCACGCGTCAGCTCCGCGTTGGCACAGGTGTCACTCATCCAACAGTTGAGATGGGCCTATGATATGTTGACACGTCGACTGGCCCAACAGTGGCCCACAAAGTTTAAATGGGCCGGCCCAACTGAAGGCCCATAAGATTTAGCGGACCATAATGGGCCGGCCCAGCTAAAGGCCCACAAAATTTGGCGGACCACAATGGGCCGGCCCAGCTAAAGACCCACAAGATTTTGCAGACCATAATGGGCCGGCCCAGCTAAAGGCCCACAAGATTTTGCGGACCACACTGGGCCGGCCCAGCTAAAGGCCCACAAGATTCTGCAGACCATAATGGGCCGGCCCAGATAAAGGCCCAACATTCTCTGTCAAATCGGCCCGTCAACAGCCTGTCCTAAACTTGCCATCAACGTGGCCCATGGTCACTTCTGGCCCGTTAACAGTCCGCTAAGTTATTGGGCCGAATCACGGCTCGGTGTATTTCCGGCCTGTTAAAGGTCCGACTTCATTTGGGCCCATTTATAGGCCATCAAAACTTTCGGCCCATAAACGACCGTGAAGGATTTGGATCATATTCGGCCATGTCTGACATTCAGCCTGTTAGAGGCCCACTATAGATTTGGGCCACTTTCTTCCTGTTGTCATTTTCGGCCTGTTAACATCGGACGTAAACCATGGGTCATATGTGGCCCAACGTCATATCGGGCCCATTAACGTCCCATATAAAAATGACGATAATCTAGCCCGACCGAAGTTCCGGCCTGTTAAAGGCCCATGTATTAGGTCGGCGCATTTACGGCCCGTCCGAATTTCGGCCTGTCAAAGATCCGCGTCGTAAATGGGCCACGATTTCGGCCTGCTAAGTCCAGTGGGTTATTTGGCACAATCAGGACCGAATCTCACTTTTGGTCTAGTAAAGGCCCATGTTTTTTATGGTCTCGAGATAATTACACCTGTAAACGGCCTATTTTTACTGAGGGCCCAAATTATGTTTAGGCCTTTTAAAGGACCACTATGGGCACAGGCCTACCAAAAAATATGAAAGCTTATGCTGATTTAGGCACAGATATTTTTAGTGGGCTATATGTCAATTTCGGCCCGTAATCGTTTTTAGCCCAATTGGAATGGGCCCAACGAATGTTGGCATGTTGGGCTCCTACGAAGCTTTCGGCCGAATACATTACTAAGATAAACCTACACTATACAAAAATAGCGTCGTAATTACTGCAACCTGGGGCAGCATCATAAATGTTGTATCACAACAAAATAAATTCCAACCATACAACAAAATGCCTGTTGGCAGAAATTTTATTGTCTTTCCAGATAAAAGCACCATCAGATGTATAGAAGCACAGATCATTTGACCTGAGTGCTAATGTTTCAGGCTGTAGAATCTGATGGAGCAGCACGATCTCCACCTTTTTTCCGCCATTGCTCTTGAACAACGAAGCGAATGTCTAATAGTCTGGTTTCAAAACCATTCATATCTTGACGACATTTCTCAACCACTATTCTTGTCTCCGAAACACCGTCCATTAGGGATTGGACTTGTGTCTGGAGCACAGATATATCACTCTGTCTAGCAGGAAGATTTTGTTCAAGAGGGCGATTTGGACGAGGTTACCTTGACAACCAACCCGTAATTACGCAGGAAGGTGCTTTTTGCACCGTTAGTGGAGAGATCTTGACGACCGCAGCAAGAGGTGACATTGTGCTCTGTATTAGCCTCGTCACCTTCGTGTGGTTGTGGCTATTCAATCATTTGTTCCATAGCTTCGAAAGTTTGAACTTGTAGATTAGTGTACTGGGATAAGTTACTAATGAGATAAAAACAAACAAAGTAGGTTAAAAGTTTATACATAACTTATTTTGGTGAACTACTGTAATGCATTAGCATGTATTGTAGTGCCAACTACATAATAAAATCACTTTCGGAACATATGTCCATGTAGCATGCCTACTGTATTATCTATTTCCTCACAATTCGTTGACATCTAAGGATAAAGAGACATGGTTTAAAGTAGGATGAACATAGTATGACATCATTTATATCATGGGCAAACAGATATAAAACAAACAGCCTATTTTATCATTGTGTGCGCACGTGAATATAACAACTAGATTACTGATCAAGACCAAAAGAATATCCTTCATCTCTTTTAAACCATGTAAGGTGAAATGATACGTGAAGACAACTGTGTATAAAAGTGAACAGAGTAACTGACATTGGTTGCAAACCAAGTAGTTAAATGAACACATCACAGTACCAATCAGTTCAAGGCAGGAGGAGTAAGGACTTACAACAGCGGCTTGAACTGGTGTGATCATGCCCTTCATCTTGCTGGTGTGGCAATCCTTGAAGATTTGCAGTGCATTCGGTTCAGGTTCTTTTTGGTCCGCACGGGCTTTCCTCTGTATTTGGAACAAGTCAATATAGATACGATAATATGGCACAAAAAAAGAAGGAAGTAGCAACTGTTTACAAAACCCTCGCAGTGTGCAATATAGCTACGAGATCCTGTTGTCTGTTGGAATTTCACTTTAGAACGGTTGGTTTTGTTCTTCAAACAGTTAGCCTAGAAGAAGATACACTTGTAAGGCACATACATAAATACAAGTTCAATATGTGGTCTGATCAAATACATATAGCTTACCTGATACTTTGTATCGTAATGTTGTTTAACGAGGGCTGTCCGGTCTTCATCTGTAATATATTCCACTTTGGAGATGTTTGGGCGATTTCATTGTTAGCCTTGCCTTCAAAGTGAGATTTTCTAAGGTGGTACCGATCTTTGTCATGAAGCGGTGAAGAACATGAGTGCATGCTTGTTTAGTTGCATCATCTTTTGGATCCAACTTGAACCTCATCTGTTGAAAAAAGAATGTGGGTCTTATTAGGAGGAAGCTAGAAAGTATGGGACAGAGCAAGAAAATATTACTAATTGCAATGAATAACATTACTTACGGATAAATGGTCAAGGAAGGTGTTAAACTGGGTATTGTCTTTCTCATTCATGTACTGGATCCACGTTGGGAGGATACGCGCATGACACCTAACGGCAACGGCTGCCTCTGATACTAATTTGGCTGACTCTGTAGCATCACGCGGCCTTTTTAAACCCACCTCAAAATGGATCTCCATTATTCCTCCTTTAGATTTTGTTAATCTGTCAAGCATTATCCCTGATGTCTGTTTCCGCTTGCGCCATGGTGCTAGTTCAACAACGAATATGGAAAGTGTTAGTGTACATCAAACTGTGAGAGTACATATAAAGGAGCATGCAATCGCAACTTGACTCGGTCAGTACCGCCTTGGTGTTGATGCTCATGAGGTTCATCTGATCTTGCCAAGTCCTGTTGTGTCGCCAGTTGCTTCGGAAGTAGTGTTAGGTGTTAAGGCAGCTTATGAACTGGCCGCCCGAGCAAACGAACGAGTAACTGGTTGAGATGCTGGTACAGTTGAAGCGGATGCTACACCTGGTGGAGCAGGTGATACTGTTTTTGTAGATTTAGCCGGTGTACTTGGACCTTCTACTGCACTATAAGTACCAGCAGAATCTCGACGGCAAAACCTTTTCCGTTTCACCCGACGAGTAACATCACTCCCTACTATATTATTTTCCTTGCTCTTTTTTGACTTTGCCATGTCAAGCTGTACCCACAACACAAAAGAATAAAATCACTCTTCATAACTCATTGATGCATGATACAGACAAGCAATACTTTGATGTAAGACAACCGTATGAGGATGGAATATGTAAGAAAAACAGGACGGCATGACATATTCACAGCTACGATGTGCAAACTAAGTAGAAGGATTTTCAAGAAAATAGAAGTAATGCAAGCTAGACACCATATGAAAGATGCAACCAATATTACTCTGCCAAGTTAAAAGTGTCTTGTCATAAGTGGCAATTCGAAAAATTAGAAGCAAGACAACATAGAAATCAATGCAAGATGCAACCACTATCAAACTGCCATGTTATAAGCGTCCAATCATGAGTGGTGATGCGGGATACACAACAAAGAAAGATTTTGATGTAAGAACATGGAATGATAGATAGATGCAGTGTATTCTAGACACAAAAAGCCATGTCATATGCACATGTATAACGTATAAACTCAGCCGGTGCAATTTAATAAAAATAGAAGAAATACAGGCTAGACAACATATGCAACATGAAACCAATTACCACACTGTCAACTTAGAGCAAGCACCTGCGATGGTGGAGTACGGGAGATGAACTCATCATGTAGACTTGGGACTTCAACTTCATTAGCGATGGCGAGGGCAAATCTCGAGTGTCTCTGTTTTGCGTCGGTGTGGAGGACCACCAACATCCCTAACTTACTCTTTTCCTTCCTTTTTACGATATTGCCTTATGAAGTCAAAACCACAAGAAGATGAATAAAATTAGCTCTACATAACTGGTTGATGCATGATATAGACGAACACTACTTTGATGTAAGGCAAGCGCAGGATAGGAGGATGGAATATATAAAAAAAGACAGCGTTTCATATTAACACGTACGATAGGAGGATGGAATATGTACAAAAAACAGTAAGCAGAAGGCATTTCAACAAAATTAGAAGAAATGAAAGCTAGGCACCATATGAACATGCAACCAATATCACTCTATCAGGTAAAAAGTGTCGCGTTGTAAGTGCCATTTCAAGAAATTAGAAGCAAGACAAGCTAGAAGACAATGCAAGATGCAACCTACATCACAGTCCCAAGTTAAATGTGTCTTATGGGTAAGTGATCGTTGCAGGTATAAGTTGTAAGCTACGAGATGCAATTCAACATAATCAGAAGCAATACAAACTAGACATCATACGAAAAAAGCAACCACGTATAACAGTTCCAAGTAAGAGCAAGCACCTGTGATGGTGGAGTAGGGGAGATGTGCTCATCATGTACACGTATGTTCTAGAAACAGGAACACATGTCATATTCACAGGCACTATGTGTAAAGTAAGCAGATGCAATTCAAGTTAGAAGCAATACAAGCTAGACATCATACGCAACATGTAACCACATATAATAGTGTCAAGTTAGAGCAAGCACCTGTGATGGTGGAGTAGGGGAGATGTGCTCATCATCTACACAGCTACGTTGACTATCCAGCCTTGTGTTGTCTTGCGAATCTTGTTGGGAGGATGGTGGGGTAGAATCAGTAGAGACCCCCTGTTTGAATTGCTCCGAAGGACCACCACATCCACTGCCGGACTAATTTCCTTCAGCTGTAATGATTTTGCATTGTGAAGTCAAACCGATAAGAAAAAGGAATAAAATTCGCTCTTCAGAACTCATTCATGCATGATAACGATTTAACACTACTCGGATGAAAGGCAAACACATGATGCGAGGATGGAATATGTATGAAAACAGGATGGTGTGACATATTCACACCTATGATGTGGCAACTAAGCGAAGGCATTTCAACAAATTAGAAGCATCGCAAGCTAGACACCATATGAAAGATGCAACCAATTTCACTCGCCAAGTTCAAACTGTATGATGCGTTTCAACAAATTAGAAGCAGTACATGCTAGAAATCATATGCAAGACACAACCAATATCACAGTGGCGACTTAAAGGTGCCTTATCATAAGTGACTGATGCGGGATATGCAAGAATAGTAGTCGGATGTAGAAATAGGAACACATGTCATATTCACAGGCATTATGTGTAAAGTAAGCAGATGCAGTTCAACAAAGTTAGAAGCAATACAAGCTAGACATCATACGCAACATGCAACTACATATAATAGTGCCAAGTTAGAGCAAGCACCTGTGATGGTGGAGTAGGGGAGATGTGCTCATCATCTACACAACCACGTTGGACTGCCTAGCCTTATGCGTTGTCTTGCGAATCTTGTTGGGAGGATGGCAGAGTAGAATCAGAGAGAACCTCCATTTCAGTTGCTCGGAAGGACCACCATCATCCAATGCCTTGCCAATTTCCTTCAGCTTTATTGATTTTGCATTGTGAGGTCATACGACAAGAAAAAGGAATATCATTCGCTCTTCAGAACTCATTCATGCATGATACTGACGAACACTACTCTGATGAAAGGTAAAGTCATGATACGAGGATGGAATATGTACGAAAAAATGGACGGCTTGAAGTATTCACACCTATGATGTGGTAACTAAGCAGAAGGCACTTCAACAAATTAGAAATACTGCAAGACACCATATGGAAGGTGCAATCAATATCACTCTGCGAAGTTAAAACTGTGTCGTCATAGGTGGCATTCATCAAACTAGAAGCAATACATGCTAGAAATCACATTCAAGACGCAAACCAATATCACACTGCCAACTTAAAGGTGTCCCATCATAAGTGACTCATGCAGGATACAGAAGAAGAGTAGTTTCATGTAAGAACATGGTGTGATAGACAGATATAGTATGTACCAAAAACAGGAAAGCGTGTCATATTCACATGTATCATGTGTAAGCTAAGCAGATGCAGTTTACACTAATTAGGAGCAATACGAGATAGACACCATATGCAACATGCAACCAGATATCACACTGCCAAGTTAGAGCAAGCACCTTGGATGGTGGAGTAGCGGAGCGGAGACTTGGACCTTGTAATGCACTATCAGTACAAGGAGAATCGGTACAGATGCTCCGTTTACGTTGCTGCAGAGGACCACCATCATCGCCTTCCTTACTATTTTCCTTCCTGTTTCTTGATTTTGCCTTGTCAAGTCAAACCCACAAGAAAAAGGAATAAAATTTGCTCTTCGTAACTCATTGATGCATGATACCGATTTAACACTACTTTCATGTAAGGCAGCCGCATGATAGGAGGATGGAATATGTATGAAAAACAGGACGGCGTGACATATTGACATGTATGATGTACAAAATGTAAACTAAGCACAAGGTGCTTGAACTTGTTAGAATCGATGCAAGCTAGAAACCATATGAAAGATGAAACCAATATCACTCGCCAAATTAAAAGGGTGCCCTAACAAATGTATTTGACCAAATTAGAAGCAATACATGGCAACAAAGGCTAGAAATAATATGCAATATGCAACGAATAAAGGTGACTCATCGTAAGTGATTGATGCATGATACAGAAGAGAGGTAGTTTCATGTAAGAACAAGGTTAACACATAGATGTAGTGTGTACCAAAAATAGGAAGGCATGTCATATTCACAGGTATAGTGTTAAAACTAAGAAGATGCAATTTACCCTAATTAGAAGCATTACAAGCTAGACACCGTATGCAACATGCAACCACATATCACACTGCCAAGTAAGAGCAAGCACCTGCGATGGTGGTGTGGGGGAATTGCGGTGATCAACTAGAGAGCTACGTTGACTATCTTCATTTAGCCTTGTTGTTTCTTGAGAATCATGTGGGGAGGATGACACTGCACTCTTTAAACGAGTAGGGCATCTCACAGTAACCCACCCGGGTGACTGTCTCATCATAAGTGATTGACGAGGGATACAAAAGAGCATTAGTTTGATGTACGAACATGGTTAATAGACATATGTAGTATGTATCAAAAACAGGAAGGCATGTCATTATCAAAGGTATAATGTGTAAAGTAAGCAGATGCAATATAACCAAATTGGAAGCAATGCAAGCTAGATACCATATGCAACATGCAACCACACTTGGCAGCGCGAAGTTAAAGCAAGCACCTGGGATGGTTGTGAGTGGCAATCGAGATCATCAACTTCAGAGCTACGCCATCGTCTCCAATCACGACATCGCACCCATTAGGGCGCTTGAAACGCTTAGTGCTTATATTTGAATTACACCGGAGCGACTCGTCTTTTCTTTTCTGAATTCATCAACAACTGCGTAGTCTGAAATACCCATGCATAAAAAAACAATAGTGTGAGTATGGGTGAAGTGTGTGCACAATTAGTACAGTGTAAAGGTAGCAGATAGCAGGTCGGTGAGAAATAAATGATGGGAGGCATTGATAACTCTACAACATGCATGGCACACTAAATTACTACAAGATTCTATGAAAATAATAGTCGACTGAAAGCAAATAGGTCAGTCCACTTTTTCTGCACCGTCCGATGTACAAAGAACGGGGAGATCGCCTTCATCTACCTCCAGCCAGTCAGTGTTGATGATCTTCCTCGAAACGCCAGCGACCACCGGCCCAGTATTCCTCTCCTGCTTGCGCCCTCCCCTCGACCTCACTGCACCGCCGTGCTTGGCACCCCCCCCCCGCCGGCCATCCATTCAAGCCCTGCCGACCTCCAGATCAGGCGCAAGCAGCTCCTGTGCCCCACACCCCTATGATAGACACCGATGTGCCGCGTCCCCGGGGAACAGGCGGACTAGGTGCTCCGCTACCTAAGCGGTGTCGCTTCTTTTAATTGCGGCTCGACCGACTGAATTGAAATCCAGCGGCTAATGACCTCTAGCAAAGGTGAAATAGTAAAAGGGAGGAAACCTTGTGCATTTAGTATCACGAAGAAGATACAGTAAGAAGCGCTCAACTAGTTTCTTTCGTGGGATGAATACGGTGTGAGCGGAAACGTAAGATTTGCACGAATAAGGGAAGAGGAGTACTTCTTTCTGCTGGCAGTGCTGTGTCCTCCTTCTGTTTTTATGACGATCTTCTTGTTGTTCGCCGGAAACCAGAAGTTGTGGAGGAGGGTGCAGCCTTGGACGAACCCATGGCCAAGTTGTTGAGTGTGGTGCGGTGGCCGTCTGCCGGCGGCGGGGAAGCATATCCGAGGCGGCGAATGACGGTGTAGCGGGAACAGCTCCGGTGCGATGGACAGTTGCGACAGTGGAGCCGCAGCATGAGGCGCAGGACGGCGTGGTCGGAGTGGTTCTGGTCCCGCGCACGTCGGCATCGGTGTCGTGGAGGCAGCTCTGCCTCGACTTCAGCTGCTAAGTCCTTGAGGGCGTTGCGGTTGCATTGGACTACGACGTCGGGGTACCGGCTCCGGCGTGATGGAGGAGGGCGGCGGTGGATTGGCCGCTACGGGGTGGAGGACGGACCGACGGAGGAGGCTGGGGTTTCGCGGCTGGTGGAGAGGGCGTTTTCGCGCCCATGGAGTATGAATGGGGAAACGGAGGGAGGCGGGGAACTAAGGGGGAACAATGTTCGATTTGAGACGCGCTTGTTTGAAATTTGGGGAAACTTACAAACTTTGCCCCCATCTAAAATTTCGGACATATTGCGGGTTGGGGGTAGGACAGTCATGTCAGGTGTCCCAAATGTGGGCGGGATAGATTTCGGCCGAGCGCATGGGTGTTTAGGCGCCCATGGCGTATGAATGCTTCTCGGAGGCGGTTGAGACTGGAGTCTTGGTGAAGTTACAAACCTAACCCGGTTTAGACCTTTGGACATCGGGACGATAGGCTACACGGGCGAGTCAGACAGTAATTTCCTACCACCAAAACATTAGTCTCACGCGGTTTCGGGTGACCAGAGGCCTATTTGGCGCTTCATTCAATATTTGGGAGCAGAAGCATTAACGTTTTCGGTTCTCTTGAATTGAACTTTCAGGATTTGTCAAACTTCACAAATCTTTACTCTTGAAAATCCTAAAGATATGATTATTTTGGAATGGAGGGGGTACATTTGAATAAACATTGTACACGAGTATATATTAAAAAATATGCAACTTACCTCAGTTCATGCATGGTTCCAGATATAATCTCCTTGGTTGCAAAAAAATGTTAGATATGTGTATGAATATATATAGCATGTTCAAACTCACAACAAAGATTGATGCCCCTTTTACATCTGATTTACAAATGCCATTATCTCGGGTTCAAATAGATGAATGCACTTCCTATGAATCCGAATCTTCGAAACCCCCTTTATGTTCAATTCGACATGTATTCTATTTCGTAGCTAGCAATTTGGAATGTATCCATGCAAGTGACAAATGTATAAAGTGCTTCACACTAAAAACATGGAGTGCACTAATTAATGTTTATATATGAATGCAAAAGCATCCATTGCATGTATTTCAAACCCCTCTCACTCTATGGATCGATAATATGAAATAAACACATGCACATGCTAGAATTCCATAGAGTATGGGTGTCTGATAGACTGATTTTCGTCCATACGCAATTTGCAAAATTCATGATCTCATCCAAAAATAATAATGCCATTTATATTTTAATTTAATGCGTAGAACCGCCCTTTACACGTAGATGCACTATGCCTCGCCCCGTTCTCACAGACGCGTTATATATCTCTCTATCTAACGCATAAGTGCACACACTATATATGCATCGGCATTTCTCTTTCACACATGCTCACAATCTCTCTCAGGGTGTCGGGGTGTCTCACGCACATGCTCTCTCTATTTCTCTCTCTCTCTCTCTCTTTCTGACTACTATGTACCACTCTTTTCACTAATCTCAGTTGGAAAACACTATTTATCTCACATGCATATATACACATGCACGGTCTCTACTAGCCCTCTATACGCACATATATGTGCCTATGTGTCTCCCGCACGCACATTATCTTTAGGCCTCTCGCACACATTGCCCCCTCGACACACCTCTCTCTTAGTAGTTGGCAGATATGATTTCATCATATCGTCATTCGGTAGGATATCCCTGGTTGTTAGGCTGGATGGTAATACGAGGCAAAGTTTTACCCTATTTCGGATCGGACCCTTGCAGTTGAAGAAAGAGCCAACTCCTGGTAATCGTATATTAGTGATAGGGGTGTGTACAAAGTACACGTGAATACGGGCATTGTGCGTGTGTGTATACTATCGACGAACTAGCCCCCAAGCTTGTATAACATACTAAGGGCCTAGGGTTACAAATCATATATAGTCGGCTTATCACCAGTGGGGATAGAGTCCTCCGCGACTCTGGTAGCTTCGTGTTGTACGCCGAGTCCTCCACATGGTTCTTCGTATAACACGTCTCAGTCCAACCTATATGTGGCGCAGGATGGAACCGACCCATGAGTCTTGATGTTGACCCACCACAACTAGAAATGATGTGCCCACCACACCACACGCTCAATGGGACAGTAAGAAAATAAGCATATACAATAGTACAACGGTATCTAGCTCACGATACGTGTCCATATTTTGTTGATGACACTGACGGACTTTGCATTTTATGTGTGCTCCGTATTTTTTTGACGACACTTATGGTCATTGTATTTGAAGCGAAAGCACGATATGGTCACTGGACTTCAGAATAAGCTCATCACGGTCACCACATACATTTTGTCGTGCTAACCAACATGTGGTTGGATGGTTAGAGGACAGTGGTTTCTCGAGCCCACCAAGGTTAAAGTCCTGGTGCTCGCATTTATCTTGTGTTAATTTCAGTATTTTCCGGCGATGTATGTTCAGTGGGAGGAGACGTTCCACTCGACTACGAGGCACCTATGGTGACTTCGTAAAATCTCAAGATCATATATGTTGGCCCACTCTCTCGAAGGTGCTCACAGGGGTAGGGTTCGCGTGTGTGCGCTTATAGCGGTGAGTGCTTGCGTGTATATATGAGCCCTTGCGTCTGTATCGTGTTAAACAAATACATGTCATGAGTATACGGTCACTAGCTCACCCGTACAACTCCGTATTATGTTGATGACACAATCAATTGACCAGTCAAACGTTCCACGCGGCGCAACTACTGTTGCACCATCGGGGCGCGTAACCGTGGGGCCCACCTGTTAGCCCGTATACGAAAGAAAGAAATGGTAGTTTGAGTCGGTACTATGTTAATAAAATAGAGTACACTTTAGGGGGATCATACGATCACTGGCTCACCATACAGCTCCGTAATTTGTTGATAACACGATCAATTGACCAGTCAAACGGTCCACATTCAGCAGCGCACATTACCATAGGGCCCACCCGTCAGCGCATATATGAAGGACAGAAATGGTAATAAATTAGTGGTCGGTGGGTATTCGAAGTCGTGAGACCTCTGGTTGGCAGTCACCGGCGGTTGGGGGCGTTCATTAGGCGATGGGTGCGGATCCTCAAGAAAAACTTCGGCGCGGGGGCTAGAGGGTTGGCCGATGCGGCGGCGGACCGGCGGTGGGGAGTGGTTTCAAGGAGGGCGGGCCGGCCGCGGGCGACGGGGGCTGGCGGTTCTGCCGGTGGTGGCTGGCGGCTCAGGGGGGGTGGAGTTTGATGATAAACTGGAGGCCCTTGATTTCGTATCCAACGGCTGGAAATTCTAATGACCAGAGACGAAAAAGTCAGTCGATTGACGTGTAGCCTCACCTCGCACGTACACATGCACGCACGCAAGACACGCACGCATGTAGGCGTGCAACACTCACACGTACACATAACGTACACACGCACGCATGCTGGCGTGCAACACTAACATTTACACATGCACTCACGAACACACGCACGTACACACCCATGCATGCAACACTGATACGTACCCTTGAACGCACGCAACACTCGCACGCCTGCATGACACAGCACACGACGTAAGACACACGCTCAACCTATACGTGCGTGCACCCTTTGTTAAGGACATGGATTGTTACGGGTATTAATCAATCTTATTTGTGATAAGCAGAACATTGATGTTTGCAGTGGTCTTTATGAATCACAACGTATCGAATGGGCTATCAACATAGTAGGCTTATCTACATGAAAAATATGACGTCACACTCAATGAACAATCATCGGTTTATTAAATGCCCGCTTCTGACCGCCCTGGACCACCAAAGGTTCCTCTGTTGTGCGCTGCCTGCGTTGGGTCACTGACATGCAGGCCATGCACCCAAAGATCCCACACGTCAGTGGAAGAATGGTGCGGTGTCCTAGGTCAGAGTCGAGGGCGCCACTAGCGGCATGCCCGGCTGAACACGCCTCCGTGCCGCATTCAAAGGCCTCCATGAAACCCGCCCGTGTGGAAGCCGAGATACCCACTCTGGACACACGTCTGTTCATGACCGGGCCGGTGTTAAACGCAACACCGGCCGAGCTCCTCCCGTCCGTCGTCTATTTAATCTCCTATTTAAACGAGGCCAAACGCCGGTCAAGAATCGCACACCTCTGCCGCTCCCCTATCTCCTCCACCATTTTGTCCACTCTTACAATGGCTTACGAAGAGTAGTTATTCCGCATCCAAGCCGGCTCGGTAACCCTCCGGATACGAGCTATGCAGCTCGCTGATCCACCTCCTTCCCCTCGCCCGACGGAGCCAGTTGCCGCCCCAAGCCGGCGCGCGGTTCAGAAACTCGCAGCTCCAAGCCAGCTCGACGAGGAGTGGCGCACGGGCGTCGTTGATGCCGTCCATGCCGCTGCCTCGTACCGCGTCTCCCGTTTCTGTGGCCGAGACTCCCATGCCGGCAGCCGCGCCATGCAAGCAGCGACAGAAGCCGGGTGCGCGGAGAGCGACGAGTCGGTGGCCAGCGCCTTCGTGTCCGCCGCCATCATCGAGGAGAAGTAGAACACGGGAGGCCGCCGCCGCTTGGGTCCCATGAAGGCCACCGCGGGGCGACGCCAGCGTACACAGCAGGTGTCTTGCCGGATCCTTTTGTTGCGAGGACCTTCACGACCCGCATGGGCTCCACGGAAGAGGGGAATGTTACGATGACCTCGAGCGGGTGCCGGCCATGGCGAAGTAGTGGCCGGTGATGAACTCGAACCGGTGCCGGCCACCATCATCTTACGGCACAAGCCAATGATATCAGTTGGGCAGTGGGGAAGCGAGCTATCCTTTGTGCTGAAGCATATACCTCCTGGGCTCCCGGCAGTCCGGTGATCGTGTTGCCGGACATGAGGAACACAAATCGATCGGCGAGCGACCATTTAGGCCAGGTATTATATACCTGTGCTGTCCAGAACTAGCACCGCGTAGTTCATTCGAATGTAATGAAATCAGTCATGTTTGTATGAAAATCCGGTATTTTATATGATTTCCGTCGTTGTTTATATGAAATATCAATTTTTCTACGTGTTTGCGTGAATTTCGTCCAGTTGGTTGAGTTGCTGTCATAATGTGTGCGGCTATGGTTGGATGGCGTAATTTGCTTCGCCGTCGGTCTGCTGGGCGGCTCGAGGCGGTGTTGTGGGACAAAAAACAGAACTCGTGCGAGCTCGTCTCCAACGTCTTGCTACTGGAGGATGCATGACAAAGATGAGCACCCGAGCCATTCATCGTTCATCGGTGGCAAAGGCACCAGTGGACAAAAGGGTCGCCAATATTTTGGCTACCCCGGGCAAGATCCAAACAGCCCCTCCCAACAGATTCAAATCCCTTGTTCGCCGTGGAAATTTTGCCATGTGTTGTTTTCATGGACTAGCAAGATGCCCGTTCATTTCACGGAACATCAAGATGCATTTTTTTACAAACTCCCGCATGCATGCAAGGGATAATTAATGTCCTCCTTTGCTAGTACCACGAGGCAAACACCATTAATATTGCATCGATTAGTGTTAGTGGCCTTGTATATCTGCAAATTGTAATTTTGATAGTGGCCCCTTGTATATAAAAATGGAGGGAGAAAGATGAGAGATAAGGTGAGGAGGAGTGGGCGTGGTGGTGACTGGTGGTCGGACTGGGCGGAGACATGGGGATGGACGGCGCATTATGTGTAGGTTTGTATCTCTCTCACACACACCCACGTAGGTGGGGGACGTGCACGAAGAGAAGAGGTGCACGCAAGGTGCACGTACTCCCGTCTCTTTCCCAACCACACCAGCTGGTACACGGTGGAGCTCATTTCTATCTGAAAAAGGCAGCCCACATGGTAATTTGGCACGATGTCTTGGTTGTCCACTTGGTGTAGGGAGGATCGTCTACCACGGGTGAACAAACAAATTGCGACTTGACGTTATGTTAAATTAAAAAGAGGCAAACCATGTGGGGACTACCTTAGAGGCAAGGCTCTATACACTGGAGTACTTTTGATGTGTCCCGTCAACTCGTAGAACGAGGAGACGCTTGCTTAGTACGCCGTCTCCCCCGCCCACGGGCGCGGTGGCTCGCAGGATGAGGCGAAGCTTGCTTACGAGTAGTAGTAGTAGTACTACTACTACTGTTGTACGCCTTTACGCCCGCTCCCTCGCCCACGCGCGCGGTGGCTCGCAGCACGAGGAGAAAATTTTACTACTCCCTCTGTTTACTCCTCGTCCCTACTACGTATACTTTGGTTAGTACTCCCTCCATTTACTTATACAAGGCCACTATAAAAAATACATTTTGCATCTATACAAGGCCACAAATAGTAATCGAGACAAAAGTTACTACTCCCTCCTTTCCAGTTTATGGCTCAATTTCAAAATCTCTCCAACCAAGGTAGACGGTGAGTGGTCGAATTAATTTCGTAGTTTGCACAAGTAATTAGTACGCTCGTTTTTCTCAAGAAGTTATGTTTACCGAGGCATTAATTAGAACGAATGCATGAATGACCACTAAATTTCCATGAACTTGTACATGCATAGGTAAGTACAATAGTGCGCTTTAGAGCATGGTTAATAGTATAGCCAGCTGCTGGCCATAAGCCATTGCCATGTCATCTATAGCCTATCTTATAGCCAACATGTACAATAGTTGATTAGAAGAGTGTACAACTTATTTATTATATGGCCCACATTTCACTCTCACAAAGTGCCTAGGAGCATGTGCTAGAGCTGGCTCTTCACCAAGAGCACGCTTACCTTCTCTCTCTTCTTCTCTTTCCTCCAACTAAGCAAAAATATACTAGTTTATAGTATCTTATAGCCCGTTGAATTAGCTCTATTTGCCGAAAGTTAAACTTTGCTAAGTTTGACCAAATTTATATTAGAAATTATTAGCATCTATAATATCTAATAAATATTATATGAAAATATATTCCAAGATGAATCTAATGATATTGGCTTTGTTATGTGAATGTCTATAACTTTTTATATAAACTTGGTCAAAGTTGGATGAGATTGACTTCAGACAAACCTAATATGCAGAGTAAAAAGGACCGGAGGGAGTACTTGCTCTTACATGGCATTTTTGCATATATGGAAGAAAGAGAGGCAAGGAAAAAGTGGAGAAGTGGGCTCTCATGCAAGAGCCAGCCTCTACTACATGGTGGAGCACTAGGAGAGGCGCCTATATGGAGGTGGTCAGGAATCAGGAGACTCACGTCGGTCGTAACGCCGCAGTTAAAATGATAATGGCAAGTCAAATCACGGGGCCTCACCTATCCAGTGATAACTTCATTGTCAAATCACACAGCCCTACGTTTGCAGCAGCCTACTCCCTCGTCTTCTCGCGTCTTTGTCGAACCGACTAGGCGGAACTGCCCCTCCGCCTACCGCGCAGGAAAAGCCCCGCCCTCGACTTTTAAATACAACTACATCCGCTTAAGAATCCAATGATATACTTTTTGTGACATAGTAACTCATATTTAGTTAGTCAAATGGATGACCTAGAACTACGTGCAGGCCCTATAAACCGAGACACCTAACAATAAAAAACCGAGACGGAGAGGGTAGTTCAGCAGGTATCTTTTTAGATCAATATAGTCGGGATTCTCCAAGGAGCAAAACCAAGTGGTAGGTTGCTCCTGTCGTGTTGGCGTAGCAACTCAAGCGTGGTCGATCCGCTTTACGAAATGGCGACACATAACAGGACCCCTTTGGCCGACATGTGGCTCATCCACCGTCTTGTTCCACGTGCGATGCACCAAATTACAGTTCGGAGCAGCGGTTGGAATTGGAGGCACCCCGGTCATAGCGTCGCAGTAGTAGAAAATGAGCGATGAGGGGTCAAATCACAAAGCCCCACCTTTTCCGCATTAAGCTGGAGTGCTGGACGGACGAAGCAACCATCATTTCACTCGAGGGCGCAAGAGCATAAAGAAAAGAGAAAACAATGATGCGTGCGGTAGCTACCTAGGGCACCCTATGGTAGGGGTCTCCACTCTGATCCTTTTTAAAGCGCCTCCACTACAAATCGGCTTCTCCCTCGTCCTCTTGAAGAAAACCGATGATGAGTGCGGCGGTAGGGTTTGTAGGAGTACTACGGCGTGCAGGGCCACGTCATAGTAAACGGGTTTGAGTCGAAGCCTTAATATGTGTGGGCCGCTTGGTTTTACGGGAACGAGGCAGCATTTTGGGTTCGGGGACAAGTGGAGATATAAATGCATACAAAAATTGTGGACGAGGTTCGACCGAAAGGCAATGATGCATGGGCCTGCATTTTGATATACTGCAGGCGCGTGAAATTTGCTACTCTAATCAAAACTACTAAGGTACACATGTATTGAACGCATGTGATTTCGAAACCAAATTATGAATAAATACACACTATAGAATGTAAAGCTTTGAGTCATATATGCATGATGTAGATGTTCTTTTAGTTCTTATAGTTCATCTCATTCAAAATCAATTAGTTTTATAAAAATGTTAAGATTCATGGGGTTGTGCATTGTATATCATAAAGTAAAAAACAAATAATGGCAATTCATTTAGAAAAAAATAATCAATTATGATACAGAAGATTCTAGAACAAAGGAGAACGCTTGTGTTTTGAGGTTTGTGCATTATGCTTAAGTTCAACCATGGACTCTTCTAAATTGTACATGTGGCAGATCTAGTGGAATGTTGATGATATCCAACGGCCAGTAGTGCTCAGATTTGCCTATCTCTGCACTGTCGGGTTAGCTTCATCCAGCGACCATCTTTCAAAGTTATTGGCACACTATATAGTTCTTGTGCCATAGTTGCATGTTTTGGAAAAAAACTACTAGTGGGTTGTACTATCTATTTAGGAATAGAAGATGTATACATGGAAGTTGTAGGGAAAGAGATGAGATGGAGCATCTCAATTCCTATGAGTAGGGATTGGAAAAGAGATGTCATTTGGTTCACATCATACGAACTTTTCTATTGAATCTAGAGATGACACGTATCTTAATTCCTATGAGGAGGGATTAGAAAAGAGATGTAATTTGGTTCATATCATAGGAACTTTTCTATTGAATATACGCTAATGTTTATTTTCCTTTGAAATTAAGGGAGTATAGGAATCCATTCATATGAACCAAGTGGCTCTAAAGCTATAGAAATGATATCATGTTTATTTCCTTTGAAAT
Source organism: Aegilops bicornis (assembly GCA_021605145.1). Taxonomy (NCBI): domain Eukaryota; kingdom Viridiplantae; phylum Streptophyta; class Magnoliopsida; order Poales; family Poaceae; genus Aegilops; species Aegilops bicornis. The sequence goes on along the minus strand of CM038671.1, from coordinate 691,345,190 downwards.
GTGGAGTATATGAATCTATTCCTATGAACCAATTGGCTCTAAAGGAAAAAATCCTATAAAAATCATATCATATAGAGTTCCTATGATATTCCTCGACACTAAAGGATGCTTGAAATTGTTGCGGGTGATACGATGGTCTTTCTTTGTAGACTCCTCACCCATCTTTATAGTTACCTCTCGAAAATGAATGAAATGATATATACAGGGTATTCTACATGTGCAATTTGGTACACGAAAACTCGGTAAAAGTTTGCTTTCGAATTTTCAATAAAGCTATATGCACTGCATTTCGGAATGGAGGGAACAGACGGCAGTTGCTAACACTCACGTGGAAGATTTGTGTGTAGGAGGAGTGGCTGTTATGTTAAATGACATGGCAAAACTGACACTGTCGGATGTCGATCTAACGGTTCTTCTGGCGTTAAATCGGGAAAAGTCTTGTGGCGAACGTTTGTCGGATAATGATTTACAGACACATGCATTGCATTGATACGTGCCCCCTCTCTCTCACGCACACGCACCCTCACGAGTCACAACTCTCCCGAGTCCTCTCACAGACTCACACGTCGCACCCACCATCTATCTGCAGGTAGACATCACGCACATATGTGCTCTTCACACCCTACCCTCAGAACTTCTAAAAAAACAAAAGACGGTGGGCACATTTTATTTTAGCTCACACGTCACACTACTCTTGCGGCGAACGTTCTTTGGCCATAGTATATTGTACTCTCACGAAGAGAAGCGGTGCACGCACGCACTAGTTCTCTCACACCCACTAGCGGGTACACGTAGGAGCGCATTTTTTTAAGGTGGTTCAACAAAATCACTCCACTATATATAAAAGCAGGAGCCTTAGCGCTTGCTTTACTAGGGTTCCTCTCGTTCACTCTCTGATGCTCTCTAGATCTAAGCAAGACATAGGTGGCCACACTCTCTCTCAGCTCGCGGCTGGTCACTAATCCGGCCAGACAACCTCGACCGGGGCAGGGGTGTAGGTGCATCGTTCACGCTGTCGTCAGCGGCGAGGGAAGAGACCAACGGCTGCCCGCGCGTCCCGATCGGCGGCTGTGCCATTCTCTCCGAGAGAGCACCGGCTCGGGAGGGCCTCCGACCCATTCTTCCTCCCTGCGGTATTGTGGCCAAGATGCGGCCTCCCGACGCCATCTTTGCCACATGCCGACGACCCTTAGGTATATATTCCTTCGAAACCTGCCTTGCTCTCGCCTGACTCCCTTCGTGTGGATCCTTTTCTACTTCGTCCGCTATTCCAAAACCACCTAGACTTCTACTATTATTAGAATTAAAGCTAGTTCATAAAGTAGACTCAAAGCTTTGTTTCAAACAGGGAAGAAAGTGGGAAAGCTGTAGCATGAATCTAGGACTTGGTTTTAAGAGGAAATGGGGGTAAAGTAGTAATATCTGTCACTGTTTAAATAACCGTATTTCGTATTTGCGCAAAAAGGGATGTCTGTCTCCGTCGTTTCTATCCGTGCAATCAAAAGCACACATCTCAGTTTTAGTACAACTGCGCAAAATGAGATGGCTATCCCTCGTTGTCGTCGTCTAACCTCCCATCTTCAAGGTATCCCTACATTGGTAGTAACTAAGGTAGAATGACCAACGCAATCTAAAATAAGCTGATTCGTACGTTTTACTTCCTGATTGCAGTGCAGGGACGAGCGAAAACAACTGCATCCTAGTCCGGAATGCACTTTCTACCAGTTCATCCATGGACCGAGGACTAGCTGGCACGGCTGCACGGCGGTTTTTTGGATAGGTGCGCGGACAAGAGGCATTGTGGTCTGCTTATTTCTGCAAATAGCGGTGCTTAAATTTAGTGGAATGCACAAGCATTTCAGCTGGTCAAGATACCTTTGCATGGTTCATTTCAGCATTCCAAATTGAGACCACAATTATAACTGGTTATTCGAACGAGAGAACCTAACCTGGATTGTGACAAAAAGAAAAACCAGAGTGAACTCAAGGAAATTTAAGTTCGCCGGGAGGCCTTTTTGCTCAGAGAAGCCTTTTGCTTGTTTTTTCCTGATTTGTAAACCTTCTCACAACTTTGTCTTTTGTTGTGAACTAGTATATGTTTGTTATGTTCTATGAATCCTTGAGATGTATAAAATTGCTTAACTTATGCTTTTCAAGTTTTTTATGAAGACGAGTTTAATGTGAGTGTTCCACATGAGCGCTTGGACTAGCGTGTGAGCGTTTGGAATTTATTACATTGTGGCCTCAATTAGCTGCAGGAACCACTTTGTAACAAGATACATAGTTGCTTATATGTCGATGACAGATTGTTGATTGTTAGCTGGTCGATAGCCTAGTGTTGAAGTGAGCTGAGCCAATGTGTCGTGTTTTGCACAACTACTTACAAGTGGGGTAGCACCAACAGTGTTTACAAGTACTTATGTATACGTCGGCACATGGTTCTCGAACAAGTGCTCTATTTCATCAAAACACACACTGCTCGTATGATAAACCGTGACAACTTATGTCTTACCATGCCATATTCATGAAAAAACTAGTGAGGACACATCTGTTTCGGCAACAATTACAATGGTTCTCACATGATTCACGGGCACAAAAGTAGCAGCAGTTCCCATAGACGGATTCAAACAGAGTACTAGCCCAGAGGGGTCGATAACAGGCAAGGTTTGGATGATTAGACACAATCCAAACTACTATTAAACACTAGCTGGGGCAACTATTTCATGCCTCGATGCAATTTGGGCTGGACACAAGACGGACCTTGTCATGAACATCATCGAGGACGTCCCGCAGCAGCTCAATCATGTGAACCTTCATGAAGACAACCTTGTGGCCTTGCCACTGATAAATTTGTTTGTGGAGGCATGCCACGTCATCTTCCTGCGTAAGCTTGACAAGAACAGTCTGCCTCACAAATGAAGGAGTAGCTTTGAACTTCTTGTGCTTCAGTACACCCTGGACAACACGCCGACAACGGTGAGGCTGGAATTCAACTCTTCATTGGTATAACATAAATGGCTTCGAGGATCCAACATCCTAAGAACTCTGTTTTCCCAAAGTGCATATATTCAGGTCGTCCAGCCTCATAGTGAGTGACATGTACAACCACACAATCCTTATGCGCATCGGGCTCTAATTGAAACAGAAACAAATTCTGAATTACTTTTCAAAGATAAGAAACACAAGTTACTTAAACCACTATGTATAGCATGGCATCGAAGCTAATAAAATTTTGCATTATTAATCACCATATACTTCCTTTTCTAAAAAAATCACCACATACTTAGATGAAAAACCACAATCGAGATCGGCAAAGAAGGAAATCACCTTGGGCAGCTTTCGGGGGACACATCCTTGAAGGGGAAAACTGCTCCTGCCGCGACGGGGGCTGTAACCTCAAGCAGGCGTTGACCATCTTAGTAGTGGCCGTGAGCGTATCTGGGTCGGCTCGGTGGTTGCCTCCATCTTCTTGGAGCTCTCTGTCTAGTGGGGATCAGCCTCCCGTCTGCTCCAATATCGGCAGATCTTTGCCTCGGTTCTCCTTGGTCCATCATGAAAGCGATTACTAGGAGACCCTTTGAAAGGAAAACACAGTCGCAATGACAATGAAACAAAAAGAGAGTGAGGACGATTCTTTGCTTTGCAAAGGTTCTTTTTTTTCTCTGAACGAAAATATACCAACATCACAGATCCGCTTACCTTCCCTTCGTTCGGAGAGAAGAACAGTGGCAGATGCGAGGGTTGCCTTTCTTGAAGACGGTGAGGGAGAAAGGGATTCATCGAAGAGTGAAATGATGGTTGCTTCGTCCATAAAACTTAGACTGTGGGGAGGTGGGGTTTTGTGATACGACGGCTCGTTACTGCCACGCTATGACCGGGGTGACTCTCCGCCTGCATACTGCCTTCTAATTTGGTGGATGGCATTTGGGCCAGTGCAATGCATGGCCCACATGTCGGTGAACAAAAGTATAACAGCATTCAGTAGAGGGAGACGTTTCAATGACCTAGGAGGAGCCAGAAGCGGTAGAGTGTCTCCACTGTACTAGTAGTAATTGTTTTTCTGGGTAGGCTGAGAGTGTCTCCACTTTGTACTAGTAGTAATTGTTTCTCTGGGCCCAAGACAAAACAGCCCATCCACACTAGTAAATAGTAAAATCAATTCAAAACCCATATATTTCTTGAATGAGAGGCGCTACCCACACCCAAAGACCCCCCAAAAAAACACAGGCGCTCTTCTTCCTCCTCGCTCCCACCCACCTCACGTCAGCTCGCTCCTCGTACCCCCAAATTCCTCACCTCACTCCCTCTGAAAACCCCAGCTCCCCTTCTTCCTCACTCCCTCTGAAAACCCCTAGCTCCCCTTCTTCTTCGCTTCACTACAACTAGGCTCATCATTCGTTACTCTGCTCAAATCCGTGGCCTTGACGCGCGCCTCGAGGAAAATGGAGTCGGCTGACCCAGCGCCAAGAAGATGAGGCTCCGCTTGGTGGCCTTTGTTGTAGATCCCTTGCACCGGCAGCGAGGGAGAAGCAGCGACCCTGCCCCACCGGATCCCAGGAACTCAGAGAATCTCGGGTGGACCGCATCAGCGATCTCCCGGACGCCGTCCTTGGGGAGATCATCTCGCTTCTCCCCACCAAGGATTGCTGCCGCACCCAAGTCCTCTCAATTCGGTGGCGCCCTCTATGGTGTGTCGTGCCCCTTAATCTCGACTATAAATCGACTATCTCTCTTCAATGATTTTGAAATCCCGAGCCATCATCTCATCCCACCAGGCTCTGCTCAAAGCCTCAGTATCCCGCCATGCTACCCGAGCAAGCATACCATGCCCCGCACGGTGGACACCTGGCTGAAATCCTCAATTCACGTAACTACAGCTGCTTGAGTTCTACTATTCCCTCGAAATCACATACCACATACCGAACGCCATGAACTTGTGCCCTCGGCACCGATGTCCATCTCGCGGTTTTCCTCCTCTCTCCACACCGCCACCTTTGCGCTTGTGCTACCTACTGCATAATCTGGTACTAAACCTTCGACTCCCATTTCTCAAGACACTTTCACTTGTGCGGGTTCGTATATCGGAGGCCTCATTGCACAGCATCATCCACTCCAGTTGCCCTGCGCTGGAGTGCTTGGTGCTTGATTTCACAGTTAGAATTGGTTGTCTCCAAATAAAGTCACCTAACCTTGTAAGAATTGGAATTTCTTTTGACGGAAGGCAGCTCATCATCCAAGATGCCCCTTCACTTCAAAGGTTGATCCTTGATTCTAGTTATTCACCGTTGCAAATAACCGTCCTCTCTGCGCCTAAACTAGAGACCTTGGGTGTAATACATGATCTCTGCGCTCATTTCAATATGGTGTTTGGCTCCACAGTTCTTCAGGTACTTTATATTATCATCTACACTTGTAACCATAAGCTGCATTTAAAATTTCTGCGCATAATTTATATATCATCTTGGAGTACACATTTTGTACTAATATTATGTTCTATGCTCAATGAAGAGTTTCTCCATGGATGGCCTATCAATGGTGCTGGATTCTGTCAAGATCTTATATATCCAAATGAATAGTTTTGATCTGAACAAGATTATTGGCTTGCTGCAATGCTTTCCATGTCTGGAGAAGTTGTATATAAAGGTGATAATTTCACGCACATTGGAAGCCCGCATATAGTGTACTAGAATTAACCGTTCAGCTGTTGCTCTTTAGACACTCTTCTTTTAGACCTTAACCGTTTTCAATCTTCATGTATATTTAGGCAATAGGACGGGGTAAGAAAGTTATAACCAATCGGTGGATTCGTAAGCATCGGGATTTTCTCACTTCCTCATGGGATTCGATTGAAGACAATAACGCTAGAACGATATGTAGCCAACCGTGCAAACACAAGATTTGTCACATTCTTCCTGCTGAATGCGAGGTTACTATTGTCCATCGGGCTTAAGTTTATCAGCAGCATGGTTTTGACGGATGGGTATGTCGAAGAGCAAAAAAAGGAGTTTCAGGTGGGCAAAAGAGCTTCTGAACGTGCCGAGCTTCTATTTACAACATATTGTGGTCATAATCCAGTAAATTTTACGACCCAGGATGTTCATTCTATGGACCTGACAGATCCATTTGACTGTGACTGCCGAAAATAGTGCTGGAGTTAGATGTTGGTGCCCTTTTCAATCTGGGTTTTTTTGTAAACCTGATGAACAATTAACCCTTGTGCTTTTGTACAATCTGTAAGCTGGAGTTAGATGTTCCTGCCCTTTTCAACTTGGTTGTGACTGTCATATTTTCTTTGAAACAAGGCAAATGGCTTGCCATTCGTTTAATTTATAGTGAAATGTTGTAACAAATACCAACCAAGGGAAATAACATCACTCTCGCCGGCTGCTTGAGCTCACTATGCATTACAAATGCCAAGTGATTAGCCCCCACCAGCACCCACAAACTTATTTCGAACTAGCACATCAAATGGGCTGTAAATTTTCATAGCGAAGGCTGCATGACCGTGACAGATTTGGATTCTGACAGTTGGGACCCGCAAGGAAATAGCCTATCCAAGGTGGTATCGACTTACTAGCCAGTAAACAAACGATTCTGCCTACCAGCCGTTGGATTGACATCCAACATCTGTCATGTATCTTCTATCTCTTGTCTTCTTCTTCCTCTAGCCGCCCAAACCAAACCACCTCGTCGGCTCCGCCTGCTCCCGCCTCCCATGGCTGGCTGCGCCTCCGCCGCCCTACCATACATACCCTCCAACGTTGGCCAGTCCCTCCCTCTATTCCCCCACACGTCCTGTTATTCTCCGGCGACGTCAGCCCCAACACGCACCCGCGCCCGAACCAGTCAACCCTCGTACTCCCCTCCGCCTGCGACTGGACCGGCGCATGTTCAACGGCTCCTATTCGTTCCGTTCGAGGCCTCGCCGTTGTCCTTCGCCTTGCGGCCTTGGTTCGCTCGCCATGCGCGGTGCGCCGCCCTCTTGTGTTGTCAACATCGTCAACAACCAAGAGGAACAAGGAGATGACTGTACGCGGAGAGGATGACAGTAGGGACCCACCAGCGTCATGGCAGTACGCAAGCAAGTGCCTCTATAGTACAAGCCCAAAAATATGGTTCCTCCTAATGGTTGGACATCTAGGGCTCACGCCATTGTCAACGTAGTCAATAAACGAGAGAATTACACTACGAGCGGCTGACACCAGGGACCCAGCAAGTCGCGCAGTTTTTTTTAGGAACAAGCAGTTGTTATTTATACTAGTTTTAGCGACGGATTAGGGTAACAACGGGGCTGTGCGGGGGCTGTGGCCCGTCTAGCCAGGGTATTATTTATGTTTACCACATCATGAGCCCGATATGCGTTTTTTCTTGCTGAAAATGGCTAGCCCAGTTCTATTTTTTTAAAGAAATACCCAAACAAGGCCTACTTGCTTTATCGGCCCTGCTGGGCTGCAAATCTTTCAAGACGAGGAGAGTTTCATTCGGTTTGCCCAGAAATGGGTTGTACATTTTTAAAACACATCAAACCGGGAATTAGTTTCAATTGTTTTTTCATTACAAGATCTTAAATTCCATTGTTTTTATGCGTGGACAATTATTTGGATTTTATATTTATATAAATTATTTTTCAAAATAGTTTGAATGTGAATCGATATTTCTGGATTAAAAACATTTGACCGCACCGAAATATGCAAAATTTCGTATATTTTTTAACCGTGGCTACAATATGGGGTGTAATGCTAACAAAAAGAAGATGGGCTCCAAAAAAATTCTTAAGAATTAGCAAATGGGTTGTACATTATTAGAAATAATGGCAGATGGGATGTATGTTGTTTTCCACAGATTTGAGGCTGACTTAGCGCCTACTACAGGTTGACGCGTATGCTTTCATAAAAAAGGTTGGCCTTTGCACACGCATACTGTCAACTTAGTGAACACACGAGAGTGGATGTTGGATGTCCATCCAACGGTTGTCCCGCTTCTTCAATCTCTGCTCTTCATGCTCCGGCCGCTCAAACAAGCGCCGCGGGACTGCACAGTCCCTCCTCCCTGCCAGCTATCTTTGCCGCCACAGACCTCACGGCCCCACCATACTCCCATCGCTGGCCTAGCCATCCCTCTACTCACCCACACATGTTGTTATTCTCCGTGACGGCAGACGAACGATAAACCCTCGTACTCCTCCGCGGGAAACAACCGCCGAGTATTCCACAGCTCCATGTCGTTCCTTCCTAGGCCTCGCCCGTTCCTTTATACAATTGCTCTCGTGGCGGCCTGGTCAACGTGGTCAATGAACGACATCCATCGGAAGTGGACTGTACGTGGAGAGGCTGACAGCTGGGTCCATGGCCGCACGCAAGGAAATGCCTCCTTATTAGGTGCAAAATAATGATTCCTCCATGTAGGACCTTTAAGTATGTCTAGAGGGGGGTGATTAGACTACTTGACCAATTAAAAACTTAACATTTTTCCAATTTTAGACTTTGGCAGATTTTAGCTATCTTAGCACAAGTCAAGCAATCTTCACACGAATCAAGCAAGCATGCAAAGAGTATATAGGCAGCGGAAATTAAAGCATGCAACTTGCAAGAATGTAAAGGGAAGGGTTTGGAGGATTCAAACGCAATTGGAGACACGGATGTTTTTGTCGTGGTTCCGATAGGTGGTGCTATCGTACATCCACGTTGATGGAGACTTCAACCCACGAAGGGTAGCAGTTCTTGTGAGTCCACGGAGGGCTCCACCCACGAAGGGTCCACGAAGAAGCAACCTTGTCTATCCCACCATGGTCGTCGCCCACGAAGGACTTGCCTCACTAGCGGTAGATCTTCACGAAGTAGGCGATCTCCTTGCCCTTACAATTTCCTTGGTTCAACTCCACAATCTTGTCGGAGGCTCCCAAGTGACACCTAGCCAATCTAGGAGACACCACTCTCCAAGAAGTAACAAATGGTGTGTTGATGATGAACTCCTTGCTCTTGTGCTTCAAATCATAGTCTCCCCAACACTCAACTCTCTCTCGCAGGATTTGGATTTGGTGGAAAGAAGATTTGAGTGGAAAGCAACTTGGGGAAGGCTAGAGATCAAGATTCATATGGTAGGAATGGAATATCTTGGCCTCAACACATGAGTAGGTGGTTCTTTCTCAGAACTGGTAAGTTGGAAGTGTAGGTTTGTTCTGATAGCCCTCTCCACGAATGAAGAGGAGGTGGAGGGGTATATATGCCTCCACACAAAATCCAATCGTTACACACAATTTACCAAACTCGGTGGGACCGAATCAACAAACTCGGTCAGACCGATTCAGAAAACCTAGTGACCGTTAGTGATTTGATTGGGGTGACATGCAACTCGGTAGGACCGATATGGTTAGGGTTAGGGCATAACATAATCTCGGTGAGACCGATTACACAAACTCGGTGGGACCGATTTTGGTAATTAGCTAACCAGAGAGTTGGTCAGGTAAACTCGGTGGGACCAATTCGCTCTTTCGGTGAGACCGAAATGTTACGAAAGGGAAACAGAGAGTTTACATTGCAATCTCGATGGGACCAATCACTCACTTCGGTTAGACCGAAACGTTACGAAGGGAAACAGAGAGATTACAATCCCATCTCGGTGAGACCGAGATCCCTATCGGTGAAACGATTTGCCTAGGATTTGTGTCAGTGGCTATGACATTTAAACTCGGTGGCGCCTGATAGAAAGAATCCGTAGGACCGATTTGACTTTAGGTTTAGGTCATATGTGGATGTGAGAAAGTAGTTGAGGGTTTTGGAGCATATCACTAAGCACATGAAGCAAGAGGCTCATTAAGCAACACATCATCCCTCCTTGATAGTATTGGCTTTTCTTATAGACTCAATGTGATATTGGATCACTGAAATGTAAAATGTAGAGTCTTTAGATTTTGAGCTTGAGCCAATCCTTTGTCCTTAATATTTTGAGGGATCCACTTTCATCATCCATGCCATGCCATTCATTGAGCTTTCCTGAAATATTTGTCTTGGAATAGCATTAGCTCAATGAGCTATATGTTGTTATGAATTACCAAAACCACCTAGGGATAGTTGCACTTTCAATCTCCCCTTTTGGTAATTGATGACAACATATAGATCAAAGCTTCGACAAATGATAATAAGATTGAAAAACATCGTCGCTTTGAGAAGTATGTGATGAGCAAGAGCTCCCCCTAAATTTGTGCATATTTTAAGATTTGCTTTGGACTGCAAGTGCACAAGGAATTAGGCTCATGGGTTACTCTTCCATGTCACATACATCTTGGTGGAGCGCTCAAAATAATAAAGATTGAATACATGCACTCATCACCAAGCAGAGTGAATGATCATATAAGGATAAGTAAGATAATATCATCTAACAAGCATAAGTGTAGCTTATGATCAAACACATAATCATCAATGTCTCACAGGTAATAGCATAGTATCTCAAGCAATCAAAAGCAAACAAAGTTCAACCAAGAAGACAAGAGACAAGAGAGAACAAAAGCAAACTCTCTCTCTCGAAGCCTATGATCTATACATTTTTCTCCCCCTTTGGCAACAAGTTACCAAAAAGTTCCTAGAAAATGCATAGTACTATATCGTCTCTCAGGCTTGGTCTTCAACTGGTGGCGTAGACATGGCTCCTTGGACGAAGACTTCAGTTGATGTGGAAGGAGCTGAAGTAGTTGGTGCTGGAGCTGGTTGCGCTGGAGCTGTAGCTGGAGCAGATGAAGTGACTCACGGTGTCTGCATTCTTGGCTCTGCAGCTAATCTCTGAGCTCGAGGCACTCTGGCAAATGCATCAGTTGTTGTCCTGCCCTTCCTCTCCTGCATGTCATCCTGTAGTTGCTCCACAACTGACTGAATCTCAGTTACTTTGACATCAAGATCATAGAATTTTTGTTCCATGATTCTTTCCAGGCTCTCCTGGTTTTGAGTTAGGGTGGCCAACCCTTTCTCAATCCTCAGTGATGATGCTATCAAGTAACTAAGCTGGTCCTGCTTGCTCTTCAAAAAGTACTCAGATGCCTCCTCTTGTGTTGGCATCTTGGCAGCCTTCTCTTTCCTTGCTTTCTCCTTCTTCTCTTGAGCTTGTACTGATGATGGTTCATTCTCAGTCATGACAACTTGATTTTCCTCAAAGTCAGGATAGAGAACAAAGTGTTCCTTATCCAACAAATACTTCCCTATGCCCATCTTTGAGTTAATCAACTCCTGAATTTGTGGGGCATATCCACAGCTTCTCTTTTGGTCTGCTGCTGTCCTCTTGATAGTCTCAACCATGAGGCTCATGACCTTGAATTTCTGTGGCACATCAAATATGTGTAGCAAATTAATTGCATGCCCTCTGATCATGTTGTGGTCACCTGATTTGGGCAAAAGAGTGTGCCTTAGGATCCAGTTGATCGTTGGTAGCCCTGACAGAAGAAAATGAACTGACCCAAGCTTGAAAGTCTCAAGAGCTTTGTCTAGGATCTCCTTGTACATCTGTGATATAGAGTTGTGATCCATCTTCTTCTTGGCATAAACGTCCAAGTCATCTTCACTCTCCTTTGGGGCATTGATCAGACTTGCCCATTCCTCAATGGTTGATTGGTATCTCGTTCCTTCAGACATCCAAACAATTCTGCCATCTAGATAGAAATGTGCTGTGGAGTAGAATTGCATAATGAGCTCATCATTCCAGTTTGTGAGCTTCTACTCAACAGAGTCTGCAACTCCACACGCACTGAAGCTGTCATACACTCCAGGATAGTGTTCTTCATTTTCTTGCATGTCGGTCCAGTCGACCCACCTCATATCACACACTATGGGCTTCTTGTCCAACAATATTGTCTCATAGAAGTCCTGTTGTTCCTTTGTGTGGAACCTGTAATCAACAACAGTCCTTCTCTTGGTGGCATATGGATCTGACTCTCTCCATAGCCTAAACCCTAAGTCTCTCCCATCTTCATGTTCTCAGCCATAGGATGAGCATCATTGTGGTCTGGAAATCTTGGGTTTGAGCTTCCTTAGGACTTGTCCTTCATCATTTTCCTCAGCAGCAACATCAGGCACTGGGGCCTTGTTCTTTTAAGCAGCTGGTATACTCCTGGTATTCCTCTTAGGTGCACTCTTGGGCTTGGAGGCAGCTTTGGGTGCTTCTTTGAGCTTCGAAGTAGCAGCCCCTGACTTTATAGCATCACCCATCAGCTTTTGTGCCTTGGGTGCTGGTGCAACAACCTCTTCTTCTTCCTCTTCTTCCATCATGGAAGTCTTTCCAATCACTCTGGCCATGGTCTTCTTGACCCTTTCCTTCCTTTTCTTTCCTTCTGCAGCAGGCTCTTTGGGTTGGGATTCCAAAGATGCTTGAGTGGAGACTCTGGCTTTAGACATTGGTTGTCTACCTGCAGGCCTTTTGATCTTCATTCCTGGCTTTACTGCAGCTGAGTTGTACTCCTTCTTGAGCACTTTCTTCTTTGAACTAGCCTCATCCTCAACTGCCACATAATCCTATCCTCAGATTCTGAGGTTCTCTTCTTCCTTGTCCTAGTGGCAGCTTTGGGCAAATTGCTGGGAGTGCTTCTGCTTCCTTCATCTGAGCTGCTGGAGGGACTAGTGCCCTCACTCTTGTGAATCTTCTCTTCTTCCCTGTTTTGACTATCACTTTGGTCTGACATGCTGCAAACACTGACTGCTGACTCTATGAATAGTTATAGATGAGATAGAGTGGATGATCATCACAAAATGCAGAGATTTTTGCGAAAGAATGATTCAAAAACTTAGTTTTAGTTTTCCACAGAAAGCATTTCATATCTACCGATTTTAAAACTCGGTGATACCGAAGCAGTTTTGGAACCTAAACTAGTGAACTCGGTCAGACCGAGTCAAAGTTCGGTGGCACCGAGAATGCTAGGGTTTCACAAAGTTTTAAAATCGGTCACATCGATTAGCAATTCTCGGTCATACCGAGAGTTACTAGTGCAATGGCGGTAGCCAAATCGGTGGGACCGAGTTTTTCAACTCGGTGGGTCCGAGATGGTTTCGGCGGAAAACTAACCCTAAATTTTTGAATCACATCTATTCTAAGGATTGTTTTGACTGGATAGAGGTGTTTCAATCATGGCAAGAATCATAACGATCACAATGTGCTGAGAATCAGACGAGGATAGCACTGTGATCGAGTTCATACCCTAGTTCGGCGATGAACTCGCTACGGCGGCAACGGCGGAGATGAAATCCATTGACGGCGGTAGAGACCCGCGACAGGAGGCGGCTGGCGACGAAGTCGACGACCCGGAGACCTAGAAGATAGAGCGAGCTATGCGCGGGCGAGAGGTTTGGAGAAAGTTTTCCAAAATTTTGCCCGTGAGAATATATAGCCCGACATTGTCGGTGTGACCGAGTGGAACAACTCAGTGGCACCGAGATGCATAAGCTGATATGATTCTGACAACTCGGTGTGATCGAAAAGTTCAAATCGGTTGCACCGAGATGAAAACCTAGATCGACTTATTGATCTCGGTATGAACGAAATGGATGAATCGGTCAGACTGAAAATCACAAAGAAGTTTTGGAAGTTTAAGTCTATGACGAATCGGGGACTCCGAGTGCTCCTCACACAGAGTGGTTCGAATCTGACTGGATCAAATTTTGTGATGTAGCATGAATATAATTTGAGACGAGAAAAGCATAGATAGCTAGATAAGGTTCTTAGGCATTCTTGTCCATCCACTTGGCCAAAGAAAAATAAACCAATCAATCAAAACAACAAGTGGATGTCCTCGAATGAGTAAAATATGCAACCAACATGCTCACACAATAAAATGACAAATGAAATATGTGACAAAGCATGCACAACCAATTCTAGCATCTATCGAACAATTAGCGATGACTAGGTCATCTATATATGAGTATATTGACTTAGGAGTCAAATGAGAACATTTGATCATAGGTCATACTCATCGTTTAAGCTCAAGTGGGGTTACCACTTTTACATAAAGCATTTATGTGTTCACATCATTAGAGTTGCGTTGACTCAATTCTTAGAGTTAAGCTCCCCCTATATGTGAGATTCCCCCTTAGAGGGATGAACTAACCTTGGGTTTTGTCGATGATGACTTCATGTAGGTGTTGAAGATGTGGATACTCAATGTTGATGTAGATCTTTTGGAGCAATCCTTTGGAGTGAGTTGCACTTTCAATGCCTACATGGGTTAGTCCCACAAGGAACAAACAAGAATATAGATAGACATAGAGTGATGCACACACAAAATGATGTCCATGAAAACATTAGGTTACCTTGTCCCTTGCCTTACCAACATGAGGGTTTTGTGACTCCTTGAACTAGTGCAATATATGGAAGATGATTGCACTTGTCCTTGCAATAATGATATGAGTGAAGAATGTTGGCGGAGTCACCCTCAAGAATCTCTAGTTCTTCTTCTTCAGGATCCACATCATCTTGATGGGAATCCTTGGTATAGTAGTTGTACTTGATGAAGTAGAACTTGACGTAGTCTTGGGAACCCACTTGACCAAGGCCTTAGGTGCTTCTTCAAATGCATCAATCTCCTCTTGAAGCTTGTCCTTGCCTTTGTTCTTGTGGTCTTGTGGTGGAAGATCATCTTGTGCTTGTGTTCCCTTGAAGGAAGTAGGATCATACTCCTCTTGTTGAGGAACAAACTTCGTCTTGGGGTATTGATTTTCTTCCCACTATACTCCATTGGCATTGAACTTTCGTTCAAAACCAACACCTTGATTCTTCCGGTGCCTTCCTTGCTTGCGTACAATTTCCTCGAATTGCTTACTCCTGGCAAGGCTCTTGTATACACCTTTCTCTATAATTCCCTTCAATAAGCTGTTTTCTTGCTCAAGAGTAACTTGGATAAGAGAATCATTAGTGGAATCAAGAGAACTACTAGAAGCAACAATATTGGATTTAGCATTGTTATTGTTACTACTAGAGGAAGAATCTTTCTTGTTCTTGTTACTAGACTTGACTTGAGGCATGTAAGTAGATAAGAGTAAACGCTTGGCAATGTAAGAAGAACTTTTCTTACGGAGATCATCATTGATTGCTTTTAGGAACTCATGCTCTTGCTCAAGATTGAGCTTTTCAAAGAGTAACTTCTCATGAGCCCTTAAAAGTTCTCGATGGTCTTCGAAGATAGTTTCATGAGCTAACTTAAGAGTGTTTAGTTCTTTAGTTAGAAGCTCAATCTTCTCCTTATCATTGTCATTTGTTTCATCTTGATTAGCATGATCAATTGACGTTTCATCATAGTATTCATCACTAGAGTTGTCAACTAGTAAATCATCATCACCTAACAAGTCATCTTCATCACTATTGAAATCGACTTACTCGGGGTGTGTTACCTTAGGATCTTTGGCCATGAAGCATCTTCCAATTCCTTCATTTGGTGAATCAAATATGTCGTAGGAGTTGGTTGACACAAGTGCTAGACTGGCAACACCTTCATCTTGACTGTATTCAGAGTCGAAGTGATAGCTTCTCTCGGAGTGATTGTCGGGGTCGGAGCCGGATACCCATTCACCAACATGAGCTTGATGTCTTCGTTTTGTGTAGCTCTTTGATGACTTGTCCTTCCTTTCCGAATCCTTGCTTCTCCGTGAGGGTCTTCGTTCATAACAATCATCTCTACTCCTTCTCTCTCTTGGTGGTGATTCTTCTCTTCTACTTCTTCTCTTTGGAGAATCTTCTCTTCTTTTGTAGGGTTCCATACACTCATTGGAATAGTGTCCGGGTCTCCCACAATTGTAGCAATTGCGCTCTCGACTAGAAGATCTTTTGTCATTGTAGGACCTTGACTTAGAGCTTCTTTCTTTGCTTCTACTCTTGTAGAATTTGTTTAAATTCTTCACCATTAAGCTCAATTCTACATTGAAGGTTTGTTTCTCACTTGATGATGTGGGGGCTTCACATGAGGCTTTGTAAGCACCAGTTGACTTGTTGTGAAGTTCTTCCTTATCCTTCAGTGACATCTCATGAGCAACAATTCTTCCAATGACTTCCGTTGGCTTGAGATCTTTGTAATTTGGCATCATTTGGATCAATGTGCACATGGTATCATATTTTCCATCCAATGTTCTTAGGATATTTGTCGGTGTCAAGACCGGCGGATCTTGGGTAGGGGGTCTAGAACTGTGCGTCTAGGCGGATGGTAATAGGAGACAAGGGACACGATGTTTTTACCCAAGATCGGGCCCTCTCGATGGAGGTAAAACCCTACTCTTGCTTGATTAATATTGATGATATGGGTAGTACAAGAGTGGATCTACCACGAGATCAAAGAGGCTAAACCCTAGAAGCTAGCCTATGGTATGATTGTTGTTCGTCCTACGGACTAAAACCCTCCGGTTTATATAGACACCGGATAGGGTTAGGGTTACACGTAGTCGGTTACAATGGTAGGAGATCTACATATCCGTATCGCTGAAGCTTGCCTTCCACACCAAGGAAAGTCCCATCCGGACACGGGACGAAGTCTTCAATCTCGTATCTTCATAGTCCAGGAGTCCGGCCAACGGTGATAGTTCGGCTATCCGGACACCCCCTAATCCAGGACTCCCTTAGTGGCCCCTGAACCAGGCTTCAATGACGACGAATCCGGCGCGCACATTGTCTTCGACATTGCAAGGTGGGTTCCTCCTCCGAATACTTCATAGAAGATTTTGAACACAAGGATAGTGTACGGCTCTGCAAAACAAGTTCCACATACTACCGTAGAGAGAATAACCTTTGCACAGATCTGCTGACGTATTCCGCGGCGTGACATCACACCACGCCAGGCCTTTATACGAATCGTTTTCTTGTTCCACCTCGGTAGCGTTTAGCGAGGCGGTTTCCTTGGCACGTTTTATCGAGGCGGAGATCGTGCCCTTATTCCGGGATTCCCATCAATACAGACGTAGAACCCAACCGCGCCATTGATTATGGCGCTTGGGAGATAAGCGAGTTTTACCAGGCTGGTGGGGATGCATAGCTTCAGTCCATATAAGGGGATAAGGATCCACCTTTTCACCTACGCCTTCTTCCTCCTTTGCTCATCCATTTCTGCACACTCGAGCTCCAGCGCCCAAGTCCGCACATCCCTCCTCAACCTTCTCCAGCCATGTCCGGAGCGGGAGGCAAGTGGATGGTCTCCTCCGTCACGGAGGGACAAGTCAAAAAGTTGCGGAAGGCCGGATACTTGTCCAGCGACATCGCGCACCGGCTCCCCGACGAGGGGCAGCTCATTCCCACCCCCAGGCCCCATGAGAGGGTGGTGTTCCTCACCCACTTCCTCCGCGGACTAGGTTTTCCACTTCACCCATTTGTCCGGGGTCTCATGTTCTACTACGGCCTGCACTTCCATGATCTGGCCCCGAATTGCATCCTCAACATCACGGCGTTTATCGTCGTGTGCGAGGCCTTCCTCTGCATCCAGCCCCACTTCGGCTTATGGCTGAAGACCTTCAATGTCAAGCCGAAGGTAGTGGGCGGCCGCCAAGCGGAGTGCGGAGGTGCCATGGTTGGCAAGATGGCCAAAGTCCTATGGCTCGAGGGCTCCTTTGTGGAGACCATAAAGGGGTGGCAATCGGGTGGTTCTACATCACCGAGCCGCGCGACCCTCAATGGGCGGCAGCCCCTGAATTCCGATCCGGCTTCCCCACATGGCTCACATCATGGAAAGAGACGGGCCTGACGTGGGGTGATTCGGAAGAGCTGTCCGGACTCCAAACCTGCGCCCGAACCCTGGTGGACAAGAATCTCAGGCTTGTCAATGTAGTCCAGGTTATGCTCATCCGTCGAATCCTCCCATGCCAACAACGGGCCTTCAAATTGTGGGAGTTCGATCCGGCACATCACCAAACTCTGAAAAGGCTCTTCGACACTACGTATGAAGATGCCTGGAAGGTGTTGTTCATACGCCGAGGCTCCCGCATCCGCCATCAAGATCGCGGATTCAGCTCAGCGCCAAGCTACCGAGGTAAGCTATTTTGCCCTTTACGGGACTCTTGTTTTTCATAGTTTGACTCTATGTGGGATCTAAACTCCCTTACCTTTGACAGGACTGGCGTAACACGTCCGGGCAGGTTAACTGTCCGGCTCCGTTGCCAGAAGACCCAGCGGACGCCCGATTGACGGGGCTGCTGGCTCCGGCACCTCATGTGGTGCCGGAGAAGAAGGCCAAGAAGAAGGCCATGGGAACTCGAAGGAGCTCCCGGCGCCAGGTGCTGTCGGACTCATCGACCGACGACTCCGAGGCGGAATCCTCCCTGAGGACAAGGAGGAGGAAAAAGAAGCCTCTCCCCCAGCGGGGGGAGAGAAGAAAAGGAAGGCCGCCCCGACTAGGGAGGCTGGAGGGTCCAAGAAAGGAAGGACCCTTCCTCCGGACTTCTCCACCAACGCCGATAATGACGAGGAGGAGTGGCCAGATCGTAAGTGTCCGGACTCCAGAATAGCTCATGACTTTTTATTTGTCGCATAGTGTCTTCTAAAGCTGAATATAACCATGTAGCCCGCCCAAGGACGAGCTCGCCGCTTCGTCGAGCGGCTCCCTGGATTCGTCGGATGTGAATAGCACTTCACTTCCGACTGCCTCCTCTCCTTGTGACGCAGACGACACCGCGATGGAGTCCCAAAAGGGGCCCCACCAGGAGGAGGTGGTCCTGGAGGCGCCGCAAGGCGACCTCCCGGACTCGGCGCAAGAAGGGGGCGAAACCCCAGAGGGCTCTAAGTCCGCCTCAGGCCGGGACTCCGTCTGAACCTTTAGTGGTTCCGAAGTCCGCAAGAGGCCCTTCAGAAGAAGGGCAAGACTGCGACGCCGGTGACCTCCGTCCATCCGGAGGCACCGGATAGCTTGCTGGAGGCGCTTAACGGCGCCTCCATCGATGAGGAGCACCGTACTTTTATGAGTGTGGTGATCCAGAAAGTTCAGTCCGCCAAGAGCGGGCTGACTGAAGCCTGTACCAGCCTTCTAACAGGCTTTGAGGTAAGTTTAGAATATGTAAAAATATTACCGCATAGTCAGTAGCCCCTGATGCTTAGTTCGGTGTTCGGAAAGAAAAACCATACTGAGGATCTAAAAAGATATACGCAGGAGTCTAACATAAGTATGTCAATATGGGAATGCAGGCTGCGCTGCTGACCTCTTCCGCACTGACTGTGGAGGTCAATGTATTGAAGCAGAGCCTCGAGCGGTCCGAGAATGAGCTCGGCCTTGCCAAGAAGCGGCTCGAGGACAAGGAAGGTAAGTAATACCTTCTTAAAGTAATACCTTATAGAAAGGATTTGGTTGCAAAAATGACAGGACTAACGTGGGTATTGTAGGGGCCATGAACGAGGTGGCGACCCTAAAGGAAGCGGTGTCCACGGCCGAAAGAAAAGCGGCCGTGGAGCGCACCGATCGAGAGAAGCAGGAGGCGCGGGTGGCGGAGGTGCAGCAAGAGCTCCCGGCTCTCGTTGAAAAACACGAGAGTTTGGAGCGTGACTCGAAGACTCGAGAGTCCGAGCTCGCCTCGGCACTTGAGAGTGCCAAAGCCGCTAAGGCCGAAGCCCAAAAAGCCCTCCAGGAAATTGAATCATTAAAGAAGATAGCGGCGGGTAAGGCATTCTTTATGCAAAGCAAGCATTTGAAAGTGGATTATCTATTACTTACCCGAATCCGGAGCTCTCCAGGAGCATTCGCAGATCTGCCCTGTAGTGTGTCTGATGCTGCCGCGTTCTACCGCGCCAAGGAGGGGAGCTCGACGGAAAAGGTGTTCTGGTCTCGTATGCTGAGGCCGGACATCCGGTGCTTCGAGCGACCAGTGAAGCAGCTGGTCGAGCTCCACAAGGTCGCCGAACGGGCCATGAAGGGCCTCATAATTCGGCTGGAAGCCATGCCTAGGAGCTACTTCGGGCTAGTGCGGCGGCTGGTGGACGCTTGTCCATGGATTGAAGTCATCAAGCGCTCCGTCTGCATTGAAGGTGCCCGTCGGGCCCTTGCCCATGCTAAAGTGCACTGGGGCAAGCTGGATGCTGAGAAGCTTGTGACGGACGAGCCACCAAAGGGCAAGGAGCATCGCAAGCCCGAAATGTACTATGAGGGCGTCCTGAAGGGTGCCCGCCTTATAGCGGGTGAATGCTCCAAAGATGTAATTTTTTAATAGACTCGTATTTGTTATCACAGACGCTGAAAACTTGTTCATATGCGCTAAGCAACGCTTGTGAATTTAAAATATTACCTTCATGCGGCCATTTATCAAATTTGAGAGATGGCAAGTCGTTGGCTTCAGCCCCCATGCCACGAGTGTTGGGGTGTTCGGGATAAACTTGAGCGCTCTTGTTCCCATTCTTGGGTCCTTCGAGGGAGGCGCTCAATGCAACGAACAAGGCAACCGGACTATAGTGCTTGAACACTCTCACTTAGCCATAGAATTCTGTAATTTAAAATTTCGGCGAAGCCCCTAGTATTCGGAAGACCGAGTTCGGGGCGCTATCCACGCCTTGGCCTGACAATGCCGACTCCTCGCTCTAAGCGGCATAAGTCTTTAGGGACCCGAAAAAACCTCTCGAACAGCGACCGGCTCTCGCCCCATCACGACGGTCAGTTTTAGCTTTCTCCACTGAGGTGCTCAACCCAGCTCAACCGGGGCACAATCACAGTGGTTCTCCCAGTGCTACCTTAGCCGATATAACGGAACGTAAGGTACCAAAACATGGGAGCCGTGCAAACCCAACTATTGACCCAAGACATGATTCGGAGCCGATGCATATAATGCTATAAGTTCGGGGTGCCGCACTTGTGAAAGTGTTCGGGCTTATCACACCATATTTTTGGGGTACTTAAGCCCCTGGTGTATTGTCCGTACCAAAGTGTACGGGTGCAACATGTCATGAATGAACATATATATAGATAAAATAAGGAGTGCAATAATAGGCAAAAGCTATGCATTGTTTATTCAAAAAGGGACTGCAAAATGAAAGCAGAACGATACAAATAGTGCGATAAGCAAGGGATCGGACTATTTAACATGTCCCCCTCCAGGGGTAAGCTGCGGGATGGTATGTAAAACAGGTATAATGCTCGTAGTAGAGACCACCTGGACACTCGACGTAGCTTTCTGCTTCCCTGGCTGTTGCATCATGAGTTCGGCAATTCTAGTGCATGTGGCTTACGGAAAATGGTGTCACGAAAGTAAGAGAAAAGAAGAAAGAAAAGAATGACACAATCGGAGCCCACAGTGCGGTTGAGCCGCGTGCAGGCGTGCCGTGGTCGTGCCCCTCCCCTTATGCCCATGGTGTCTCCAGAGCGTAGTTTTGTACGCGTAGTACTGGCTTCGCAATTTTGCGAGGGCTGGGGTTGGGGCCGGATTGCTACGCGTGCTCGAATCGTGCCAGGCGGTCTTGTTGTAGGTTACTCCGGGCGCGCTTGACGATGTCCGGACGTTTAATAGCCGGACTCGAGAATTGCTGTGAGAGGCTGCTTTGCACCTCCGCCGCGAGGGCCGCCGTGTGCTCCTCCGTTCGGAGAGAGCGTTCGGTGTTTCCATTAACCGTGATTACTCCTCGAGGGCCTGGCATCTTGAGCTTGAGGTACGCATAGTGCGGCACCGCATTGAACTTTGCAAATGCGGTTCGTCCAAGCAGTGCGTGATAGCCGCTGCGGAACGGGACTATGTCGAAGATTAACTCTTCGCTTCGGAAGTTATCCGGGGTCCGAAGACCACTTCGAGTGTAATGGCGAGCCTGCATAATTGGCCTCTACACCTGGTATGGCGCCTTTAAAGGTCGTCTTTGTGGGTTTAATCCTTGAGGGTCTATGCCCATTTTGTGCCTTTGTATCCTGATAGAGCAGGTTCAGGCTGCTACCGCCGTCCATCAGGACTCTAGTGAGGTGGAATCCGTCGATGATTGGGTCAAGAACCAATGCGGCGAATCCGTCGTGGCAGATGCTAGTGGGGTGGTCCCTTCGATCAAAGGTGATCGGGCAGGAGGACCATGGGTTGAACTTTGGGGCGACTGGCTCCATCACATATACGTCCCTTAGTGCATGCTCCTGTTCCCTTTTGGGTATGTGGGTTGCGTATATCATGTTCACCGTCCGCACTTGTGGGGGGAAGCCCTTCTATCCTCTATTGTTTGGCGGCCGGGGCTCCTCCTCGTCATCGCTATGCAGCCCCTTGTCATTGAGTTCGTCATTTAACTTGCCTGCCTGTTTGAAGACCCAACAATCCCTGTTGGTGTGGTTGGCTGGTTTTTCGGGGGTGCCATGTATTTGGCACGAGCGGTTGAGTATTTGGTCCAGATTGGACGGGCCCTGACTATTTCTTTTGAACAGCTTTTTCCGCTGACCGAGTTTAGAGCCTCTGAATCCGGCATTAACTGCCGTGTCTTCAGCATTATCGCCGCACGCGGGCGCTTTGTGCTTGTTGCGACGCGACCTGCCATTACTGTCCTTGGTATCCGAAGTACCAGGGTCTTCGGTCAAGTTGTTGCTACGAGCTAGCCAGCTGTCCTCTCCCGCGCAAAAGCGGGTCATGAGTGTTGTGAGGGCTGCCATGGATTTCGGCTTTTCCTGTCCTAGGTGCCGGGCAAGCCACTCGTCGCGGATGTTATGTTTGAAGGCTGCAAGGGCCTCTGCATCCGGATAGTCAACGATTTGATTTTCTTGGTTAGGAACCGTGTCCATAATTTTCTGGCCGATTCTTCTGGCTGCTGAATTATGTGGCTGAGGTCATCAGCGTCTGGTGGTCGCACATATGTTCCCTGGAAGTTATCAAGGAATGCGGCTTCCAGGTCCTCCCAACAACCAATTGATTCTGCTGGCAGGTTGTTAAGACAATGCTGAGCTGGTCCTTTAAGCTTGAGTGAGAGGTATTTGATGGCGTGTAGATCATCACCGCGGGCCATGTGAATATGGAGGAGGTAGTCCTTGATCCAAACCGCAGGATCTGTTGTGCAATCGTATGATTCTATGTTTACGGGTTTGAAACCCTCGGGATTTGATGATCCATCACTTAAATGCGTGAAGCATAGTGGGTGTGCGGCGCCTCTATATTGAGCTATATCACGACGCAGCTCAAATGAGCTTTGTCTAATGTGTTCAGCCCGGCCGAAATTGTTGTATCCGGCGTGACGGTTATCGTCGCGTATCGTGGGGTGCCCACGCGATCCGTAGATCGATCTTGTTTGCCTTGCCTTGTCCTCCAATATGTCTCGCACGTCTAGAGCGTTTCCCCGTGCCTTTGTATTTTTCGAGCGACGTGGGGGTGCGGCATGAATGGAGGGTCTAGAGGCCTCTCTGTCGCGACTACGGGGTGGACGGTCGGCCGCATCATGCGCTGGTGATGTAGGTTTGGGTGCTGCTTCCTCTAATTGGGGTAGCAGCCTGCGTTTTGGGTATCTCTTGGAGGGGCGTTCGAGTTCGCATTTTCTTGGCTGCAAGGACTTGATCCATCTGTCACCTAGCAACTCTTGGTCAGCTCTAAGTTGCTGCTGCTTTTCTTGAGGCTGCTTGCCGTGGCCATAAGCCTGCGTTTGAAACGCTCCTGTTTGGCGGGATCCTCAGGCACGACAAATTCGTCGTCGTCGAGGCTTGCCTCATCTTCGGAGGGAGGCATATAATTATCGTCCTCGCCTCCCTGTCTGCCGCTCTATCATGAGGGCTTGCTTCTCCCTCCTCCTATGCTGAATCCGGCTGGAGGCGGTTGTCTTCGGCACTGTCCGGGGTGTTATTATCTCCCATGCCGGAATCACCGTTTTTGCTGTGGCGGGATTTAGAGCGGCGCCGCTGACGCCGGCGCTTGGGCTGTTTCTTGGAGGGGTCATCCTCCGCTGTTCCATCGCCGTTCCCATCTTTTGGGATGTCCACCATGTATATGCCGTATGACGAGGTGGCCTTCCAAAGGCCCTGTAGGCGCTGGTTCTTGGTCGTCTCAAAGATCGTCGTCCATACCGTCGATGTCTTGGTCGAAGTCGAGCATGTCGGTTAAATCATCGACAGTGGCTACAAAGTGGGTGGTGGGTGGGCGTTGAATTTCTTCATCGTCTGCATCCCAACCTTCCTGACCGTAGTCCGGCCAAGGCTCTCCTGATAAAGAGAGAGACTTTAGTGAATTCAGGATGTCACCAAAGGGCGAGTGCTGAAAGATGTCCGCGGCAGTGAACTCCATGACCGGCGCCCAATCGGATTCGATTGGCCGGGGCGCGGGAGGTTCGGAGTCCGGAGAGGAGTCCGGCACCTTGGAGTCACGGGATTCGCAAAGGACAGGGATGGTGTTCGGCTCAATCGCCATAGAGATCGTAGCCCCCGAGCTAAGGGTCGGAGCGGACGCTGGTGCAGCCTCCAGGGCACTGTTCGGCGGCAGAGCTAGATCGTGCCCATTGAAACAGTGCGGCGCGCTTGGCTGTGGCTCAAATCCATCGAAGATTAAGCCTCCGCGGATGTCGGCCGTGTAGTTCAAACTCCCAAATCTGACCTGATGGCCAGGGGCGTAGCTTTCGATCTGCTTCAGATGGCCAAGTGAATTGGCCCGCAGTGCAAAGCCGCCGAATATGAAGATCTGTCTGGGGAGATAAGTCTCACCCTGGACCGTGTCGTTGTTGATGATCGAAGGAGCCATCGGGCCTAAGGATGACGACACAGAGGAACTCTCAATGAAAGCACCAATGTCGGTGTCAAAACTGGCGGATCTCGGGTAGGGGGTCTCGAACAATGCGTCTAGGCGGATGGTAACAGGAGACAAGGGACACGATGATTTTACCCAGGTTCGGGCCCTCTCGATGGAGGTAAAACCCTACTCCTGCTTGATTAATATTGATGATATGGGTAGTACAAGAGTGGATCTACCACGAGATCAAAGAGGCTAAACCCTAGAAGCTAGCCTATGGTATGATTGTTGTTCATCCTACGGACTAAAACCCTCCGGTTTATATAGACACCGGATAGGGTTAGGGTTACATGAGTCGGTTACAATGGTAGGAGATCTACATATCCGTATCGCCAAGCTTGCCTTCCACGCCAAGGAAAGTCCCATCCGGACACGGGACGAAGTCTTCAATCTCGTATCTTCATAGTCCAGGAGTCCGACCAATGGTGATAGTTCGGCTATCCGGACACCCCCTAATCTTGGACTCCCTCAATATTCTTGATGATGAATCTGTCGGTCATTTCTTCACTTCCTAAGCCGGCAATCTCATTTGTGATAAGAGCAAGCCTAGAGTACATTTCAGCGACACCTTCACCATCCTTCATTCTGAACTTGTCAAGCTAACTTTGGAGCACATCCAACTTGGATTCCTTGACGGAGTCGGTACCTTCATGCATATCAATCAAAGTATCCCAAATTTCCTTTGCATTCTCAAGACGGCTGATTTTGTTGAATTGGGGCACAAGCCATTGAAGAGGATATCACAAGCTTGAGTGTTGTATTGCAGCATCTTCAATTCATCCGCACTAGCTTCACGGTTCGGTTCTCTCCCATCAAAGAGTTCACCTTGCAAGCCAATACACACAATAGCCCAAACGGCGGGGTTATGTACGAGAATATGCATTTTCATCTTCTGCTTCCAACTAGCAAAATTAGTGCCATCAAATTAAGGACCTCTACGGTGATAATTTCCCTCGCTAGACGCCATACTCTCCTAGGTTGTGAAACCAAGGCTATGACCATCAAAAGCTATGGAAATCAAAGAGAATGGAGACCAAAGCTCTGATACCACTTGTAGGACCTTTAAGTATGTCTAGAGGGGCGTTGATTAGACTACTTGACCAATTAAAAACTTAACCTTTTCCCAATTTTAGACTTTGGCAGATTTTAGCTATCTTAGCACAAGTCAAGCAATCTTCACACGAATCAAGAAAGCATGCAAAGAGTATATAGGCAGCGGAAATTAAAGCATGCAACTTGCAAGAATTTAAAGGGAAGGGTTTGGAGGATTCAAACGCAATTGCAGACACGGATGTTTTTGTCGTGGTTCCGATAGGTGGTGCTATGGTACATCCACGTTGATGGAGACTTCAACCCACAAAGGGTAATGGTTGTGCGAGTCCACGGAGGGCTCCACCCACGAAGGGTCCACGAATAAGCAACCGTGTCTATCCCACCATGACCGTCGCCCACGAAGGACTTGCCTCACTAGCGGTAGATCTTCACGAAGTAGGCGATCTCCTTGCCCTTACAAACTCCTTGGTTCAACTCCACAATCTTGTCGGAGGCTCCCAAGTGACACCTAGCCAATCTAGGA
Organism: Aegilops bicornis; assembly: GCA_021605145.1. Lineage (NCBI taxonomy): Eukaryota > Viridiplantae > Streptophyta > Magnoliopsida > Poales > Poaceae > Aegilops > Aegilops bicornis. The sequence continues at coordinate 691,318,973 of CM038671.1, read as the reverse complement.
GACACCACTCTCCAAGAAGTAACAAATGGTGTGTTGATGATGAACTCCTTGCTCTTATGCTTCAAATGATAGTCTCCCCAACACTCAACTCTCTCTCACAGGATTTTGATTTGGTGGAAAGAAGATTTGAGTGGAAAGCAACTTAGGGAAGTCTAGAGATCAAGATTCATATGGTAGGAATGGAATATCTTGGCCTCAACACATGAGTAGGTGGTTCTTCCTCAGAACTGGTAAGTTGGAAGTGTAGGTTTGTTCTGATGGCTCTCTCCACGAATGGAGAGGAGGTGGAGGGGTATATATAGCCTCCACACAAAATCCAACCGTTACACACAATTTACCAAACTCGGTGGGACCGAATCAACAAACTCGGTCGGACCGATTCAGTAAACCTAGTGTCCGTTAGTGATTTCGGTGGGACTACCATGCAACTCGGTAGGACCGATATGGTTAGGGTTAGGGCATAACGTAATCTCGGTGAGACCGATTACACAAACTTGGTGAGACCGATTTTGGTAGTTAGCTAACCAGAGAGTTGGTCAGGTAAACTCGGTGGGACCGATTCGCTCTTTCGATGAGACCGAAATGTTACGAAAGGGAAATAGAGAGTTTACATTGCAATCTCGGTGGGACCGATCACTCACTTCGGTTAGACCGAAACGTTACGAAGGGAAACAGAGAGATTACAATCCCATCTCGGTGAGACCGAGATCCCTATCGGTGTAACCGATTTGCCTAGGGTTTGTGGCAGTGTCTATGACATTTAAACTCGGTGGCACCGGACAGAAAGAATCGGTAGGACCGATTTTGACTTTATGTTTAGGTCATATGTGGATGTGAGAAAGTAGTTGAGGGGTTTGGAGCATATCACTAAGCACATGAAGCAAGAGGCTCATTAAGCAACATCTCATCCCTCCTTGATAGTATTGGCTTTTCCTATAGACTCAATGTGATCTTGGATCACTAAAATGTAAAATGTAGAGTCTTGAGCTTTTGAGCTTGAGCCAATCCTTTGTCCTTAATATTTTGAGGATCCACTTTCATCATCTGTGCCATGCCATTCATTGAGCTTTCCTGAAATATTTGTCTTGGAATAGCATTAGCTCAATGAGCTATATGTTGTTATGAATTACCAAAACCACCTAGGGATAGTTGCACTTTCACTCCATTTGACAGCTAGGACCCACAGGAAGGGCCTCTGTATTTCATGAAAAAAAAGTTCCCCCCGCTGACAGGTCGGACCCACCAGCTATATCTTCGCACGCAAGGAAGTGCCTCCTTATTACGCCAAAAAAAATGAATACCCCTGCTAGCTGGGACCCACCATATTGTAGCGCTGACTTGTGGGCCTACTAAGTTGACGGGGCCGGAGGGCTTTGTCAACTTAGTCAATACTCCAGTGACCGTATGATGTCCATCCAACGGCCATAGTGCTTCTTCAACCTCTGGTCTTCTTGCTCCAGCCGCCCAAAGCAGCGTCGGTCGTGCCGCCTGCTCCTTCCTCCCGTGGCCGGCTATGCTACCGCGGAGGCCCACCGCCCCCATACTACTCCCACCACTGGCCAGGCCATCCCTCCACTCACCCACACCCCGTGTTATTCTGCGGCGATGGCAGCCTCACACCGCAGCCGAACCAGTGAACGCTCATACTCCTCTTCGCGTGGGCATCCACTGTCGCGTCTTCCCGGCTCTGCGTTGTCCCCTTCCTAGGGCTCGTCGTAGTCCTCCGCCGTGGTGCTCTCGGTGCGGCGTGGTCAATGTGGTCAACGACCGACTTCCATCGGTAGAAATCTGATGCGTGGAGGCTGACGGCAATTTGGGTCCACGGCAGCCACAAGGAAGTGCCTCCTTATTACGCTGAAAATAATTATTCCTCCACGACAGCGGAGACCCACCGGACGGGCCACCAGGTATTTTGCGAAAAAATCTTTTCCCCTGAATCTGGGACCCACCGGACGGGCCACCGTATTCATGAAAAAACGTTCCCCAGCTGTCATTTCGGACCCACCGGAAGTGCCTCCTTATTACACACAAAAAAATGAATACTCCCCCTGCTAGCTGGGACCCACCTTGGTGGGAGGATGACTTGTGGGCCTACTAAGTCGACGGGGACGAAGGGCTTTGTCAACTTAGTCAATATGAACGATTCTAGCTCCAGTGACCGTACGATGTCCATCCAACGGTCGTAGTGCTTCTTCAACCTCTGGTCTTCTTGCGCCAGCCGCCCAAACCAGCGCCGGTCGTGCCGCATGCTCCTGCCTCCGGTGGCCGGCTCTGCTGCCACAGATGCCTCACCACCCCCTACTATTCCCACCGCTGGCCAGGCCCTGCGGCGACGGCAGCCTCACACCGCAGCCGAACCAGTGAACCCTCGTACTCCTCTCCGCGCGGGCTTCCACTGCCGCGTCTTCCCCGGCTCCGCGTCGTCCCCTTCCTAGGCCTCGCCGTCGTCCACCGCCGTGGTGCTCTCCGCGCGGCGTGGTCAACGTGGTCAAGGAACGACTTCCATCGGAAGAGTATCAGACGTGGAGAGGTCGATGACCGGGTCCACGGCCACATCCCAGTTTTTTGTGATTTGCCAAGTAAGTCGCTTTGTCAGGCCTGTTGGGCTGCAAATCTTTCAAGACGAGGAGAGCTTTCATTCGGCTGGCAGAGTAAATGGCCCACCAGTAATGAGAAATTTGCTGTACAGTTTCAAATATTTTTTTTTTATTTCAAGATTTTAAATTACATTAATTTTTATGCGTGGAGAATTTGTTGGATTTTATATTGACATACATTTATTTTTAAAATCATTTTGAATGTTAGTCGAAATTTCGGGATTAAAAACAGTTTGGACCACACCGAAATATGCAAAAATTCGTATAATTTTTTAACCGTGGCCACAATATGGGTTGTAATGCTAACAAAAAGAATATAGGCTCCAAAAAAACCTTAAGAATTAGCAAATGGGCTGTAAATTATTAGAAATAATGGCAGATGGGATGTATGCTGTTTTCCACAGATTTGAGGCTTTCCTAAAAAAGGTTGGCGACAAGTGGATCGTTGGATGTCCATCCAACGGCCATCGTCTTCTTCAATCTCTGCTCTTCCTGCTCCGGCCGCTCAAACAAGCGTCGGCGGGACTGCTCCCTCCTCCTCGCGGCCTGTGTCCGCCAAGCAGCCTCACCGCCCCACCGTACTCCCATCGCTGGCCTAGCCATCCCTCTAATCACCCACACCTGCTGTTATTCTCCGGCGACGGCAAACGAACCAGTAAAAACTTGTACAGTCGTACTCCCCTCCGTGTGGGAAACAACTGCCCAGTCTTCCCTGCCTCCGTGTCGTCCCCTTCCTAGGCCTCGCCGTCGTCCACCGCCGGGGTGTTCTCGGCGCGGCGTTGTCAATGTGGTCAATGACCGACTTCCATCGGAAGAAATCTTGTCGCGTGGAAGCCGACAGCTGGGTCCACGGCCGGAGCAAGGAAGTGCCTCCTTATTACGCGCAAAATAATTATTCCTCCACCTGACAGCAGGGACCCACCGGACGGGCCACCGTATTTCACGAAAAAAACGTTCCCCCCTGACTGCTGGGACCCACCAGCTACACCTTCGCACGCAAGGAAGTGCGTCCGGGCAAAAAAAACAAAAACAATTCGTCCCCCTGACTACTGGGACCCACCAGCTACATCTTCGCATGCAAGGAAGTGCGTCCGGGCAAAAAATAACGGTTCGCCCCCTGACTGCTGGTACCCACCAGCTACATCTTCGCACGCAAGGAAGTGCACGCGATCGGGACCCACCTAGTCGAGCGTCATTAGCATTGTCATTTCTGGTCGCGAACGTAATGCACATACCGGGTCGTTGTAGAGGCGCGCGACGCATACCATGTACACGCGTCACGTGGCCGTGGGTGCAAGAAAGAAAATCTGACCACGTATGTGTACATCTGGCGGGGTCTCGAACGCCTACTCGCGCATACGTACGGCCAGGGCTCGTGTACATGGCTGGGTCGGAACGGAGAAACAGCGTCGTCGTCGTGTTCATGGGGAGGCAACGGAGTGCGTCGTGTTCATGGGGTGGCAACGGAATGCGTCGTGTTCATCGGGAGGCAACAGAACAAGTGGGAGCCAACCGGCTGGGTCAGAACGGAATGTGTGGTCATGTTCATCGGGAGGGCTTGGACGGAACAGGCGATGGAAACGAGGCCTGGCGTACCGCACAACGGAGGAAACGGACCTCCTATGTTCGGAACGGGGTCCTGTTGATCGGGAGGGGTGTGGCGTACCGCAAAACGGAGGAAACAGACCTCCTACGGTCGAAACGGGGGTCCTGTTGATCGGGAGGGGTGTGGCGTACCGCAAAACGGAGGAAACAGACCTCCTACGGTCGAAACGGGGGTCCTGTTGATCGGGAGGGGTGTGGCGTACCGCCAAAAGCACGAAACCCGACCTCCTACGGTCGAAACGGGGTGGAGGGTGTGGCGTGCCAAAAGCGGACGAAACGGACTTGTGTTGGAGCGCTACGGTCGAAACGGGGGTCCTGTTCATCGGGAGGGGTGTGGCGTACCGCAAAACGGGACTCCACGGGATACTGTTCATCTCCACCGTCGACCTCCTCCAGCCTCCACGGGCTCCTGTTCATCCAGCCTCCACTGCGCGCTACTCCACCGGCTACTGTTCAACCACCCCTCCACCGTCTACTGTTCATCCAGCCCTCCACACCACGGGGTCCTGTTCAAACACCCCTCCACGGGCACCCCTCCACCATCTACTGTTCATCCAGCCCTCCACCACACCACGGGGTCATGTTCATCATGAGGCAACGCCACCGCTCGCTGTTCATCCAACCCCCCCTGAGGGAGTCCCGGACTAGGGGGTGTCCGGATAGCCGTACTATCGTCACGGCCGGACTCCAAGATTATGAAGATACAAGATTGAAGACTTCGTCCCGTGTCCGGATGGGACTTTCCTTGGCGTGGAAGGCAAGCTTGGCGATACGGATATGTAGATCTCCTACCATTGTAACCGACTCTGTGTAACCCTAACCTATCCGGTGTCTATATAAACCGGAGGGTTTTAGTCCGTGGGGCGAACAACAATCATACCATAGGCTAGCTTCTAGGGTTTAGCCTCCTTGATCTCGTGGTAGATCTACTCTTGTACTACCCATATCATCAATATTAATCAAGTAGGAGTAGGGTATTACCTCCATCGAGAGGGCCCGAACCTGGGTAAAAACATCGTGTCCCTTGTCTCCTATTACCATCCGCCTAGACGCGATTCGGGACCCCCTACCCGAGATCCGCCGGTTTTGACACCGACATTGGTGCTTTCATTGAGAGTCCCTCTGTGTCGTTACCGATAGGCCCGATGGCTCCTTCGATCATCAACAACGACGCGGTCCAGGGTGAGACTTTTCTCCCCGGACAGATCTTCGTATTCGGCGCCTTTGCACCGCAGGCCAATTCGCTTGGCCATCTGGAGCAGATCGAAAGCTACGCCCCTGGACATCAGGTCAGATTTGGAAGTTTGAACTATACGGCCGATATCCACGGAGACTTGATCTTCGACGGGTTCGAGCCGCAGCCAAGCGCGCCACACTGTTTCGATGGGCATGATTTAGCTCTGCAGCCGAACAGTGCCCTGGAGGCCGCACCAGTATCCGCTCCGACCCTTAATCCGGAGCCGGATTCCCCGATCGAGGAGGAGTGGTTGGACACCGCCTCGGGGGCTACAATCTCTACGGCGATTGAGCCGAACTCCATCCCTGTCCTTTGCGAAGACCTCGACTCCAGGGTGCCGGACTCCTCTCCGGACTCCGAACCCCCCGCGCCCCTGCCAATCGAATCCGATTGGGTGCTGGTCATGGAGTTCACTGCCGCGGACATCTTTCAGCACTCGCCCTTTAGCGACATCCTGAATTCACTAAAGTCTCTCTCTTTATCCGGAGAGCCCTAGCTGGACTACGGACAGGAAGGTTGGGATGCGGACGACGAAGAAATTCAACGCCCACCCACCACCCACTTTGTAGCCACTGTCGATGATCTAACCGACATGCTAGACTACGACTCAAGACATCGGCGGTATGGACGACGATGCGGAGGCGACCAAGACCCAGCACCTACAGGGCACTGGAAGGCTACCTCGTCATATGACATATATATGGTGGACATCCCAAAAGATGGGAACAACGATGGAACAACGGAGGATGACCCCTCCAAGAAACAGCCGAAGCGCCGACATCAGCGGCGCCGCTCTAAATCCCGCCACAATAAAAACGTTGATTCCGGCACGGGAGATAATAACACCGGACGAGTGAAGACAACCCCTCCAGCAGGACTCGGTAGCGGGAGGAGGGAGAAGCAAGCCCGCCTGACGGCGGCGTAAAAACAGGTTGAGGACGATAATTATGCGCCTCCCTTCAAGATGAGGCAAGCCTCGACGACCATTTAATTTGTCGTGCACGAGGATCCCGCCAACAGGAGCGTTTCAAACGCAGGCTTATAGCCACGGCAAGCAACCTCAAGAAAAAGCAGCAACAGCTTAGAGCTGATCAAGACACCTGCTAGGTGACGGATGGATGAAGTCCTAGCAGCCAAGAGTATGAACTCAAACGCCCCTCCAAAAGCTACCCCAAACGCAGGTCGTTGCCTCGACTAGAGGAGGAAGCACCCAAGTCACCAGCGCATGACATGGCAGACCGGCCACCCCGTGGCCGCGACAGAGAAGCCTCTCGTCCCTCCGCTGAAGCCACACCCCGACGCCGTTCAAAAAGTACCAAGGCACGGGAAAACGCGCCGGACTTGCGAGATATATTGGAGGATAAGGCAAAACATACAAGATCGATCTATGGATCGCGTGGGCGCCCAGCAACGCGGGATGATTACCGTCGCGCGGATACAAAGAAACCGGTGGGCGAACACGATGAGACAAAGCTCATATGAGCTACGTCGTGATATAGCCCAATATAGAGGTGCCGCACGCCCACTATGCTTCACAGATGAAGTAATGGATCACCAAATCCCCGAGGGCTTTAAACCCGTAAACATCGAATCATACGATGGTACCACAGATCCTGCGGTCTGGATCGAGGATTATCTCCTCCATATCCACATGGCCCGCGGTGATGATCTACATGCCATCAAATACCTCCCACTCAAGCTTAAAGGACCAGCTCGACATTGGCTCAATAGCTTGCCGCCAGAATCAATTGGTTGTTGGGAGGACCTGGAAGCCGCATTCCTTGACAACTTCCAGGGAACATATGTGCGACCACCAGACGCCGATGACCTTAGCCACATAATTCAGCAGCCAGAAGAATCGGCCAGACAATTCTGGAGTCGGTTCCTAACAACGAAAAATCAAATCGTTGAATGTCCGTATGCAGACGCCCTTGCAGCCTTCAAACATAACATCCGCGACGAGTGGCTTGCCCGGCACCTAGGCCAGGAAAAGCCGAAATCTATGGCAGCCCTCACAACCCTCATGTCTCGCTTTTGTGCGGGAGAGGACAGCTGGCTAGCTCGAAGCAACAACTTGGCCAAACATCCTGATAGTCCGGATACCAAGGATAGCAATGGCAGGCCGCGTCACAACAAGAACAAGCGCCACATTAACGGCGATAATACTGAACATACGGCCATCAATGCCGGATTCAGAGGCTCTAAACCCGGTCAACGGAAGAAGCCATTCAAAAGATATACCCAGGGCCCGTCAAAACTTGGACCGAATACTCGATCGCTTGTGCCAGATACATGGCACCCCTGAAAAACTAGCCAATCACACCAACAACGATTGTTGGGTGTTCAAGCAGGCAGGCAAGCTAAGTGCCGAACTCAATGACAAGGGGCTGCATAGCGATGACGAGGAAGAGCCCCGGCCGCCGAACAATAGAGGACAGAAAGGTTTTCCCACACAAGTGCGGACGGTGAACATGATATACGCAACCCACATACCCAAAAGGGAGCGGAAGGCGTGCACTACGGACGTATATGTGATGGAGCCGGTCGCCCCAAAGTTCAACCCATGGTCTTCCTGCCCGATCACCTTCGATCGAAGGACCACCCCACTAGCATCCGTCCACGGCGGCTTCGCGCATTGGTTCTTGACCCAATTATTGACGGATTTCACCTTACCAGAGTCTGATGGGCGGCGGTAGCAACTGAACCTGCTTTATCGAGGATCTGATGTGCAAAATGGGCATAGACCCCTCAAGGATTAAACCTACAAAGATGACCTTTAAAGGCGTCATACCGGGTGTAGAGGCCAATTGTACAGGCTCAGTCACACTCGAAGTGGTCTTCGGATCTCCGGATAACTTCCAAAGCGAAGAGTTAATCTTCGACATCGTCCCATTCCGCAGCGGCTACCATGCACTGCTCGGACGAACCGCATTTGCAAAGTTCAATGCGGTGCCTCACTACGCATACCTCAAGCTCAAGATGCTAGGCCCTCGAGGAGTAATCACGGTGAATGGAAACACCGAACGCTCTCTCTGAACGGAGGAGCATACGGCGGCCCTCGCGGCGGAGGTGAAAAGCAGCCTCTCACGGCAATTCTCGAGTCTGGCCACTAAGCGTCCGGACACCGCCAAGCACTCCCGGAGTAACGTGCAACAAGACCACCTGGCACGATTCAAGCACGAGTAGCAATCCGGCCCCAACCCCAGCCCTCGCAAAATTGCGACCCTAGTATTACGCGTACATAATTACGCTCTGGAGATAGCATGGGCATATGGGGAGGGGCAAGACAACGGCATGCCAAGAACGCGGCTCGACCACACCAGGGGCTCCCGTTGGTGTCATTTCCTTTTTTCTTTTTTCTTCCTTTTTTTTTACTTTCAGGACTCCGTCTTTGAGAAGTCCTGTCCGGCACTTGAATCGCCGAACTCACGATGCAACAGCCAGGGAAGCGGAAAGACACGTCGAGTATTCAGGTGGTCTCAATTACGAGCATTATACCTGTTTTGCATATCATCCAGCAGCTTACCCCTGGAGGGGGACATGTTAGATAGTCCCATCCCTTGCTTATCGCACTATTTGTATCGTTCTGCTTCCATTGCAGTACCTTTATGAATAAACAATATATAGCTTTTGCTTATTATTACTCTACTTCCTTTATATATACATATGTTCATTTCATGACATGTTGCAACCGTACACTTTGGTACGGCCAATACACCAGGGCCTTAAGTATCCCAAAATTATGGTGTGATAAGTCCGAACACTTTCGCAAGTGCGGCACCCGAACTTATAGCATTATATGAATTGGCTCCGAATCATGTCTTGGGTCAATAGTTGGGTTTGCCCGGCTCCCGTGTTTTGGTACCTTATGTTCCGCTATATCGGCTAAGGTAGCACCGGGAGAACCACTGCGATTGTGCCCCAGTTATGCTGGGTCGAGCACCTCAGTGGAGAAAGCTAAAACTGCTCATGATAAGGCGAGAGCTGGTCGCTGTTCGGGAGGTTTTTTCGGGTCCCTAAAGACTTATGCCGCTTAGAGCGAGGAACCGGAATTGTCCGCCAAGGCGTGGATAGCGCCCGAACTCGGTCTTCCGAATACTAGGGGCTTCGCGAAATTTAAAATTATAGAATTCTATGGCTAAGTGAGAGTGTTCAAGCAATATAAGTCCGGTTGCGTTGTTCGTTGTGTTGAGCGCCTCCCTAGATGGACCCAAGAATGGGAACAAGAGTGCTCAAGTTTATCCCGAACACCCCAGCACTCGTGGCATGGGGGCTGAAGCCAACGACTTGCCATCTCTCAAATTTGATAAACGGCCACACAGAAGGTAATATTTTAAATTAATAAGCGTTGCTTAGCGCATATGAACAAGTTTTCAGCGTACAGGATAACAAATGCGAGTTTATTCAAAAATTACATCCTTGGAGCACTCATCCGCTATTCGGCGGGCACCCTTCAGGAGGCCCTCATAGTACATTTCGGGCGTCCGATGCTCATGGCCCTTCGGTGGCCCGTCCGTCACAAGCCTCTCCGCATCCAGCTTGCCCCAGTGCACTTTAGCACGGGCAAGGGCCCAACGGACACCTTCAATGGAGACGGAGCACTTGATGACTTCAAGCCGCGGACAGGCATCCACAAGCCGCTGCACCAAGCCGAAGTAGCTCCCGGGCATGGCCTCCAATGGCCACGGCCGCACTATAAGGCCCTTCATGGCCTGTTCAGCGACCTTATGGAGCTCGACCAGCTGCTTCAGCTGGTCGCTCAGGGGCACCGGATGGTCGGCCTCAGCATACTGAGACCAGAACACCTTCTCCGTGGAGCTCCCCTCCACAGGCACGGTAGAATGCGGCAGCATCGGGACGCACTCTGGGGCAAATCTTGAATGCTCTGGAGAGCTCCGAATCCGGGTAAGTAACAGGTAATTGACCTTTACATTCTTGCTTTGCATAAATAATGCCTTACCCGCCGCTATCTTCTTTAGTGCTTCAATTTCTTGGAGGGCTTTTTGGGCCTCGGCCTTAGCAGCTTTGGCACTCTCAAGAGCCGAGGCAAGCTCAGACTCTCGGGTCTTCGAGTCACGCTCCAAACCCTCATGTTTTTTCACGAGAATATGGAGCTCTTGCCGCACCTCCGCCAGCTGCGCCTCCCCTTTCTCTCGCTCGGTGCGTTCCGCAGCCGCTTTGTTTTCGGCCACGGACACCGCTTCCCTCAGGGTCGCCACCTCGTTCGTGGCCCCTGCAGTACCCATGTTATTCCTGTTATTTTTCGCAACCAAAACCTTTTCTATAAGGTATTTCTTTGATAAGGTATTACTTACCTTCCTTGTCCTCGAGCTCCTTCTTGGCTTGTCCGAGCTCGTTCTCAGACTGCTCGAGGTTCTGCTTCAATGCATTGACCTCCGCAGATAGTGCGGCAGAGGTCAACAGCGCAGCCTGCATTCCCATATTGACATTCTTATGTTAGACTCCTGCATATATCTTTTTAGATCCTTAGTCCGGCTTTTCCTTCCGAACACCGAACTAAGCATCAGGGGCTATTGTCTATGCAGATATATTTTTACATATTCTAAAAACATACCTCAAAGCCTGTTAGAAGGCTGGTACAGTCTTCGGTCAGTCCGCTCTTGGCGGACTGAACTGTCCGGATCACCGCACTCATAACAGTGCGGTGCTCCTCCTCGATGGAAGCGCCGTTAAGCGCTTACAGTAAGCTATCCGGTGCCTCCGGTTGGACGGAGCACACCGGCGTCTTACCCTTCTTCCGAAGGGTCCGCTTGCTGGACTCCGGAACCACTGAAGGTTCCGGCATGGAGACCGGACAAGCGTCGGGCCTAGAGCCCTTGGGGGTCTTACCCCCTGTGCGCCTGGAGTCCGGGAGGTCGCCTTGTGGCACCTCCTTCCCTACCTCCTCTTGACCAAGCCCCTCTTGGGGCCCCGCCGCAGCATCGTCCGCAGCGTGAGGCGAGGAGGCGGTCGGAAGCGAGGTACTCTCCATTTCCGACGAGCCCAGGGACCCGCTCGATGAATCGGCGAACTCGCCCTTGGGCGGGCTGCACGGTTGTTCGACATTAGAGAACACTCTGCAATAACAAAAAGCCATGGGTATCCGGACACTTACGATCTCGCTAGGGGCTTGGAACCTGTAGGCCAATCCTCCTCGTCGTCGTCGACGTTAGTGGAGAAGTCCGGAGGAAGGTTTCTTCCCTTCTTGGACCCTCCGGCCTCCCCAGTTGGGGCGGCCTTCCTTTTCTTCTCCTCCCTCTCTGGGGGAGGAGCTTCTTCTTCCTCCTCCTCGTCTTTAGGAGAAGATTCCGCTTCGGAATCTGATAGCACCTGGCGTCGGGAGCTCCTTCGAGTTCCCGTGGCCTCCTTCTTGGCCTTCTTCTCCGGCACCACATGGGGTGCCGGAGCCAGCAGCCCCGTCAACTGGGCGTCCGCTGGGCCTTCTGGCAAAGGAGTCGGACAGCTAATCTGTCCGGACGTCTTCAGCCAGCCCTGCCAAAAAATAGGGAGTATTTAGATCCCACATAGAGTCAATCTATGAAAAAAGAGTCCCGTGAAGGGTAAAATAACTTACCTCGCCGGCTTGACGCTCCGAGCTGTATCCGCGATCTTTGGTAGCGGATGCTGGGGCTTCGGCACCCTTGAACAACACCTTCCAGGCGTCTTCGTACGTAGTGTTGAAGAGCCGGCTCAAGGTTCGGTGCTGTGCCGGATCGAACTCCCACAAGTTAAAGGCCTGTTGTTGGCATGGGAGAATCCGGCGGATGAGCATCACCTGGATTACGTCGGCAAGCCTAAGATTCTTGGCCACCAGGTTTCGGACGCATGTTTGAAGTCCGGATGTCTCGTCCGAATTCCCCCACGTCAGGCCCGTCTCTTTCCATGGCGAGAGCCGTGTGGGAAGCCAGATCTGGTCGGGGCCGCCACCCATTGGGTGTTGCGGGGCTCGGTGATGTAGAACCACCCGATTGCCACCCTTTATTGTCTCCACGAAGGCGCCTTGAGCCATGGGACTTTGGCCATCTTGCCGACCATGGCGCCTCAAGACAGCTTGACAGCCGCCCACTACCTTGGCCGGACGTTGAAGATCTTCAGCCATGAGCGAAGTGGGGCTGGATCTGAAGGAAAGCCTCGCCTGACGATAAACGCCGAGATGTTGAGGATGAAATTGGGGCGGATAGTGGAAGTCCAGGCCGTAATAGTACATGAGCCCCCGGACAAATGGGCGAAGTGGAAAACCTAGTCCGCGGAGGAAGTGGGGAGAAACACTACCCTCTCATGGGGCCTGGGGGTGGGAATAAGTTTCCCCGCATCGGGCAACCTGTGCGCGATGTTGCCGGACAAGTATCCGGCTTCCCGCAGTCTTGTGATGTGCCCCTCCGTGACGGAGGAGGCCATCCACCTGCCTCCCGCTCCTGACATGGTTGGAGAAGGTTGAGGTGGGATGTGCGGACTTGGGCGCTGGAGCTTTCGAAAGCGGCGGAAATGGATAATCAAAGAAGGAAGAAGGCGTGGGTGAAAAGGTGGATCCTTATCCCCTTATATGGATGGACGACGCTATCGTCCCCACCAACTGGTAAAACTCGCTTATTTCCCAGCGTCGTAATCAATGGCGCGGATGGGTTACCCACGTCCGTATTGATGAGAATCCCGGAATAAGGGGGCACGATCTATGCTTTGATAAGACGTGCCAAGGAAACCGCCTCGCTAAACACGCTGAGGTGGAACAATAAAAAACGATTCATATAAAGGCCTGGCCGTGGTGTGATGTCACGCCGCGGAATACGTCAGCAGATCTGTGCAAAAATTGTTCTCTCTACGGTGTTATGTGGAACTTGTTTTGCAGAGCCGGACACTATCCTGGTGTTCAAAACCTTCTATGAAGTATTCGGAGGAGGAACCCGCCTCGCAATGCCGAAGACAATCAACGCGCCGGACTCATCGTCATTGAAGTCTGGTTCAGGGGCTACTGAGGGAGTCCCGGACTAGGGGGTGTCCGGATAGCCGGACTATCGTCATGGCCGGACTCCAAGATTATGAAGATAAAAGATTGAAGACTTCGTCCCGTGTCCGGATGGGACTTTCCTTGGCGTGGAAGGCAAGCTTGGCGATACGGATATGTAGATCTCCTACCATTGTAACCGACTCTGTGTAACCCTAACCTATCCGGTGTCTATAAAAACCGGAGGGTTTTTAGTCCGTAGGACGAACAACAATCATACCATAGGCTAGCTTCTAGGGTTTAGCCTCCTTGATCTCGTGGTAGATCTACTCTTGTACTACCCATATCATCAATATTAATCAAGCAGGAGTAGGGTATTACCTCCATCGAGAGGGCCCGAACACAGGTAAAAACATCGTGTCCCTTGTCTCCTATTACCATCCCCTAGACGCACGCAGTTCGGGACCCCTACCGAGATCCGCCGGTTTTGACACCGACACCCCCATAGCGATCACTGTTCATCCCAGAGGCAGCATCGATCGGCTTGATTAGCAGCGATGGCGAAGGAATCGCTCGATCAGGTTCAGTTAACAGCCATCGATCGATCGCTCGGGTTCAGTAACGCATAGCCTGCAATGCAATCGCTCGGGTTCAGTTAGAGCCCAACGCCTCGCTCGGGTTCACATAGAGCCAACGCCTCGCACACGCTGCAGCGTCGTCTCACGAGAGAAAGCAGCGCATCGCCGCCCCGACCTCCCACCGTAACCGGAACTCCCGAAATTTTCCTCCCCTCGCTTCTACCACGGTTTTTCCGTCATGCACGGCCCAAAGAATGTCATGCAGCTCGTCTACGGCCCGTCCGGGACGAAAAGCCCATTTTACATCATGAGTTTTTGTCACGGTAGGAGCCCACCACATCTATGATGATACCGGGTTTTGTCACAATTATCGTCATAGAAGTGTCATATGTATGACAGAAAAAAAAATCGTTCGGCCCAAAATGTCACAGATGTGTATTTTTTTTGTAGTGAGTCCATATGCCCCGAAACTTTACGAAGAATATTTATGGGCCAGAAGGAACACAACGGGGCCCGGCTACGCCTGGGGGGTGCCCCGAGGGAGGCACAACTCACCAGGGTGCGCCAGGAGACCTTGGCGCGCCCTGGTGGGTTGTGCCCACCCCGGGTGCCCCCCGGACCAGCTCTTTTCTCTTTAAATATCCCAATATTCCAGAAACCCTAGGGGAGTCGACAAAATATTCATCCAGCCGCCACAGAGTCCAGAACCACCAAAACCAATCTAGACACCATCTCGGATGGGGTTCACCACCTCCATTGGTGCCTCTCCGATGATGTGTGAGTAGTTCTTTGTAGACCTACGGGTCCATAGTTAGTAGCTAGATGGCTTCCTCTCTCTCGCTGAATTATCAATACAATGGTCTCTTGGAGATCCATATGATGTAACTCTTTTTGCGGTGTGTTTGTTTGGATCTGATGAACTTTGAGTTTATGATCAGTTATATCTTTTTATATCCATGAAAGTTATTTGAGTTTATTTGATCTCTTATATGCACGATTACTTATAGCCTCGTATTTCTTCTCCGATATTTGGGTTTTGTTTGGCCAGCTTGATCTATTTATCTTGCAATGGGAAGAGGTGCTTTGTAGTGGGTTCGATCTTACGGTGCTTGATCCCGTGATGTAAAAGGGAACCGACACGTATGTATCGTTGCTACTAAGGATAAAACGATGGGGTCTATCTCTACATAGATAGATCTTGTCTACATCATGCCATCGTTCTTATCGCATTACTCCGTTTCTCCATTAACTTAATACACTAGATGCATGCTGGATAGTGGTTGGTGTGTGGAGTAATAGTAGTAGATGCAGGCACAAGTCAGTCTACTAATCTTGGACGTGATGCCTATATAATGATCATTGCCTGGATATCGTCATAATTATTTGAAGTTCTATCAATTTCCCTATAGTAATTTGTTTACCCATCGTTTGCTATTTTTCTCGAGAGAAGCCACAAGTGAAATCTATGGCCCCCGGGTCTTCTTTCTCATATATTTTCCTTTGCGATCTACTTTTTCCTTGCTTTTATTTTTAGATCTATTAAACCAAAAATACAAAAATACCTTGCTGCAATTTATTCTTATTTATTTTGTTTGGCGTTCGATCTATCAATATACTACAATTCCTCGCGTCCGTTTTGCCTATCTTGAGGCGTCGTACCCCGGAAGGGATTGACAACCCCTTTAACATGTCGGGTTGCAAGGATTTGTTATCTGTGTGCAGGGGCTGTTTATGTTTTGCTTGGTTCTCCTGCTGGTTCGATAACCTTGGTTTCATATCTCAGGGAAATACCAACCGCCGCTGTGTTGCATCATCCCTTCCTCTTTGGGGAAATACAGATGTAGCTTCAAGCGACATCTAAATGAATTTCTGGCGCCGTTGCCGGGGAGGATCTTCAACATATACCAGATTCCTAATCACAAATCTCATCTCCTCGCAATTTACATTATTTGCCATTTGCCTCTCGTTTTCCTCTCCCCCACTTCACAAAAATTTGCCGTTTTATTCGCCTCTCTTTTTTTGTTCGCCGTTTTCTTGCCGGATCTGTTTTTGTGTGCAATTTTGTTGTGAAGTCATCATGACTCAAGAGAACACCAAATTGTGTGACTTCTCAAATACCAACAACAATGATTTTATTGGCACTCCGATTGCTCCTCCCGCCACTAGTGCGGAGTCTTGTGATATTAATACTGCTTTGCTGAATCTTGTTATGAAAGATCAATTTTCCGGTACTCCTAATGAGGATGTCGCGTCCCATCTTAATACCTTCACGGAATTAAGTGATATGCAAAATAAAAAAGATGTGGACAATGATGTGGTGAAGATGAAATTACTTCCGTTTTCTTTGTGTGATGCTGCAAAATTTTGGTTCTCTTCTTTGCCTCGCAATAGTATCGATTCTTGGAACAACTGCAAAGATGATTTCATCACTAAGTATTTTCTGCCCGCAAAAATTATTTCCCTTAGAACCGAGATCATGAATTTCAAGCAACTTTAACATGAGCATGTTGCACAATCTTGGGAAAGGATGAAAATGATGCTACGGAATTGCCCAACTCATGGGTTAAATCTTTGGATGATTATACAAAAAATTTATGCAGGGTTGAATTTTGTTTCTCGTAATCTTTTAGATTCCGCCGTGGGTGGTACCTTTATCAAAATTACTTTGGGTGAAGCCACCAAATTTCTTGATAATATCATGGCAAATTATTCACAATGGCATACCGAAAGGGTTCCTACTAGTAAAAAGGTTAGTTCAGTTGAAGAAATTTCTTCTTTGAGTGAAAAAGTTGATGCTCTTATGAAATTGGTTTCTAGTAAAAGTGCTCCTATTGATTTTAATGGTATGCCTTTGTCTACTTTGATTGAGCAAAATAGTGATGCTATAGATGTGAATTTTATCTCTCGAAATAATTTCAATAACAATGCTTATAGAGGTAATTTTATCCTAGGCATTTGCCTAGTAATTCCTCTAATAATTATGGTAATTTCTATGGAAATCAATCTTATAATAATAATAGGAACACCTCTGATCTTGAGAATAATATTAACGAATTTATCAATACACAAAAAAGTTCAACACTTCCCTAGAAGAAAATTTGAGTAAGATTGATGATTTGTCTAGAAGGGTTGATAGAATTGCTCATGATGTAGAAAATCTCAAGAAGAAAACTTTTGTGCTTAAGGTTGATCAATCATTTAAAGCTCTTTATGTTTCTATGGATGAAAGTAAGAAAAGAACCGCTACGCTTAGAGCTAGAGGAGAATTGTTAGAAAAATCGTTTTCTAGTGATTTCTTTCGCAAAAGTGATGAAGAACTTAAAATGATTGGTGTTTCTTACATTGATTATTTGTTTAGTAAAGTTAAGATTGATGAAAAATGTACTGGAGAAGAGTCAACATTAGTTAGAAGGCGTCCCAATATTTCGGAGGGTGAAAATCTTGTTGAGAAAATTGATAAAAGTGGGTTTGAAGAGGTCAAGACTTTAACTAGTGATGTGCCTACTCTTTTGGATTAGAAATACTTTAATTATGATAGTTGCTCTTTGATTGATTGTATTTATTTGTTGCAATCCATGATAAATTCACCTCATGCCTATGAACAAAATAAAGCTTTTACTAAACATATTGTTGATGCTATGATGAAAGCTTTTGAGGAAAAATTGGTATTAGAAGTATCAATTCCTAGAAAATTGCATGATGAATGGGAACCTACTATCAAAGTCAAGATTAAAAATTGTGAGTGTTTTACTTTGTGTGACTTGGGTGCTACTATTTTCACAATTCCGAAATCTTTATGTGATGTGCTTGGACTTACCGATCTTGAAGAATGCTCTTTAAATTTGCACTTAGCGGAATCTACTATTAAAAAGCCTATGGGAAGAATAAATGATCTTATTATTCTTGCAAATAGGAATTATGTGCCCATAGATTTTATTGTTCTTGATATTGATTGCAATCCGTCTTGTCCAATTATTCTTGGTAGACCGGTTTTACGCACTATCGGTGCCGTGTTTGTATGAAAGAAGGCAATATTAAGTTCCAATTTCCTTTGAGGAAGGGTATCGAACACTTTCCTAGAACAAGGATTAAGCCACCTTATGAATCAATCATGAGGGCATCTTATGGATCTCGAACCAAAGATGACAAAAGTTAGATCCTTGCTTTATGCCTAGTCAAGGGCGTAAAACTATAGCGCTTGTTGGGAGGCAACCCAATGAATAAAATTTACTTTTGCTTTTTGCTTTATGTTCTTGAGTGTTTGCAAAATTATGCTACGTTTATGATTGTATTTTTTGTGTTTTAATTAGTGTTTGTGCCAAGTAAAGCCTTTAGGATCTTCTTGGGTGATTGTTGTTTGATCTTGCTGAAAAATAGAAACTTATGCACTCAGTAAAATAATTTTAATAAATTACATAAAAGTGATTTTGCCCTGATTGTTTTTGCAGAAGATTAATATACAAATTACCCTGGTCGTCCTAATTTTTTATAATTTTTTGAGTTACATAAGTATTCGAAATAGTCACATTTCTACAGACTATTCTGTTTTGACAGATTCTGTTTTCTTTGCGTTGTGTGCTTATTTTGATGGCTCTATGGTTTTCTTTGATGAGTTTTTGCCATAGAAAAGTTGGAATACAGTAGATATAATACAAAAACAAAATATGAATTGGTTTGATACAGTACTTATAGTAGTGGTTTGCTTTCTTATACTAACAGATCTCACGAAGGTTTTGTTGAGTTTTGTGTGATTGAAGTTTTCAAGTTTTGGGTTATCGTATGAAGGAAGGATGGAAGAGCCTAAGCTTGGGGATGCCCCGACATCCCAAGCTATTATCCAAAAATGAGCAATTAACTAAGCTTGGGGATGCGCCCGAGTGGCATCCCCGCTTTCTTCCAATGACCATCGGTATTTTACTCGAAGCTATATTTTTATTCGTCACATGATATGTGTTTTGCTTGGAGCGTCTGAAGGAAATATTCCCTAGAGGCAATAATAAAGTTATTATTTATTTCCTTATTTCATGATAAATGTTTATTATTCATGCAAGAATTGTATTAACTGGAAACATAATACATGTGTGAATACATAGACAAACATAGTGTCACTAGTGTGCCTCTACTTGACTAGCTCGTTAATCAAAGATGGTTAAGTTTCCTAACCATAGACATGAGTTGTCATTTGATTAACGGGATCACATCATTAGGAGAATGATGTGATTGACTTGACCCATTCTGTTAGCTTAGCACTTGATCTTTTTGTATGTTGCTATTGCTTTCTTCATGACTTATACATGTTCCTCTGACTATGAGATTATGCAACTTCCATTTACTGGAGGAACACTTTGTGTGCTACCAAACGTCACAATGTAACTGGGTGATTATAAAGGTGCTCTACAGGTGTCTCCGAAGGTACTTGTTGGGTTGGCGTATTTCGAGATTAGGATTTTCCACTCCGATTGTCGGAGAGGTATCTCTGGGCAAGACAGAGTTTGCACCTTAACAGTCTTTCAAAGAACCCCAGCCCTCCAAGCCCTCCAAGAACCCCAGCCCTCCAAGACAGAGTTTGCACCTTAACAGTATTTCGAGATTAGGAATAACATAGCATAAAAGAACCCCAGCCCTCCAAGCAAGACAGAGTTTGCACCTTAACAGTCTTTCTCACTACAACATCATCCACTTCCTCTCCATCAATAACTTCATCCTCCTTAGGATTGTACTCTGGTCATCATTGATAACTCCACTACCTTCTTGGACCTCATCACTTCTACCTTCTTGTACATCATTTGTTTTCCTAATCATCGATGCTATTGCACCGATGCCAAGGGTCTGGAACATCCGATTGTTCCTCATGATATTTCTAGCCCTAACCTTCTCGTACTCGATGAGAGGCTCTTCTTTGCATGATAAAGGAAACATAACTATTAGGTGAATGTTTGGAATGTTTGGAATACATGAATGTTTGGAATACATATCTTATGAAATTTTATTATCATTTAATCCTAGTTATTCGGTAAGGAAGACTAATGACACAGGCACAATTAAGCCAGCTTATTCAGATTGCAGCAATACATTTCACTTAGCATATTAAGACACAGATTTTATGAAACTGACAGTATAACCACAAGGAGCAAGTTGCATACCAACGGTTGGCCTCACGTTTGACCTTGTCATCCTTGCCATGGATGATCTTGAGGTGGTGCTTGCAAAATAGAATAAACAACAATCAGATACAACAGGGATAAAGTAAAATGATGCACTTGTATCAATAAAGGAAAGCATTTGGACCATCATGCACATACATGTAATACATGTGAAACAAACTTGATGGATCAACAATACAGTGATCTAGTGTTATTAATTAAGCAAACATGTAAGTGCACTAAACAAGCATGCATGTACCTTTGGAAAGATATGAAGCATCTCTTAATATCTTCACTACATCAAGCAGGAGGTAGTAATGTACATCAAGAAATCTTCCTAGTGCCTCATATAAAGTACACAACAAGCAAGCAAAGTGCTAGTAGTACTGCTTGATGCAAACCCTAACCATATGTATGCTAGCAAGCAACTGAATTGAAGCAAACTATATATGTGAAGCAATGCATTAGCGATAGTATATGTGAAGCAGAACTACACCAACCTAAGTGAATAAAGGTTGTGGTACGGAGACAAGAAACAGAACTTCAGATGTATTACAATTATATATAGTTGGATAAAAATACGATTACACTTAATTCTACTTCATTAATGTGGATTAGCAAAAACAACTATTTACAACAATTACTTTTATGTTTTAACTTGCAATTTTATCCATGTACCTGCAATCATCTATAAGCAAATGAATTACTCAATTGTTTTCCCTAATGGAGGCAAGCTTATGCATTCAGAGCAACTGATTGCCCAACAGTTGATGAATAAAGAAGCAAGCAGTGTTAACAATAATAATAGGCCTTGAAATCATGCTTATGCAGGCAATTTAGAAGAGTATATTAAAACACCAAAACTTATCTAGCACCAATATGGTATATATTAAAACTAGTCATACTCCTTAACACACCAGGAATTCCAATACCACAGTAAGTACTAAGCATTCTCTTTTTCACTGGAAAGAAGAACACAAGCTTCATGCACATATCATAAAAGAAGAACACTGCTACAAACCCCATGGGCACAACATAAAAGAAGTCTTCTACTTGAACAATCAGGATGGGCGTGCAACAAGAACCCTAACCCCATCATGTTCTAGCCATGAACAAGAGGGAGATCATCCCCACGAACCCCATGAAAATAAACCCTGACCCCATGAACCCTAACCCTAACCCCATGAACCAGACGGAGATGCTAACCCTAGAAGATCCTAACCCTAGAAGATCCACCGAACCAGAGGGGAGATGGATCCAGCAGATGAAGGGAGATGGATCCACCGAATATCGAGGGGAGATGGAGAAGTACCTAGGGGAGGATGATGTTGATGATGCAGCGGTAGTAAATCGTCGATGTAGCGCCCGCCGTCGTCGATGTAGTCGATGTAGCCGCCGTAAATCGTCGATGTAGTCGATGTAGTCGATGTAGCCGCCGTCGTCGTTGATGTAGTCGATGTAGTCGATGTAGCCGAGGAGGATTAAATGCGTCGGGGAGGGCGGTATGACATGTGTGGCGACGAACAAGGGAGGGAGGGAGTGGGGCGGCGGGGCGGCACGGAGGAGGGGAGGGAGTGGTGCGGCGGGGCGGTGCAGAGCAGGGGAGGGAGTGGGGCGGTGGGGCGGCGCGGAGCAGGGGAGTGAGGGGGAAGAAGCTAGGGTTCGTCGGGGAGGGGAATGGAATGGGGAAATTTTGGGGAGTGGGAGGGGAGGATCACGCGGGTATAGTGGGAGAGGGTGGTGGGCCCCGAATGGTAGTGGGAGAGAAGTGGTGGGAAATTTTAGGTGGGGTGGGAGGGAAAATTTGGTGCTCGGAGGAAATTTTGGTGGGGTGGGAGGAAATTTTCACCAGTTTTAGAGGTTTTGAGGCAGAAAAATAGGGTTTTTTGTAAACTTTGTAGAAATCATGGTTAAAATAATACCGAGTAGCTCAAGAAAACATCCGTATTGCAAGTTTAGTATTTTTGCTAGTTGGTAGGCCACATTTCATGATGTGACGCGGAGGTCTCCCATTTTTTTGTTTTTTTTTGAATTTTTTACGGTGTTTTCAAAAATCGGCCGATTTAAATCATGGCTGACCGTCCGTGGCTAGGGTTTGATCCATGCCAATCATTGTCGATTCTGTGATGAAATGCCTACCTATGAAGCTAAAAAGCATTTTGGCAAAAATAACGGGCAAGCTATGGAGGACCCATGATTCAAATTCCAGCGGTTCAATTTGAATCGGCGAAGGTGGTCTGAATTGCGGGAGTAGCTACGAGGGTCGGAAATGCATGCTTTTGGCGACCGTCCGTAAAATAGGGTCTACTTTGAGATAGACATGGAATGGCGCCGTTAGGGGTGACCCTCCTTGTAGCCGCTTCACTTAAAAAACGCATGTCTTTAGCATTCAAAAATGAAAACGGTTTTCTTGTTAAACAAGTTGGAACCTCGCTTTGGCAACATTGTTTGCCATCACAAGACGGAGGCATGCACCAAATTTTGGCATATTATCAGAAACTATTCATCGGATGCGTCCATATCATTGCTAGTTTGGCTTGAAAGACATGAATCTTCGTTCATGGTAGGTCGTTTTTTAGAACACTTTTTCAAGAAAACATCCGTATTGCAAGTTTAGTATTTTTGCTAGTTGGTAGGCCACATTTGATGATGTGACGCGGAGGTCTCCCATTTTTTTGATTTTTTTGAATTTTTTACGATGTTTTCAAAAACCGGCCGATTTTGTCGCGGCGACCATCCGTGGCTAGGGTTTGATCCATGCCAATCTGTTGTTGATTCTGTGATGAAATGCCTACCTGTGAAGCTAAAAAGCATTTTTGGCAAAAATAACGGGCAAGCTATGGAGGACCCGTAGTTCAAATTCCAGCCGGTTCAATTGAATCGGCGAAGGTGGTTTGAATTGCGGGAGTAGCTACGGTCGGAAATGCATGCATTTTGGCAACCGTCAAGTAAAATAGGGTCTACTTGAGATAGACATGGAATGGCGCCGTTAGGGGTGACCCTCCTTGTAGCCGCTTCACGAAAACGCATGTCTTTAGCATTCAAAAATGAAAACAGTTTTTCTTGTTAAACAAGTTGGAACCTCGCTTTGGCAACATTGTTTGCCATCACAAGACGGAGGCATGCACCAAATTTGGGCATATTATCAGAAACAATTCATCGGATGCGGCCATATCATTGCTAGTTTGGCTTGAAAGCCATGAATCTTCGTTCATGGTTGGTCGTTTTTTAGAACACTTTTTCAAGAAAACATCTGTATTGCAAGTTTAGTATTTTTGCTAGTTGGTAGGCCACATTTGATGATGTGACGCGGAGGTCTCCCATTTTTTTGATTTTTTTTGAATTTTTTACGGTGTTTTCAAAAACCGGCCGATTTCATCGCGGCGGCCGTCCGTGGCTAGGGTTTGATCCATGCATCTGTTGTCGATTCTGTGATGAAATGCCTACCTGTGAAGCTAAAAAGCATTTTTGGCAAAAATAACGGGCAAGCTATGGAGGACCCATGAGTTCAAATTCCAGCGGTTCAATTTGAATCGGCGAAGGTGGTCTGAATTGTCGGGAGTAGCTACGAGGGTCGGAAAAGCATGCTTTTGGCGATTGTCCAAGTAAAATAGGGTCTACTTTGAGATAGACATGGAATGGCGCCGTTAGGGGTGACCCTCCTTGTAGCCGCTTCACGAAAAACGCATGTCTTTAGCATTCAAAAAATGAAAAACAGTTTTTCTTGTTAGACAAGTTGGAACCTCGCTTTGGCAACATTGTTTGTCATCACAAGACGGAGGCATGCACCAAATTTGGGCATATTATCAGAAACTATTCATCGGATGCGTCCATATCATTGCTAGTTTGGCTTGAAAGCCATGAATCTTCGTTCATTATAGGTCGTTTTTGAGAACACTTTTTCAAGAAAACATCCGTATTGCAACTTTAGTATTTTTGCTAGTTGGTAGGCCACATTTGATGATGTGACGCGGAGGTCTCCCATTTTTGATTTTTTTTGAATTTTTATGGTGTTTTAAAAAACCGGCCGATTTAAATCATGGCCGTCCGTGGCTAGGGTTTGATCCATGCCAATCTGTTGTCGATTCTGTGATGAAATGCCTACCTTGTAGCCGCTTCATGAAAAAAGCATGTCTTTAGCATTCAAAAATGAAAACGGTTTTTGAATTTTTACGGTGTTTTCAAAAACTTGGATTCGTCATGGCGGTCGTCCGTGGCTAGGGTTTTGAGTCATGTTTTTAGCATTCAAAAATGAAACTTATATTGTTTCATACATGAGCATGCACAAAAACCCATAATTTTATCTTTCATCCATGAGCATGCATAAAAAATTTCAATTCCCATCAATTATCAAACTAAATATTCATTGTTAAGAAATTGGCATGTTTAGATGACATCATCATACAAAGATCCATGAGCATGCACAAAATTAAACCTGACATACTTAACATTGACAAGCTTAAACCCAACATGCTCAACATTGGCACTTCATTTTCTTAACATCTTCACTCCTCCTTCTTCTCCTTCATCAACCTGATGCGCTCAGAGTGGCGAATCCCAACGCGGATGTACTCCTCTACCACAATTGGCATGGTCCTGTCGCCCAGCTGTGGAATCGCCGGCGCCACTACCATCGTGAGGTCATTGTTAGACACCACCATCGCGAGGTCAGCGTCAGGCACCACAATCGCGAGGTCGTCGTCAGCCACCACCATAGCAGGGTCGTCGTCAGCCACCACCATAGCAAGGTCGTCATCCCCGCTCTGCTCGTCTTCTTGCCCACTCTGCTCCTCGTCATCCCCGCTCTGCTCCTCGTCATCCCTGCTGCTGCTCCCACTGCCTGGCCAAATGCAACAAAGTGTGAACATGGTGTTGTCGTCGTGCTGGTAGAGGAAGCCAAAAGGACAGGAAGAAGAGAGGTGGAGAGCTTATTGGCATCGTCGTCGTGCTGGTAGTACATGCGGCACATGGTGTTGTCGAACATCTTCACGGTGAACATGGCGTCGCCGTCGTAGCGGAAGACAAGGAAGTACCCGAGCTGTAGCTCATGGGCGCGGGCGAAATGCTCCCAGCAGACCCTAGGTACATGTGGCCTTCACCATCGAACACCACCGACACGTCCCACAACATGTGAAGCCCGCTGCGCCGCCTCCCGCAGCCTTCACTTTGTGGGGCTCACGGCGAGCATCTTCGCAAACGTGTCAGGCAGCCTCTGAGCGAGGGTCAAGCAGTGGTTAATTGTGGCAATCAAGCACTAGACAGCAGAGTGATGATAAAGAAATGAGTGATGATAAACATACCAGCCTACTGCAAGATTTCTCAATTATGATATCGAAGAATTCGAAACCTTCCAAGCCAGCCATCTCACTTCTCTGAAAAGCAGCATTGTAAATTAAACAACAGGACCGGACAGAAATAGGAAACAAGCACTTCAAAATAGTAGAATAATTACTACATGTGGCAAAAACATCAACAGCAACAACAACAACACTAAAATCTACTATAAAAGGACCAGAACACAACTAGAAGCATATCTACTATAAATGGACATTGTTGCATATCTATAAATGAACATATCTGAACACTGACATAAATGACAGAAAATATCCCTATCTAAACCCAACCAAAAATGTAGCCCCAACATATACCCTGCTCAAATAAGCAGTTAATGCTTTCAAACAGCCAACAAGGAAACTTATCTCGACCAAAAATGAAACAGAACAGGCCCAAGTTTCAGAAACAAACTAAGAATGAAACTTATCAAGACAGACACCAACAAATCTTACACAACCTAATCCAATACAAAATGTGCCAGCAGACAACCTAAACCATGATGGTATATCAAAATGTAACCCCACTGATCAACATAATGTAGCCCCACTCATCAAATCTGTCACTGAGCATCATCAAATCTGTCACTGAGCATTCCTGATACTTTAATTAAACACAACCTAGTGCATCTAACCCCAACCAAAAATAACAAAAATTCCTCATGTCAAGTCAAACCTACACTCCACTAGTACAGTACTACATGGAAACCAAGCTAGGCGCCCAAAATTAAGATCGAAACACCAATTAGCTACTCCATTTCGTACTAAAAGAACCCTAATCTGCAGAGGGGGGACGGCGACTGCAAAGGGTGTCGTGGATCTCGTGGTTCTTTAGGAAGAGGAACCCTAATCAGTGCCACGGAACCCTAATCTAATCAATAGGAAGAGGAGCAAGAAGGAGTCGGCAGATTCATACCTTAGGAGGCCGTCGCCGTCGCCGTCGATGGAGGAGTGGGTCGCCGTCGATGGAGGTTGTCGCCGTCGATGGAGGAGAAGGGGATGCCGGCGGCGGAGAGGAGGAGTGGGTCGAGTGGATAATGGAGAGGAGGAGTGGGTCAAGTGGAGGAGTGGGTCCACTTGTCAGCGAATTCTGTATTTGATATATTAAAAAGTGTGGCATAGAGTACAAAACCAACAACCTCTTCCTAGCCCAGTGGTCGAAACACAGTGAAATAAGCGCCGCGGTCGTGGGTTCGAGCCTCAAGACGCCAGCATATTTCTTGGCCACGCGCATATTTTTGGTAGCTTGGGTACAATAGCAAAATGGCCCACTTGTCAGCGAGGGGGTCGAGTGGCCCACTTGTCAGTGAGGTGTGTGCTTGATACTTGACTAGTTTGATATATTCAAAAAGGTTGGTGTTGGATTTCGGGTTCTGGCAGACTCTTGAGGTTCGAACACTGGGGTGCGCGCGGAATCTCGCCCTCCACCTACCTGCACCCCGCCGCCTCGCTAGGATCTAAACTACGAAAGGAACAGCACAAGAGACACAGGGTTTAAACTAGTTCGGGCCACCATTGTGGTGTAATACCCTACTCTAGTTTGTGGTGTGGTGGACTGCCTCTTGGGCTGATGGTGATGAACAATACAAAGAAGAACAGCCTTGCGAGGGCCTGTTCTTGGCTGGTGCAATGAACTGCTAGGGGGAGTTCAGTCGCTTCTCTCTATATCTCTGCCGATTCCAGATCTCTCTAGGTTCCACCTGTCTCTTGGTTCAACCTCTCTCTCTCCCAGATGCCTCTACTCTGTGGGTGGCTAGTCCTATTTATAGGCAAAGGCCCTGGGCCTCTTCCCAAAAAATTGAGAGGGAAGGCGCCAACAATTGGCCATTTTGAAAGGGAACATATGGTACACTTATCACGACTAAAGTTGGTCCTCGCTTTGTCAAAGGCTCTGGTGGTGGCCTTGGCTTGGGCTCCACAATGACTTCCTTCCTGCCGTTGGACTGGTCTTGGTCTTGTTGCACCGAAATGGACGCCTTTGCTTGATGCTCTTGCCTGCGCTTGCTCCCTTTGCACCAAAGAGGAAAGGAGGACACTGCGCGGGCTGGCGCCCGCCTGGCGCCCTTGGTCGTCATGGCTTGCGTCATGGGCACCTCGTGAGGTACCCTGCCTTGATCTCTCCGCCTCCTCGCGAGCCATCCTGATGCGGCCGCGCCTGAGGAAGCTCCTTGTCGTCCGCCCCGTGAGGCTTGGCCCCTCGCGAGGGTCTTGAGGTCGTGTTGATGAAGATGGGCCATGATGGGCCCTCCTTTGAGCCACGTCGCAGGCCGCAGGCAGGCAAATCTGGGGACCCCCGTTCCCAGAACGCCGACAGTAGCCCCCGGGCCCAAGGCGCGCCCGGACTTGGTCGAGCAGAGAGGCGAAGGGGCAAGTGTGAAACACCGCGGGCCCTAACAGCCTGTGGCCTTGGGCGCTGCGTGGCGGTTGATTGGACGTGGGCGGCACTGTTCCCCCACGCTTCCTTATTTCGTGCCGTGCTAGGCGGACTCGCAGCCGCACACAGTCGCTCCCCTTTTCGCTGCTCGACCATCCCCCACTCTTCCTCCTCTCGAACTCCAGCTTATGCTCCCAATCCAATCTTGAACCTTCCTCCCCCCTTTCCGTTGCCATGGCTCCGACGAAGAAAGGAAGAGGGAAGAAGTCCATGCCTCCGCCTCGCTCGCCGTCGCCTGCGGCCCCTGCCGTCGATCAGTCAATTATACTCAATCGAGAGGGCCTGGGCAAGGTCAGCTCAGCCTTGGCCACCATCTTCAACGAATGCGGGCGGATGACGGCCTGGCCCGCGTCCCACTTCGCCATCGACAGGATAATCACTGAGGTCCAGTATTTTGCCGACGCCACGTGGGCGGGCTGGTTCCCCCCTTCTTCGATTTCTTCAATGTTGTGCTCTCCCACTATCAGATCCATATGATGCACTTGGGTCCGGAATCCATCACTCTTCTTGCGGTCTTCGCCTTTGTTTGCGAGGGCGATGATGGGCATCCTTCCCTCGGTTGCCTTGCTTGCGCCACTTCTTCTCTCTGCGCCTTGTTGACCCCACCCAATGTTCGGGTGCGTGAGCTTCATTGCTGCATCTGAAACAGCGGCTTGAGGATTGACTTCACCCTTCCTCCGCCTGGCGTGGGGTTCCATGCGGTGGCTGTCACGTGGACGTGGGGTGCCCAACCCCTGGCCAGAGCCAACATCACCAGCTGTCCCTAATAATTCAGGTTGGGGCGAGGAGGCGCCACGAGCCCCGGCTGCGCCGTCTGGCATCGCCAGCGTTCTGAGGGCGCCGAGGTGACGGCGCCCAAGGTGGTGAAGGAGTTCTGTTGTGCCGCATTGCCTCTCCAGCGCCATTCCCGCGGATGTGGGCCTTGGTGGCGCGAAGACCGCATGAGGCCCCACGAGGAGGACTTGACGCCTGAAGCGCTGAGGAAGGTGCTCTTGGTCTTGACTGGGGATCCCAACCCTGGCAGCGTCCGGCAAGGGGGTGCTTTGCTGTACTTTTGCTCAAGCAGGGGTGACTTTGTGAAGCAGATGCCCGGCTTGACGAGTGGGGCTGTGCCCGCAGTGGCCCTCATGGGGTCTCGCGAGAACCCGGTGGCGGTGACTGCCCTTCCAGTCAGCCGTGGCGGCTCTTCCTCGAGTGGCGGTGCAGGGAGGCACGAGCCGCTGGAGGCCGAGGGGGCCTCCGCAGGGGCGACGGTCCCAGGCGGCGCTCTTGAGGCCCAGGCTGTCACGGTTGGGGGAGGCGAGCAGCTGCCCATGGTGCCTGCGGCTGAGGCCCCTGGGGCCCCAGCTACCCTCCTTGGTGAGGCGACTGGTGGCGAGCTCCAGGACGACGCCCCTAACACCGGTCGTCTTGACGCTCCTTCCTTGTCGCAGGTTGACCCCTGCGCTCAACTCTTGGGTCGATTCCGCGTGGATTTTGAGGCTCTTCGGAAGAGAAGGGAAGCCCTGGGCGACGATTACCCTTGTCGCCTGTTGAAGCGCAGGAAGTACTTCGCCACTGATGAGTAAGCTTTCCCCTTTTCTGGCTCCTGATCCTTGCTCCGCAGGGCCCTTCCTACCGAGCTCACGGAGATGTCTGAGGAGCCATCCCCCTTGGCTCCGTCCTCTCCGCCGTCTTCGAGCACTCCGAGCTGCAGGGCCCTGGTGGTGAGGTCGGCCGGAGAGACGAGCCATCCTGAGGCGCATCGCGTCCCCGCTCGCCTCGCGACCCTCCTTCACGAGCCCTCTCGAGGCATAGCTGGCCTGCTGTGGGCTTCTCGTCTGGTCGTCGACCGTGATTGGCTGAGGCATTCCCTGCGCTCTTCTTTGGGGGATGGGCTGGCTCCTGGCCGGGCTCCTAGCCAGGCGTGCCCGGCCGTGGCGAGGGCGCCAGCCCCCAGCCCCCTGCCCGGAGGGGGAGTGCTGGTTCGTGGCCCTCGGCGCTCGCCCGGGGCGGATGATGGTGCGGAAGACGTACTTGAGCGCACCCGGAAGCGTCGCGCTCTTCGCCAAGGGTTTCTTCGGAGGGCGGCTGATACGGTGAGCCTGCTCGATGAAGAGCTCGCCGATGAAGACGCGCGCCTCGAGGCTGAAGGCCTGCGCCTGGCCGCGGAGAGGCACGAGCTGAAGGCGGCTGTCACCCAAGCGCGCCACCACCATGATCTTGACGATGAGGAGGCCAAGGCATCGCTGGTGGCCTCTCGGGAGGTCCGTTCTCGGGCCGTTGAAGAGGCTCGGGAAGCTGACCGGCGGCGAGAGGCGGCGGAGGAGCGGGCGCTGGAACTCCTGGCCCATTGCCGCTCACTGGAGGAGCAGGTGGAGCTGCGCGAGACGGCCCTTGCTTCGATGAGGGTGGCATCAGGCGACCCAGCAGAGCTCCAGAAGCGGGAGGAGGCGCTGACGCTGGAAGCCGCTGAGTGCGCACGTGAGTACGAACGCCTGGAAACAAGGGAGCGCTTGGTGATGAGGGCGGAGGATGATGTCGCTGCGCGGGAGGCCTGCTTCCTGGAGGAGGTCGGGCGTCGGGTGGCGACGGCGCGCTTGAACCTCAAGCGCGAGTTCGAGGAAAGGCTGGGGTTGATGCGGGCTGAGGCCGAAGGTAGGACCGCTGCCTTGAGGGCCAAGTAGGAGGAAGTGACAAGGCGGGCCAATGCTTTTCGGGCCGCCCTTGAGGTGGCGCAGGAGGAGTTAGCTACCTCCCGTGCTGAGGTGCTTCTTCTCCGCCAGCGTGTTGATGAGGCTGAGGCTGTTGTGCGACAGAATGCGGACGAGATGCGCCAGCGGCGGGTCCTGGAGCATGAGCACGGCCCCATGCTCACGACGCTCTGGGAGAGAGCCAACACAGCCTTGGGTAACATCTGCGAGGCGGCTGTTGGCGAGCAGCACGCAATTAACTACGCCGGCAACCTTCAGTTCTTCACCGATGTGGTGACTCGGCTGGAGGAGCGGTCGGTTAGAGCCGACAGGTTGGTGGAGGAGAGAAGCCGCGCCCTGCTCGGGTGCACCTTTTCTCGCGTCTTCAGCCATCTTCGGAATATGGACCCTCATTTTGACTTCGACGCAGCCATCGCCCCGGTACCCCAGGCCGTCAGGGACGACCTGGCGCACTGGGTGGAGGACAACGTGGACGCCCTTGTCAGGGCCTTTGCTTCAGACAACGATGGCATGATCGTGGCTGCTGATGAAGGCGGCGTGGTGGACGACCATGGTGCTGCTGGCGACGATGCAGGGAGCGACGGCGAGGCCAGCGACGCCAGCGACAATTCAGGAGGTGCTCCTGAGGATGCATTGGGGGATTTATCTGACTGACTACGCAATATTCCTGTTTCCTGCATGAATAGAACTCAGGTTTTGCCCTGACGGTCGTGAGAGCATTTTGGGAGGGGAGCCCCTCATGTAAAACTTGTGTTCTGCGTATTATTAGATGCTATACCACCCGTACGCCTATGCCTAGTGGCCGTCTAGTTTACCTTTGTCCCGCGGGGGCCCCGAGGTAGCCAGCGGAGGGCTGTGGCGTTCCGAGCGTCTCCCGATTGAACCCATAGGATCTGCAGCAAATGCCTCCTGAGAGGACGCGGCGGCGGCAGTCTGGGCTGCACGCAAGCTAGACCCAACCCGGCTCGCGAGGGGCTCACGAGGGAGGCAGCTGAGGCAAAGCGATAATCGAACGCTAGAGATTGCTCGAACGAGACTAAACACCCCCTTCCCCAAACACACACAAATCTCGAATTCGAATCCAACTTAAATCCAGCGGGGGAAAGTGACAACCAAAGGGAAAAGCAATGAAAGCAAACCAAAAAAGGCTGCGTCCGGCACCTAGCTAAGTGCTGCCACTGGGCATGGGAGGGAGCCCCAGGGCCTGAGGCCGGCACCCCTGAGACTCCGGGGCGTGTACAGCCCCACTCATTATTACGTGAGAGTGTCACGGGGCGGCGAGCTTCACAGGCACTGGGCCTTCTTCATAGGTACCGGCCTTGCTTCATATCACCAGACGAGGGCCCCGCCTTGCGCCGCACTCTAGTGCCATGAACGACGACCGGAAACCAGGACGCCGCCGATGGGGTAGAGCGGTCACCAGCGGTTCCCCCGATGACCACGGGCCCTCCGCCAGGGACAGGCCCTGAGGCACCTCCCCAGCGGAGGGCCTACCTCCTGAGAACGCCTTGCTCCGAACGCCGCGGTGGTGATGCCGGATCTCGGCCCCTCTCCTGCAGCTCCCGGCGCCCTCCTCCCGAGGGGTAGGAGAATGCGGGAGCGGGGCAGCCGCTTGCTGTGGCGACCTGCACCTCCTGCGATTCATGATTAGCGTATGCCTGCTCCTGAGGAATTAGTGGTACCCGATAATCATCGCTTCCAGCGTGGCCGGTGGGGCCTTCACGGGGCTCTTGGAAGAGCTCAGCTTCTGTCGCCTCGTCCCCCCAGCCTGGGCTGAGGAGCGAGCCTTGTTCTCCTTCGTGCTGGTGCCCTTGGTCCATCATGTGGGGCACGTATTCTTCTGGGGCCGTCATCCCGAAGGCCGCGCCATAGTGCTCCGCGTGCCATGCGGTTTTGCTTGGAACGCCCACCTGGGGGTGGTAGCGCGGCGGCCCACTGGGGCCGTGGGTCGCGACGACTTCTTCTTCGCTGGCCAGGAGTGGAGGCAGCGCTGCTGCTGGCCCGTCTTGGTAACCGGGCGTTGGAGTAACCTTTGGGGCCCGCGTGTGCAGGGAGCTGGGCCGCCCTGGACCTGAGGTGGAGCTGGGTGCAGAAGGGATGAGCCCCCGAGGCGGCAAAGCCTAGGAGCTCTTCCACCCGCTCTAGCAGTACGTCGCGGCCAACTTCCAGTAGCCTGCACTGCAATAGCTCCCGGGCCACCGTGAGCGCGGCCCTCGAGTTCGCCTGCTCCCGGAGGGTGTACGGTGTCGTGGCCGCGGCATGGTTGGAGGCCCTCGCTGCCGACCGCGTCTGCCGCGGCGTGAGAGTTGTCGAAGCCTGTCTATGTTGCCCGCGGCCCGCAGTGCCCTGCGGACCGCGAGCTGCCTGGGGCATGGGGTCGCCCGAGGCCAGCGGATCTGCGTGGGCGGGCCAAACCGCACAGGGACCGGGGTTGCCCTCCTGGTCGCCGGTCATGATGAGGATGATGCAACGGGACATGAAGTGGCAGGAGATGGATCCCGGCGGACCCCTACCTGGCGCGCCAAATGTCGGATTTCTGGTTCCAGCAGACCCTTGAGGTTCGAACACTGGGGTGCGCGCGGAATCTCGCCCTCCACCTACCTGCACCCCGCCGCCTCGCTAGGATCTAAACTACGAAAGGAACAACACAAGAGACACAGGGTTTATACTAGTTCGGGCCACCATTGTGGTGTAATGCCCTACTCTAGTTTGTGGTGTGGTGGATTGCCTCTTGGGCTGATGGTGATGAACAATACAAAGAAGAACAACCTCGCGAGGGTCTGTTCTTGGCTGGTGCGATGAACTGCTAGGGGGAGTTCAGCCGCTTCTCTCTATCTCTCTGCCGATTCCAGATCTCTCTAGGTTCCACCTGTCTCTTGGTTCAACCTCTCTCTCTCCCAGATGCCTCTACTCTGTGGGTGGCTAGTCCTATTTATAGGCAAAGGCCCTGGGCCTCTTCCCAAAATATTGAGAGGGAAGGGCGCCAACAATTGGCCATTTTGAAAGGGAACATATGGTACACTTATCCTGACTAAAGTTGGTCCTCGCCTGTCAAAGGCTCTGGTGGTGACGCCGGCTTGGGCTCCACAATGACTTCCTTTCTGCCGTTGGACTGGTCTTGGTCTTGTTGCACCGAAATGGACGCCTTTGCTTGATGCTCTCGCTGCGCTTGCTCCCTTTGCACCAAAGAGGAAAGGAGGACAACTGTGGCTGGCGCCACTGGCGCCCTTGGTCGTCATGGCTTGCGTCATGGGCACCTCGTGAGGTACCCTGCCTTGATCTCTCCGCCTCCTCGCGAGCCCGGCTGATGAGGCCGCGCTGAGGAAGCTCCACATCATCCGCCCATGAGGCTTGGCCCCTCGCGAGGGTCTTGAGCTCGTGTTGATGAAGATGGGCCGTGATGGGCCCTCCTTTGAGCCACGCCGCAGGCCGCAGGCAGGCAAGTCTGGGGACCCCCATTCCTAGAACGCCGACAGTTGGCATAGAGTGGAAGACTAATAGCCTCGTCCTAGCCCAGTGGTAGAAACATAGTGAAATAAGGGCACGGTCGTGGGTTCGAGTCCCCGCTGGCGCATAATTTTTTTGCTCACAATGAAAATGGGTTCAGTTGAAGCAAAATTCAGTTAAAATAGCATCTTGATTCGACCAAAATTCAGTTAAAACAGTATGATCACAACAACTACTAAATGATCACAACAACTTCAAGACAACATTCTGTATGATCAAAACAGCAAGCATAACATCTCAATTCTGTATTTTTTTGCAATCTTTTGCATTACAAGACAACATTCATAACAGCTACTAAATGATCACAAAAACTTCTAGACAACATTACATGCGATCCGACCAAAACTTGATCACCAAAACTTGAAGGATTTTGCATCACATCACAACCATAACAATCACAACAAGTGTTCTCGCACCAAAGATCATAACAATCACATAACTACATAACAAAAGCAAACTTGTTCATCATTACAAAAGCAAACTTGTTCAACATAAGAAAAGCAAACTTGTTCATCATTACAAAAGCAAACTTGTTCAACATAACAAAAGCAAACTTGTTCAACCACATAACTACAAACTGAGACACAGTAGTAGGGGTCATCCAAATACCACAAACAACTCAATATCCCCGGTAGTAGGGGTCATCCCAATGATCCTCCGCCTCTTGCCAGAGCTCCAAACCTTCTTTGATGGTTTCGATTTTCTTCCATGCCTCGTAGGTGACGTACGCATCTTTTGCAGCGTACTCGATGAGCTTGTTTGGTAGTGGGCTGTCCCCTCATAATAGGTGGTCCGATTTCTTGTCGATCTTCTGCTTCATTTCCTTGTAGGATGGGTGGATGATGCTGGCTGCAAACTCAGCCAAAGACTGCCACTTCTTTCCATTGTTTGGAACTCGCCATTTGCGCTGCAAGTCGACGTACTTGTCAGGGTTGATCTCCAAAACCAGACAACTTCAGCTTCTCCTTGTCACCTCCAATGCAGAAGTCAACAAAGGTGTACAGCTTCTTCTCCTACAGGAGCAGGCGGAGTTCCTTGGTCCTGCATCAAATTAATCTGGTGCATCGATTTCATCTACTTCAAAAACTTCAGAAACTAGTAATTAGACAGAAACTTCAGAACTTCAGAACTAGTATTGCATCTACTTCAGAACTTCAGAACTATTGCATCTACTTCAGAAACTTCAGAAACTACTAATTAGGTAGAAACTTTAGAACTTCAGAACTAGTATTGCATCTACTTCAGAACTTCATAACTATTGCATCTACTTCAGAAACTTCAGAAACTACTAATTAGACAGAAACTTCAGAACTGGTTGTTTTTACCATTTCGTTGCCGCGGTGATGTGGTATACCAAGACGAGATCCTCCACGCATAACTGTAGAACTGCAGCCATTTGCGGAGGTTCGTCTTCCCTGGTATACTCGACATCAACGCCAATCGACCGAGAAAGCATGCCGCCGAGCCTCCTCCTCATCTGGTGGATCCTCTTGTCGGCTTCATCTGGATTGCTGGTGCATACGACATCCAGCGGCTCCTTCACGTGGATATAAACCTTGAGCGGCACGGTGTACTCCTGCTTCTGCCCGGGGACCGGAACGTCATCGTCGACCACTGGCTCCTTGCTGACGCCACCACGGTGATGCTTGGCAGGCAGAGGGAGTTGCTCCATGATGCCTCCGCCATTCTCTTGGCAGACGGAGGAGTTGCTCCACGATTCCTCCACCATTGCCCTCCGCCAGCCGATGGTGGAGGCAGAGGGAGTTGCTTGATGCCGGAGGCAGAGGGAGGTAGAGGGAGGAAGATGGAGCGGCAATGGAATGAGGAGGGAGGCAGAGGGAGGAAGATGGAGCGGCAATGGAATAGGAGGGGAGTTACCTGGACATGGGAAGAAAACCCCCTCTGCGTCGTGGGGAGTTGCCAGTGGAGGGGAGACGTGGGGAGTTGCCTCGAAAACTCAAACGTCCTGCCCTTTGGCCCTCGAAAACTCTGGAGGGGAGACGTGGGCCCTTTGGTTTCTCCTGTTTCTGAAACAAAAAAAAATAACAGCCATATTTTGCTCTAAAATTAATGATCACTGCAACCATATTAAGAGATCAATCTTCAAGCATTAAAACAGCACCAAAACAGTCACTGCAGCCATCCAAAATGGCACAAACACAAAGACCAAAACAACATCAGCCAAAACAGCAAAAAATGCCACCAAAATGGCACCAAAGTATCGACCAAAATGGCACCAGAGTTTTAATGCATTGTATCTTCACCATCAGCCTCTTCATCACCAAAGTCTCATGCATTTTGCTACCTGGAGAGAATTATAGTAGAAAAACTACATCAGGATCACATCAACAAAAACTACAGAGAAGGTTGATCACCAATCAAAACAAGGAACATGCAGTATAGTATAACCTTCATGTCCATTCGCTACTCATCGTCATCGATACAAAAACAAGGAACTCTATGCCCACTCCTGTTTTCCTCATCATCACTACAATATTGCAGCATAGTATGATCAGTACTGTCTTCCTCATCCTCGCTCTCATGTCCATCCGCTACCACCTTTCTTCCTTTCTTGATGCCTTCAACTGTTGCAGCACCAACGATCACATCGCCTCGGTCCCTTCGCACTCTGCTTTGCACCGGAACTTCCATAGAGTCATCATCAGCTTGCAACGGAACTCCGTAGAGTCATCATCTTGGTATGTTAGTCCACCATAACCGGGGCCCTTTTCCACTTTAGTTTCAGTCACACTCCACAAGTGTCTGTGCTGAAAGTTTTGCACAACTCGCCATTTTCCGTGCAAAAGAGTGTCTGGCAGATAAAACACCATTGTTACTTGTGTTGTTAGAATAAAGGGTTCACTCTTATACCAGCACCTTGCAGTGTTGATGCTTTTGAAGTGGCCATCATATTTGACAAAAGAGTCTCTCTTCTTCTTGCTACCAATCTCAAACCAGTCACAGCGAAATAAGACTACCGAGCGATGGATGCCTCCACTAGAGTTGTATTGCAACTCTACGACGCTTCTCAACTGACCATAGAAGTCAATGATCTCACCATCATGTGACCCCTCAGTGACGATTCCACTATTCTGTGTCTTCCTTTTTTCCTCGCGGTCAACGATGTGGTACCGGACACCGTCAGCAATGCAAGCTGAATACACTCTCACTCGCTTATCCGGTAAACGTGCCAAAGCAAATAGATCATCACTGACCTTCTTCTCCTCATGCAACTTTCCAATCTGCACAAATAAACCATTTAGCAAACAATGGTATTTAACAATTGGTGAATAACACAAAAAACATAAAACATGTGGCTAAATATCTCACATGATTCTTAAACCACTTAGCAAACCCCTTGGCAACATTTTATCAACATGGATATTGCTTTCTTCCTGATTTAACTCTTCCTTGCATTTCCTGCAATGCCAACAAAACATGTGAATTAAAACATTAGGCTGGTGCCAACCCAAGCAAAAAATATATATATAATGAGTGCACAAGGTATAACGTACTTTCGATATATGGTAGAACACAGGCGCAATTGCTGAGCACAAACCAAAGCATCTTGTCATACTCATCACCAGCCTCCAAGTATTGTGAGACTCCAAGAAAGTTCACACCATGGTTGAAAACAGAGACATCACCACTTTGCGAATCAGACCGCTCTCTATTTCTGCCCGACCGGTTCCATCTTGTTTCCACATCGCCAAAGTATCTAGAGAAAAAAGCCAAGCACTCGTCAACGACATATGCTTCAGCAATAGAACCTTCAGGTCTTGCCGTGTTTTGCACATAACGCTTACAAGTAAGCAGCCTTCTTTCGATTGGGTACATCCAACCGTATTGCATGTGGCCTCTAAGCATTGCCTCTTTTGGTAAGTGCACCGCCAAATGGACCATCACGGTGAAGAAAGCTGGAGGGAAAATCTTCTCGAGCTTGCAAAGAATAATTGGGATTTCTTTTTCAAGTCTTTCCAGGATAGTTAACTTGAGTGTTTTAAAGACAGTTCTCTAAAGAAATTTCCCACCAAAGAACCGCTTCATATACATCCTTGTGCATGATTCCTCGGAGGCCCGCCAAGAAAATCCTTTGGAGGAGGATGTGACAATCATGGGTTTTCGATCGAAAGCTTGAATCCATCAAGTAACACACTTTGCTAGGTTAGCGGCATAACCATCTGGAAATTTCACCGCTCTTAGGAATTCACGAGAATGCAAGCTTTTGTTCTTTACTCATTGTATACCATGCTCGTGGCATTTCAAATGAATCTTCATCTTCATTGTGCTTTGTAGATGCAAATCTTCTCTTATGCCCATGTCCTCCAAATCAAGCCTAGAACTAACCGTGTCCTTTGTCTTCCCTTCAATGTTCGTAAACGTCCCTAGCAGATTCTCGCATATGTTTTTCTCAATGTCCATTACATCGAGATTATGCCTTAATTTCATATCAGCCCAGTATGGCAGGTCCCACAAACAAGACCTCCGGTCCCAACATTGACCTTCCTCATGCTTTCTTTTCTTCGCCAGCTTTCCTGGTCTCA
The DNA here is from genome assembly GCA_021605145.1 of Aegilops bicornis. Classification (NCBI taxonomy): domain Eukaryota; kingdom Viridiplantae; phylum Streptophyta; class Magnoliopsida; order Poales; family Poaceae; genus Aegilops; species Aegilops bicornis. The sequence goes on along the minus strand of CM038671.1, from coordinate 691,280,363 downwards.
CATCTTTCACCTTTTCAAGGTGCTGCTCCAGCTCTTCTTTAGTGAATTCAGCTGGCTTGTCACGGGTTTCATTCTCACCATTAAAATCTTTGCTTCTTCGCCAGCGATGGTTTCGGGGAAGAAAGCGGCGGTGCCCAATATAGCAGATCTTGCAACTTATTATTTTTGAGCAAGGGTCTTTGTCACAATGGACACAAGCCTGATAACCCGCTGTGATCCTCCTAGACAGAGTGTGCAGAGCCGGGAAATCATGGATGGACCATATGATTGCAGCACGTAGATTGAACTTTTCTTCCGGACTCAAGGCATCGTATGTAGGTACACCAGTCCAGCTGGAGCAGTTCTTCTCTGAGGGGCTCCATAAAGACATCAAAATCCTTTCCTGGAGACTCTGGACCCGGGATAAGCAATGACATCATGAAGTTGGACTGATCCATGCATGCCCATGGTGGCAGGTTGTACGGCACCACAAAAACTGGCCGCATGCTATAAGATGTGCTCATGTTCCCAAACGGATTAAACCCATCTGTGGCAATGCCAAGTTTTATGTTCCGTGGATCTGCAGCAAAATCTAAATGTATACTGTCAAACTCTTTCCATGCCTCTCCATCCGCTAGATGACTCAGCTCATTGTCCACAGGTTGCCGCTTCAGCTTGTGCCACTGTACCTCACGCGATGATTCCTTCGATATGAACATCCGTTGCAGCCTTGGTATCAAGGGAAAGTGCCTCAGTACCTTCTCCGGTATTGACTTCTTCCCATCAGCATCTTTCCACCTAGATGCATTGCATTTTGGACAGTTGTCATGCTTTGATAAATCCTTCCAAACAAGACACAATTATTTGGGCACACATGTATTGACACATAACCTAACCTCAAATCATGGATTATGCTCAATGCTTCATCATATGATCCGGGAACACAACTATCGTGGAATTGCAAGCTCAAAAGGCGGAGTATTGCCTTGAATGCGGCATTGCTAATCCAAAGAGAAAGACTTGATGTGGAGTAACTTCACGGTGAAGGTAAATCTTGAAAATTTACCCCTTCATGAGCTGGCGCTTCGCCTCCTCTAACACCTCAAAGAAACAACGACTTACATCCATCAAAGACGATCTTCAAAGATCATACAAATCCTTCAATAGGTCAAGAATCCTATCATCTTCATGCCCATCCTCTTCCTCCAAAACAGCATTATCTCGCAAAACCTTTTCCATGAAATCAATGCCAGCATCACCACCACCCATCATACGAGGGGCCTCTGTATCAGCTTCAAAATGTTGAGGTTGACTGTCCAAAGGTTCTCCATGATATATCCATCTATCATATGTGCTGGACATCCCATTAAGAAGCAGATGATCTTCCACTCTTCCTTGAGCCACAAACGGGCCGACTGTAACCAGGGCTGAATTTGGCCCATAAGCAGAAAATGACAGTAACGGGCCGTAAGTAACTGAATGTTGGAAATGAGCCCAAGAATAAATGGGCCCTAAGAAGGCCGAAAGATAACACGGGTTGGAAACGGCCCAATGGAATAATGCGCCGTTAATGGGTATAAAGCGGTACACTGTTCATTGCGGGCCAGTTTCACCACAGGCCGTTAATGGGCCAAGAGTTACAAATGGCTTCGTATGGGCCGAAAGACATCATGGGCCATACATGGGCCGGAAGTTACAATGGGCTGGAATCATATTGGACGGACCAGATGAAGCTACTGGGCTTAATTCCGATAGGCCATAATGGGCCATGAGTTAGCGGGTCGTAGATGGGCTATATACTAATAGGCCGTTAACAGGCTTTCCGTGGGCCGGCCTGTTACCTTTTGACCAAGTCAAACGGGCCGGCCTTTTCACTGGAATGGGCCTCTGTTGGGCCATGCCATGTGTCGATGTATCATTGGCGCCTCCTGTCCAATGAATGGATGACATCTGTCCCAACGATGAGCCAACATGAGTTTCCTCCGGTCAATGAGAATTTTACACGTGGAAAATCCTCATTGGTCCGGGCTGTTAACGGGTTATCCGATCCAAAACCGGACTCGATAGCTTAACGGCGACACGTTACGGTGGATGCCACGTGTCGGTCACCCTTGACGAAAGCACTTCCATGACGCGCCATTTATCGTCATGGAAGTGGACACTTCCGTGATGATAATTTTGGTAATGTCATGGAACACTTCTATGATGACAGGTGTATGACTATCTTGATTCTGTCATAAAATCGTCATGGATGTACATGCATGACAGAAAACGTGACCTACTGTACAAACACGTATCATCACGAAAGTGTATTTTTTTGTAGTGGGAAGCGGGGGAAATCCTCTGCCTCATTGAAGGCGGAGCGTGGCCTTGGCGAAGCCAGCGATGTGCTCTACAACGTTACCGGCGGGGCAGGGCCTCGGTGGGGCGGGGCCTCGGCGGAGTCGGCGAAATACTCCGGCTTGTTGTCGGAGGGGCGTTACCTCGGTGGAGCCGGCGATGTTCTCTACAACATTGCCGGCGGGGGAGGGCCTCGGCGGGGCGGGGCCTTGGCAGACTCAGCGAAATCCTTCGGCTTGCTGCCGGCGGGGCGTTGCCTCGGCGGAGCCGGCGAAGTCGTCCGCCTCGTCGTCAGTGTTGCCAAACGGCGCCTCGCCCACTTTGTCGTCCTCCTTGTAGGCGGCCGCAACCTCCGCCACCCGCATGCGGTACCGCCAGCGCTCATGGAAGCTCTCGCGGACGAAGCGGTATGACTTGAGCAGCACCTACTGCTCCGCCCGCTTCACGGTGATTTGCTCCTCCGCCTGCAGGTGCTCCTGGAGGACCTGATGGTTGTAGGAAGCACCGGCCTATGCCTCTCGGAACTTCTCCTCTGGCTGCTGCCTCACCATGTCCATGTATTGGGCAGGGGCCTCGCTGATGGTCATGGTGCAATGCACCAGCGAGGATGGCATGGAGGAGGAGGTTGGCGCCGGCTCCTTGATGACCACGTTCTCCATTGGGACGTCGTCGTTCTTCTGATCTGTCGTCCGCCCGTCCTGGAGAGCAGTGGAGAGCGAGGACACCACAGCGGGAGTGGTGTGGAGAGGAGAAATGGAACGGAGGCGGAGGACTGCGGCTATGGCCGGGGAGCAGTTTATATAGCAATGGTGGGCGATAGAGAGACGGACGGGTGGCGCCGGAGTAGCCGCCTCGGCAACCGCGTATCATTAATGTGGGCGGCAGATGGACCGATAGACGGCAGTTGTGTCATTTGGACGCGGAGCAGACGCCTGTACCGGGAAGCGGCGGGCGTGGCGCTGACCGTTTCGGGCGGGAAGCACGCGTGGGCGAGGGAGGGGTCTAGGTCGGCCAAGGCGGTCAGACTCGTCTTGGCAGTGGTCCGGTCCACCAGTCGGACATGCTGGCTCGCCAGCGAGCTCGCCGAGCTCAGCGATGACAACCAGACGAATGACGAGGCTTCTGACCAGGAGCCGGCGCCACAGCCCAAGCCGGTTCATGCCATGTTCATCATAGAGTAGGTGCGGCCGCGCTTTGACACCCTAATGGCGGAAGAGCTACCAGCGCCGCCGGAAGCGGCAATCCGGCAAGCGCAGGAGGACCAGTGCCACAACTTTCGGCTCCTTAATGAGCACCGGCTCGCGGAGGGACGAATCGATGGCGAACAAGCGGACGTCAATGCCATCGCGGACATGTGGCCCGATGATCCTGGCTTCCTGAATGAGCAGCGGGCGCTGTATGAGACCATTCGTAGGGCCTGCGAGGCCCTCTCCATCGACCTTCAAGTTGTTGCGCTCGCCGTTGCACCGCCGTCTCGCGTTGCAAACATGGTCAACGAACAAGAGTAATCAGGAGATGACTTTATGTGGAGAGGATGATAGTAGGGACACACTAGGGCCATAGCCGTACGTACGCTAGTGTCTCCTTATTACAACATATATAAAAATATTGCTTGCTCCTAGTTTCCTGATATGACGGTCCCAGACCATTGTCAACGTAATATAGTCAATAAGCGAGAGAATTGCATTAAGGAGCGGCAAGTTGGGACCCAAAGAGCTCGAAAGCAAGATTGGTTTTTGTGGGTGAGCACATTTTTTTAACCAATGTTTTTTTGTTGTTGTTGTTCAGAGGAGCAGTATCAACTGGGCGGGTTGTGGCCCGTCTAGCCCAGGCTATTGCGCATATATTACTTTTTCAAGGTGAAAATGGCTTGCCCAGCTATACTTTTTTTTTTGAGGAATACCTAACCCAGGCCAAATTGTTATTCTTCGGCCCAACGGGATGCATTAAGCTTGCCAAGAAAATGGGCATTAAAAATAATAAATGGGCTATAATTATAAAAATGTGTTGTAAATATTAAAAAAACGCTCTGAACAAGTAATTAGTTTCAAAATTATTATTTCTTGACTTTTTTGACGGAACCTCGTCAGAGGGTGGGAAGTTGTCACATTGCATTTTCTTGGATTTTTAAAATTTTAATTTCATTAATTGTTGCGAGAGTAATTTTGTTTAATTTTTATTCAATATAAATTTATTTTGGAATTAGATTTAATATGGCTCGAAATTTCGGGATAAATAATATATCGGATCCATAAAAATGTGAGAAATTTGGTTGAAATTATAAACCGTTGTGCTGGGTAGAAAAATTGGATGTAATGTTAACAAATAGTAAATCGGATGTAGTAAATTCCATTAGAATTATGAAATGGGTTGTAAATTATTACAAATCACAAATGGGCTATATGCTCTCTGCCACAGACGTGATGCTCACTTGTGGGCCTACTAAGTTGACGCGTCGGGAGGGCTTTGTCAACTTAGTCAAGAAACGATTCTAGCTACAGTGGCCATTGGATGTTAATCCAACGGCCGTGCTGCGTCTTCAACCTCTGGTCTTCTTGCTCCAACCGCCCAAACCAGCGCCCATCGTACCGTCTGCTCCAGCCTCCCATGGCCTGTTGTGCTGTCGTGCAGGCCTCACCGCCCGACCATACTACCACTAACCAGGCCTTCCCTCCACTCGCCCACACCCCCTGTTATTCTCCGGCGACGGCAGCCTTAAACCGCAGCCGAACTAGTGAACCCTCGTACTCCCTCCACATGGGTATCCACCTGCCTCGTCTTTCCTGCCTCCGCGTTGTTCCCTTCCTAGGCCTTGCCATCGTCCGCCGACCTGGTGTTCTCGGTGCGGCTTGGTCAACGGGGTCAATGAACGACAGTCATCGGAAAAAGACTTTAGTCGGTGAGGCTACAACTGGACCCACTAGGTACATCTTCGAACACAAGGAAGTGCCTCCATATTATGCGAAAAAAATGATTCCTCCACCTGACAGCTGGGACCCACCAGTTATAGCTTCGCACGGAAGGAAGTGCGTGCTTATCCTCCATGACAGCTGGGACCCACCAGATCGAAGTGTACGTAGCGTCGTCTGTCTGGTCGCGAACATGTATGTACATACTGGTCGATCGGTCTCTCTGCCACAATGAACCGTGGCAGAGCAAAAAAAAAAAGCAACGGCACATGTACTAGTACAGCCCCCGATGTAGTAGTTCAGGCAGTCCCGTCTAAACCATGTACATGTACGTACAACCACAGGGCAAAAAACACGGCCACGCACGTACATACGGGCGGGGTCTCGAATGCCTACTCACGAATACGTACGGCCAGGGCTCCTATACATGGAGAGGTAGCAGACGGCAGCAACGGCGTCTTGTTCATAGACAACCAACCGGCTGGGTCGAAATAGAGAAACTGCATCGTGTTCATTGGGAGGCAACAAAATGCGTCGTGTTCACCCGGAACCAACTGGCTTGGACGGAACAGCCGAAACGGGACCTGGCGTACCGCTGAACAGAGGAAACGACCTTCTGTTTGACTGCCTACGGTTGAAACGGAGCCCTGTTCATCGGGAGGGGTGTGGCGTACAGCAAAACGGAGGAAACAGACTTATGTTCAAGCTCCTACGATCGAAACATGGTCCTGTTGATCGGGAGAGGTGTGGTGTACCCCAAAACGGAGGAAACGGACTTCTGTTGGAGCGCCTATGGTCGAAACAGGGTCCTATTCATCCACGGTCTACTGCCTCGCTCCAGCCTCCACGGGCTATTGTTCATCCATCGCCGACTTCCTCCAGTCTCCACCTGCTACTGTTCGTCCACCGCGGCTTCCTCCTGCCTCCATGGGCTACTGCTCATCCACGGGATACTATTCATGTAGCCTCCACCGGCTACTGTTCAACCAGCCCTCCATGGGGTCCTGTTCATCCACCCCCAGCCGGCTCGGGTGTGGCCGCCTCCTCAGGGTCATTTTCATCCAACGGCAACGGCCTACTACCACGGGGTCCTGTTCGTCCAACCCCAGCGGGGAACTGTTCAGCCAAACCCCAACAATGGTCACTGTTCATTAAGAGGCAGGTTCAATCGGCTTCAGTTAGCAGCAGTAGCGAAGGAGATCGCTCAGGTTCAGTTAGCAACCGAGGAATCGATCGCTCGGGTTCAGTAACATAGCTAGTGCAATCGCTTGGGTTCAGTAAGCGAACTCCTCGCTCGGGTTCAGTTAGAGCCCAACGCCACGCACACACGCGCATATGTGTATGAGAGAAACGTGCAAACTACCCATCGTAATCGGGAACTCCCCAAAATTTTCCTCACCCTGGCTTCTACCACGATTTTTTCCGTTATGGAGAGCCCAAAGAATGTCACATTGGTGCGTCCCTGGCCGGCCAGGACGAAAAGCCCATTTTCTATCATGGTTTTTTGTCATAGAAGTAGGAGCCCACCACATCTATGATGATACGTGGTTTTGTCACAATTATCCTCATAAAAGTGTCATAAGCATGACAGGAAAAAAAATCGTTCGGGCCAAAAAGTCACGGATGTGTCCTTTTTTTGTAGTGAATAAAGTTTTCGGGGGAGTTTGTTTCATTGTATTTTTTTTCATTTTTGATTATAGGACTTGGCATCCCAAATACCAGCATCTCTCGTGCAATGACAAGTGAATAAACACCCATCGTGAGAATAACCCGCTTAGCATGGAAGATACTGACTGCCCCTGTCGCTCCATGAGCGGTACGGGCACACAAACAGATGTTTATTTGAATGATTAGATGTGGCACATGCAAATTTACTTGGAACGACATAGTAATACCACATATAGATAGATATAGTGGACTCATCTAGAACAACTTTGGGTTTAAGGATTTGGATGCACAAGTAGCATTCCCGCTTAGTACAGGTGAAGGCTAGCAAATAGATTGAGAAGCGACTAACGAGAGAGCGACAACGTCATAATCATGCATTGAGACTAATTAACATTGAGTACGAGCATGAGTAGGATATAAACACCATGAACATAAATATCGGGGAGGCTATGTTGGTTTTGAATCAACTACATGTGTGAACATGTGCCAAGTCAAGCCGCTTGAATTGTTAAGAGGAGGATACCATACTAACATACTACATCATAACCATTTTAATGCATGTTGACACTCAAGATAAATCATTATCCACCCCTAGCTATTTAAGCATGGCATGAGTGATAACCCACAAGTATAGGGGATCGCAACATCTTTCGAGGGTAGAGTATTCAACCCAAATTTATAGATTTGACACAAGGGGAGCCAAAGAATATTTGTAAGTCTTAGCAGCTGAGCTATCAATTCAGCCACACCTGGAGATTAATTATCTCCAGCAAAGTGATGAGTAACAAAGTAGTATGATAGTTTTGATAGTAGTGACAGCAGTAATAGCAACGGTAACAGTGATAGCAATATTTTTGTAGCAAGTACAACGGTAATGATAGCAGTAGTAACTTAGCAAGAATAGTATAAGATAAATTCGTAGGCATTGGATCGGTAATTTGTTGGATGATATTCATCATGTGACAGTCATAACCTAGGGCGATACGGCACTAGCACCAGTTCATAAATATAATATAGGCATGTATTCCGTAAATATTCATACGTGTTTATGGAAAGAACTTGCATGACATCTTTTGTCCTACCCTCCTGTGGCAGCGGGTTCGAATATTAAGGCCTCCTTTTAATAGAGAACCGGAACAAAGCTTTAACACACGGTGAATACATGAAGTCCTCAAACTACGGTCATCACCGGGAGTGGTCCCAACTATTGTCACTTCGAGGTTCCCAGATCATAACACGTAGTAGGTGATTATAAATTGCAAGATCGGATCTAGAACATGGATATAATGGTGATAACATAAACGGTTCAGATCTGAAATCATGGCACCCGGGCCCAAAGTGACAAGCATTAAGCATGGCAAATTCATAGCAACATCAGTCTCAGAACATAGTGGATACTAGGGATCAAGCCCTAACAAAACTAACTCGATTACATGATGAATCTCATCCAACTCCTCACCGACCAGTGAGCCTACGAAGGAATTACTCACTCCCGATGGGGAGCATCATGGAATTGGCGATGGAGAAGGGTTGTTAATGACGAAGAACGAAGATCCCCCTCTCCGGAGCCCCAAACGGACTCTAGATCTAGCCTCCCGATGAAGAACATGAGGTGATGGCGGCTCCATCTCGTGGAACGCGATAATTCTTTCTTCCTGATTTTTTTCTAGAAAAATAGGATTTTATAGCATCGGTTTCAGGGTCTGCGGGGCCACCAGGAAGGGACAAGCCACCTGGGCGCGCCTGAGGGGGCAGACGTGCCCTGGTGGGTTGTTCCCACCCAGGTGCCCCCCTCATGTGTCACTTGGCTCCAGAAATTCTCTGTTATTATATAAAAATTCCTCGCAAAGTTTCGTTCCATTCCGAGAACCTTTATTTTTGCACAAAAACAACACCATGGTAGTTCTGCTGAAAACAACGTTAGTCCGGGGTTAGTTCCATTCAAATCATGCAAATTAGAGTCCAAAACAAGAGCAAAAGCGTTAGGAAAAGTAGATATGTTGGAGACGTATCAACTCCCCCAAGCTTAAACCTTTGCTTGTCCTCAAGCAATTCAGTTGATAGACTAAAAGTGAGAAAGAAAAACTTTTACAGACTCTTTTTCTCTTGTTTGCATAAATAAGCTTAAACAACACCCAGGTTTTCAGCCAATATTATAATTAACCATGTCGACAATAACTTTTAAAAGTTATATTAACTCATATCAATGACATAATCAGCTAGCGAGCAATAATAAGATATCTCAAACGGCTACATGTTATCAAAACAACCATGATATAATATGAGAATAGTGGTATCTCGCTAGCCCTTTTTGAGACCGCAAAACATAAATGCAGAGCACCTCCAAAGTTCAAGCAGCGACTAAACATTGTAATTCATGGTAGAAAAGATCAAGTCATGATGCACCCAACATTAGCTACACACAATGCATCAGCATGACGGCAGTGCTCTCAGGTTCTGGAGCTTATTTTAGAAGGTGACGACACAACATAAAAGTAAATAGATAGTCCCTTCACAGAGGGAAGCAGTGATTTGCAGAGGTGCTAGAGCTCAAGTTTTAAAACAGAGGTAAATGATATTTCGAGACATGCACCCTTCTCATTCACTTCAGACTATCAATTATCAATATCATCTATGCTAAACACGCTAGTGGCGGTTACCAAGCGATAAAAGTAAAGGTTTACTCCCCCTCCACCAACAATCACACTCCACGGCTTGTCCGAAACAACGGGTGCCGTCCATACCAACAATAGTCCCGGGGGAGTTTTGTTTAATTATTTGCATTTTGAGTTCGGGACTAGGAATCCCTCTTACCGCCCTTTTCTCGTGTGATGGCAAGTGAATAAACACTCGAACTGAGAATAACCCGCTTAGCATGGAAGATACCGACCACCTCCTATCGTTCCATGAACGATCCAGGCACACAAAAAGGATATTTATTTGAAGTCTTTAGAGGTGGCACATGCAAACTTACTTAGGACAGCAGGGTAATACCGCATATAGGTAGGTATGGTGGACTCATCTGGAATAACTTGGGTTCAAGGTTTTTGACGTACAAGCAGAATTACCACTTAGTACAGGTGAAGGCTAGCAAATAGGTTGAGAAGCGGCCAGCTAGAGAGCAACAACGGTCATGAACATGCATTATGCATAAGTAACATTGGACACTAGCATGAGTAGGATATGAACACCATGAACATAAATATCATAGAAGCTATGTTGCTTTTGAATCAACTACATGCATGAACATGTGCCAAGTCAAGCCACTCGAACATTCAGAGGAGGATACCATATCATCATACTACATCACAATCATTTTAACGCAATGTTGACATCCAAGATAAATCATTATCCACTCCTAGCTACTTATGCATGGCATGAGAAACTATAATCTCTAATTGTCATTGCAAACATGTTTAATCATAATGAGCTGAATCATGGATACTAGGTTAAAAATATTTACAAAAATAGACCAAGTCGAGTTCATACCCGTTTCTCTCTATCACGGCCAGTTCATCAAATGTCATCATTATTGCCTTTCACTTGCACGACCGAACGATGTGAAAATAATAATAATGCAAGAGTGTCGTGGACTAAGCTGGAATCTGCAAACATTTTATTCAACAGGAGAAGACAAGGTAAAATGGGCGCTTTATTAGATCAAGAATTATGCAGATGAGAGCCACTCAACATTTTCATCGTGGTCTTCTCCTTGGTAAGACTCAAATAAAAAGAAAAGAAATTCAGAGAAAAACACTGAAATATTTTTGGAGTTTTTGGTTTTCTTCAACAAGCAAATAAAAGGGAAAAGCAAAAACGAGAAAAAGTATTTACACGGGAAAGCTCCCAACAAGCAAAATAAGAACAAATGAATCTTTTTGGGTTTTCTTTTCGTGCTACAGCTAATTACTCTAGAAAGAAAATCAAAAAGAAGCAGGAAATATTTTTGTATTTTCTCAAAGTTTTTTCAAGCACACAAGAAGAAAGCAAGAAAATACATTTAACATGGACAATACAGTAAAAAAGTGTGAACACCGACAACTGAAATGAAATGTGTGAACATGAATGTAATGTCGGTGGGAAACACATACTCCCCCAAGCTTAGGCTTTTGGCCTAACTTGGTAAGCAATCAAGAGCTTTGGATAGTAGTCGAGTCTTTGAGGAGGCGGGCATCCACGGATCCCACTGCTGAGGCTCCTCCTCTACTGCAGCCTGGTCGTTCCGGTAGGCGATTATATCCGCAGGCATAATCCTACATCAGCACATTTAGCTGCGATGAAGTCGGTGAGGCTGGCATTAGCAGCATATCGTGTAAACTCTTGCAGGATTCCAGCCTCTTCCATGAACGGAATATGCGGCTATTCGCACGGTCGTACTTCCGCTGACCGCCGATTATGGAGATCACTGTTAGACGACTCCCCAATAACTCCCTTGGAGTTCTTCTTGGAAGCAAACTTCCTAAAGATATTCATGTTTTTCCTAAGAACAAAATTCTGAAATTTTTAGTCCACAAATTTTCTCAACAAAACTTTATAAGATTGATAGCAACTACTCATAGGGATACATAGAGGTCATAGCAAGCATTCAAACTACTTAGAACTCTAAGAATTCAACATGCAAGCTCATCTACAGCAGCACCAAGAGTAGCTAATTATTCAAAATATAAACCACTAAAACAAAAAACTAATTGGACAAATGGAGGAGTCACATACCAAGCAACAATCCCCCGAAATAATTTCGAAAATGGAGCTTCGAGCAAAGAGATCTAAATATGTGGGTTTGAGAGCAAGAACACGAGAGAGAGAGAGAGAGAGAGAGAGAGAGAGGGCAAGGGTGAATTTTTTCTAGAGGTAGGTGATGATGTGGTGTGAAGGGATAAGCGAGTGGGCCCACATGGGGACCACAACCCACCATGGCGTGCCTGGGGGTTCTAGCACGCCCAGGTGGGTTGTGCCCACCTGGTGCACCTCCCTCTGATATTATTTGCACCCGAAATTCTTAAATATTCAGAAAAAAAATCGCATTAAATTTTCAAAGCATTCTGAGAACTTTTATTTTTGGGTCATTTTTTATTGCACGGGAAATTCAGAAAACAGACAGAACAAGGCATTTTATTTTATTTAACTAATAAGAACAGAAAATAAAAGCTAGGGACAAAAGGTAGTGCTCACTAAATTCATCAACTTCACACCTCTAAAAAATGATCCATTAATAAGGTTGATCATGTCTTATTAACAACCACTTTCGATTAGCATGAAACCGAAGAACTTTTGTAAATCACTAAGTTACCTCAACGGGGATATGAATTCCCCCAATAATAAGCATTTCATATTTCTTTTTAATAGTAGGTAGAGGTAGTTGAAAACTTCCAATAGTGATTGTCAGAGATTTTTCAATAACATTAATACCATTCACTTGGAATTGTTCCTTCGGAAAGTGCACCGTCTGCTCATTGCCATTGATATGAAAAGTGACCTTGCTTTTATTGCAATCAATAACAGCCCCTGCAGTATTCAAGAAGGATCTACCAAGGATAATCGACATGTTGTCATCCTAGGGCATCTCAAGTATAACAAAGTAAGTCAAAATAGTAACATTAGCGTCAACAACGGGCACATCCTCACAAATACCGATAGGTATGGCAGTTGATTTTTCAGCCATTTGCCAAGATATTTCAGTAGGTGTGAGTTTAATCAAATCAAGTCTTTTATATGAAGAGAAAGGCTTAAAACTAACACCAGCTCCTAAATCACATAAAGCAGTTTTCACATAGTTTTGTTTGATGGAGCAAGGTAGAGTTAGTATTCCTGGGTCTCCAAGTTTTATAGGTACTCCATCCTTAAAAGTATAATTGGCAAGCATGGTGGAGATTTCAGCTTCCGGTATTTTTCCCTTATTGGTTATGATGTCTTTCATGTACTTTGCATAAGGAGGCATTTTCAAGATATCGGTTTAGCGAGTAAAAAAGATCGGCCTCAAAGATTTCAAAGAAAGCGTTCAAATTCTTCATCATCTTTCTTTTTAGTTGACTTGGGTGGAAAAGGCATAGGTTTCTGAACCCATGGTTCTCTTTCTTTACGGTGTTTTCTAGCAATGAAGTCTCTTTTATCATATTGTATATTCTTGGGTTGTGGGTTATCAAGATCAACAGTTGGTTCTATTTCAACATCATTATGTGGTTCTTTTTCATTGTTTGGTTGGCATCTTCATGAACATCAGCATTATCTTTTTCATTATCACTAGGTGAATGTTCATTACTAGATTGAGTTTCAGCATCAGAAATAGAAGCATCATTATCATTATCAGGAGGTTTTTCTACTTCAGGTTCACTAGTAGCATGCAAAGTCCTATCATTTTTCTTTTTCTTCTTCTTTTTAGAAGTACTAGGTGCAGCAGTGTTGTTCCTTTGTGAATCATGTTCAATTCTTTTTGGGTGTCCTTCTGGATAAAGTGGTTCCTGAGTCATTTTACCTCCTCTAGTTGCAACTCTAACAGCAAAGTCATGTATGTTGTTATTCATTTCATCTAACAATTCTCTTTGAGATTTAGCAACTTCTTCTAACTGGGTTTGTACCATAGAAGCATGCTTTCACACACCTCTAACATCATTTGAGATTCTAAATAACAAGTCACTCAAGCGAGCAATCATATCAGAATTGTATTTCAATTGTTTCGTAACATTTTGCATTGAAGTGATCTTGCTTCCTAATATAATTCTCAAACTCATAAAGGCATTGGCTAGGGTGCATATTATGAGGATTATCATTATCATTGAATTTCATTAGAGGATTTACCTCTACCACCTTAGGCAGTGGTGGTGTATCAAGCCCATGTATTTCTTCAATAGGAGGTAATTTTTTTACATCCTCAGCTTTAATACCTTTTTCCTTCATAGATTTCTTTGCCTCTTGCATATCTTTAGGACTGAGATATAATATACCCCTCTTCTTAGGAGTGCGTTTAGGCGGTGGTTCGGGAAGCGTCCAATCATCATAATTTTTCAGTATCTTATTCAATAATTCTTCAGCTTGCCCAATAGTTCGTTCCCTGAAAACACAACCAGCACATCTATCTAGGAAGTCCCTAGAAGCATCGGTTAGTCCATTATAGAAGATATCAAGTATTTCATTTTTCTTAAGAGGATGATCAGGCAAAGCATTAAGCAATTGGAGAAGCCTCCCCCAAGCTTGTGGGAGACTCTCTTCTTCAATTTGCACAAAGTTAAATATCTCCTGCAAGGCTGCTTGTTTCTTATGAACAGGAAAATATTTTTCAGAGAAGTAATAAATCATATCCCGGGGACTACACACACAACCAGGAGTAAGAGTATTGTACCAAGATTTAACATCACCCTTTAATGAGAACAAAAACAATTTGAGAATATAGAAATAGCGGGATTTCTCATCATGAGCAAAAAGGGTGGCTATGTCATTCAACTTAGTAAGATGTGCCACAACTGTTTCAGTTTCATAACCATGGAAAGGATCAGATTCAACCAAAGTAATTAACTCTGGGTCGACAGAGAATTCATAATCCTTATCATCAACAAACAGGCTAGTTCTCTAGCAATGCATTCTAGCATTCAGAGATTTTTCTTTATACTTGCATAATAATTTCTCTAGATCATCTCTATCCTTACAAGCAAAAATATCTCTAGTTGACTCCTCATTCATAACATAACCTTCCGGTACCTTAGGCATTTCATATCTAGGAAGGCTAGTTCTAGCAAGTGTTTCAAGCTCATTATCAGATTCAACAACATCATGTTTTCTTACTCTAGCGATTTGTTCATCAAGAAATTCACCTAGTGGCACATCATCATCATGCAAGGTACTAGCATCATCATAAGCATCCTTCATAGCAGAAGTAGCATCATCAATAACTTGCGACATATCAGGATTGATAGCATGTGGTGATGTTGCAAGTTTACTTATAACAGAAGGTGAATCTAAAGCAGAGCTAGATGGCAGTTCCTTACCTCCCCTCGTCTTAGAGGGAAAAATAGTAGTCTTAGTGTCCTTCACATTCCTCATAGTGAATAATTGATAATAATCCCAAGTGACTCAACAAATATAGCTATGCTCCCCGGCAGTGGCGCTAGAAAAAGGTCTTGATAACCCACAAGTATAGGGGATTGCAACAGTTTTCGAGGGTAGAGTATTCAACACAAATTTATAGATTTGACACAAGGGGAGCCAAACAATATTTGTAAGTATTAGTGGTTGAGTTGTCAATTCAGCCACACCTGCAGATTAATTATCTGCAGCAAAGTGATCAGTAACAAAGTAGTATGATAGTTTTGATAGTAGTGACAGCAGCAATAGCTACGGTAACAGTGATAGCAGTATTTTTGTAGCAAGTGCAACAGTAACGATAGCAGTAGTAACTTAGCAAGAATAGTATAAGATAAATTCATAGGCATTGGATCAGTAATTTGTTGGATGATATTCATCATGTGACAGTCATAACCTAGGGCGATACAGCACTAGCTCTAGTTCATAAATATATTGTAGGCATGTATTCCGTAAATAGTCATACGTGCTTATGGAAAGAACTTGCATGACATCTTTTGTCCTACCCTCCCGTGGCAGCGGGGTCCTATTGGAAACTAAGGGGTATTAAGGCCTCTTTTAATAGAGAACCGAAACAAAGCATTAACACATGGTGAATACATGAACTCCTCAAACTACGGTCATCAGCGGGAGTGGTCCCGACTATCGTCACTCCAGGGTTGCCGGATCATAACACGTAGTAGGTGACTATAACTTGCAAGATCGGATCTAGAACATGGATATAATGGTGATAACATAAACGGTTCAGATATGAAATCATGGTACCCGGGCCCAAAGTGACAAGCATTAAGCATGACAAAGTCATATCAACATCAATCTCAAAACATAGTGGATACTAGGGATCAAGCCCTAACAAAACTAACTCCATTACATGATGAATCTCATCCAACTCCTCACCGACCAGCGAGCCTACGAAGGAATTACTCACTCCCGGTGGGGAGCATCTTGGAATTGGCGATGGAGAAGCGTTGGTGATGACGAAGAACGAAGATCCCCCTCTCCGGAGCCCCAAACGGACTCTAGATCTGGCCTCCCGATGAAGAACAAGATGTGATGGCGGCTCCATCTCATGGAACGTGATAATTCTTTCTCCCTGATTTTTTTCTGGAAAAATATGATTTTATAGCGTCGCTTTCAGGGTCTGTGGAGCCACCAGGTGGGGACAACCCACCTAGGCGGCGCTGAGGCGGCAGCGCACAGTGGGTTGTGCCCACCCAGGTTCCCCCCTCAGGTGTCTCTTGGCTCCAGAAATTCTCTTTTATTGTATAAAAATTCCTCGCAAAGTTTCGTTCCATTCCAAGAACCTTTATTTCTGCACAAAAACAACACCATGGTAGTTCTGCTGAAAACAGCGTTAGTCCGGGGTTAGTTCCATTCAAATCATGCAAAATAGAGTCCAAAACAAGAGGAAAAGCGTTAGGAAAAGTAGATACGTTGGAGACGTATCAATGAGCTACTATAATCTCTAATTGTCATCACTAACATGTTTACTTATAATATGTTGAATCAAGTTCGACCGAGTTAAACATATTTACAAAAACAGAAAACAAGAAGAGTTCATACCAGCTTTCCTTCACCGCAATCACTTCATCAGATCATCATCATTATTGCCTTTCTCTTGCATGACCGAATGATGTGAAAATAATAATAGTGCAATTCTGCCATCTACTAAGCTGGAATATGCAAACATTTCATGCAAAGGAGAAGACAAGCTAAGACAAGCTCTTCATTAGATCAACAATAATGCATATGAATGCCACTCAACATTTTCATCATGGTCTTCTCCCTTCGACAACTCGAAATAAAAGAAAAGAATTTCATAGAAACACACTGAAATATTTTTGGAATTTTTTATTTTTCTGAAGAAAGCAAATTAGCGAAGGACTATTTACACGGGAAAGCTCCCAACAAACAAAAAAAGAAGAATGAAAATGGTTTTGGGGTTTTCTTTTACTACTACAAACTAACTAAACAAGAAAGAAAAACCGAAAAGAAGTGAGAAATATTTTTGGATTTTCGAAGTTTTTCAAACACACAAGTAAAAAGCGGAAATAGGACTAACATGGATACACAATGAAAGAGGATGAACACCGACAACTAGAATGAATGTGTGATACATCAACGTAATGTTGGCGAGAAATACGTACTCCCCCAAGCTTAGGCTTTTGGCCTAACTTGGTCTATGGCCATGAGTCGCAATAGCCACCTCCTGGGTAATACTGAGGCTCCTGAGGCTCCCACTGGTAAACAGGCTCTAGGGCTGGCTCTGGCTCAGGTGCTTGGAGCGGTGCCAAGCCCCAATAAGCGTAAATGTCCTCGGGCATGACAGTGCACTTGCCCCTAAAAAGATCAAACAAAGCAGGCGCAGGCAAAGTAATAATCTCGTGAGTACCCTGGCTGAATACTAAGTTATACCGAAATCGCCTTGGACCATCGTCAATAAAGTTATGCACAACCATGCTATCATAATAAAGATATTTTGTAGGTAAAATCATCTCTTCCTCCTCATCATGCCTAATAGGAATCTCAAAATGCTTAGCAAGGCGAGAAGCATAATTACCGCCATAAATTATGCCCTTCGAATGGTTTGTGTGCAAACCATCGAGCAATCATAGCCCCCAAACTAAAAGTTCTATCACAATAAAGAGCATGCCGCAAAATAGCAAGGTCAAGTGAACCGTATGATGGGTACTTGGTAGGCTTCATGGAGACCTCCCCGGCAACAGCGCCAGAATTTCTTCCTGCTACTTCTTGAGCTTGCGTTGGTTTTTCCCTTGAAGAGGAAAGGGTGATGCAGCAAAGTAGATATAAGTATTTCCATCAGTTAGAGAACCAAGGTATCAATCTAGTAGGAGGTACAAGCAAGTCCCCAATTCATGCACCTGCACAAACAATCAAACGCTTGCACCCTACGCGTTAAAGGGATGTCAATCCCTTCACGGTCAATTGCTAAGGTGAGATCTAATAGAGATATATAAATGATAACATATTTTTGTTTTTTTTGTTTATAGATCTGAAAATAAAAGATTGCAAGATAGTAGATCGGAAAGCAAATATGATGGAAAATAGACCCGGGGGCCATAGGTTTCACTAGAGGCTTCTCTCATGAAGGCAAATAATACGACGAGTGCACAAATTACTGTCGAGCAATTGATAGAAAAGCGCAAAGTTATGACGATATCCAAGGCAATGATTATGAAATATAGACATCACGTCCGTGTCAAGTAGACCGACTCCTGCGTGCATCTACTACTATTACTCCACACATCGACCGCTATCCAGCGTGCATCTAGAGTATTAAGTTCATAAAGAATGGAGTAACGCCTTAAGTAAGATGACATGATGTAGAGGAATTAACTCAAGCAATATGATGAAAACCCCATCTTTTTATCCTCGATGGCAACAATGAAATACGTGTCTCGCTACCCCTACTTTGTCACTGGGTGAAATCACGCAAGATTGAACCCAAAGCTAAGCACCTCTCCCATTGCAAGAAAAACCAATCTAGTTGGCCAAACCAAACCGATAATTCGAAGAGAAATACAAAGATATCAAATCATGCATATATGAATTCAGAGTCAAATAATATTCATAGATAAGTTGATCATAAATCCACAATTCATCGGATCTCGACAAACACAACGCAAAAGAAGATTACATCGGATAGATCTCCAAGAACATCGAGGAGAACATGGTATTGAGAATCAAAGAGAGAGAAGAAGCCATCTAGCTACTAGCTATGGACCCGTAGGTCTGTGGTAAACTACTCACGCTTCATCGGAAAGGGCAATAGGGTTGATGTAGATGCCCTCGGTGATCGAATCCCCCTCCGGCAGGATGCCGAAAAAGGCCCCAAGATGGGATTTCATGGGAACAGAAGGTTGCGGCGGCGGAAAAGTATTTTCGTGGCTCTCTCTGATGGGTCTGGAATATTAGTGAATATACATGATGAAGAGTTAGGTTAGAGGATCCCCGAGGGGGCCACAAGGCAGGGGACGCCCCCCTAGGGCGCTCCCTCCACCGTTGCCGCTGCCTCGTGGCTCTTCTGGCTTGGACTCCAAGTCTGCTGGGTGTCTTTGGGTCCAAGAAAAATCATTGTGAAGTTTTATTCCGTTTGGACTCCGTTTGATATTCCTTTTCTGCGAAACTCAAAAACAAGGAAAAACATAAACTGGCACTAGGCTCTGGGTTAATAGGTTAGTCCCAAAAAATAATATAAAATAGCATAATAATGCATATAAAACATCCAAAACAGATAATATATAGCATGGAACAATAAAAAATTGTAGATACGTTGGAGATGTATCAATAGCTACTAGTACATACCCTCAGCCCCGAGGGTGAACTACTCCCTCCTCATCATGGAGACCATCGGTATGACGAATATGGCCTCCGGTGATGGTTTCCCCCTCCGGCAGGGTGCCGGAATGGGCTCCCGATTGACTTTTTGTGGCTACAGAGGCTTGTGGCGGCGGAACTCCCGATCTAGGTTTCTTTCTAGGGGTTTTGTGATTTATAGGAATTTTTGTCGTTGGTTTCAAATCAGGGGGGTCCACGAGGTAGCGGCAAGACAGGGGAGTGTGCCCTCCACCCTTGTGGTTGCCTCGAGACTCTTCTGGCCCAACTCTTGTGCTTTGGGGGTCTCTTTTGGTCCATAAAAAAACACCGTAAATTTTTAGCCCATTCTAAGAACTTTTATTTCTGCACAAAAAATGTCACCATGGTAGTTCTGCTGAAAACAGCGTCAGTCCGGGTAATTTCTAATCAAATCATACCAAAATCATATAAAATTGTTGTAAACATGGCATGAATACTTCATAAATTATAGTTACGTCAGAGACGTATCAACTAGGTGCAATGGTGTTATTTCTTTGTGAATTCTATTCAATTCTTTTTGGGTGTCCCTAGGGATAAAGTGGTTCATGAGTCATTTTACCTCCTCTGGTTGCTACTCTAACAACAAAGTCATGCATGTTGTTGTTCATTTCATCAAGCAATTCTCTTTGAGATTTAGCAACTTTTTCTAGTTGAGTTTGAACCATAGAGGCATGTTTTCCTACACCTCTAACATCATTTCAGATTCTAAATAACAAGTCACTCAAGCAAGCAATCATATCAGAGTTGGATTTCAATTGTTTCATAACATTTGCATTGAAGTGTTCTTGCTTTCTAATGTAATTATCAAACTCATAAAGGCATTGACTAGGATGCATATTATAAGGATTATCATTATCATTGAATTTCATTAAAGAATTTACCTCTACCACCTTAGGCGGTGGTGGTGTTTCAAGCCCATGTATTTCTTCAATAGGAGGTAAATTTTTGACATCCTCCGCTTTAATACCTTTTTCCTTCATAGATTTCTTTGCCTCTTGCATATCTTCCGGACTGAGATATAAGATACCCCTCTTCTTTGGAGTGGGTTTGTGCGGTGGTTCGGGAAGAGTCCGATCATCATATTTTTCAATATGTTATTCAATAATTCCTCAGCTTGTTCAACAGTTCGTTCCCTAAAAACACCACCAGCACAACTATCTAGGAAGTCCCTAGAAGCATCGGTTAGTCCACTGTAGAAGATATCAAGTATTTCATTTTTCTTAAGTGGATGATTAGGCAAAGCATTAAGCAATTGGAGAAGCCTCCCCCAAGCTTGTGGGAGACTCTCTTCTTAATTTGCACAAAGTTAAATACTTCCTGTATGGCAGCCTATTTCTTATGAGCAGGAAAATATTTTTCAGAGAAGTAGTAAATCATATCCTGGGGACTACACACACAACAAGGAGCAGGAGTATTATGCCAAGTCTTAGCATCATCCTTTAATGAGAATGGAAATAATTTGAGGATATAGTAATAATGAATCTTTTCATCATGAGCAAATAGGGTGGCTATATCATTAAACTTAGTAAGGTGTGCCACTATAGTTTAAGTTTCATAAGCATGGAAAGGATCAGATTCAACCAAAGTAATTAACTCTGGATCGAGAGATAATTCATAATCCTTATCATCAACAAAGATAGATGAAGTTGCAAAATGAGGATCAAATTTCATTTTAGCATTCAAAGTCTTTTCTTTATACCTGCATAATAATTTTTTCAAATCATCTCTATCCTTACAAGCAAGGATGTCTCTAGTTACCTCTCCATCCATAACATAACCCTCAGGTATCTTAGGCAATTCATATCTAGATGAGCTAGGTCTGGCAGGTGTTTCAAGATTTTCAGTTTCAAGTACTTCATCAATTTCAGTGATCTCATCAGTCTCAACATTTTCTTTCTCTCTAGTTCTAGCAATTTGTTCATTGAGAAAATCACCTAGTGGCACATCATCATCAAGCAAGGTACTAGCATTATCATGAGTAGCATTCATAGAAGTAGCATCATCAATAACTTGCAACATATCAGGATTAATAGCATGTGGTGGTGAATCAATTGCAGAGCTAGATGGCAGTTCCTTACCTCCCCTCGTCTTAGAGGAAATATCTTAGTCTTGGTATCCTTCAGATTCTTCATAGTGATAAATTGATAATAATCCCAAGTGACTCAACAAATATAGCTATGCTCCCCGGCAACGGCGCCAGAAAAAGGTCTTGATAACCCACAAGTATAGGGGATCGCAACAGTTTTCGAGGGTAGAGTATTCAACCCAAATTTATAGTTTCGACACAAGGGGAGCCAAAGAATATTTGCAAGTATTGGCAGCTGAGTTGTCAATTCAACCACACCTGGTGATTAATTATCTACAGGAATATGATCTGTAGCACAGTAGTATGATAGTTTTGATAGCAGCAGTAACAATAACAATAACAGTAGCAATGGTTTTGTAGCAGTTGTGACAGTAGCAGTAGCAATAGTAACCTAGCAAGAACAATATGGAAAAACTCGTAGGCATTGGGTCGGTGAATTCGTTGGATGATATTCATCATATAATAGTCATAACCTAGCGCGATACGGCACTAGCTCCAGTTCATAAATGTAATGTAGGCATGTATTCCGTAAATAGTCATACGTGCTTATGGAAAGAACTTGCACGACGTCTTTTGTCCTACCCTCCCGTGGCAGCGGGGTCCAAATGGAAACTAAGGGATATTAAGGCCTCCTTTTAATAGAGAACCGGAACAAAGTATTATCACATAGTGAATACATGAACTCCTCAAACTATGGTCATCACCGGAAAGTATCCCGACTTATGTCACTCCGGGGTTTGTGGATCATAACACGTAGAGGTGATTGTAACTTGCAAGATCGAATCTAGAACATAGATATAATGGTGATAACATAAACGGTTCAGATATAATGGCATCCGGGCCCATAGTGACAAGCATTAAGCATGGCAAAGTCATAGCAACATCAATCTCAGTAAATAATGGATACTAGGGATCAAGCCCTAACAAAACTAACTCGATTACATGATGAATCTCATCCAACTCCCTCACCGACCAGCGAGCCTATGAAGAAATTACTCACTCCCGGTGGAGAGCATCATGGAATTGGTGATGGAGAAGGGTTAGTGATGATGAAGATCGAAGATCCCCCTCTCCGGAGCCCCAAACGGACTCCAGATCCGGCTTCCCGATGAAGAACAGGAGGCGGCGGTGGCTCTGTCTCGTGAAACGCGATAATTCTTTCTCCCTGATTTTTTTCTTCAAGAATGTGAATTTATAGTATCTGGGTTGAGGTCTGCGGGGCCACTGTCGGTGTCAAAACCGGCGGATCCCGGGTAGGGGGTCCCGAACTGTGCGTCTAAGGTCGATGGTAATAGGAGACAGGGGACACAATGTTCACCCAGGTTCGCGCCCTCTCTATGGAGGTAATACCCTACTTCCTGCTTGATTGATCTTGATGAATATGAGTATTACAAGATTTGATCTACCACGAGATCGTAATGGCTAAACCCTAGAAGTCTAGCATGTATGACTATGGTAATGAGTCTCCCCCTATCCGGGCTAAGCTCTCCGGTTTATATAGACACCGGGAGAATCTAGGGTTACACAAGGTCGGTCACAAAGGAAAGGAATCTACATATTTGGTCGCCAAGCTTGCCTTCCACGCCAAGGAGAATCCCATCCGGAAACGAGTGTAGTCTTCGGTCTTGTATCTTCACAGCCCATCAGTCCGGCCCATGGCTAACAGGCCGGACGCTCGAGGACCCCTTAGTCCAGGACTCCCTCAGTAGCCCCTGAACCTGGCTTCAGTGACAAGGTATTCGGCGCGTAGATCTGTCTTTGGCATTGCAAGGCGGGTTCCTCCTTCCGAACTCCAAGATAGTCTTCAGACGTAACGGTTGTATCCGGACCTGTAACACACACCACACACAACTACGGAGAGAGAATATAATACTCCACGAGTCCAATCCGTTGACAAATTTTTACAACATGACATCACGTATGTCCGGTTATAATTTTGAACCGTTTTTCATCTGTCGCTCCATGTTTTGAGACGCGGTTGCCATTGGCACGTCTTGTCAAAGCAGAGATCGTGCCCCCTTATTACGGGATTCTCATTAATACGGGCGTGGGTAACCCAACCATGCCATTTACACGGCCCTTGGGAATAGGCGAGTTTAAGGCGAGTGGGGAAGCGCTTGATATTTATGGCCTTTATAAGGGGATAAGGATTCCCTTTCTTCACCCACGCCCTCTCTCTTTCTCTACCCTTCCATCCTTGAGCTCCAGCGCCCAAGTTCTAGCTTCCCCCGTCCGAGAAAGCATTCCAATCATGTCCAGATCCGGAGCTGGAGGCAAGTGGATGGCCTCCTCCGTTAAGAAGAAGGACATCAAGCAGCTCCGGGAGGCCGGATACCTGGCCAAGGAGATCGTTCACCGACTCCCGGCTAAGGGACAGATCGTCCCTACCCTAGAGCCCAATGATAGGGTTGTGTTTCTCACACATTTCGTCCCCGGGCTGGGATTCCCTCTCCACTCGTTCGTCTGCGGACTGATGTTTTACTATGGGCTAGACTTCCATGATCTAGCCCCCAACTTTATCCTCAACATCTCGGCATTTATTGTCATTTGTGAGGCCTTTCTCCGCATCCCACCTCACTTCTGCCTATGGCTAAAGACCTTCAATGTGAAGCCAAAGGTGGTGAGCGGCCAACAAGCAGAGTGCGGAGGCGCCATGGTGGGTAAGATGCCCAATGTCACATGGCCCGAGGGCACCTTTGCGGAGACGGTGGAGGGGTGGCAATCGGGGTGGTTCTACATCACTGAGCCGCGCGACACCAACTGGGCGGCGGCCCCCGAATTCCGATCCGGAGTTCCGATGCGGCTCACCTCCTGGCAAGAGAGGGACCTAATCTGGGGTTCCTCGAGCAGTGGCTGGGCTCCATACGTGCATCCAGAACATGATAACCAAGAAAATCAAGCTTGTTAACGTGATCTAGGTTATGCTCGTTCGCCGGATCCTTCCCTGCCAACGCCGGACTTGCTATTTGTGGGAGTTCAACCCGGCCAAGCACCAGACGCTACTAGAGGTCTTCGGCACAACGCATGAAGACATCTGGAAAGTGCTCTTCAAGGCTGGCGAGACACCACCGCCCACGACTGAGAATTGCGGGCTTAGCTTAAAGCGCCAGGCGAATTCGGTAAGTTCTTTCATGTTTTCAAGGTATACCCTTTACTGGCATATTTTGGGGAAGGAGTCTAAGCCTTCCTATCAATTTCGTCAGGCCTGGATCGAGGTAGCAGGACGGATTAACTGTCCGGCTCCGCTGCCCGAAGACCAAGATTCCCACTTCTGACGAAGATGTTGTTTCCGGCTCCCTATGAGATACCGGAGAAGAAGGCCAAGAAAATGTCCAAGGGGGCCAGGAGTGGCCCTCGCCGAAAAGGTGCCTCGGACATGATGTCCGAAGACGAGAGTCACTCTTCGGCCGCCGAAGATGACGGCGAGGAGGAGGAAGCAAGCGGCTCTCCCCGTGAGGGGGGAAGGAAGAAAAGGGCGGCCTCCACAAATCTAGAGGCGAAGGCGCCCAAGAGGGGGAAGGGCTCCCTCGCGGGTAACTCCGCGTGGGATGTCGATAGCAGTCCGGAGCGACCCCCCCGGACCAAGCCTCGGGCCGCATCGTAAGTACCAAAAACCCTATGCACGTCTCAACGTCTGGTCTTTCTGCTTTGTAATATTAATATGTTTAAAATATGCCCTTGCAGTCCGGCCCGTGACAGCTCCCCGCGATCCTCAACTGGAGGATTGCTAGATTCAAAGGAGATGGCCAGCGTGTCACCGCCACCCGCTCACTCTCCCCCGGCCAAGGGTAATGAAGAGGTGGTGTCCCAAAGGACCTTCCCAGGTCAGGGAGAGGCTCCGGAGGCTGTCGAGGTAGTGCCAAAAGATAACTCCTCGGTCGCCGGACACATGGGGAAAAAAGCCCCCATGGGGACTGGTGATGGGGGACAAGTTCAATTCGGCCCCCAGCCGGATACCATTCCGGGGACCCACACGGCTCCGGAGTCAGGCGAGCGGCCTTCCCCGAAAGGAGGAGGTGTGCCTGTTCCGCCGGCGGCCTCTGTCCAATCAGAGGCACCGGATAATCTGCTGGAAGCGCTGCGAGGCGCTTCCATTGTGTATGAACACCGTACCCTTATGGGTACAGTTATCGAGAAGGTTCAGTTTGCCAAAAGTGGATTGACCGAAGCCTGCGCTAGCCTTCTAACAGGCTTTGAGGCAAGTAATTTAATTGTAGGAAGAATACCACAGTGTAGATAGTAGCCCCTGATACACTGTTCGGTGTTCGGGAAGAAAAAGCCGAACAGAGGATCAAAACAATTGTCGCAGGATCCTAACATAAGATGTCTATGTGAATAAGCAGGCGTCACTGCTGGTTGCTGCCGCTCATACTGCAGAGGTCTCTGAACTAAAGCAGAACCTGGAGCGGGGCGAGGAAGAGCTCGGCCTCATGAAGAAGCAGCTGGAGAATAGACAAGGTATGTAGTAACCTGCGTGTATTTTTAGAAAGGATGAATGGTTCGTGCTGATTAAAGTGTCATGAACCTTATTAGGGGCCACGGTCAAGGTCCCCTCAAGAAGGCGTTATCCGAGGCCGAGGACAAAGCAGCCAAGGAACACGCCGCGCGCGAGAAGCACGAGGCCCGGGTCAGTGAGGTCCAGCAAGAGCTCCAGGACGCCGTCAAGAATTATGAGTCCTTCGAGCATGATTCTAAGACGCAAGGGTCCGAACTTGCGAAGGCCCGCCAGAGCGCACGAGATGCCCGAGCCGAAGCCTAGAGCGCCCTCCAGGAAATCCAGGCGGCCAAGAAGATCGCAGCGGGTAAGGCTTTCATTATGCAAAGCGAGTCTGTGAAGGAAACGTTCCTTTTACTTAGCCGAATTTGGAGCTCTCTAGGGGCGTGTACGGATTTGTCGCACAGCGTATCGGATGCTGCCAAGTTCTATCGAGCCGAAGAAGGGAGTTCTACGGAGAAGTTGTTCCGGTCTCAATACCTCGGACCAGAACATCCGGTGCCCTTCAGTGACCAGCTGAAACAGCTGGTCGAGCTGCACAAGGCAGCCGAGCTAGCCATGAAGGACCTAATAGTCCGGCTATGGCCTGTCGAGCCTATGCCGAGCAGCTACTTCGGACTTGCGAAGCGGCTTGTGAGTGACTGCCCATGGCTTGAAGTTGTGAAGCGGTCGGTCTGCATTGAAGGTGCACGGATGGCCTTTGCCGTGCCAAGATGCACTGGGCGAAGATGGATGCCTAGAAGCTGATGACCGAGAGGCCGCCTAAGGGCAAGGAGCACCGTCGAACCGAGTTATATTTTGATAGTGTCCTGGAGGGATCCCGCCTTGTGGCGGAGCAATGTGCGAACAATGTTATATTCCCATGAAAACGCTCATGTTATCCTGTCATGTAATATGAAACAAGGTCTTTATGTAATATAATGCTTGTGGCTCTTAAAATTTTACCTCCTGTGCGGCCGCTTATGAAATCTGAGGGTTAACCAGTCATTGGCTTCTGCCCCCACGTAGATACTACGGGGGTGTTTGGGATAAATCTAAACAATAAATCTAAACACTCTTTACTCCACCTTCTGGTCCTTAAAGGAGGTGTTTAGCGCAACGAACAAGGCAATCAGACAATACGGCTTTTATCGCCCTCACTTAGACATAGGAGTTTGACGATGAGAATTTTGGCGAAGCCCCTGGTATTCGAAAGGCCGAACCAGGGGTGCTATACACGCCTGATCGGATAGAAACTGATTCCTCGCATAAAGCGGAAAAAATCTCTAAGGATTTGAAACCTCTCGAATAGTTGACCAGCTCTCGCCGCATCATGACAGTCAGTTTTCGGCTTTCTCTATTGAGGTGCTCGTCCGGAAGAACTGGGGTACAATCACAGTAGTTCTCCCTTTACTACCCTAGCCGATATAGCGGAACATAAGGTAGTAAGCACAGGAGCCGGGCAACCCAACTATTGACCAAAGACATGATTCGGAGCCGATGCATATAATGCTATAGGTTCAGGGTGCCGAACCGTGCTGTAAAAATGTTCAGACTTTCTTGTCGTATTGCGGGGCGTCATGAAGCCCCTAGTGAAGTAATACATACCAGGGTGTACGAGTGCGGTGAGTAATAAATACAAAGGCAAGGAAAAAAGGTAATAAGCTGACACTGCCAATTAATTTCCCTTGTGATTTGATTAATACGTCGAGGCGTACTGTGCAAGTAATGCAATAAGTGAGTAAGGCTATTTAACATGCCCTGACCAAGAGCGAGCTGCGTGCGGGTATGTAAAATAGGTATAGCGATCGTTAGCAGAGACCACCTGGGGCCTCCCTTGTACGTCAAAGCTCCTTGCTTCCTTGGTGTATTCCATTCTTTGACAGGGCCAGTAATCCAGCCGCCGAAGAAGGCTTACGTAAAAGAAGATCTGAAAAAGGAAAAAGGAAATGGTGGAAGTATACGTGTGTCCGGGATCAGTCGAGCCGAACTATGGATCACGAACTAGTTGTGCCTCCGTCGATGCCCATGGAATTTCGAGTGTGTAATTATGTATGCGTGGTACGAATGCCACTATTTGATCGGGGCTGGGACGGAGGCCGAATTACTAATCAAGCTCTTGATGAGCCGACATATCCTATTGCAGCATAGTCCAGACTTTTTTAACGGTGTCCAGGGGCTCGGCAGCCGGATTACGGTTCTACTTGAAAAGGCCGCTCTGTACTTCCGCTGCGAGAGCAGCGGTGTGCTCCTCTGTACGGAGGGAGTGTTCCATGTTTCCGTTGACCGTTATAACACCGCGTGGACCAGGCATCTTGAGCTTAAGATAAGCATAGTGAGGTACCGCATTGAATCGAGCAAATCTGGTTCGTCCAAGCAGTGCATGATAGCCGCTGCGAAAGGGGACGATATCAAAGATTAATTCCTCACTTCGGAAGTTGTCTAGAGGTCCGAAGACTACCTCTAGTGTGATTGAGCTCGTACAGCGGGCCTCTACACCTGGTATGACTCCTTTAAAGGTAGTCCTTGTGGGCTTGATCCGTGATGGGTTAATGCCCATTTTGCGCACTGTATCCTGATAGAGCAGATTGAGGCTGCTGCCACCGTCCATCAGGACTCGCGTTAGGTGGAATCTGTCAATGATTGGGTCCAGGACTAGTGCGGCTGATCCGCCATGCCGGATACTGGTCGGATGATCCCGACGATCAAAAGTGATCGGGCACAATGACCATGGGTTGAATTTTGGGGCGACTGGCTCTATCGCATAAACATCCCTTAGTGCGCACTTGCGCCCCCTTTTAGGGATGTGTGTAGTATATATCATGTTCACCGTTTTGACCTGAGGGGGAAACTTCTTTTCCCCTGTGTTTGTCTGTCGGGGTTCCTCATCATCGTCCTCGCTCTACGATCCCTTTTCCTTGGTCTCGGCATTTAACTTGCCGGCTTGCTTGAAAACCCAGCAATCTCTGTTGGTATGGTTAGCTGGTTTGTCTAGGGTGCCATGGATTTGGCAGACGATCGAGTATGCGGTCCAAGCCGGATGGTCCCTGATTGTTCCTTATATACATCTTTTTCCGCTGACCGGACTTGGAGCCGCTGAATCCGGCGTTGACAGCCGTGTCATCGGTGTTGTCGCCATTACTTTGGCGTTTGTGTCTGCTGTGTGGGAGGTTACCGTTGCTGTTCTTGACCTCAGAGGGGCTTGCCTCGCTGGCTGTGTTTTTGCTATGAGCCAGCCAACTGTCCTCACCCGCGCAAAAGCGGGTCATGAGTGCTGTGAGGGCTGCCATGGATTTTGGCTTTTCTTGGACGAGGTGGCGGGCGAGCCATTCATCGCAGATGTTGTGTTTAAAGGCCGCTAGGGCTTCGGCATCCGGACAGTCAACGATCTGGTTCTTTTTAGTTAGGAATCTAGTCCATAATTTCCTGGCTGACTCTCCAGGCTGTTGGACTATGTGACTTAAGTCATCGGCGTCTGGTGGCCGGACATATGTTCCTTGGAAGTTGTCAAGAAAGGCTTCCTCCAAGTCCTCCCAGCTGCCGATGGAATTTTCAGGCAGGCTGTTTAGCCAGTGTCGAGCTGTCCCTTTGAGCTTTATTGGGAGGTATTTGATAGCATGGAGGTCATCTCCGCGGGCCATGTGAATGTGGAGAATAAAATCCTCGATCCATACCACAGGATCGTTTGTTCTGTCGTATGATTCAATATTGACGGTTTTGAACCCTTCAGGGAATTCATGGTCCATTACTTCACCAGTGAAGCAAAGAGGGTGTGCAACGCCTCTATATCGAGTCGCGTTGCGACGTAGCTCCGATGGAGTCTGTCTATGGTTATCGGCCCGGGCGTGACTAGGTTTGTCACGTCCGAATAGGTACCGCCATCGCGTGTCAAGGCACGTCCTCGCGATCCGTAGATCGATCTTGTATGTCCTCCTCTACTGTCTAGGTCTTGACGAAGGTCATATGTATAGCCCCGAGCTATCTTATCCCTGCCTTTACGGTGAGGTGGAACAGTTTGTTTTTCGGCTTGGGTTGCCGTTTTATCCCGGCGGCGCGGTGGCCGATCAACCACATTGTGTGAAGCTGGTGTGGGCTCTGGCGCCTCATCAAGACAGTTGTGAAGCGGTCGGTCTGCATTGAAGGTGCACGGATGGCCTTTGTCGTGCCAAGATGCACTGGGCGAAGATGGATGCCTAGAAGCTGATGACCGAGAGGCCGCCTGAGGGCAAGGAGCACCGTCGAACCGAGTTATATTTTGATAGTGTCCTGGAGGGATCCCGCCTTGTGGCGGATCAATGTGCGAACAATGTTATATTCCCATGAAAACGTTCATGTTATCCTGTCATGTAATACGAAACAAGGTCTTTATGTAATATAATGCTTGTGACTCTTAAAATTTTACCTCCTGTGCGGCCGCTTATGAAATCTGAGGGTTAACCAGTCATTGGCTTCTGCCCCCACGTAGATACTACGGGGGTGTTTGGGATAAATCTAAACAATAAATCTAAACACTCTTTACTCCACCTACGGTCCTTAAAGGAGGTGTTTAGCGCCAACGAACAAGGCAATCGAGACAATACGGCTTTTATCGCCCTCACTTAGACATAGGAGTTTGTGATGAGAATTTTGGCGAAACCCACAGGTATTGAAAGGCCGAACCAGGTGCTATACCTGCCTTTGATCGGATAGAAAGCGATTCCTCGCATAAAGCGGAAAAAATCTCTAAGGATTTGAAACCTCTCGAATAGTTGACCAGCTCTCGCCGCATCATGACAGTCAGTTTTCGGCTTTCTCTATTGAGGTGCTCGTCCGGAAGAACTGGGGTACAATCACAGTAGTTCTCCTTTACTACCCTAGCCGATATAAGCGGAACATAAGGTAGTAAGCACGGGGCGAAGACAGCAACTATTGACCAAAGACATGATTCGGAGCCGATGCATATAATGCTATAAGTTCAGGGTGCCGAACCGTGTTGTAAAAATGTTCAGACTTTCTTGCCGTATTGCGGGGCGTCATGAAGCCCCTAGTGAAGTAATACATACCAGGGTGTACGAGTGCGGAGAGTAATAAATACAAAGCCAAGGAAAAAAAGGTAATAAGATGACACTGCCAATTAATTTCCCTTGTGATTTGATTAATACGTCGAGGCCTACTGTGCAAGTAATGCAATAAGTGAGTAAGGCTATTTAACATGCCCTGACCAAGAGCGAGCTGCGTGCGGGTATGTAAAATAGGTATAGCGATCGTTAGAAGAGACCACCTGGGGCCTCCCTTGTACGTCAAAGCTCCTTGCTTCCTTGGTGTATTCCATTCTTTGACAGGGCCAGTAATCCAGCCGCCGAAGAAGGCTTACGTAAAAGAAGATCTGAAAAAGGAAAAAGGAAATGGTGGAAGTATACGTGTGTCCGGGATCAGTCGAGCCGAACTATGGATCATGAACTAGTTGTGCCTCCGTCGATGCCCATGGAATTTCGAGTGTGTAATTATGTATGCGTGGTACGAATGCCACTATTTGATCGGGGCTGGGACGGAGGCCGAATTACTAATCGAGATCTTGATGAGCTGACATGTCCTATTGCAGCATAGTCCAGACTTTTTTAACGGTGTCCAGGGGCTCAGCAGCCGGACTACGGTTCTACTTGAAAAGGCCGCTCTGTAATTCTGCTGCGAGGGCAGCGGTGTGCTCCTCTGTACGGAGGGAGTGTTCCATGTTTCCGTTGACAGTTATAACGCCGCGTGGACCAGGCATCTTGAGCTTAAGATAAGCATAGTGAGGTACCGCATTGAATCGAGCAAATCTGGTTCGTCCAAGCAGTGCATGATAGCCGCTGCGAAAGGGGACGATATCAAAGATTAATTCCTCACTTCGGAAGTTGTCTAGAGATCCGAAGACTACCTCTAGTGTGATTGAGCCCGTACAGCGGGCCTCTACACCTGGTATGACTCCTTTAAAGGTAGTCCTTGTGGGCTTGATCCGTGATGGGTTAATGCCCATTTTGCGCACTGTATGCTGATAGAGCAGATTGAGGCTGCTGCCACCGTCCATCAGGACTCGCGGTAGGTGGAATCCGTCAATGATTGGGTCCAGGACTAGTGCGGCTGATCCGCCATGCCGGATACTAGTCGGATGATCCCGACGATCAAAAGTGATCGGGCACAATGACCATGCGTTGAATTTTGGGGCGACTGGCTCTATCGCATAAACATCCCTTAGTGCGCGCTTGCGCCCCCTTTTAGGGATGTGTGTAGTATATATCATGTTCACCGTTTTGACCTGAGGGGGAAACTTCTTTTGTCCCCCTATGTTTGTCTGTCGGGGTTCCTCATCATCATCCTCGCTTTGCGATCCCTTTTCCTTGGTCTCGGCATTTAACTTGCCGGCTTGCTTGAAAACCCAGCAATCTCTGTTGCTATGGTTGGCTGGTTTGTCTGGGGTGCCATGGATTTGGCAGACGATCGAGTATGCGGTCCAAGCCGGATGGTCCCTGATTGTTCCTTATATACGTCTTTTTCCGCTGACGGGACTTGGAGCCGCTGAATCCGGCGTTGACAGCCGTGTCATCGGTGTTGTCGCCATTACTTTGGCGTTTGTGTCTGCTGTGTGGGAGGTTACCGTTGCTGTTCTTGACCTCAGAGGGCTTGCCTCATTGGCTGTGTTTTGCTATGAGCGATAGCTTGTCCTCACCAGCATAAAAGCGGGTCATGAGTCTTGTGAGGGCTGCCATGGATTTTGGCTTTTCTTGGGCCGAGGTGGCGGGCGAGCCATTCATCGCAGATGTTGTGTTTAAAGGCCGCTAGGGCTTCGGCATCCGGACAGTCAACGATCTGGTTCTTTTTAGTTAGGAATCTAGTCCATAATTTCCTGGCTGACTCTCCATGTTGTTGGACTATGTGACTTAAGTCATCGGCGTCTGGTGGCCGGACATATGTTCCTTGGAAGTTGTCAAGAAAGGCTTCCTCCAAGTCCTCCCAGCTGCCGATGGAATTTTCAGGCAAATTTGTTTAGCGATGTCGAGCTGGCCCTTTGAGCTTTAGTGGGAGGTATTTGATAGCATGGAGGTCATCTCCGCGGGCCATGTGAATGTGGAGAATAAAATCCTCGATCCATACCACGGGATCGTTTGTTCTGTCGTATGATTCAATATTGACGGTTTTGAACCTCAGGGAATTCATGGTCCATTACTTCACCAGTGAAGCAAAGAGGGTGTGCAACGCCTCTATATCAAGCCGCGTTGCGACGTAGCTCCGATGGAGTCTGTCTATGGTTATCGGCCCGGGCGTGACTAGGTTTGTCACGTCCGAATAGGTAGCCGCCATCGCGTGTCAAAACGCGTCCTCGCGATCCGTAGATCGATCTTGTATGTCCTCCTCTCTTGTCCGGAGTCTTGTGAAGGTCATATGTATAGCCCGAGCTGTCTTATCCCTGCCTTTACGGTGAGGTGGAGCGATGCATTTTTCGGCTTGGGTTGCCGTTTTATCCCGGCGGCGCGGTGGCCGATCAACCACATTGTGTGAAGCTGGTGTGGGCTCTGGCGCCTCATCATCGAACTGAGGTAGTAGTTTGCGCTTCGGGTAACTTTTGGCTGGGCGTTTAAGGCCGTATTCCTCTGCTGCCAGGAGATTGGTCCATCTGTCATTGAGCAGGTCTTGATCAGCTTGAAGCTGCTGCTGCTTCTTTTTCAGGCTCCTCGCGGTGGCTATTAGCTGAAGCTTAAAGCGCTCCTGCTCGAGAGGTTCCTCAGGCACGATGAAGTCTTCATTGCCGAGGCTCACCTCTTCCTCGGAGGGTGGATGGTAACTACCATCCTCCGAGTCTTCTTCACTGGCCTGTTCGTCAGGGCTGACTTGCCCATCTTCCCGATTGTCTCGTTCGGCAATTTGTTCATTGGGTTCTTCTGTGTCTTTGGCACCATCCGGAGTGTTGTCGTTGAGGGAGTCCTGGATTAGGGGGTATCCAGACAGCCGGACTGTGTACAACATCAGGACTATTCAAGCGTGAAGATACAAGACTCAAGACTTCGGCCCGTGTCCGGATGGGACTTTCCTTGGCGTGGAAGGCAAGCTTGGCGATCCGGATATTATATTTCCTTCCTTGTAACCGACTCCATGTAAACCCTAGCCCTCTCCGGTGTCTATATAAACCGGAGAGGTTGGTCCTAGAAGGCCGATCACAATTACAATCATACCATCATAGGCTAGCTCTTAGGGTTTAGCCTCTACGATCTCGTGGTAAATCTACTCTTGTACTACCCATATCATCAATATTAATCAAGTAGGAAGTAGGGTTTTACCTCCATCGAGAGGGCCCGAACCTGGGTAAACATCTGTGTCCCTTGCTTCCTGTTACCATCGACCTTGGCCTTACAGATCGGGACCCCTACCCGAGATATGCGGTTTTGACGCCGACATTGGTGCTTTCATTGAGAGTTCCTACGTATGCCGTCATTGTCGAGGCTCGATGGCTCCTTCAATCATCATCAACGACGCTGCCCAGGGCAAGACTTTCCTCCCAGGAGCCCCGTACAATCACGACGAGCACGGCTTAGGCCTGCTGTCGGACAAATCTCGGGGTATCACCCCCGCAGTAGCCTCGGATCTAAATCCGGAGCAGGCCGCGTTGCCTGGGAACGGAGGGCTGGACCCCGCCCCGCAGGCCGCACACTTATCGGCGCTGTAGCTGAACACGGGCCTTACCTTTTCGGTGGCCTATTACTCCGGACCCCCGGATTCGCATCCGGATGTTGAGTCCGGTCCGCGCACTCCCGAACCATTCGAGCCAGGCTGGGCTCCGGTAATGGAGTTCACCGCCGCGGACATCTTTCAACACTCGCCCTTTGGCGGCATGCTGAACTCGTTTAAAACTCTCTCTTTGACAGAAATTTCTGGGCCAAACTATGTCCGGTTCAAGTGGGAAGCAGGCGACGAGGAAATTTGTTTCCCACCCACCACCCACTTCATAGCCACGGTCGATGATTTAACCGACATGCCTGACTTCGACTCCGAAGACATCGACGGTATGGACGACGATGCCGGAGAAGATTCGGAATCTATGGGGCGCCGGACTTCCCCCTCGTCACACGACATATACATGGTGGATACACCCAAAGAGGACAAAGGCGACAATCCGGACGATAAAACCCCCGGACAAAAGCCAAAGCGACGGTGCGAGGCGCCATTCTAAGTCCAACAACGGTAAAAATAGTGACAAGAGCACCGGAGGGATCGACACTACAATCAACTCCGAAGGCAACAACGACCATACGGACCCGGCGATGGAGCGGAGACGAACCAGGTCACCACGAACACGATTGAAGCGAGGCGCCGAGGACAATGATCCCGACGGAAGAGGTCATCAAAAAGAACCAGCACAGGAAAACAGTCCAGATAACGATGAAAGCCCGGAAAAACACGTGGAACGAGATAACCTCCACAGAAAGCTTATGGCCACCGCAAGAAGTCTAAAGAAGTAGAAGCAACGGCTCAAAGCCGCGCAGGAAACGCTCAACCGTAGATGGAATAAAGTGCTAGACACTAAAGAAAGATACGGCGATGATCGCCACACAAAGAGCTATCCAAAACGCAAGCTACTCCTAGAATTCGATGACGAAGCTGCACCACCTCATAACTGCAACAAAGCGGGTACCGACGCCGCGCACGATCCACATGAACACCTGAAAAAGAAAGCCGGCGCGGACAATTCCATTTAAGGATCCAAATGACACACCCCGGCGAGGGACTATGGTCACCCAAACGATTACGTCAATTGAACACCAGTCCGGACTAAACACCGGACACAACACCAGC
This sequence comes from Aegilops bicornis, assembly GCA_021605145.1. Classification (NCBI taxonomy): domain Eukaryota; kingdom Viridiplantae; phylum Streptophyta; class Magnoliopsida; order Poales; family Poaceae; genus Aegilops; species Aegilops bicornis. Next base: position 691,244,653 of record CM038671.1, on the reverse strand, counting down.
CGACGGCATGCCAAAACACGTCCAGATACAGAGGGGCTACTCACCCCCTGTCCTTTACCGATGAAGTACTGGACCATGAATTTCCACATGGCTTCAAACCTGTGAACATAGAGGCATACGACGGAACGACAAACCCAGGGGTCTGGATCGAGGACTTTATCCTGCACATACACATGGCTCGTGGGGATGACCTTCAAGCCATCAAATACCTCCCCCTCAAACTAAATGGACCAGCTCGGCACTGGTTGAAAAGTCTCCCCGAAAATTCAATTGGGAGCTGGGAGGAACTTGAGGACGCTTTCAGGGCCAATTTTCAAGGGACTTATGTCCGGCCTCCGGATGCTGACGACTTAAGCCACATAGTCCAATAGCCCGGAGAATCCGCCCGCAAGCTTTGGAACAGATTCCTCACTAAGAAGAATCAAATTGTTGACTGTCCGGATGCCGAAGCCTTAGCGGCATTCAAACACAGCATCCGTGACGAGTGGCTCACCAGACACCTCGGCCAAGAAAAGCCAAGGACAATGGCAGCCCTAACAAGCCTTATGACCCGCTTTTGCGTGGGAGAAGATAGCTGGCTAGCCCGTAAAGGCACCAGCAACCCCAGCACATCCTAAATAAGGGATGGCAACGGGAAGCCACGGCATCATAAAAACAAACGCCAAAACAAGGAAGAGAGCCCGGATAACACGATGGTCAATGCCGGATTCAGCGGCTCTCGACCTAATCAGCAAAATAAACCATCTAAAGGCAGCAAAGAGGGACCGTCCGGTCTGAAAGTCCTAGACAGATTATGCCAAATTCATGGCACCCCTGTCAAACCTACAAACCACACACACAGAGAGTGCTGGGTCTTCAAGCAGGCTGGCAAATTAAATGCCGAACACAAGGGAAGGGAAACACCAAGTGAAGATGAGGATGAACCTCGTCAGCCGAACACTGAAGGACAGAAAAAATTCCGCGGAGAGGTTAAAGCGATGAACATGATCCACGCGACTCACACATCCGAGGAGGAGGCACGAGCAGCGCGCATAGAGGCGCTCGATATAGAGCCCATCGCACTCACACCTAACCAGTGGATGCCCTATCCGATCACCTTCAATCACTTGGACGACCGAACTAGTATTCGGCACGGAGGATCAGAGGCCCTGGTGCTTGACCCAATAATCGATGGATACCATCTCACCCACGTCCTCATGGATGGTGGCAGCGGTCTCAATTTAATATATGAGGACACTATCCGCAGGATGGCGATAGACCCATCCAGAATTAACCAAAGCGACACCACCTTTGAAGGGGTGATACCAGTCGTCGAAGCCCACAGCAGGGGCTCCGTCGTACTGAAATTAACATTCGGCACTCCAGGCAACTCCATAAGCGAAGAGCTACTCTTCATCATCGCACCCTTCCAAAGCAACTATCATGCATTGCTTGGAAGAACGGCGTTCGCCCGTTTCAACGCACTGCCGCACTATGGTTACCTTACTCTAAAGATGCCCGATCCACGAGGCGTCATCACCATTAGCGGAATAACATAGCGCTCGTCACGCACAGAGGAACACGCGACGGCCCTCGCGGCCGGACTATAAGCGGCCTCCAAAATATGACCAGTCGTTAAGACCAGGGACACGGTTAGACGAGTCCGGTGGCCCAGATCGAACCAGAGCACCATATATGTAATCCTATAGTGGATACCAGGGGCTATAATTACCTAATAAAGCCCCACACTTGGCTAAACCTTATTGGCAGGCCAATGTCTTACGCTTCTATCCATCGCATACTTACGTTGTACTCCCCTGCGAGTTCTTCTTTTTTTACAGACAACGCTCGCACGATACCCTTCCAGGATACGACTGCGCGGAGACAAAAGCGCGGGCGTGCAGCGAGGCCCGTTCAACAGGTTTCTTTTTAGATTAAGCCCCTGTGTAAACCTTTTCTATTGCCTCTTGTTGTTTAACCATCCCATGGGTTCCATACCCACAGAGGATACTGCCGTTTTTGGCATCTCGCCACGACAGACTAACGCACGTACCTGGAAACACAGGGTCTATAATGAATGGGCATTCTTGAGCCCATCGACTATTATAAAGTCCGAATACCTTCGGGAGTGTTCGGCGTCACGAGTTTGACCTTATATGCAGCAACTCTGAATCATGTCTTTGGTCAAATGTTGGGTTTGCCCGGCTCCTGGGTTTGCCGCCTTATGTTCCGTTATTATCGGCTAAGGTGGCCAAAGGAGAACTACTGCGATTGTGCCCTGGTTATTCCGGACGAGCACCTCGGTAGAGAAAGCCGAAAACTGATTGTCATGATACAGCGAGAGACTATTCAACCACTCGAAGACTTATTGGAATCTTTAGGATTCCTCCGCATTAACGAAGGACTGTTTCCCGGTCATGTACACACGCGCCCATATTCGGATGCACGCGAAATGTACCAGGGGCCACATAGTAGACCCAACATTAAATTCCCATGGCTAAGCGAAAGTGTTACAGCTATATAGTCCGGTTGCCTAATTCGACGTGCGATCACCTCCTTCATGGACCAAGACGTTGGATCAAGTGTGATTATGCATATTTTTTGCTAACACCCCCGCATTGTTTGCGTGGGGGCCTGAAGCCGACGACTGCTATCTTTCGGATTACACATGCATATTTATATATGTAAACGGCCGTACAGGGGACACAATAATACTTTTGGGCAAAAAGTATAAATATAGCCTTATAACCAAAATAACATTGTTCTTACAATGATTCGATTCATCACTCAAATAAGATATTCTTCGAGCACTGCGCCTCTATTAGGCGGGAACCTTATGTGACCTGCGCCAAGTAGTGCTCCGCCGGATATTGGTACCCCGCCGGATCTTGGGTCGCTATAATGGTGGCCTCCATGTCCGTCAAGTAGGCCTTAACGCGGGTAAGAGCCATTCGTGCACCCTCTATGCACGCCGACCTTCTCATGGCGTCGATCCGAGGCACGGCCTCAAGGAATTGCTGCACCAAGCCAAAGTAACTGTCCGGCTTAGGCCCTTTTGGCCAAAGATGATCTATCACAGACCCCATTGCAAGACCGGACAGCCTGTGAAGCTCCGCTACAGCAGCCATCTTGTCACTTAACGGCAGCGGGCGAGTGGGAGCATTGAATTGCGACCAGAAAAGCTTCTCCACTTCCTTATCACCCCGATCCTTGAAGAACTTGGCAGCGTCAGCCGTACTCTTCGCCAAATCCGCATACGGCGTCAGCGTGACTCAGCGCCCATCCGAGGGCGTGCCGGATCAAAAACTTCGTGCAGCAGCAAGTAGGAGCCTCTAGTCGCGATTTTACCGGCCTGATCAAGTTCCTCCCGCGCACCCCTAAGCGCGGTACGTATTTCCTTGGTGGCATTACGCGCCTTGTCCAGCTCGACCAAACTATCCTTATACTCATTTTCAAGGAGCTCATACGGTCAGCGGCATTTTTTAACTCCACAGCCATTTCGGCTACCTTTTCCTCGCTCCGGCGATGAGCAGCCTGTTCGGCTCTCAATTCTTCGGCCGCCTTTAAAGCCGCCGCATTGCTAACCCGAGCTTGTTCCTTGGCTTGAGCAAGCTCCACCCTCAGGGCCTCCATGGCAGCAGCACCATCTGCAGTCCGCACATATTACATTAATACCATGCCGCCTCTGTATTTTCCTATACAAAGGAAGGCAGAGCACATACCTTGCGACTTGTCCAGCCGCTTGTTCACCTGCATGATATCGGCATTAATCGATCGAATCTGCCTAGTCAGTTCGGAAACTTCAACGGACTGGTCGGCGGCCGGACCAGTAGGTACCTGCACATATTTACAGTGCATTCGTTAATTTATGATCCCCCGTTTGCCGCCTAGGGCGAACAAACGAAGTCTCGAGGCTACTATCTATATGGAGCACACCTAACGCGTGCCTCATAGCCAAAACTAGTGTATTCTTCATTACATACCTCAAAGCCTCTGAGCAGACTTGTAAATGCTTCATTCAAACCGCTTGTCGTGGATGAAATCTTCTTGAGCACCGCGCTCATTGATGAGTGGTGCTCCACCGAGAGCGCAGCTCGCTCCAGTAGGCCCGTCAGTATGTCCGGCTAGACATCAAACTGTGCCGGACCCTCCCCATCGCCCCTTGTGGGAGCCAAACACTCCGGGCTCAGGGGGGCGGACGCATTGGCTTTCGTCTTCGGCAGATCCAGACTCCTCCGTGACGACACCTCAGTGTTGCCCGTCTCATGAGCCGGAGAGGTAGGTGGGGTCTCGCTCTCCATCATCTCCGGAGGAAGATCCCCCGAAGACGAACTCTGTCGAGAAGGGCTGCTAGCCGGACTGCGAAAGACGAATCCTGGTTATTGATCTAGGAGGAACGCAGTACCTTCGAATTGAAAATTAACTTACAGCTCCGTGGAGGGCTGGCCCGTTGGAGAGCATGGTGCAGTGAGGGTGCCCGTCAGTGCAAGGCCCCCTGGGGATGTCTTTTTCCCTAATTTGGGCATCTGCGCCTCCGAGTCTTCGGAGGCGGCCCTCTTCTTCCCGCGCGGGGAGGAGGCTTTAGCCTCCTCTTCCCGACTATCCTCCTTGGGGGAGGTAACGATTCCCCCGGTTCAGATGCGTAGTATATGAGGATCAGTTTCTTCGTTCCTCCCCTTGTCTGTCCCCGAGGGCATTCTGCTGAGCACCCGGTCGAGCATCTTGGCCATGGTGGGGGCGGGCGAGCCTTCGGGAAGTGGCGTCGGACACCTGATTCTCTCCGCCTTGTTGAGCCATTCACGACGCGGATGATTTTCAGAATAAACAATCACGACAAATACAAAACTGGGTGTCCGGTATCAAGGCTACTTACTTGAGTATCTAGGCGATTGCAGCTTAGGCCCGCATCCTCGGTGGTATCCAGACACACTACTTTCCGTCCGAAGACTAATTTGCACATCCCTTCGAGCTTCAAGCCGAAGAAGTGCTTGATAGTCTGCGGACCCTCCGGGTTGAACTCCCACATCCGAAGAGGCCGGCGTTGGCACGGCAACATCCGCCGGATTAACATCACTTGCATTATGCTGGGAAGGTTAATGTCCCTCTCAAGAAGCTCCCGGATGCGATTCTGCAGCACTGGTATATTACCAGCGGGCCCCCAATTCCGTCCCACGTCCGTCCAAGACGCCAACTGTGATGGAGTGCCCGAACGAAACTCGGGGGCAGCCACCCACTTTGTGCCTCGGGGAGCTGTGACATAAAACCACCTCCGCTGCCATACATCGGATACTTTTGGGAAAGAACCCTCTGGCCATGGGGCATCAGCATTCCTGCTTATTACAGCACCTCCGCACTCTGCATGTCGCCCCTCGATCATCTTCGGCTTCACATTGAAGGTCTTCAGCCATAAGCCGAAGTGTGGGGTGACGTGGAGGAAAACCTCGCACACTATAATGAGCAGCGAGATGGGGAGGATAGCGTGCGGAGCGGATCGTGAAAATCTAACCCATAATAGAACATGAGCCCCCCACACACCCACACAAAGGGATCGAGGGTGAAGCCCAGGCCGCGGAGGAACTGTGGAACAAAAACGACGCACTCATTAGGCTCCAGTGTGGGGATGACCTGCCCGGATGCAGGAAGCCTATGTTGGATGTCGGCGGTCAGGTATCCGACCTCTCTAAGCTTCGCAATGTCGTCCTCATGGATCGAGGAGGCCACCCATTGGCCTTGAGGGACGGATACGGACATATTGGCGGATCTAGGGTGTCGAGGCTTAGGTTTCGGGTGTTAGAACTTCGAGAATGCAGGAAGAAGCGCGAGGAAGGTGGAAAAGAGGCATAGGCCTCGACCCCTTTTTATAAAGGGGATGAATATCAAGAGTCCCTGGAGCGGCCGTTTGAGGCTTATCTAAGAGCATGCGGAGTTATACCAACGGCCGTCATGGGGTTGCGTGCGCCCATATTGATGGAAAAATCCCGTGATAAGTGGAACATGATCTCTACCCTGATGGGACGTGCCAATAAAGCCGCCTCATAATGCGAGTCGTCATAGGGTAAGAAACGCCGGTTCGCGTTGGACGAAGACTGCCAGCAGATCAAGTTTATGCCATGCGAAGACCATCTTGTGTATCCGGACACGGTTTAAGTGTTCGATAATTACTTTGGAGTATTCGGAGGAGGAACCCGCCCTGCAATGCCAAAGACAAGACTGCGCGTCGGACTCATCGTCATTGAAGCCTGGTTCAGGGGCTCTTGAGGAGTCCTGGATTAGGGGGTATCCGGACAGCCGGACTGTGTACAACGTCCGGACTATTGAAGCGTGAAGATACAAGACTCAAGACTTCGGCTCGTGTCCGGATGGGACTTTCCTTGGCGTGGAAGGCAAGCTTGGCGATCCGGATATTATATTTCCTTCCTTATGGCGACTCCATGTAAACCCTAGCCCTCTTGATTGTCTATATAAACCGGAGAGGTTGGTCCTTAGAAGGCCGATCACAATTACAATCATACCATCATAGGCTAGCTCTTAGGGTTTAGCCTCTACGATCTTGTGCTAGATCTACTCTTGTACTACCCATATCATCAATATTAATCAAGCGAAGTAGGGTTTTACCTCCATCGAGAGGGCCCGAACCTGGGTAAACATCTGTGTCCCTTGCTTCCTGTTACCATCAGCCTTGACGCACAGATCGGGACCCCCTACCCGAGATCCGCCGGTTTTGACACCGACAGTCGTCTCCTGTGCCAGTGTTGTTGTCCCTGCTGCGGCGGGATTTAGAGCGGCGCCGCTGACGCCGGCGCTTTGGTTGTGTTTTAGGAGGGTCCTCCTTCGCTGGGTTTTCCTTGTCGTAGCCACAATTAGTTTTGGGCGTATCTACCATGTATACGTCGTATGAGGAAGTGGCCGTCCATCGTCCAGTAAATGGCAGATTTTGGCCCTACTCCTCGTCGGCATCGTCGTCCATACCGTCGATGTCTTCGGAGCCGTAATCAAGCGTGTCGGTTAAATCTTCAACTGTGGCTATAAAGTGGGTGGCGGGCGGGAAGTAAGATTCTCCATCATCAGCCCCTAGCTCGAACCGAACATAGTTAATTTGTGAGTCCTGCCAAGGACAGGTTTTTTAATGAGTTTAGCACATCGCCCAAAGGTGAATGTTGAAAGATGTCTGTGGCGCCGAATTCGAAGATTGATAAACGATCAAGTTCGGCGTCCGCGGGCTCATATGGTTTGGAACTTATGACTGGAGACGAGTCCGGAGTTCCGGTAACGCAAATGTCCCATGAGTTTAGGTCCATGTGCAGCTCCAATGCCGCGGGATCCGTGGCCTCCGTGGCGGGGTTGAGCTTCCCGTCCTTGGATGGCGCTTGATATGCTCCGGATCTAAGGCGGAGCGATTCTGAGCTATCTCCTGAAAGTGGTCCGACGACAGATTTAGGTCATGTTCGTCGACGTGACCAGGAGCGGTCGCCGCGGTCTCGAATCTGGCAAAGATCAAGTCTCCACGGATGTCCGCGACATAGTTCAAGCTCCCAAATCCGACCTGATGGCCAGGGGCATAGCTATCGATCTGCTCCAGATGGCCAAGCGAGTTAGCCCGTAGTGCGAAGCCGCCGAACACGAAGATCTGTCCGGGGAGGAAGATTCCTCCTTGGACAGCGTCATTGTTGACGATTAAAGGGACCATCGAAAACTTTTTGGGGACGGCACAGTGGAACTATCAATGAAAGCACCAATATCAGTGTCAAAACCGGCGGATCTCGGGTAGGGGGTCCCAAACTATGCGTCTAAGGTCGATGGTAACAGGAGACAGGGGACACAATGTTTACCCAGGTTCGGGCCCTCTCTATGGAGGTAATACCCTACTTCCTGCTTGATTGAGCTTGATGAATATGAGTATTACAAGAGTTGATCTACCACGAGATCGTAATGGCTAAACCCTAGAAGTCTAGCCTGTATGACTATGGTAATGGGTCTCCCCCTATCCGGACTAAGCTCTATGGTTTATATAGACACCGGGAGGATCTAGGGTTACACAAGGTCGGTTACAAAGGAAAGGAATCTACATATTTGGTCGCCAAGCTTGTCTTCCACGCCAAGGAGAATCCCATCCGGACACGGGTGCAGCCTTCGGTCTTCGTATCTTCATAGCCCATCAGTCCGGCCCATGGCTAACAGGCCGGATGCCCGAGACCCCCTTAGTCCAGGACTCCCTCAGCCACTAGGTGGGGACAAGCCGCCTGGGCACGCCATGGTGGGTTGTGCCCACCCAGGTGCCCCCCTCCGGTGGTTCTTGGCTCCAGTAGTTCTCTTTTATTATATAATAATTCCTCGCAAAGTTTCGTTCCGATCCGAGAACTTTTATTTCTGCACAAAAACAACACCATGGTAGTTCTATTGAAAACAGCGTCGGTCCGGGTTAGTTTTATTCAAATCATGCAAATTAGAGTCCAAAACAAGAGTAAAAGCGTTAGGAAAAGTAGATACGACAGAGACGTATCAAGGCAGTTCCTTGCTTGCGAACATATAGTTGGTGGGTCCCAGCTGTCAGGGGAAGAATCATTTTTTGCCCGTAATATGGACGCACTTCCTTGCGTGCAAAGATATGGCTAGTGGGTCCCAGCTATCAGGGGGAAACATTTTTTCGCAAAATACAGCTAAGCCAAAATACAGAGGCCCTTCCGGTGGGTCCCTGCTGTCAGGTGGAGGAATCATTATTTTGCGCGTAATAAGGAGGCACCTCCTTGTTGCGACCGTGGACCCAACTGTTAGCCAATCCATGTACAGTCCTCTTCCGATGGAAGTCGTTCCTTGACCACATTGACCACGTCGCGCTGAGAGCACCAAGGCGGTGGACGATGGCGAGGCCTAGGAAGGGAATGACCCGGAACCGGGGAACACTCGACAGTTGTTTCCTATGCGGCAGGGAGTACGAGGGTTTACTGGTCCGTATGTCATCGCCGAAAAATAACAGCAGGTGTGGGTGAGTAGAGGGGGACCCGAGTAGAGGGATGGGCATGCCAGCGATGGAAGTAGGGTGGGACGGCGAGGCCTGCACGGTAGCACAACGGGCCACGGGAGGCAGGAGCAGGCAGTCCCGCTGGCACTGGTTTGAGTGGCTGGAGCAAGAATAGCAGATATTGAAGAAGCACGACGGCCGTTGGATGGACATCCAACAGTCAATGCTCTCGTGTGTTGTATAAGTTGACGACACGGCCTTGCGTGCGCGTCAACCTTTTTTTAGGAAAGCGTACGCGTCAACATACTAGGCCCACAAGTCAGCCTCAAATATGTGGAAAACAGCATACAACCCATCTGCCATTATTGCTAATAAATTTACAGCCCATTGGCTAATTCTTAAGGATTTTTTTGAAGGCCATATTCTTTTTGTTACCATCACAGCCCATATTCTGGCCACGGTTAAAAATTCAACGAAATTTTCATATTTCGGTGCAGTCCGAACTGTTTTTTATCCTAAATTTCGAATCACGTTCAAACTAATTTAAAAATAATTAATTTATATCAATTTAAAATCCAACATAATCTTCCCCGCAAAAAAAGAAATTAAGTTCAAAATCTAGAAATCTAAAAAACGATATTTGAAACTAATTGCCGGTTTGCTGTGTTTATAAAATTTACATCCCATTTCTTACTACTTCATTTTCTAGGCAAGCGAATACATCGCTCTCGTCTTGAAAGATTTGCAGCCCGCCAAAGCTAAGAAAGGTATTTATTTTAAAAAGTTAGAATTGGGCTAGCCATTTCCAGAAAGAAAAAAAACACAACTGAGCTCATCATGTGGTAAACATAAAATATAACCCTGGGCTAGACAGGCCATAGCCCCTGCACAACCCCGTTGTTACCCTGATCCGTCTCTAAAACTAGTAAATAACAATGGCTTGCTCCTCAAAAAAAGTAAATAACAACTACGCGACCTGCTGGGTCCCTGGTGTTAGCCACTCGTTGTGTAATTCTCTTGTTTATTGACTACATTGACAATGGCATGGGACCCAGATGTCCAACCATTTTTTGGCTTGTAATAACGAGGCACTTGCTTGCGTACTGCCATGAGCCTGGTGGGTCCCTACTGTCATCCTCTCCATGTACAGTCGTCTCGTTATTCCTCTCGGTTGTTGACCAAGTTGACAACGCTAGACGGCGGTGCACCATGCACGGCAAGCGAACCAAGGTGGAGGATGACGGCGAGGCCTTGGACGGGAATGAACATGAGACGTGGAAGATGCGACGGTCTAGTCGCAGGCGGAGGGAAGTACAAGGATTGACTTGTTCGGATGCGGGTACATGTTGGGGCTAATGTCGCCGGAGAATAACAGGACGTGTGGGGGAATAGAGGGATTGACTAGCCAATGTTTGAGGGTACGGTAGGGCGGAAGAGGCGCATGCAACCGTGGGAGGCGGGAGCAGGCGGGACCGACGGGGTGGTTTGGTTTGGGCGGCTAGAGGAAGAAGACAAGAGATAGAAGATACACGATAGATGTTGGATGTCAATCCAATGGCTGGTAGCCAGAATCGTTTGTTGACTAGTAAGTCGACACCACCTTCGATAGGCTTTTTCCTCGTGGGTCCCAAATGTCAGAATCCAAATCTATCACAACCATGCAGCCTTTCTTATGAAAATTTATAGCCCATTTAGTGTGCTAGTTCAAATTAAGTTTGTGGGTGCTGGTGGGGGCTAATCACTTGAGTTCTCTAATGCACAGTGAGCTCAAGCAGCCGGCGAGAGTGATGTTATTTCCCTTGGTTGGGATTTGTTGCAATATTTCTCTCTTAATTAAACAAATGGCAAGCCATTTGCCTTGTTTCAAAGAAAATATGGCAGTCATAGCCGAGTTGGAAAGGGCAACAACATCTAACTCCAACTTACAAATTGTACAAAAGCACGAGGGTTAATTGTTTATCAGGTTTAGACAAAACCCAGATTGAAAAGGACAACAACATATAACTCTAGCACTGTTTTCGGCAGTCACAATCAAATGGATCGGTCAGGTGCATAGAATGAACATCATGGGTCGTAAAATTTACTGGATATGACCACAAGATGTTGTAAACAGAAGCGCGACACGTTCAGAAGCCCTTTTGTCCAACTGAAACTCCTTTTTTTGCTCTTCCATATACCAATCCGTCAAAACCATGCTGCTGATAAACTTAAGCCTGATGGACAATAGTAACCTCGCATTCAGCAGGAAGAATGTGACAAATCTAGTATTTGCATGGTTGGCTACATATCGTTCCAGCGTTATTGTCTTCAATCGAATGTCATGAGAACTGAGAAAATCCCGGTGCTTAAGAATCCATCGATTGGTTATAACTTTCTTACTCTGTCATGTTGCCTAAATAGACATGAAGATTGAAAACAGTTAAGGTCTAAAAAAACAGTGTCGAAAGAGCAACAGTTGAACGGTTAATTCTAGTACACTACATGCAAGCTTTCAATGTGCATGAGATTATCACCTTTATATACAGCTTCTCCAGACATGGAAAGCATTGCAACAAGCCAATAATCTTGTTCAGAGCAAAACTATTCATATGGATATATAAGATCTTGGCAGAATCCAGCACCATTGATCGGCTATCCATTGACAAACTCTTCATTGAGCATAGAACATAATATTAGTACAAAAAGTGCACTCCAAGATGATATAGAACTTATGCGCAGAAATTTAAAATGCAGCTTATGATTATAAGTGTAGATGATAATATATAGTACCTGGAAAGTTGTGGAGCCAAACACCATCTTGAAATGAGCACAGAGATCATGTATTACACCCAAGGTCTCCAGTTTAGGCGCAAAGACGACATTTATTTCTGACAAGAATAAGGAGAATCAAGGATCAACCTTTGAAGCGAAGGGGCATCATCGATGATGAGTTGCCTTCCGTCAAAAGAAATTCCAATTCTTACAAGGTTAGGCGACTTTATTTGGAGACAACCAATTTTAACTGTGAAAACAAGCACCAAGCACTCCAGGGCAGGGCAACTGCAGTGGATGATGCTGTGCAATGAGGCCTCCGACATATGAACCCACACAAGTGAAAGTTTTTTGAGAAATGGGAGTCGAAGGTTTAGTACCAGATTATCTGGTAAGTAGCACAGCGCAAAGGTGGCGGTGTGGAGAGAGGAGGAACACCACGAGATGGACATTTGTGTTGAGGGCACAAGTACATGACGTTCGGTATGTGGCATGTGATTTCTGGGGGAATAGTAGAACTCAAGCAGCTGTAGTTCTGTGAATTTAGGGGATTTCAGCCAGGCGTCCACCGTGCAGGGCATGCATAGGTAGCATGCCGGAATGCAGAGGCCTTGAACGGAGCCCTGGTGGGAGGAGATGATGGTCCGGGGAGTTCAAAATCATTAAAGAGAGATAAGTGATGTGATCGAGGCGGCGGCATACCGAGTTGAGAGGACTTGGGTGCGGCAGCAATCCTTGGCGAGAAGAAGCGAGATGATCTCCCAAAGGATGGCATCTGGGAGATCGCTGATGCGGTCCACCCGAGATTCTACAGGTTCCTCGGATCGGGGGGGGGGGGCTCGCCGCTTCTCCCTGCGCTTCCAGGTGCGGGATCTACAACAGGCATCACCGTTGGTGGGAGCCTCATATTCTTGGCGATGGGGTTAGCCGACTCCATTTTCCTCGAGGGCGTCGCGTCGAGCTCATGGATTTGAGCGGAGTAATAAATGATGAGTCTAGTTGTAGTGCGAGTGAAGAAGAAGTGGAGCTGGGGTTTTCTGTAGTAGTGAGGAAGAAGGGGAGTTGGGATTTTCTGTAGGAGTGAGGTGTGGAATTTGGGGGTACGAGTGGAGCAAGCTGACGTTGGGTGGGTGGGAGTGAGGAGGAAGAAGAGCACCCAAGTTTTTTGGGGGGCCGTGTGCTGGGTAGCGCCTCTCATTAAGTAAATATGCCGCTCATTGGAGTGGCTAAGGGGGTGCTTCAGCCGGAGGGGAAAGTTGGTCCTCTACTTCCATGAAGCTGAGGCGGGGTCGACGATGGTTTGCACAGAACTGGGCAAGTCACCGACTGTGCACGCCGGTGACGCGCCGACGGTGACCTACCTGGGACCCAAGCGGCGGCGGCCTCCTGTGTTCTACTTTTCGCTGATGTTGGCAGCGAACACAGACGCGCTGGCCACTGACTCGTCGATCGCCGCGTAGCCGGCTTTCTTTCTCCACTGACCAGGCATGGTTCTGTCAACGTTGACGGCGGATGGCCTCATCCATGGCAGCCATGATGCCCGTTCCGTCGTGCTCCCCTGCGTGCCTGCATGGAGCAACTCGCCACTCCGCCGCGTGCTAGCTTGGAGCGGCGAGTTGCTGAACGACGCGCTAGCTTGGAGCGGCAACTTGCTTCGTCAGGCTGGGCAAGGCTGGTGGAGTAGGGAGTTGTCTGGCTCGTATCCGGCGGGATCGACGGGCCACCTAGCCGGCTATGCCGGAGAACTGCTCTTCGTGCACACTGGATGCCATTGACTGTGTGGAGAAAATGGTGTGCAAGGAGGAGATGGGGAGCAGAGTTGTGGTGTGATTTTTTCTCGGTGTCTGGCATTGTTCAAATAGCGGGGGGGGGGGGCGAAGCCAACCGACATTGTGTTTAGTGACGGGCGGCTCGTGAACGGACGTGTGGCTGGAGTACGTTTCTCGCCTTCCACGTCGTTTTGATGGACGTGTTTGAATGCGGCGAGGAGGCGTGTTTAGCCGAGCATGCAGCGGGCGGCGCCCTCGGCCGGCGTGCCGCTTCAATGGGGGAGGCAATGGGAGTCGCGTCCGCTCTGGGCCAGCTTCAATGTGGAGTGGCCGCTCTATAGCGGCATGAATGCGGGCAGCTGGCGTCAGGCGGGAACGCATGCGGGTAAGGGAGGAGGGTTTTGGGTGGTCTAGGGTGGTCAGAAGCGGGCATGGGTGTTGTCCGCACGCCGCAAAGCTTCTCACGTTTGTCTTCGGTTTGTAGGAGAAAATGTGTCTGGACCGCCTCGCAAACCGATACAAGCCCGCATTTGATGGCACAACACGTCCGGATAGTGCGGTCCGGATGTATGCGGGCGGTTTGAGGGTCCGGATTGGAGATTCCCTAACTGCTCTTTATTAATAGTGGAGATGTGATTAAAGAGGCCCTTAGGGCATGTCCAACGCCGACCCTCAAACCACTTGCATCTGTCGGGACCGCGTTGTCCGTACCACAGAAGCCATCCAACGCGGTACTATATCGATCCGCGGCGCTGCCCGGACCATGATTTTCCTGCAAACTGGAACCAAACATGGGGGCGAGGGTTTTACGGAAGTCCGGACACACAAAACGTCGCTCCTGACCCCCTGGCCCTCCCAAAAGGAGGGCGGAGCCCGCGCTTTTGTAGCAACCCGCACAGTTTCCGCGCCAAAGTCCCCCACTCTCTTCTTCCATACTTTGTCGCTCTCCGTCCAATTCCCCCTCTTTTCTCTCACCTTCTCCTTCCTTCTGCCGCCGACGCATGGAACCGTCGGAGATGGAGGTGGTGGATGTGCTGGACGATCCAAGCATCACGCTCACCAGGAAGATCAGCTCGGCCACGTGCAAACTCGCTGTGTCAAAGCGAAGGCCACAAAGGAGGAGAAGGTCAAGAAACGGTTGGCCTGATTGTGGCATTTGGCGTGGTGGTCACGGTGGTCGTGGTGGGCGTCACCGGACGGGCGCACCCACAGTACATGCGGCGGCGGACAATCAGGACGCGGTGGAGGCAGAAGCAGAGGCTGACTACGCGGCGGCGACGGCACCTTGACCAGGGAGCAGATGGCTGGGATTGCCGGTCCGGTTGGGCGGACAATTGCGCGGACTGCTGGACTGGTGTTCTTTTCGATTCGGGCATGTAAAAACTAAGCATACTTGCCTTTTTTTTGTTGTGATCGGCTATGCGATCCGGCGTGTTGTGTGTATCAAACTAAATTTGAATTTGAAAATGCCCTCTAGTAACAGACATATATAGGATAGTGTTGGATGACGGCCTCTTGCATCTGTATCCACTGACTGGTCCACTTGTCTATGAGCGGACGCGGGACGAAATTTACGGATCCCCGTTGAATATGCCCTTACCACCGAAACATATTTGCGTTAGCGCCAAACTTTGGTCAGAATCGTCCGACCTCCATCTCTTTGTGCTAAAGAACAATGGCAATTATTAACCTCCATGTTTGCTCGATGCCTCGATCCACCTGGGCTTCGCAAAACACGTCACTTTAGCACTGAAGTTGTACGTAACCTTGTTAGCCCATAGTTCATATGCTGTTCAAAGGAGGAACAGTGTGATATACTCCGTAATAAAGAAAACAAAAGAAAAAAGATCACTCGTACGTAGTCACAGCCTTCACTTTCGTTATTGTTTCCTTCCCCGGACGGAAGGCATGGCGCCGTACAAATCATGGCACCGGCCGGGGCTCTCTCATTGCGCTCCATGTGAACTCGTACGTCCGGCACGGGCAGGGTACCGATTCCCAGCAATTATGAATCGCTGCTTCACGCTCCGTTTTGTCTAGATAAATGAAAACGGGTCCACGTACTGTACTATTTTACATTGCCTTTTATTTTTTGAGATGTACTACTACATTGCCGAAGTATCATGTTCGTCTCATTTAACCATAGGCGATGTGGCATATGATGATGTCTGGTTAATCCCGAAAGTCTTTGATGGTTTGATTAAATCTATCGGTAACAGTACTCTCGTACGGTTCTTTTAACACTGTGCCGTGCATCACCGTTGGAGTGGAGCGATCGGTCGGGCGACGGGTGAGCGATTGGTTTGAGCGATGGGTAGGGTGATAGATTCTTTCCCTTCGGCACTTAACCCGGCTTCATTCAGCGGTCTAATTGGATGACATAACTACCACCACCATAGAGAGTGTTGGTTTGGTGTTCGGTTGCATATGCAATCGCATAAATAGTAAATTGAAGAAAACAGTATGAACTAAAAAAATTACATCACGTAAATTTTCATGTTGAGATAACATTCGAGAAGCTCGGTACATAAATATACTCCCTCATCCTATAATACAAGAGCGTTTTTGAAACTACACTCTAGTTTCAAAAACACTATTATTATGGAACGGAGGAAGTAGTGTATTCTAAGAAAAAATTGTAATATAGATACTTCCACAGTTCCGTGATTTGCATTTTTAAAAGAAGGAAAACCAGAATGGTGGGAAGCCCAAGACCAATAAGAGAAAACTAATAAGCATAGAGTGCAAGGGAAGCTAAAATGATTCTTGAACGAGTAATTCTTAGTCATAAGTTGCCAATGCAAACTTTACGGACACATGTAGAAGGGATAAAGAGGGATTGGTGGAATTGTTTGTTGTATTACTTGAGCTTCATGGGCGTATATATAAGATTACGTGATCGATCAACTTGAAGTACAAGACAAGGCAGAAATAAATCCTATGGTATCGTATCTTTCCTAACTAATCACGATACTCAACATCACCCCGCAGTCACAACGGTATCGACGCAGATGATGAGACTGGATTAGAATCCGAAGGTAACACAAAGGACATCCCCTCACAGTCGTAACGGTCGATGCATCGTGGAAGTTGTGGCTGGAGTGGAATCCGGCAAGGTTGCTAAAGCAAGGCGGTAGCTCTGATACCATGTAGAAGGGATAGAGAGGGATTGTTAAAAATTATTTGATGTATTGCTTGAGCTTCGTGTGCGTAAATATAAGATTACATGATCAACTTAGAGTACAAGATAAGACAGAAATAAATCCTATGGCATCCTATCTTTCCTAACTAATAATGATACTCAATAACACAAAATGGTATTCAGTCTGTGCTCATATAAAATGCAGCAGCAAAGTCAAATTAGTAGAACTGCCGCCATAGAGAGCGTTGTTTGGTACTTGAGTGCATATGCAATCGCATAAACAGTGAATTAAAAAAGGACATAAACTAAAAATATATATACATCAGGTAAATTCTTGTGCTGAGGTAACATTCGAGAAGCTCGGTACAAAATATTACTTTCCTTTTGAATTTGTTTGGTGCTCTCATATTTTTCTTATTAACAACCTCAAATGAAAAGCAGCAGAAAAATCACGTGTCGGACGCACTGTGGCGTGACGAGTATAAATCAACCGCGAGGTGGTTTTCACCGGAAAGCAAGACACAACCCAACCCCGCCGTGCATTCACCAGGCCGACACCGCCGAGCACTGTGCGTGCACCACGCAGACGCCTCACAGTTCACACCAGCGTCCTGCGATGACACTCGTCGGCACGCACTTGTACGTAGCAAACGTCGCGCGCTTGGCCGGTGGAGACCCCGACCGCGACCCGCGGCCGCGACAAGTGCCACTGTGCCGTACGTACGGGCCAGCAGTTAAGCTGTTGTTTATACGGGCGGTTTAGAGCTAGACTGCACAACCCGATCACCGCGACGGTGCAGAGGCGGGGGCAAAGGGGCGAGGGCGACCCGCCGGCCGACTCCGGGGAGTTCACGACGGGTGGACCGGGAGCGCCCACGGCGGCGACCGGGCAATATCGACCGCCCGCGCTGCTCGCTGTCGCGCGAAAGATGGCCCCCGTCTCGTCGCCTGTTACCGCACGGGTCAATTCTCCTCTTTTTAACGGTCGCGAAAAAAGGTGGTCGGGGCACTCGCGCCGTCGCCGCTCCACGCGTCGGCTCCGTTGTGTTGCTTAACCGAACGCAGCGCACCACGGTCTTCTCTGATCTGACCGCGGGTTCGAATCATGTCAAGGCGAAATATCTTGGAAGTCCGAACCGAAAGAATATATGCGGCGGATTCATGAACTAACCCGGAGGATTTGGGTGCAACGCAAGGTGAGAGGAGGCGGGTGCACTGTGGCAGTAATTGGAGCTGGCCAACAGGATAGGGATTTGATTCGTTCGCGCGAGGATACGATCCGGCTCGGAGACTTCGGGGTCCACCCTAGTAATCCGGCTACAGAGAACAGAGCTGGACGAGGGACGGCCCAATTTCGTGTTTTGACCCTTTTTGGAAAGGATTTCAGGATCTGACCCATGTTTGAAATTTTTTCGAGATTTAACCTTTTCTTCTTTGTCGGGGCCTACGGTGATGAGGTTAGATAGCCTACCGCTTCTGACCTATGGCGGTAGGGAGTGCGACGGAGGCGGCGTTTGGCTGTTGGCGTGGATAAGTACCTACCGTGAGGCCCGGGCGTAACTAAGAATTGAGTTGCCACAGCGGTATTGTCGACCCTACCGCCGGGGCCTTGGCGGTAGGGTCTTGTTTTTTTCGATGTAACGATTCGTAACAAAAGAATTGAGTTGCCTCGGCGGTAATGTCTGACCCTCTGGGCCAATTGTAGGGTCCTGTGCTTTTATGAATTTAAGTTCATTTGCTTGCTTCTTTTCAAATTCAATATGACAATAATATTATAGCAATTTTCACAAATATGACAACAATATCACAGATCTCAAATAATTAAACTTGGGCATCACATACACATTAACAAATTTGAAGTGCATAGAACATTTCAAGCGAACTTCAACTAATTAGTAAGCGGAGTTCCACATAGTTTCACAAATAGCAAACACATAGGTCCACAAATAGCAAACACATAGTTCCACGTGGCTTCATAACCACCCGAATAGTTCAATCAAGCGAAGTTCAACGAAACTAAAAGAGCCAACTATCGAAGAGCATAATCGGTTGCTCCTTCCCTCTTGGAGAATACGGTCCTCGTTACTCTTTGAACGAGTCTCTTCGGTCTTCTTCTTGGGCCGTCGAGGAACCGGTCTCTGGAAAGGGTCCGGACTCAGCAAATCCTTCTTCTTCGGATTCCTCTTCTTCGGCAGCTGAGATGCTTGAGACGTTTGAGTTGCTGGAGGTCCATAATCTTCATCGTACTCCTCTGTCACGCCCAATATGCGACCCTATCCAAAAGGAACTCGAAGGTCCCACCAAGGATAGACCCGCATATTGAAACGCTTTTACAAGGTGGATATCATTACATCAACATTACATAATCGATGGGGACACATACATAAGGCACAAATGCCACAAGAATACATCAACATCATATACAAGTCATGCATCCGACTACGGATGAAACATAAACAAGCTCAAGCGACATCCACCACCTTTAGCCCAGCTGCCGACACTGGAACCTATCCCTGATCGAAGAAGCGGAAGAAGAACTCCAAAACAAGCAAACATCGCTCTCGCGTCATGATCATCGCGAAACCTGTACACCTGGCGGTGGTGTAGTAATCATGAGCCACGAGGACTCAAAGCAATCCCATTACCATGGGTATCAAGACTAGCAAAGCTTAAAGGGAAAGGAAGGGGTAAAGTGGTGAGGTTGCGGCGGCGACTAAGCATATATGGTGGCTAACATACATAAATGAGAGCGAGAAGAGAAACAAAGGAACGGTCGTCAACTAGTAATGATCAAGAAGTGATCACGAACTCCTATCTCGTCGAGACATAACCCGAAACCGTGTTCTCCTCTCAATCACCCGAAAAGAGACACTCACGATTACGCTACGGTTGGTGTATTTTAGAAGAGTTTGCTTGAGTTTACTACAACCGGATATCAACAAATTCCCATACGCCACATAACCGCAGGCACGGCTCTCGAAAGTTTATACCTGCAGGGTGTCCCAACTTAGCCCATGATAAGCTCTCGCGATCAACGAAGGATATTCCTTCTCCCGGAAGACCCGATCAGTCTCGGAATCCGGCTACAAGACATTTCGACTGACAATAAAACAAGACCAGCAAAGCCGCCGAATGTGCCGACAAATCACGATAAGAGCTGCACATATCTCGTTCTCGTGGCACACCGGATTGTCCAAACTTCCGATAGGCGAACCCGAGTTGCCTGGTGGCCACCGGTGGCTAACGGTTTGGACCAGCACTCACGACGAGCACTGGCCCGGGGGGTAAAATAAGATGACCCTTGGGCTCCGGAAACCCAAGGGAAAAAAAGGCTGGGTGAGGCAAATGGTAAAACCAATGTTGGGCCTTCTTTGGAAAAGTCTTATTCAAAGCGAACTGTCAAGGGGTCCCATAAATCACCCGACCGCGTTAGGGACGTAAAATCCGGGAACATAATACCGATATGGCGGAAACTAGAGGCGGCAAGAGTGGAACAAAACACCAGGCATAAGGCCGAGCCTTCCACCCTTTACCAAGTATATAGATGCATTAATTAAATAAGATATATTGTTATATCCCAACAAGTAAACATGTTCCAACAAGGAACAACATCTCCATGTTCCAGCAAGGAACAAACTTCATCTTCACCTGCAACTAACAACGCTATAAGAGGGGCTGAGCAATGCGGTAACATAGCCAAACAACGGTTTGCTAGGAAGGGTGCAAAAGGTTAGAGGCGACATGGCAATTTGGGATGGCTTGATAAACAGGTAATAGGTAGCGCAGCATAGCGATAGAAACGAAGCAACTAGCATAGCAATGATAGTAGTGAGATCCAGGGTAGCGGTCATCTTGCCTGAAATCCCGCAAGGAAGAAGAACGAATCCATGAAGAAGACGAGCGGATGAAGCCGAACCAAGCGTGAACAAGCGAATCCTCACGATCATAGCAAACAGGAACTAACAAGAAGAAGCACACAACATAGTAAACACACCACACATGAACAAGACATGATGCACAACAAGCATGATGCATGACAAAGCTACATGAAGTTACTCATGGCAAGAGATGATGCAAACAAGAGCAACACACCAAGGCAAGTTTAACTGAGGCCGGAAACAACATATAACAATTCCGGTAAGTCCTCATATGCAAATTTCGAAATTGGTCCAGATCTGAATAAACATTATGTTCAAGTTGTTAAACAGCAAGTTAAGATGCACCACAATGATCTACACGTAATTCTAGTCAAGTTACATATAAAGTTCATTAGATTCAGAGCTACGGCCTAGAAGATATGAGCAAAACAAGATAACCATGGCATTGATGCAAAATGCATACAAACATCAAGCAAACACCTCAAATCAAGGATGCAACATGATAATATGAAGCTACATGCAAAATCAAGCAAGTTTCATATAGAGCACACTCAAAACGGAGCAACGGTGCAACACATCCACACCATACAAGTTATAGCAACAATCTGTCCAAAACAGCAAGTAGGCATATTGCAAGCATCAAAACACTATACTACAGCACCTCAACATGATAACAAAAGGCATGGGAAAGATTTACAGGTAAAGCATGACAAAACATGAACACTGAGCTATCTCCATAAATCACTAGAACATGCTCAAACACACATGGCAAGATTGCAAATAATAACAGTTTCAGACTTTAGCAGAAATAACATCAAGTTGCAATGTTTAGAGGTATCAAACAACATGTTACAGGAACTTATCAAGGCAAACAAAGGCATGGCATGAATCTACTAATTGCATAGAACAAAAGTCCCTTACTGACCATAAGACAAAAAGGAACAGAAGATACGATGACACCCACGTAAACATGGCAAGTTATATTACAGATTCATACATGGCAGGAACAACAATAAGTAGGCATGTTGGTGAGCTTGAACCACTCACCACAGAGCAATCCATGGCATGGCAAGGCAACTCACAGTAATAAGACATGGCATAGAAGCTATACATGGCAAGAACAACATCATAGGATGCAAGGATCAACTACAACAACCTTGGCAATATTGAATAACATGTAAACAATCTGCCAGGAAACATTTTATAGCAAACGTAGAGCTCGATTGACTCAAGCTATGGCACTCCATAATTGCAAACAAGGGCATGGATGGA
This sequence comes from Aegilops bicornis, assembly GCA_021605145.1. NCBI lineage: Eukaryota > Viridiplantae > Streptophyta > Magnoliopsida > Poales > Poaceae > Aegilops > Aegilops bicornis. Next base: position 691,222,903 of record CM038671.1, on the reverse strand, counting down.
TAGACCACAACCATATGTTCAAAACATCCTTACTGAAGTATCTCAAAATAAGCATGGATCTCTCTGTAGCATCAAGTTAACATGGCATAAAAATATAACAGAATCTGCCAGGAAAACAGCAACAGCAAGTACCCTACTTAACAAGCTTGATGCACTCACTACACAACTCACAAAAATACATGGCAAGCACCCCTGGAAAGATGGCATGGCATATTACAAAACACATGTAGGACTCAAGTTCATAGGATGCATACATCAATAATGGCAAAAATGACAAAAGTGCATGTTCTGATAAGAATCTGAAACTAACATCACATAGCCCTCTTCTAACAGCATTTCGGGCACCAATATGAGCTCAAATGAAAAGGACACGATGATTCGAAATGATCTACTCATCGAGTCGAACATTTTGACATATTACACGCACGAAACAGAGCAACGATGACAGAGTTACGGCATGATGAAAAATGCATGAAAATATTACAGAAATAGGACTTGGGGGATTTGGAGGGGGAAAAGAAAGTCAACCGGCGGAATCCGGGCGCGCGAACCGAGGCCGGATCGGGCTCCTCCCGATCCGCTGTGGCGACGGACGCGGTGGAGGAGGAGGGCCGGCACGAGCTCCGGGCGGTGGCGGTTGGGCCTTGTGGCCAGCCGGGCCGGCGGGAGGAGCGGACGACGCGCGGAGCCACGGGGAGGCACGGCGGGGCGGGACTGCCGAGCACGGGCGCTGGCGGGCGGCCTGGCGCCGGAGGCGGGCGGCGGGCTGGAGCGGGACGCTGGGGCCTTGAGCGGGCGGGCCCTTGTGAGCCAGCGGGCGGCTCTCCCGTGGGAGCGGGCAGCGGCGGGCGGGAGGCGGAGGCGCCACGTGGCTGCGCGTGAGAGGCCGGGCGGCGCGCTGGTCTGTCCGGACGGCGGCGGACATGTCCATGTGAGAGGAGGTGGGATCTAGGGTTTGGGGGATTGATCCATGGTCGGAGGAAGGTGTATTTATAGATAGAGGGAGCTAGGAGAGTCCAAATGAGGTGTGGTTTTCGGCCACGCGATCGTGATCGAAAGACCGAGAGCATGGAGGGGAGTTTGCTGGGTTTTGGGCCACTTTGAAGGGGTGTTGGGCTGCAAGATAAAAGAGGCCTCTGCGGTTACCCGGTTAATCATTGGAGTACCAAACGACCTCCAAATGATCCGAAATTGACAGGCGGTCTACCGGTGCTATACCAAGGCCACTTGACAAACCTCGGTCCATTCCGAGAACGTTTAACACCCGCACACGAAAAGAGGTAAAAGGGGCGTAGGAGACATAGGAGTCTTGGGATTGCAAAAGCGGACAACGGGAAAACGCTTGGATGCATGAGACGAACACGTATGCAAATGCGATGCACATGATGACATAATAAAAAATGCAGATGATGACATGGCAAAGTGCAACACGCAAGCAAATGACATGGCAAAGACGGCGAATAAATGGCAGACACCTGGCGCATCGAATCTGGGGCGTTACATCCTCCTCCCCGTTGCTCTCATCCTCCTCCTCCCCTTCTTCATATATGGCCTCCTCCTCCTCCTCCTCCTCCTCCTCCTCCTCTCCAACCAACCTAGACGACGAGGGAGCATGGCTCGATGAGCCGATGATACCTGTGTGGCTCTGGTGATGAGCTTCAATCGACCCGGCTCCAAAGACACCCAAGCAGCCCTACCAGCTTGCGACAACGCTGCACGAACTTCTGCACTCACAATGAAGCAAGGTCATAATAAGTTCAGATCGATTGTTGCAAGTGAACAAGATGCATCTGTTCCGAGGAGACTGAAATTGTACCTTCATCGTCCCCCTGACTCTGGTCTCAGATTGTACGCTCCCGAGGAGATGACCTAGTGCATCTGAGGCTTCAAAGATGCATCTGTTTAGCTCACCGGACTGCAACGGCATAAGTCAGCCACGTTGACGAATAAAATATTTTAAATACGATCGTCGGTTCAAACGTACCACTCTGTTGATGAGGGGTGCAAACTCCCTAAATCCACTGTGCATATCTCTGATGCCGATGCGGTATGCACATTCATCGGGTTAGCCCACTCCAGCTCATGATGTCTTCCGCCGTCCATCGAGGCACGAGGCGAAGACGGTGCTTACGGCCATCATCGTACCACCTCATGTGTCGGCCTAGGTAATCATCGATTAGTCACTCTCCTCTCCACGTCTTTACGCCACCTCCGCCGGTTCCACTCCATCACATGAGTCTTATGCTCCTCTCCCGATCTGTGATCGTGATTCTTACGCGGCTCATGCTTTGCAAGGCATAAGCAACAAGAATCATCATAAGCGCAATGAGATCATCATAAGCAACAAGAAACATGATAATCTCACGGAGAACAAAGAGCTCACAGGTGGAAGCGCGTGGCGCCCGTATCGGTGGGCTGGCCGGTGGGGTATCTTGATAAAATCCCAAAGCTGCGTGGCCCGCAGCGTTGTGGCAAATGCCACTCGACGGCGTACACACGGATCATGGGCACGATGCACCGCCGGAGACCATGGTCCGCATCGCACATCACGTTCGAGATCAAAGTCCCACTCTCGTTCTTGTCGATACGGCCACCAGATTACCTATTACATATACCTTGGTAAGTTCGCACTCTCGGTCGATAAGCGGAATCAAAGAGAAAGGTGTTGGGCGAGTTCATATACCCCTAACGTGTCGTCAAAGCGTCCAACTTCGCTGGTGTAGGTCTTGTCTGAAGTCTTGTTTAGGCCCGTGTAGAGTTTGACAACGTCCCACTCGTAAGCTACGGTGGGGTTTCGAGTCTCGTCGCCTTCTTCGCCATAGTCTTCCCATGGGCGTCTTGGCAACTTCTCCGGACGCTCCACCGGCAGCCGCTCCCACATCCAAATGGAGAAGGTCCAGACAAAGCCACCCATATTGGACTTGTCTTCCGTCCTCTGCGTTGCGTCGTCAAGCTGCAAAACATCAAATGAGGATCAGATATAAGAAAATGTCATGGACACACTTTCGTAGGTAGATGCTAATTAGACACTCTCTTACCGAGCGGTATAGGTAGGCGAGAGATGTCGTCCCCAACTGTACCTGCATCCCGATCGCTAGGAAGAAACGAATCGCCCGGTTGGCGAGTTCCGGAGCTATGCTGGAAACACGACCTCGAGAGAATATACCACAGATAGGCCCTCGCGTACAACTCCACAGGCGCCTCATCTGCGCCTTGGGGCATGTCCTCCGGTGCTCGAGAGCTGTGGCAACGGCACACGGATGTACGGTTACTCTTGGCACCGGGCGATCGCCGATGAGGGTGGTGACCCTCTCACGCCAGTTGGCCCTCTCCACTCGACCGGTGAGTGCATGACCCTCGGTCGGCATTGCAGAAATCATCCCCGATCCTCTAGGGTCCTTGTCATCTCCCGCATGGCAGATGGAAAGAATGGGTCTCCGGTCTCCAACGGTCAATCAGGCTGTGAGAGCAGCGTGGACAAGCGTCGGCGGCCGACGCTTGAACTGCAAAGACGAAACCCATGAGACGGGCTCTCTTGAAGAGCGGCGCGTGGCGCCGTCGTAGTCCATATGCCCATGAACCCGTGACCCCTCATGCGCGATGGCTGGAGCGTCATTAAAAAGTGAACGTAAAAAGTTAGGAAATCATTTTCATCAATCAAGAACTTTGATCAAAATTTCTTTCATATCACTTACCTCTCCGTTCTCTATGAAAGGGCACGATGACCCTTGTCGAATGCCCGATCCGACATGCGATACCGTGGGCCGATGTTGTCCGCAAGAGGTGGCCGCCTTAATAGAGTTTCATAAACAAAAGCACCATAAGCATAAGCATACATAAACAAACAATGAACTCAAATCATATCAAGATCAAATTTTAAGCATATTCCTCCAACAACATCTACTACACATGATGGATCAAATCATATCAACATGCATCATATAAAAAACCTCCAACATACATAATAGCTTCATATTTTTAAACAAAATTTTTCAAACAATATCTTCATATCATCATATCAACATGCATCATCAAACTAGGGTTCATCTTCACACTAGAGCATATCATCATATCAACATGCATCATCAAACTAGGGTTCATCCCTTTATCAACAATACATCATAATTTTTTAACAAAAAATTATGAACTAGGGTTCATCTTCACACTAACATATGAACTATTGATTAGAGTACATATCCAATACCACTACTTACTAAAGAACTAAGAACTACAACTACAATCAATCTTAGGTGGAAAAAAATCAATCTAAGTTCAAAAACATGAGGGATTTCAAGCAAATAATGCGTCGAATCGGTAGCAAGTTTGCAAAAACTAATTCGAGAGATCGGAGGAGCTTACGGTTCTCTCCTCGGGGCCATCTCGATCCGCCAAAACGGTGAAGAATCGATGAAGATCCAAGGGAGGGAGTGGAGGAGATGAGAGAGGGAGAGAGGGGCGACTTGGGGGAGAAAGAAAGGAGAAACTGCCGACTGGGGGGAGGGAGGGGTGGGGAGAAGGGAAGGCGCGGTCTCGAACAGAAATAATCGCCCGCACCCTACCGCCAGGCCTGGCGGTAAGGTTAGACAGCCTACCGCCAGGCCCATGACGGTAGGGTGCGACCAGCGTCTTGGCGTGGATAAGTTTCCTACCGCCATGGGACCTGGCGGTAGGCTATCTAACCCTACCGCCAGATGCCCTGGCGGTAGGCAAAAGGGTCAAATCTCGAAAAAAATTCAAACCGGGATCAGATCATGAAATACTTTCTAAAAAGGGTCAAAACACGAAATTCGGCCACGAGGGACAGAGATTCATATCAGAGATCAGACCAAACCATGCTGCCATAGGTTTTGTCTTTCTTCTTCTCAAGCAGGAAACAACTGCATGTGGCGCCGTATGCTGTCTCTGGCCTAGCCCACTGTTTCGCACGAACAGATCAACAGTGCTGGCCCTAGACCATAGTGCACGAACGGAGATCGGCAGCACGCACGCGCCCTGCCCTTCACAAGCGTGACAGTTCTCGCCTCGCGATGCATGAGTTTTTTTACGTTCAAATTGCGTGTCCTTTTTATCCGCCGTGCCGTCGACTGAAGTCAAGAAATTATTAGTCTATAATAAGCAACGGTTTAGTGCTTGCCGCGACGTACGACCGTGACGTGACGACGCAAATATCTACTTTACTCTATTGTTTTTCCACGGAAATATCTACTAACTCTGATGTAGATGTTGAGGTCTAGCGAGTAGCAAGTCGGCACCGCACTTAAGATACCAGTACCTGGTCGGTTTAAAATTCGAAAAATGCTATAGTAAATTAATCTTGTGCTGAGTTTGCAAACCGAATACGTGTGCGTGTATGAATGTACGACGAGCAAAATATAAGTAATCTGGACAGCACTTTCTTAGGGGTGAAGCTAGCTACTGGCTCCAAGCCACATGTACGTAGGCCATGTGCCACGGTAGAAACGACAAGGCGTGGCGATGAGCGCCCGGGCTTTTCCGACCCGTCCGCGTGGCACTCCGACCCGCCCACGTGGCCCGCGGCCCACGCGACACGAGCAGGTGGATGGGTGGATCGACGTGGCTAGTTGGCCACACTGTCTCTTGTCCGGCTGGCTACGTGGATTTTGGCAGCCAGCCAAGGCAAAGGCACCTGCCACCTGCACGAATCGCGCGCACCGGCCACACTGCCTGCCAAGATGCAGAGCCCGGTGGAGGGCGCATGGCATGTAATCCTCGACAGAATTCACCAAAATGTAAGAGCATCTACACCCAGGCCTCTTGTATCCGTATCAAACGTCTTGACAGACCTCCTGTCACTGATCGGTGAAAAAAATGTGACCCAACCTCACCTCTCAAAATATGAACAAACGCCCGGGCTGACCGACACCTCTCATATCCAGCCTAAATATAGGATGGATATGGAGCGGCACGGGCATGCCCGGGCGTGTCCGCCTGACAGGCCCGGCCACCACCGACCCCACAAAAAAACTCAATCCAGGCGGTGAGCTCAAACCCTAGCTCACTCTCTCCCTTTCTCTCTCGCTCTGTCCATTCCTCTCCCTCTTCGGTTCCGATCCCATCCACCACGATGAGCAGCTCCGGCAGCGACGTCGGCTCGGAGCTCGACTACGATGAGGAGATGGCCCTCCGCATTGCGCTGGAGCGGTCCAAGGTAGAGACTGGCGGCAGCTCCCGCGTCGGCGCAGCGCGGACGACGGAGCTGGACCCTCCAGGTCCGCGCGCAACGACGCAAGGGTAGCACAGTCCGGGCCTGCTCCGCGCCGTCTCCTTCCCCCGTCAGCCACTCCTCCATGCGGCCAGTGTTGGGTGCTTGTGCCCGCACCGCCGGCCCGCACACGCACTCCGGAGTCGGAGGCGTGCACCGCGTGCCGCGAGAGGCGGCGTGCACGAGAGACAGGGACGTGATGGAGCAGTCCCCGAGCCGCCGTCGCGGGACGGAGCCGGACCCCAACGAGGTGTTGGGGAACGTAGTAATTCAAAAAAATTCCTACGATCATGCAATATCTATCTAGGAGAAGCATAGCAATGAGCGGGGAGAGTGTGTCCACGTACCCTCTAAACCGAAAGCGGAAGTATTTAATAACGCGGTTGATGTAGTCGAACGTCTTCACGATCCAACCGATCCAAGTATCGAACGTACGGCACCTCTGTGTTCAGCACACGTTCAGCACGATGACGTCCCTCGAGCTCTTAATCCAGTAGAGGGTCGAGGGAGAATTCCGTCAGCACGACGGCGTGGCGACGGTGATGATGAAGTTACCGGCGCAGGGCTTCGCCTAAGCACTACGACGATATGACCAAGGTGCTAAACCGTGGAGGAGGGCACCGCACACGGCTAAGAGATCGGCTGTTGTGCTTTGGGGTGCCCCCCCCCCCCCCCGCCCGCCTCCGTATATAAAGGAGGGAGGGAGAGAGGCCGGCCCCCTAGAGGCGCGCCAAGTGTTGGGAGTCCTATTAGGACTCCCAAGTTCTAGTAGGATTTCCCTTTCCTTTCCAGAGTAGGAGAGAGGGAAAGAAGGAAAGAGAGAGGGAGTAGGAAAGGGCAAGGGATAAGATCCAAAGAAGTCAGTTCGGATCCGTTTGTGAAAGAGTAGAATAAGAAAG